>OY754302.1:3403039-4642747 GCA_963573255.1 Chironomus tentans
GTCCTTAATGAGAATGATTGAAATGCGAGATTATTTGCTCTTTTTTAAGAAAAGAAAGAAAGTTTGCTTTTTTAAAGAATTATCCCGAGTGACACAAAAATAGGACTTAAGGTAAAACTTGGCAGAAGATGTCTCACTGTGGCTTTTGGTTCAAGTAGCCAGGAATTTTTCGAGTGAGGGGTTTTGGAACTTTTTTCTTAAAAACCCTTCCAAATTGAAATTTAAGATCATAATGAATTTTAAGATTTTTTAAAAAAAATTAAGATTTCAAGTCAAAATCAGCTTTAAATTTTAAAATCATTTTTCAAAATGTTTAAATTTTTAAACTTATTTTTTTGGACTATAAGATTCTCTTTCAAGGAGTGTTTTCAAATTTTTTAAAATAAAAGGAACATTTTTGGCTAAATTTTGGAATTTTTTCTTAAAAAACCCTTCCAAATTGAAATTTAAGATAATAATGAATTTTTAAGATTTTTTGGAAATTTAAGATTTCAAGTCAAAATCAGCTTCAAATTTTAAATCAGGTTCATTTTTCAAAATGTTTAAAAATTTGAACTTAAAGTTAAAACTTATTTTTTGGACAATAAGATTCTCTTCAAGAAATTTTTCGAGGGGTGTTTTCAAATTTTTTAAAATAAAAGGAAAATTTTGAAATTTTTCTTTTTAAAACTTAAATTAAAGGAAAATTTTAATTTTAGACACCTGCACTTTAACAATGAAAAATTTAATCTGTAAAAATCAACAAATTTTCTGGGAAGCCTTGATTAAAACTCTAAATTATCTTGAATCTAAATAAAAGTTTTTTTTTATAAATTATAGTTTTAAATCACATTACATGAAATTATTAATTATTTAAATCCAAAATTTGTTTAAAAAATCACTTATACTTAAAATATTTTGATTTTAAGTTTGGTCTCGATGTCTTGAATTTGAGTAGCAATTTTGATGGCGCCTTAAACCCCTTTTTGTAGTCTAATTTTTGTTGTCACTCGAGGATGAAAAACAAATATTAAAAATTGAAGAATGAAAACATTCAGCTTTCATCAAAAAACGAAAATTTGCCAATATTTTGCATAAATTGAAATTATGAATGAGATAAGGAAGAAAGCTTTTGTAAAGGAAATAAAAAGAAAATGAGAAATATGATAATTTGTGATCAACTTTGACTTGACTCACAACATTAGGGAAGAGTGTGATGATTTAATTAATTTTGCATTTCAAATTTACTGAGATTACTGTGGCAATGTGTGACGTTCGATGCTAAATTTTTATTTTGTCGGTTAAAAATCCTCAAAAGCTTTTATGGATGCAAAAGGAACAAACAGAATTTTGTGCTAGCGTTCCACGAGAAATGCAAAATGTTTTAACTCATTAAGAACTTCTGGAGAAATAAACACATACATTACATTAAGAATCATATTTTTTATAATGTAGAAATTAAAAAAATGATGATAATGAGAAAGTAAAAAAAAAATTTCAAAGTGAATTAAACTAGAAAGTACAAATTAACAATTTGATCGACATTTAGTTCTTTAATTGATCTCTAAATTGCAGGTTTTCAACTTATCAATTAATGAATTAATGATGTAATAAAGAAAAAAAAATAATAATAATTATATTAAATTGAGGATTGCAGTTCGTCGAGAGATTTAAATATACTTAGATAAGAAAGTCTCATGAACTTGCAACTTTACAAAGAAAAAAAAATAAGCGTGTATGAAGGAAAGGTTAAATAACTCTTGCCACAAATATAAAAATATACAGACAAACTGTCCCTTTCGTTTTGTTTTTGGCAGTGCTCCTCAATGTAGACATTGTGCTTAAATATTTAAATGATGGCAGTCCAGGATGTATTCAGAAATTTTACGAGGAGGTTTAATTTTTTTGTAGACGGAACCAAAAATCCGAGTCAGAAACCTCCCTGAATATGTCCATGATAAATAGTCATTTGAACGCGTAAGCATAGGCAACTTGATGGCATCACTGATTTTTAAAAATTGCCTGCAGAAATAAAAATAACTTTTGATGATTTGGTCGAAACTTTTTAAAATATACATAAGAAATGATTCAAAAAGATTAAGAAATTTCACACAAATTAAACACAACAACTTTGTATACCCTTTCATTCATAAAAAAACATTATAATGCTTAAAAAACTAACTAAGAAAAAATAATTAATGTTAGAAATAAAAAAAACAGATGATGAAAAATAAATTGAATATGACTAAAATGAAAAGGAACTTTGGCATTGTTTCATTACTGGATCATACGGAAACTTCTTCTTTTCAGATTGTAATTTCAGATGTTGCCTACAACAACTTGGTCACAACATACTGTCTTCACAGACTAAATGAAATTCCGGCATTTAATGTGACAAAATTGTTTTCCATACAAAAGTTGCATAATTTTTAAAAGCAGATCAACTCTAAAACCAAAACTAAGTGACAAAAAGACTGCAAGCCTGGTTCCTTAAAACCCAAATTCAACAAAAATGTATTTAATTTTTTGTACATTCTTAATATACAGAAATAAAGATTAATTATCGTATTACTTGTTTTTGCATATCCATTCCACCAATATCGCTGTACATAACTTCTGGTTCTTCATCTGAATGAACATTGAAACGGATCTATCTTATAAAGTGCAACACTCGCTGACGGTTTGACTACTTCACGATCAATTGTTGACAGGATTATTACATAGTAGTTTGAGCCTGTTTTACTTTCAGCAATGCCTATATTTTGATCAACTGCTACCGATTTCTGTGCATGCAAGTATTCTTTCTTTAAATTAAGCTACTCATCCTTAATGTACTCTTCCTACTCTTCCAGAAATTCTAAATGATTTTTTTTTTAATTTCTATGGAAAAATACTTAATAAAATTAACTGGATTTTGACTAATTTATGAGTTGTTTAATTACCTTACACTTGGTATACAAGCATTCGATATCCAGTTCCTCTAAACTCGACTCTTTTGCTAGCTTACTATCAACAACCTTTTTCCGTCTTAATCACCTTTTTCAATTTCGTTTTCATATTTTCTGTCTTTCGTTTATTGAGATTGTCTTTAAGTTTGATGCCTTTTTATCGCTGGGCACAAATTGAGGCTTCCTTCCTGTTATATATCAGTGGACTTTCACTTTCTGCATGGATATTTCATCTAAAATTAAAGAAAATTTGAATTTTTAGTATTTTTCTGAATTTTTTAATATTTCCTTGCTTTACCTTCCTTATTTTAGACTGTAGTTGCACCATCAGTAGACCTTGTAGACAGCATAATGTGTAGAGGCTAATTTGAACTGTATTAGCTGTGTGAATTAATACATAAAAAAAATCCAATGATTTTTCAAGACGTAAATAAACCAGCAGTTTTGAATCTCAAATGTACGTTGAAAAAGTTCCATTCAAGTCAGATAAAGCACATCCACAAACTTGACAATAAGCTTACATCCATCCATTAAAACAATCACCTAAATGTTTGATTTTGATCAAACTTTTTTAAAATGAGTCAAAATTTTTAATTCATCTCAGTTACCATTGACTTTTCTGTTAATCAAAATTTTCTTCAGTTTCGTTTAGACCGTTGAAGACACAAGACGTAACTTTAAAAAATTGCGTTCGCGTTTTAATTGAATTAAATATGTGGTGTTAGTCAAGTGAATGGCCAGTGAAAGCTTCTTAAATGATAAAAAGTGAATAAAAGTGGATTAACGATTTTCTCGCAAGTGTGAAGGATGTCGAATTGAACAGCAAATTTAGTGTAAAAAGGAGTGAGGATACAATTCAAGGACAAAGAGACTGGAGAAGACAATATGGACAGAGATAAGTTAATTTTTAAATTTTGAAGTGGTGGAAATTTATTTTTTTTTAAAAAAAAAGCCTGCTTTGATTAAATTTTGCTTTATTTTACGATTTTCGCTTTGTTATTTCTAACAATTGTCATCAAATCATTTTGCGTATGTAGAAGACTCTTGAATGACTCGTAGCTTCCAAACCATCATGTCTATATTCTAGTTGTTAATTTTGTATTTAAAAAATTCCTCGTCATTTGGTGATTATTGAAAAATTCAACGATCATGTCTCCATTTTTCACAACTTCCTCGTTATTGTAAAGTTTGATAATGTCCTTTACCATTAGGTCCAATGCATGCGCAGCACAACCGAAGAACTGAATATTTCGGAATTCTTTTTCAAGAATTTTCCAAGCTACTCGCATTACATTTGGATTGTCTGTAATTACGAATGAGATTTTATGTTCGCCGATTTCCTTTACAATTGTTCTTATCAAATTCGCTACTTCCGTCGAATTTTGCACAATTTTTGTTGTCTCGATGACATTGACTGTAGCATGTCATTGTCGACAAATGATCTTCGGAAAAGTGAACTATCTATCCACGTTTGACAACCATTTTTTATAATGGATACTAAGGGTGAATTGTTTAACGGCATTGTTGTAAAAAGTGTATTGTTGATGGATGTACTTGTTGATGCATCATCTATCTGATTGACTTCTGGAATAACAGCACTCAATGCTTGAGGTTCAGTCCTATTTGATGCATCATTATCATCGACTTCAGGATCAGTATGAACTTCTTTTTCCAATGTATTCGATGCTGGATGTTCAGTCGTTTTTGATACATTCTCTTCACTGCCTTCAGGATGAGTATAAAGTTCTGTTTCCATGCTGGGTATTCTGCTCAATACTCGATGTTCAGTCTTTTTTGATGTAGTAGGAACTTCTTTTTGACTATCTTTTGAAGATTTTCGCGATGATGTTGACATCTTTCTTCTAGCTGTTGTTGCATTTAACGGCTCAACTTGATTAAATGAGCTATTCGGATCCTTTTTTAGCGCATTTTCCAAACTCTGTTTGAAAGGCGCTATTGTCCTCGCTTTGTCCGTTATTCTGTTATTCTGTTATTCTGTTATTCTGTTATTCTGTCTGATCTCGTATCTACTTTCGCAGGGAAGGTCCAATCGACTTGAAATTTGGCACACTGGTAGCTTTCATATCTAGGACCAGACCGAAGAAAGGATTTTGGAATTGGTCACTTCCTTCCTGACTTATAGCCATTAGAAGTAACTGCTGTCCATACTTTTCATACATTTTTCATACAAATTTGACTTTTTTGCTAAAACTTTTGCATACCTTAACCGAATGAGCTGAAATTTGGCATGTAGGTTCCTTGGCTGTGCCTGATTATGGAACCGACGCCATTTTGGATTTCGAGGGGCATGCAACTACGCCAAACTCATTTTAGCTCTAACTTTGATTTGCTTTGACCAAATGAGCTGAAATTTGGCATGTAGGTTCCTTGGCTGTGCCTGAATATGGAACCGACGCCATTTTGCATTTCGAGGGGCATGCAACTACGCCAAACTCATTTTAGCTCTAACTTTGATTTGCTTTGACCAAATGAGCTGAAATTTGGCATGTAGGTTCCTTGGCTGTGACTGAATATGGAACCGACGCCATTTTGGATTTCGAGGGGCATGCAACTACGCCAAACTCATTTTAGTTCTATTTTTGATGTACTTTGACCAAATGAGCTGAAATTTGGTATGTAGGTTCCTTGGCTGTGCCTGAATATGGAACCGACGCCATTTTGGATTTCGAGGGGCATGCAACTACGCCAAACTCATTTTAGTTCTATTTTGATGTACTTTGACCAAATGAGCTGAAATTTGGCATGTAGGTTCCTTGGCTGTGCCTGAATATGGAACCGACGCCATTTTGGATTTCGAGGGGCATGCAACTACGCCAAACTCATTTTAGTTCTATTTTTGATGTACTTTGACCAAATGAGCTGAAATTTGGTATGTAGGTTCCTTGGCTGTGCCTGAATATGGAACCGACGCCATTTTGGATTTCGAGGGGCATGTAACTACGCCAAACTCATTTTAGTTTTATTTTTGATGTACTTTGACCAAATGAGCTGAAATTTGGTATGTAGTTTCCTTAGCTGTGCCTGAATATGGAACCAACGCCATTTTGGATTTTGAGGGGCTAGAAGCTACGCCAAATTGATTTTTGCTTTAACTTTGACCAAATGAGCTGAAATTTGGTATGTAGGTTCCTTAGCTGTGTCTGAATATGGAACCGACGCCATTTTGGATTTCAAGGGGTTAGAAGCTACGCCAAAGTGATTTTTGCTTTAACTTTAACCAAATGAGCTGAAATTTGGTATGTAGGTTCCTTAGCTGTGTCTGAATATGGAACCGACGCCATTTTGGATTTCAAGGGGTTAGAAGCTACGCCAAAGTGATTTTTGCTTTAACTTTAACCAAATGAGCTGAAATTTGATATATATGTTCCTTAGCTGTGTTTGAATATGAAACTGACGTCATTTTGGATTTTGAGGGAACAGAAGCTACGTCAAACTCATTTAAGCTTTAGCATTGATGTATTTTTTTAGTTGCGGCTTTCTGTAACAGGAAAATGCGCTTTCGTACCGCATTTATTCGGACGTATTACTAGTTTTAATTGTTTTGCCTTCTCTGACATAAAATAGGCCTATTTTGTCATTTTTTTAATCGCATTTTCTACTGCAGAGACCAATGCCGGCTGTGTCGCAAGCGACTTATATTTTATATTAAGAAACATAACGTATGTTGTTGCCCTTTTCGTTTCTATATAGAGCGGAACTGGAATATTGGGACGATTTTCCAGAAACTTTTGTATTATCGTACTCCTAGCCAAATTATTTTTAAATATTTTCTTCAGATCATTAAAAATTGTCGTTGTTTCTTCCATATCTAAAACGTCTGTGAAAAAAAAAATAAGAATTAAATTTTTTTAAGCTTTAAGCTTTAAGATAGCATCAGTGGATGGAATGTTTTGTCCATATTGAGGGTTTAAAGATTTTATCATACTGATGAATGACGACGATTGTGTAGTTGAAAATGGCAAGGACTCATAATAAATGAATTGACCGACTTGCATATCAATTTCTTTTTCCTTTTCATCTGTTAATTGGCATTGACGCTTTGGCAGGATTTTCATTGTCACTTTCGTCACATTCTTCCGAGATCTTCTTTTTTGCAAATATTGCACTCTTTACAAATCTTATATATGTATAATATTGCCATTCGTTTCAATTCTGTGGTACTGAGACGTGCCGTTTATTCTTTTCGTGAGACTCGCTGTATTAGCTATTTGATTCTGGTTTATCCTTGATATAGAGCAGCATCGTTATATTGATCGCATAATTTTGAAAAAGATTATTGCGATTTTTTGTCTTCGATCCTGTTCTGACACACTCCATTGACGTATCGTGGAATATAGTGGTACACAGAGTTCTGGATGATTTGGTGTATTATTTACGGAAGCTCACAGCTTCTAACCCTCAATTGTGGTTCTATTTCATCACAACTCAAGTGTAAAAACACTCGTGTGTGGCTAATGAATGTTTTAGCCTCTATCTCGGACTGATATGTTTCATTGCTAAAACTATGAGCAGATAAGACATAACTGACTTATTGCCACTGGATAACAAATTGAAACGCTTATTTAATTTATCTTTTCTTTTTATTAAATGCAACTTTCTATTAATATTGGAACTCGAAATTGAGCATGATATATAAAATATCTAACTAGTTTAAAGGATTTTCGCCAAAACCACTCTTCCTTGGTGGTAAACGAGTCGCTATGATCGGATATATTTTTAATGATTTTTTTCCTAAAACCTCCAGCTTTCTAAATCTCTTGGACAATAATTTAAATGCAGCTTTCATGACATTTGCATTATCTGTTATTAATAATAAGAATGTGAGACCAATTATATCATTGTATATGTATTCAAGTCGCTTCCTTGTCTTATCCTTAATGATATCTCTTGAGCTGTTGAATATTCTGCCAAAATGCAGGTAAATAAAATAAATAATGAATCGTTGTCACCTTTTATTTGTCCGATTGATAATGAAGTGGATTTTATATCATCCACAAGTTGTTGTAATTCGTTCCAAAATTATTCATTTAATGCTGATTCGCAAACTTCCTTTGAAGTATTAATAGGTTGTATCCTTTCCAACAACGTTCTGTTTATAGTCACGACATCGACAATATTTTGTTTAGCTTCTAAGAGTTTTCCGTATGTGACATTCATGCCATACCATCGTGTTTTGCATCTCGGGTTAACGGAAGAATTCAATAAGTTTCTTGCCACTCGATGATTATAAAAAAACGAACAAATTTTATCCGCGAGCTTATATGTAGTCTCATAAATTTCACAAGCTATGTCTTTTATTAGACAACATCTTTCCAGCTAATCGCATGTTGTTTGCATTGTCAGTGATCAGGAAATTCACCTTTTCCACGCCGATTTCCTCAATGACATCATTGATTATTTTTGCTAGGGATTGGGAACTTTGATCTATTTTATTTGTGTCAATTAGCTTATAGAAATAAGTTTTGCTTTTTGTTGGTATTTTGATCACAAAATTCATGAAATGGTTCTGCATAAAATCAGTATAACAATCAGTAATTAACGTTATTCCAGTGCTTTCATCAATTACTTTTCTTAAATCCTCAAACTTTGAATTGTAGCAATCGTTCAGAATCTTATTTGAAATTTCATATGCTGAAGGAATATGTTTGCCGTATTCTGGGTTCAGAGCTTTTACCAGACTGAAAGTGGAAGCGCATCAAAAGATAAATTGACCAACTTTTTCATCAATTTCCTTTCTTTCTGTATCCGTTAATGATCGGTATTGACGTTTGGCTAGATTCTCATCGTCACTTTCGTCGGATTCGTCACTTTTTACTTTTGCAAAGATCTTCTTTTCATCTTCCGTAATGAATTTGCCTTTAGTTCTTTTGTGCTCTCCTAATGCTCTCGCAGATCGTTGTACTTCTTTTTTACATAGTTTACAAAGCCCTACATTCCGTTTGGTACTTTTGTCAAGGTATTTTTCACGTCTACTTCCATAATTGATTATTCTAGGAAAGAATTTTTTTATTTATTAATTAACAGGGGGAAAACAGCTTGGCGTGAAATATGTCTGCCAATTTTTTGAAAAATTAAAAAAAATATTTGTATTGATTTTTATCTTTTCATATTATTATTATTTTTTGTAAATATATTGTAATTTAATAATTTTTTGGTGCTTCTTTTCCTTTCAGAACCAACGAAAGATTTCTAGTCAAGAAGAAGACATGTGATGGATGTTTTCAAACTGTTTGATGACAATAAAAGTGTTACTCAGTATAATCTTGTAAAGAATCTACAGACAATGCATGTAAGAAACGTAATACAGTATGTATAACGAACTGTCTTTGCGACGTTATATCCAAAATTCAGGAATATCCCTTCTGAAAAAATATAGCACATAAATATTTTATCCACGTTCAATTTATTTTAATTTCCACCACCATTACGTATCAACAGGTTTCTGAAAATAAAGCATATTTATCCAGCAAGAAATAAAATATTCCACACAAAAAGCAGTAAAATACCGTAATGAAAAAATTTCCCTTTCTGCCTATATTTCTCCATCGAATGACAAAGAAAAATTATCCGTCTTTGTTCAAAAAATTTGTTGAAATCAGACATAAATATCAGGCAAGCATAGACATGTGCGTAGTTTATATAAGTTTTATTTTTGTTAATGGAAACAGTGACTTAAAGCAAGCAGCAAGAAAAGTGAACCACACTGTTTTACAGCAAATACTTTTGAATGTTTTTCCTTCATGCTTGCCTGTTATTCTTCGTTTTCAGCGTTTTTACTTGTTCGTATGGCCTGAAGCATATACATTCGTAAATGCAACTTAAAGAATAAGCTGCTATTTCTTCTGTTTTTGTTCGCTTGATGTTTCCAAATGAAGAAGAAGAAATAGTTTTTAAAGCAGCGTAAAAAAATTAAAGTTTCATTTCAACTTAATCCTATTAAACAATTTATAACCATTTCTGAGCTATTAATGCTCTCTGTTTGTTGTTTTCTTTTTTGTAGCAGGATTTATTTCTCATAGGGATTTAAAAGTCTCTCTTTTGCATCCACAACAGAAATAATAATAAAAAGGTTATTAAATTAATGTGTAGAAGGGAGGATTTCTTAAAAATACAGCAATGAAACAAAGGAAATGAGCAGGAAAGCATGAAAGTATGAAGCACCATGCAGAGTATTATACACAAGCGATTTTAAACTTTATAGTTTTCCTTCACACTGCGACATCTATATCATCATAAATCTACATAAAAAGCCATTAGAAATTGCTTAGATGCGAGGATTTAGATTTGCAAAGTTTGAGAGTTATACAAAGAATTCAAATTCTTAATCAAATCCGTATTAGGGCAACATGAATGCTTGCCAGTTCTTTTTTAGGATTTTCAATTTTTTTTTCTTCTTTCCAAACTCCACTCTCTATTTTTGTGAGATGTGTTTCGTTTCTATCCAATGTATACACATATTTTTTTCTAATACTCGTGAGATGTGTTGCTGCATCGCGCGCGCTGTGCCATATACTTGCTATACACATCAATATTTATTGTACATTATATTCATTTTTTTATGTTTTTCTTTTAGATTATACATCCACAATGTGAAAAACAGCTGTTTTCGTGTAAACGTAAGCGTAGCCATGTGCTCACTTTGCGTTTTATTTTTATTTCGACGATGTTTTTCTAATGCGTTCTATTAGAGTCTCATGAAATGGAAGTTGTACAATTCCACATTTCGCATCACGTAAAGTAATCTCAAATGTACATTATGTATGTGTGCATTATATATTTCTTCCGCATATAGAAAATCATGTAGTTCAATGTCCTTTTTGCTAGAAACTCGACTCTTTGCATGAGAACTTTACTATCGTTCATGTGACTAGGTGTGCACTTTCTTTCTTTTCTGTCTTGAGTGCATCGAGGGACTTAAAATTATTAAATTTTTCATTCATAAAAATAATTGTTTTGACAATGTGTCATGTACCATGTCTAAATTCATTGCTGTTTGTCTAAAACATATAATTTAGTGAGCTACACAACTTGTTTTTTTGGTGTCTATGTTTTTTGATGCTGCTCTTTTCGTGGTGTTTTACACTCAATACTGTTTTTTTCTAATTTTTTCTTTTATGTATTTTCGTACGTGTATTAGAAATAGCAGCAAAGGCAAAATGTGCAGAAATGAAAAGCATATCTAACTTTTAATATTATGAAGCTCTATTATAAAATATTAGAAAAAATATACGTCAAAAGAGAAATAAGAAGAAAACTGGTTATGCAGTTTTAATCATGTTCATGTTTAGAGTGCATTATGTGCATATGGATTTTCCTTTTTGCTGCTAACTCGAACAATTATTTTTGCTTCTTTGTGGTTAAAGATTTTTTTTGAGAAATATGAATGGGAGTATTAGAGTTGCTGAACTGATGAAAAGGTGAAATTTAGGGAAAATATAACTCCACGATCCTTTGGGATTTATTTTAAATACGTCACTTTATTGTCGATATTTTAATAAAGCGTACAATTTGAAAATAATTTTTAATAGCGCACAATCTGGGAATAAATTTATACAGCGCATAATCTGAAACGTTGTCAAAAACTGTAGAGGGATTGCATATATTTATTTATTTTGTTTTTATTAAAACATCTTAGCAATTTCAATTTTTTTAAGATAATTCTGAATGGGGCACAATCACTACGCTATGAATAACTTTATAAAGCGCACAATCTGAAAATAAATTCAAGAAAATATAGCGTACAATCTGAAAATAATTTTAAATAACGCACAACCTGAAAAATAATTTTTAATAGCACACAATCTGAAAATAATGTTTAAAAATCTTGGATCATCAAGATCCGTTGAGATAATTCTGAATGGGACACAATCACTACGCTATGAATAACTTTATTAAGCGCACAATCTGAAAATAAATTAATACAGCGTACAATCTGAAAATAAGTTAATATAGCGCACAATCTGAAAATATTTTAAATAGCGCACAATCTGGGAATAAATTTACATAGTGCGCAATCATTACGCTAACTTATTGCTAAAAGGTCTATTTATTGGATTTAAAATTTAAACATTTTATTTTAGATACACTATTCCTGAAATGAAAACAACGAACAAAAATAAACAATAGCATGCAAAAATATCAAAATTGGAGACTCCATCAGATTATTGAGATATTTTTACGACACAATATAGAGGAGAAGGAGGAGTAATCGTGCTGATCTAGTGAACAAACCAATATCAGACAAATTTTGATGATAACTGATAATAAAGTTAACTTGACGTGAACTCTTTTTTGTATACTGAAATTAATTAAAAATAACCTGAAAAAAACAGAAATAAAGACAATTTTGTGGTATAGTTTTTAATGATATTAAATCATTTTGCTTTATTATTATCGTCATGCTTTCAAGAATTTTTTTTATCATTTTTAAATCAAAATTTTCCTTCATTTTAAAATGACATGACATAATATTATCCAAGAGAATTTTTAAGATTGCTAACAAAAAACTTAATGATTATAGTATAAATGTATGTGGACATAAATGTATATATAAAGGAGAGTAAAGCAAAAATTTTTATCTTTTTAATCATTTTTTTTCCTTTTTTTATTTGCGATGATGTGAAAAATTATTATTGCTAACGAACTTTTCATCAGTAAAAAGAAAAATAATTCAGTTGAAAATTTCGATATTGTTTTAAACAAAATAATTATAACGACTAACTTCACACAAGTAGGCAATCATAAGATGTGCGGTTATCTTGAAGAGACAAACGTCAATAAGGAATAATCATCTACTTTTGAGAAATCAGTCCATTAATCTTTCAGTTTATGTAGCTAATCAAAATATTTGTTTTTTTTTTAAAAATTTAAATAAGAATTTTTTGTTATTCCTCATAATTTTCATAAAATGGCATAGAAGCATTGTACACGCAGTAATTTTTTTTTTGCCATGATTAAGAAAAAAAAAGTTTAGGTTTTGATTTAAACTAATAAATATATAATAAAATAGAAAAAACGGGGGGCTTAATGAAGATGAAATTGTATTTTTTTTTAAACGATACGAAATTCTTTTAAGGATTCATCAAGCAAAAAGCAATGTAACAATTCATTATGTTCTTCCAGAGGACACAAATGATTCAAAGGAATCTTGACAAAAATTTAATTCAATCATTTAAGGCTCTGGTTTTACTTTACTTTCTTACAAGATCATTTACTATATTTATTTCATGCTTGTATGATCTTTTTCATCGCATATTAATTATTGAGTGTATTTTATTTACACAATTTCCCTTTATTTAACATTAGAATTTTTTACTGAGATTTCTCAAAACTTCCAATTTTTTGTGGAATTACGAAAAATCGTCAACATTATTATCGTCCTCAAAATCGTTCTCATGTATATTATAGTAAGTAGTAAGTAAGGATATAAATAAGATTGTTCATACAACTGAAAACTACTCGAGAGAATTTCTTTTTTAAAAATATAAACAAATTTTGTTGTCGAGGAATTTGAGGCATGAAATGTGTGTCGCGAATGTCCGAGACTCCGTTTTGAAGAAAAATGGAAGATTTGAAAAGCCAAAACTTTTTCATGTTTGTTTCAGATGTGTAAGCTTATAAGGATTTTTTTCATTTTTTTGTTTTCTTTTTTTTTCATTTGTGTGTTTCCTGTTGCAAATTGTATAAAAAATGTTTCTTTTTATATCCATTATAGTAACTTGTAAAAGAGCGCAAATATTTATTCAATAACTTTTAACACTTTTCCGATGGCGATTGTTTTGTCTGCAATAAAAAATTCATTATTTAATTATTATTATTTCCTTTACAAAGAAAAATCAACAATTTCTTACTTTCGTCACGCAATGTAAATCGACCCATTTGAGGGAAGAGCTTAAATTGTTCTAAGCAAATCATACCCGAACATTCAATTCTCATGATTGCAACTTGATCTTGCTTGACAAATCTTGGTCGTGTTTTCGACTTGTCACCAGATTTTTTATCTACTAAACAAATAAGGGCCTGTTTGGATGTACAAAAAAAGTTACATATTATACATTTTCTCACAATTGAAATTAATAGCTTACTTTAACAGTGACTTCTTCAGCTGCGCAATGAATGTGCATAACGGCTGAGTATCCTGCACAGATAATTGATTTATGCTCTAAAATAACTACTTGGGCATCGAATATTTTGCCTGTTTTGATTGGATTGGAAGCATCGCATAAAACAAATCCGGGAGAAACGTCTTCTTCCTCGATACCCTAGATAGCAATTAAACAATGATTAGTAAGCAATTATTTCAGAAAATAAGGTTTTGGACTTACTTTGAGTTTAATTTTTACATTTTCACCAGGACTTACTGACGTTACTTCTTCTTCATCAGACCATAATTGATCAACTGCTACTTGAGTCTATAAAAATGAAAAATCAAACATTATTATAATATCACTCAAGGAAGAATAAAGAAGTCACTCCAACTTACTCGGTTAGGCATCACTAACAAATTTTGTCCTTTCTTCGCTACACCGCTTTCAACTTTTCCCATTACTACAGTTCCCATGTCCTTATATTTATCGACAATAGGCATGATGAATGGACCGTCAGTTTTACGATTCATTGATGGGAGGTCGTCAATGAAGGGAATGAATGCTGGACCGTCATACCACGGACACATATTTTTGTCGACAGTATCTCGAAGCCCTTGTCCTGTTATTCCTGATACCGGCATAAATGTCAAGTCCTTTGCTTTAAATCTAAGATGGATTGATTTCAAATTATAATAAATAAGGTAGGGATGTGAATGAGGAGAGAGCTTACCCAAGTTTTTTAAGATATGGTAAAATTTTATCTTTACATTCGTTGTAGCGCACTTCCTCCCAGTTTACTGTTGGGTCATCCATTTTGTTGACTAAAACTACCAAGTGTTTAACGCCAGCTGTTTTTGCCAACATAGCATGCTCACGAGTTTGACCTCCTCTATCAAATCCTGTTTCGAATTCTCCTTTTCGAGCGGAAATAACCTTTGGGTGGATGGGGAAAAAAGTCTTGACCGTGAATATGCAAATAATGTATAATTAAAATATATAATTACCAAAACTGCTAAATCAGCTTGAGCAGCACCACCAATCATATTAGGAACGAAGCTTTTGTGTCCGGGAGCATCAAGGATTGTAAAGTGCTTTTTATCAGTCTCAAAGAATGCTCGTCCAACTTCAACAGTTTTGCCTTTATCTCGCTCTATCATCGTAATTGTACGTGATAATTAATTATGTAATTTATATAATGTGAATAGTAATTGTAAAGTAGTTTACCTTCTTGATTTGTATCCAAAGCCCACGAGAGATACCAACTTTCTCTAGATTTCTCACGAGCTTCTCGTTCATATTTTTCTAATGTACGTTTGTCGACCATGCCCGTGAGCGACATAATTTGACCTCCAATTGTAGACTTTCCAGCATCTACATACAAAGAAGTATTGAAATGAAAAAAATTTATGACTCAGAACAGAACAACATACCAACATGTCCAATAAAAACAACATTCACATGCTCCTTCTTGCTGCAGCTTTCTTCCACTTTCGGTGGTTTTCTTTTTGTTGATGGCTTTGGTAAAGGATCGTCTTCTGTCTCCATATCCTGCTATTGAGAAGTTTTTGATAAGAAGTGGAGTAAATTTTTGTGGACAAAAGAGAATAAACGAGTTAGTTTTATAATTATAAAATTTAATTTTAGAAATGTAGAAGACATTTTTTTCAAACGAATGAAAACTTGCTTACTTCCTCCTCACCATCTGGAGTCAAAATCGTTTCCTCCTCATCCCAAGTATCAAGTGGCTCATTTTCAGCAACTATTGATAATTAAAAGAGATTGTTTAAGTTAAAAGTTGGTCGTAATCTCATGATTTTTGAGATTTTTTTTTCATTCGACGATGAAATAGGTCAAAAATTTCTTTTTTAAAAGGTATTTCTTTGAGACATTTGATGTGGCAATTTTTTTTATTGCGTGATTAAATTTATTTTACACATTTTCTAGCACTTACCATTTCCATTATTCTCGGGCGTTTCAACTGGCATGGTCTGGACTGAAGGAGGTGGATCCTCAATACTTGAATCTATATCTTTTGTAGTCGTAACAAAGCTTGGAACGAATTCTACAGCATTAACATTTAAAGTTGAAAATTGTGAACCAATTTTGTGGATTTCCTGATCGTTTTCCATTTTTTCACTATTGATAAACCGTATGACGTTATCTATTAAGCGACTGGAAAAACAAAGGAAAACCTTCACTGTAAGGAAAGTAAAGTTAAATTAAAAAATTTATTTTAATCACAAAAAATGTGTTTCTTTCTGTCAGCAAGGGAAAGTTCACTCCGCGATTTTTATAAGATTCCGAGATTTGAATCTCTACCCGCCGTTATTCTTGGGACAGTTTAGGAAGCAACTGGTGATTAATATGATTAGAGAGCACTTTAAATAGTTCGTTGATTTTATAAAATCTTAATTAGAGTAAGACAATGAGCCCACAAAAGTTAATTTTGTATTTTTCCCACAAATTTCTCTTTACTAATATTCAAATCTTAACCGTTTTTTGACATTTTTAAAACGTAGCCAAAAATTTGAACGAGGGGTCATTAATTTGAAAACTCTTGAAAAAGCGAAAAGTGGAATAGTTAAAAAAATTAATTTAAATAGTTTTTAAACAACAATAAATAACGCGCGTTATCAAAAATCGTTTGTGAAGTGATTACCCGCATTATGTCATATTCTGCTCGTGGCCCACCTAAGATTGAAGGAATGATTTCATTAAAAGTAAGAAATGCACATTTTTCCACCATTTTTTATTTTCTATTATTTTGGAACATCAATTTTACTGCTAGGTTGACAATTTAACGTATCGTACGACGCCCGAGGACCTAAGACGAGTCTTTGAACGATGTGGCTCAGTTGGTGACATATACATTCCCAGAGACCGGTAAGTGCTTTATTTTTAATACTAAAAAGTTGAATTTTGAAAATTATGGACCCCCATCTTACTTAAACCTGCTTTTTAATCTTATAGCCATACTCGTGAAAGTCGAGGATTTGCTTTCGTTCGATTCTATGAAAAACGTGACGCTGAAGAAGCCCTCCAAGAAATGGATGGGCGAGTTCTTGACGGCAGAGAGTTGAGGTATACAAACTTTGTTTTGTTTGGTAATTTACATAAATTTTAAGCGTTATTTCTCTATAGAGTACAAATGGCACGATACGGAAGACCAACATCTCCGCAGAGAAGACGTTATGACCGTCGTCGTAGGTGAGATATTCATTTAAGGAAATTTCATTGTTGACTTGAACAAGATTTATAAGAAAACATTTAAAAATCCACCCACATAAATTTCTTGTTTTGTGAATTGTCAATGTGCCATCCCGTCATTAATGATGATGTGATTTTGTTGAATTCTCAAGTCTAAGATTTACACACAATATAGAGAACTAATTGACTCTTTTCCATCTTTCAACAGATCACGCTCAAGGGATCGTCGAAGACGCTCTCATTCAAATAGTGACAGACGTCGCCGTGACAGATCACGTTCACACGAGAAACGACGATCAGAGAGCAACTCAAGGAGCCGCAGTGCAGCAAGCAAGTCTTCACGTGAACATTCCCCAGTTCGCAGAAACCGTAGTCAAAGTCGTGAATAGGCAGATAAGGCAGCTCTTTTTGATCAAACCTTCAAAACAATGCTTGAAAAATGAATATGCGTTTAAAAAAAGAAAAGGTACAATCGTATTTCAATTAATTTTTTTTATCAATCAGCCCTTATTTTTCAATATATTCTACTACTTTAAATAATGTCGAGTAATGTTGATGGTAGAAATATAAATTTATTTAGATAATAATTAAACACTTTTTCAAATAAATTTTTCTGAATGTCACTTAAAACAACTCTCTAAATGTAATATTCAACTAAACAAAAAGAATTTTCTGAAGAAAAAAACAAACAAGAGAAGTAAATTTCTTTTAATTAAACAATCAATATTGGATATAAATGAGTATGAGATAAAAACAGCAACAAGGAATATGTTTTTGTAATTTAGTTAAAGATATAGAGAAAGTTGTGCTTTTCAAGATGCTTTTTCAAACACCTCTTCTATTTCCCATTTTTAAGACAATTGTGTAACTCTAGAATTAAATTGCAGTATAAAACAAAAGTAAATAATACGAAAAACAGTTATTTTTTGCCTATCTTCCTATGATTAGAAGACATATAAACCTAAAACTTAAGATACAAAAAAATATATATACCTACCCATTATGAAATCAATTTTGAAAGAATAAAAAATAATATTCTACTTTTACATACATACAGGAAGTTGCCGATATTTTGGCGGTGAATAAATGTCCTGTTTCGTGTTATTGAGAAGTACAAAAGCATGCTGATTCCAGTACATATGCTGCTACTGCTGCTATAAACTGTGGAGACAATTTCTCTTAAGCTGATAGCTAGCTGTACAGTTGCAGTCGCAGTACATGGTGTGGTGGTGATTTTTTTGGGATAATGACTGAAGATGTGGAAGTGGGTGGAGAGAAAGAGAGATAGAAAAGAGGATATCGGTGTTGTTTATTGGATATAATCGGATTTTTGCCGTTAGCTGTGTTTTGCTGTAGAAAAAAAAAGTGTTCCCGTGCTGAAAAAAAAGTCTTCGCTGTTGGTGCTGTTTCATACTAACACAAGTCATTTGTTCCTGTTTTTTTTACACTCATCCTATTTATTGTTTCTGTTTAATGCGACTTTTTTTCATGCTCATCTCTCATAATTAATTTTTGTTTTCACAAAATTATACCCCTAAATCTGTTTTGGATATCGCTTCAATAATAATTTTACAGACTAGGAAGAATCAATTGAAGAGCACTTAATAAGTCAACAAGGTAAGTATTTTTTTTAAAATTCATAAAACTTAATATTATGAATAAAGCATTTTCTATCTTTTAACTTAAACATAAATCTTATTAGTTATTTCTATCAAAAGCTTGTTTCAGGACTTTGTGGTCGATTATTGACATTTCTAAATGTAATTGGTGGTAAATTGACATAACCAGACGAAACGGTTTGATAGTCAGATGCCACAGAATCATTCTCACTTCGCTGTGACTGTAAACGTAAATCAAGATTATTATCATTATTAGTGGCAGCATTATGACGTTGAATTTGGGCATAAGTAACTCCCGGTGAATGTTCAGGTTGTTGGACATTTTGAGCAGTAATGTGCTGTAATAATGCTGTATTAGGTGTTGGATTGTCATCAACAGGTGGATTTACTGAATCTCCATTTCGATATGTATTCATCTCGATTGGTCTGAAATTTATCACATTATACTTAGTGACTAAAAATTATAGCTATTAGTCTTACCTATAAACATCATCAGGCTCATCACCATAAAGCAACAAATCACGTACACAGAATAATAAAATCACTTCAAATATTATCCCCGTAATTATGAGCAAAGCAGTTACAACGTTCATCCAGTTTCCAAACAATGGTGACTCGTGCAGAAAACATAAAAATCCATCCGGTGCAAAATACTGACACGTTTTGTCTAAAATTATTAAGTAAGTTAATTATCGTCAATAATTTCAACAAAAATAACCAGACCTGCTATAACTCGATATCCAATCTTTCCTGGAACATAAACTATGATCCCAATAAGTGCTAGTTCCAAGCCAATCACCAATGACTTATCTTGAGGTAGCACAGCTCTTAAGGAAATGATAATCTTTCCAATTAAAGTGGAAGCAATCAAAGCAGAAGCCAGTATAACTAGTCCATGAAATGCTATCCAATAAGGCTGACAATCTGACATGTTGCATGCTCCTTCAGTTGCTATCGTGTCTTCCATTGGTAGCATAACGTCTACTCCACAGCTACAATTTCCAAACACTCGAATATTATTCAACATTATCTCAGCACCACATCCAGCATGACAGGGACTGTAAAAAGTTTGAATTCCATTTTCAGGACAGACTGGCAGAAAAGGAGTGTTATCAGAGCATAAGCAGGAATGTGCACAGTAAGGTTTGATAATTTTTCCTCGATAAGAACCAGCAATCGGAGAGTGCTCGCATTTTATGAAAATTGATACTAGAAATAAAAGTTGTTAGCTTTAAAGCTACAAAAATGTTAGGGGTCGTTCGCAAATTACGTCACACTGAAGAATTTGTGACAGTCTGTATAAATTTTTTTGTTCTTTTGAAAATTTGTGAAAAGTGGGGGGGGGGTGACGTAATTTATGGACGATCCCTTTACTGCTTACCGATGAAAAAGATGACCACAAGACTAAAATGGAATTAGAATCATTAGAATAGGACTTAAAAGAATCTTTGTGTACACTACATACCTACATGCAAAAATGTTCCACATGACAATTTTTCTGAAAAAGAGAGAGAAGGATATAGAGCATAATAGTAGGTTTATCTATACATCTCAGCCAATTTTTCAATTTATATTTAATTGAAATAACGCATCAGAAATGTTTCTCTCTATAATACAGATTAGTATAAAAAGTGGAATCAAAATTACAGCATGCATACCTGCTACTTGGATTAGCTTTTGCAATTATTAGACCTAAAAAATAGTTAATTAGGAAATGATTAAAAGTTTGAGTGATTAATATTAATGAAGAAACCTGAAACAAGAATTGACAGTGCCAGCATTGGGGGTTTCATAAGGTTTGCAACAAGCTGTGAAGTCCATTCATTATTGAGCCCGTCAGCTTCACTTGTCGGAATAAAGAATCTTGATTGTAAGTAATTTGATTCGTGTCTAAAGAAATTGATCATTCCTGTCTGTATGAAGACGGCAGCGAGAATATTGAAAATGACAATTTTGTTTGTGAATACACGTGCTAGTGACGGGAAGAAATCTATATCGGCTAGGAATTTTGCATTTGATAGTGTAGCGTGTGCTGTATTTGTAGACGTCTCTAGAATATTATTAGCTGCTTGTCTAACGACAGTACTTAGCAGTCTTTTTGGAAACATTACAGCTAAAAATCCAATAATGAATAGAATTGGCGCCAAAATGATCCATCCTAAGAACCATCCAAACGGTGACCATCCGACTATCAATGATACTAACGATCCAAATTGTGTTCCCCAGAATTTAGCAGCAAGTGCGGCTGCAAGAAGGCCTGGTGATTCATGTTCATGAACATTGTCATCTAAGTAGCTGAATCCTAGCGAGTAGAATGCAATGATTCCTAAGCCAATTCCAAATTGTAATACAAATAATAGAATCAATGTTGTTGAGCTGTGTAAATCAGTAGTCGTCAAATTTTCCATTGTCTGTCGGACACATAACATTGAAAGCTCAATTGCGCCAATCGTGTTATGTTCATCGGAACTAAATTACAAGAAAATATCATTAAATGGACATGTGTATCACAAAAGTAATCCTTACTGATGCACGAGTGTTGGAATCACAATTAAAACACACAAAAAGGATTGAATCATGAAAAGTCCACCCAACCATCCTGTACGGTGTATCCGATTACCCCAATAGGCTACAAGAATTGCAAAAATCCCTTGACAAATTCCACTTGTGACTATCAACCAGTCTAAAAAACAAAAAATTATTTTTTATCATAAGTCACTAACACATTCAATCATACCTATGATTTTTGGATCGTAGTCGTGACTCAATGCTGATTGTTTAGCAGATATACGAAAGTATGACTCAATTGCTCCTTGAATTACACCGCATAGAACTAAGATGATTGTAAAAGTTCTCTTGTTTCCCATTTTCTGACATTTTGGTGAATTGCAGCAGCCTAAAGCTATAATTCCACAGTCGATAGAATCTACAAAAAAGACATGATTTCATTTGTCGTAAAGTAAATATCACTTTATCATATCCATTTAGTCTATAAAAATACCTTCAGTAATGTTATTGGCATTAGCTTCTAATGCAGGCTGTCTCCTCGAATCTGAACGATAAAGTGAGGATGGACGGATCATTTCTCAAAGAAATTTCACTTCACTTCCCGAAAATTTAATTTTTTGTCAATTAAAATAGTTTAAATTATGAAATGTTGAAGAAAAAGTTGAAATGTATGTCTTGACACTTTCATAGCCACCACCTTAATGTTGGAATATCAGCATTTTTATACTTATCAATCCTTATCTCTATGATAAGATAGCATAACGATATCTAATCATAGTACATTTCCTAATGATTTTACTAACGTCAAAAGCTTAAAGCTTCATGATCATCATCAGCATGTGTGTACACGTTTATCAGTAATTTTTTTCCTTTTCATATATTTTTAATTTCTAAAGATTGACGTTAATCAGCAACTTACTCTCTCAAGTTGTTCTATTGACTTCAAAAATATCAGTTGAGTGTGGACGGTTGGAGTGTGTGGACGATTTCTAAAGAAAAATTGGAAAAGGTTTAGATTAAAAAATTTTAATTTATAAATATTGGGGTCGTAGTACTTTAAAGTGGCGTAGTAGGGGTTCTCGTTGCCACGGGGTAAAATCAGACACTTGAGCCCCCGTTATTAAAATTGGGTGCTTTTTGAAGAAAATTTGTACCCTTTTATATTGAATTATTTAGTTTTTTGGAAGGCACCAAGTACCAAAGCCCCCTTGCTACGCCACTGGGTCGTTTACTTATTTTGTGAAGTGACATACTAAATTTTAGACCCCATCCCCCATGTCACACCGAATAGCATCCTTAAGTACCCAATTTCAGTACATATATCTAGAATTCCTATCCCTTAGACCCCCTTCCATCCCCTAAAACACGAAATTAATAAGTGAACGACCCCAAAAGGAATATCAGCGAAATTCATTTGCAACATTATGCAAGAAAGTGACAACGCGTAAAGATTTAATAAATGAAAGGAAGAGGTCATGTTTTTATTGCTTTCAATTATCAAGTAAATTTATTAAATATAATCATTTCACAAATTTATTAATGATAACGAGCTCACAAGCAACTTATAAGTGTAACTAGACTGGAAGATGAAAAGTGACATCAAAGGAATTTGTTTCTGTGATTCAAGTTCTTTGAAAGTGATAAGGAAATGCCAATTAAAATTTCTTTCGTCATTCGTTGAACATGGATTAATGATTATTTTAGCTCTCAGATTTATTAGATGAAAATCAGGGGGAAAACCACTTGGTGGAAAAAATGACTTGAGCAGAACCATAATATAAGATATTCTGACACCGTTTCCACCAACCAATATTTAAGGACTCAAAATTATTGTACAAAATGTGGTTGGTGGAAAAAAATTTTTTGGTGGAAAATGACTTTTTTCCACCAAGTGGTTTTCCCCCTGATGAAAATAAATAACAGCTTCTGACTTGATAGTGGACAAAAATACCCACGATGTAAAAAACCCATGAGATTAAAACAAGTTCAAGAGATTAATCATGATCTAAATATTTTAAAAAAGTATTACATAATTTTAGTTCTTGTTGAGGATGTAATCAGAGAAATTCTTTGGTCTAATCTTTTGCAAACCACTTGATGACAAGTGCTTCCTATGTATCATAAATGTTTTCTCATTGTAGTGTATGAAGATTAGTTCCACATCAATCAAATTAAAGGGACAGTCAGGGACGTATAGGTTCTTACTCTTCTTCTTAAACTCACAAATTTTTCAAGCAGAAGCATATTACAGATCATTCTACCTAAATGTATTACGTCGTTATCCCTTATGACTCCTGAGCAGATTAGATTAGCGTCAGACCTACGTAAAAATTCAGGCTACGCCACGGAAGGACGTTCACTTATTACGTCACGCAGAACAGCGACATTTTAGACCCCATCCCCTTACAAATTTTGAACCAAAAAATTCTTTACTTTCCAACCCTGTTACAAAACCCCCTCCTCATTAAAAAGCAAACGACCCCCTGCTGATGTAACTAAGAAGGCATCTAGTCTAGTTTGATTGTACATGTTAATCAGTATTATTGAACATCAATTAACAAAAACTCAAAACATGAAGTAAATTTGTAAGATTCTAAGGAATCATTCAGTTATGACGTCCAACATTCAAGGCAGAGGGGGTCCTGAGAGTGTGTGACATCTCAATACAAAATATTTTTTTTCTGTATGAACATTTTGTGGAATTGGGGAGAGGAAGAAAGGGGGTCTAAAAATCCCGTGTCTCCAGCACTGCCTCAGTATAGGATTTATTGGGTCAGAGCTCCCTTACAACACTACTGGATAGTGGTTCTTTTAGGGATAAATGACAACTAAGACAATAGGATGAAAAATTTGCGTCAAAGTTGAGGGGGGCTCTAAAACTTGTAACGTAATAACCGAATGATCCCTAGGCAATTGAACTTACATTTTATTAAATCGTTACATTTATTTTGACCTCAAGCAACATTCTTAACACAAGTGTTTGAAAAGTGTGTTGAGAGTCGTAAACAGTTTTCAAGAGTCATACTTACTGATATGAAATTTTCTGTATAGAGACTCCGAATTATTGAAAGAGTAATCAAGGCCAATAATAATCAATGTAAGTGATAACGGAACAAAGACGATAAATACTAGTAAAGAGATTCAATAGGTCTAAGATATTTACTTATCAATCGCTGATAAATCCTGATACCAAATATAAAAATCTTGAATGTTTTTGTTTTCGCCATTCCGCTGATAGAATTGAAAGAAAACACATGCAGTTAAAAAACAGTCCTTAAGTTTAAATCAACATTAAATTTTTTGTCCATAGTTCAAAATGGCAAGACCAAATACGCAATGTGGGATGTTCAACTGGTATCCCCAATTTTTGCAACGATTTGCTAACACAAAATCATTCATAGCTGTTTATGGATTACTTGGAATTTTTCAAGCTATGGGATACATCTATCTTGTCATCACACTGCCAACGATCGAGAAAAGGTTCAAGATTCCGAGTCAAACAACAGGTGAGTTATCTTGCATGCTTCTATTGCATGTGTCTTTAATTTTTTTTTTGATACGTTGGATGAGCTGCGTAGTAAGGGTTTAAGACGTAGTAAGGCGAACGGAGTCATATCGAAAATTGGTGTTCAAGACGTGGCTCCTGTCGTCCTAATCTTGCTAAGTCACTGAGTTAGACTACTAAACTCAATTAATCACATTACAGGCTTAATATTATCCGGGAATGAAATCTCACAAATTTTATTGAGTGTCGTTTTGGCTTATATTGGAGGAAAAAGCAATCGACCACGTTTTATTTCGATTGGCGTTGTTTTCTGTTCCATAAGTTGCTTTATTCTTGCAATGCCACATTTCATTTATGGTGCTGGTGACGATGCTCTCAAACTTACTAAGGAATTTTTAGACTCATCAAATGTTACAGTAAGTTTATAAAGTTTTTGAATAGAAATTCATTTATTTTTTATGCTGGACCTTTGACTTGAATTTTATAGATTGATGACTCGGAGAAAATAAAGTTGGAACGAAAGTCAAATCGACTGTGTATAGATGAGCCGAGTGATCAGCTATGTGATGACGAGATTAAAACTATGCTTCCACTAATTTTAATATTCTTATCTCAATTTGTGTTGGGCGTTGGAAATACCTTATTTTATGCATTAGGACAAACCTATTTGGATGATGGAGTTACCAAGAAGAAGAATACACCAATTTTACTCGCATATGCATTCTCATTACGGTAAGCTTGTAATTCCATATTTATTGCGACTAATTGAGTTCATCAACTGATATCAAAATTAATTGCTGATAAAATAAATATGTGTTATCTAGTACTTTCGGACCAGCTGTTGGCTTTGTCATTGGATATGCTTGTTTGAAAATTTATATCGATCCCACCAAGACGCCACTCATAGATTCCACGGATCCTCGATGGATGGTAATTATTGTTGCTAAATAACTCACGTGACCAGGGGCGTATCCAGAACTTTTTCGAGGGGTTGACCCAAAAGGGATTTAACCCCCAAAACCTTCTCCTGAATACGCCCTTGTCCATTATTAATTTGGAAGGTGCTTCCTTAAATAACAATGGACGTCAATTTTAATAAAGTTTTCTTTCTTATCCTGTGTATAGGGTGCTTACTGGCTAGGTATGTTGTTGAACTTTTAACAATTTATGTACTTAATGATTAAAACATTTTTTAATCAGGTTGGGTCTTTATTGGAATTGCATTGATGATCGTTGCTGTGTTAATTGGCTTGTTTCCAAAGGAGTTGCCGAAAAAAACCTCACCGGATGCAGAAAAGCTGAGGTAAGGCTTATTATTATCCAACTTGTAAGGCACACAATCTAAACATTCATTAATTTACTGCAGGTCAATGGACGAAACTCCAAAAATGATGAAATCAAAAGAAGATCTATTTGGTGAAGAATCGTTGCCCTTAAGACATAACCAACCACATGCTGAACAGTATTTAGGAAGTATAAATGACTTTAGAAGTTTAACTGATATTCCGCCTATTGAGACACTTCCATCAACCTTAGTAAGACTTTTTAAGAATAAGCTTTTAATGTATAATACGTTGAGTGGAATTTTCTACATATTGGGAGCTTCCGCATATTTTACATACATGAGTAAATATCTTGAAGTGCAATTCCATAAAAATGCTGCGGATGCGACAATTATAACAGGTGAAAAGTTAATGAAACTTATAAGTGTTTTCAAGTGCTGATTATCACACTTTTTTGATGTTTCTAGGTCCATTTACACTTATTGGAATGGTCATGGGATTTTTAGTCTCTGGAATAGTCATCACTAAGGCAAAACCATCCACGTCAAAAATCCTCATGTGGAATGTCATCGTTGGAATAATGTTTATGATTGGAGAGCTCGTGTACTTGTTCCTCACATGTCCAGGTAAGCTACTATAATTTTTTTCAAGGACACAGCTCCTACTGAACTTGAAAATGTGTTTCAATCAGATTTCAATGCAATTTAATCGTTCAATTTATTAGTATGTCGATTGCTTGTGTTAATTGCTTTCTTATCACTTTATGACTGCCTTAAATGGAGTTTGTTGATCATAAACTTACGTTGTTTATTTCAGATGGCCAGATTCCATTGAATATAGTAGACAGACGATTAAATTTAACATCAGCATGTAATAATGACTGCTTCTGTTCCGGTATTCCCTACACACCCGTGTGCTTGGAGGAAACGGGTGACACATTTTTCAGTCCATGCGTTGCATCATGCAGAATGTATTCGAAACAAAAGAAGGTAAGATTAATGATAAAGTGAAAATGAAGGTAACAATATATCCAGGGGCATATCCAGAAATATTTCGAGGGGGGGTAGTATAGACGGAATAATTTAAAGGGGCTTTTTGGATTTTTTTTTTGCAAAATGACTCCTAAAACCCTTCCCTGAATACATTTAATTTATTTTCAGGCATACTTCCAATGTGACTGTGCCAAATATCATTTATCATCATTATCAACAAGTCCTAAAACACCATTCTTCTTATCAAATCATACAGCCGAGCATTTCGATGTATCAAATAACATTAATAATTATAGTACGACTGAAAGTATTTTCAATGATCTACCAGCAAGCACTTTAGGGTTACTTAAAAATAATTTAGAAATAACGGACAGAAATGAAGGAGATGATGAAGACCCAGATGTATTGTTTAGCACAACCATGAATTATGATTATGGAGAAAGTGATCGAGTAAGGCGATCAATTCAGAACAAAGAGGCTGAAGAAGACAAGTTTTGGGGAAGGATGACACCTGGTGCTTGCGTACAGGGTTGTGCGTTTGGATTTTATGCATTCTCAATAATTTCCTCAATCATCAATTGTTTTGGAACGTCTGGTCGTATTGGAAACATCTTACTCAATTTCCGCTGCGTGTCTATTAAGGATAAAAGTGTAACTCAAGGACTGATTCTTATGCTTGTGTCATTATTTGCTCTAATTCCTGGTCCAATTCTTTACGGACGTATTATCGATGAGACATGTATAGTATGGACGGAGCAATGTAGTGGTCGTAAAGGAAATTGCCAGCTTTACGATCAGAAGCTGTTTAGATATTATGTGAACCTGACAGCATTCGCTTTGACATCAATTGGTGTATTCTTTGATGTCCTCGTGTGGAAGAATGGACGTCATCTGGATCTCTATACAGAGCGTACCGACGAAGAGATGCGTCAGCAAAAAGTAGCCAGAAATAATAATAAACTCTTGACAAAGAAATAAGCTGTAACTTGAATTTTAGTAGAATGTAGCAAAGGGGTCATTCACTTATGATGTCCATGATTTAGGGGGGTCTGAGATTTTGTGACGCTTTATATTAAAGAAATTTTTTTGAATTTAAAATTTGTGACAAGGGGGGAGGGTCTAAAAATCCCATTTTTTGATGGACGTCATAAGTGAATGACCCCAAAGATTTATGTTAATTAATTTTTATTGAATCATTTTTTATTGTGTTTTTTTTTGTATTTTTGCATTACATTAAAATATATTATTAAAAATGATGACTTAATCTTTCATTCTTTCCTATCTATTCTTGACTTCTTTCAAAAAAAACTCTTCTTTTTTTTAATTTTTTTTCAGCACAGCCCATATTTTTTTTCAAGAAAAATAATTAATGTAATGAAAAATCAAATTTTGATTAACAATTTAAGAAAACAAAACAAAAATCTTGTAAACCATAAAAATCGCAATAGATTCACCAAAAAATATGTAGGTAGGGTATAAAATATAATTTAAATTCTTTGGGAAATTTAAGAAAATTTTGTTAATTTTGCATTTTAGCCAAAGAAAAAAATATAAAAATCTTTTTTCATCATTTTCAATATTCTCTCTTTCAGTCCTAGCTGAATATTATTTTTAATAATCCTTCAATTTCAATTTTCCTTCCTTTTATGTACAGTCCAAAAACATGATTATTATTATTAATATTATATTCATTAATACACTTATGCACAACAACTTGCTATTTTATTTTACAAGACTTATGTCCTAATAAATTATAAAACCTGTACGTAACTTAAATAATTTATAGAGCTTTTAAGCGGTGTTTATGAGGTCCTTCATCTTTCGTACACACTTTTCGGATATATCCATCAATTTTTTTTAAATCTCCAATCTCTCGTTAGCAAAAATATCAAGTGCTTTATATAGTTTTTTATTTATGTTAATGCAAATATCGGAATAATTTTGTTTCATCTCTTATTGCAACATCAATATAAATTGCTTTATATATATTTATATTTTCAAATACTATTTTCGAAAATCCTCTTAAATGGGCTTGAATGGAACTAACTTAATTTTTTTGATCATCAAAATTTTATGAATTTGTAAGGTTTTGGTATAAAACCCTACAAAGAATGTTCCAAAGTCAAACAATTTCTTAGGTTTTAAAAACCTTTTAAGTTCCAATTCTATTGATTGTTACCAGGGCATATTCAGGGATGGGTTTTGGGGGTCGAACCCCCCCTTTTTGGGAATTTTTTTCAATTTGTTAGGGTTTTTTTAAAAAAAATTTCTGGATACGCCCCTGACTGTTACAGAGCTTTTGATTTCATATGTCAAACAACTTCCAGTTGTCCACTTCCCAATAAAACTTGAAAATGTGGATCGATTGACTGAAGAGCTCTTCAATTTGTAAAATTTAGATCAAAAAATTTAAGCAAGTTCCTCTTTTTAAGGAAATGGTCTAGTTTTAAAATCACGTCAAGTGATATAAAGGTTCTTATCATTTGAACAGTCCTGAATTATGCACTTTGATATTATAGCACTTTTATTACATCCTACTCTAATTGAAGCGTGTTTTTAAAGAAACAACATATTTCATATTTTTTTAATTCTGTTGGATAATAAGTTATTGGTTATTAATAAGTTATGTGTGTGTATGTGTGTATTAAGGGTTCATGTCTTAATAATTCAGTTAATATAAATATCTGTCTATTAAGAAAATACTATGGTTTACATGCTGCATGCTTTTTAATTATTCAACATCTGACAAACAGATTCGTTCATGTTTTCAACCGTAAAGAAAGCATGTCAACATGTTTTTTGTGTAGATTTTTTTTTGTATCCCAAGCAATACACAAAAAAAGAAGAAGTTTTAGACTGTCAGTTGACGAGTAAATGAAAGTTACTTTGATAGTCAAAAAGTTGTAATAAGACACTCAATAAGAAGGTCATTAAGATTGAAAATGTCGGTCACTGGACGGTTTATTAAAACTCTAATATCCGTTAATAGACAATCACTTTTTTTTTGTTGCTAAAGTTAAACTCCATGTCTTACTAGACACTACATCATTCTGTTCTGAATTGCCTAATGAATGTCAACTTAACAGTTAAATGGCTGATCATTTACAATCGAATAAAGAAATGTAACAAACATTTTATGACTACAATTAATGTCTGGCAGTTTAAACTCATTCTTTTTGTTGTTGTGCTGCTCGGGCTGAGTTGAGAAACAAAAATAATTTAACTATTGTATTGTGTGTGTCTGTGTGTATATATGTGAGTGTATTTAAAACAATTTGGTTTTATGTATTTACAATTATCATGTTTTTCTTCTGTTTATTGAACAGCAAATATCGTTCTTAGTCAAAAATCAAAGCAAAAATCTCAAAATACATTATATGTCGTCTCATACTAAAATGCCAGAGTTAGCTTACTTTGCACGATACTGATCATAATAATGATGTAATCAAAGCATACCGTTTGTGTGTGTCAGAAAACAAATTTTGTCAGTTCGCACCCTTTTTCCATAACTTTTTTATGTTGGCTTCTGTATACTTTTTATATCATATTCGTGATTTTCGTATCATAATATTTATAATTGTTATTATTATTATTTGATTTGCATAATCTTCTTATCATCCATTCACGTTTTCTATAAAAATATTTCTTTCCTTCTTCTTTTTTTAAATTAGAATAGTGATAATAATTCTCTTTGCAATTTTGTTTTTTAAAATGTAAAATAAAAGTAGATTTTACAATTATATAATCTCAATCACATTTAATTCGCCTTAATGAACAGTCAACTAAATTTCTGCGCGGCACATTAATTACTTCTATTCTTCTTTTTTTTTCGCAGCAATAAGCTATAAACGTTTTAATGTGTAAGCTCTATGCATATACTCAGTTTTTAGTACTGTATATACGATGCACTGCTTGCAGTATTGACTATGCAGAGTTGCTATCATTTGATTAACTAATGTTCCTGATCTAGATTTAGCAAATTTTTTTTGCATGGCATTCGAGTCAGACTCAAAAATTAAATTAGTGCTAACTCATTGTTTTCTGAAAAGAAAATCTAGATCCGGTTGGCTGAAATAGCAACTCTGGTAATGTTTTATAGCTAGAATATTTAATACCAAACATCAATCTCCATTTGAAGACTTTTTCTTTCTAATCATGACGAATTTGAGGGTGATTGAAATATTTCTTATCTTAGCTCTTCTAAACACCTTTGATCATATCCTAAAAATTTCTTAGAATTCCTAATAACTCATTTATCTAGGAGGCTGCCTGATTTTGTGTATTTGCTGATGGCTGAGTAGCTTGCGGCTGTGAAGGTGTACTAATTTGTTGAGGCTGTGATGGGGGATTTTGTGAGACGACTGGTGATGCACTTTGCTGTTGCTGTTGCTGCTGCTGTTGAGGTGACGGCGCTGCCGTTGTTAATTGTGAGAGTGTCTCTTGACTAGCATTAGCTTTCAATATTGTGTTTTCTACTTCCAATTGATTTATGCGATCCATAAGTTCAGCGATTTTCTCTTTGAGAACTTCCACCTCCTCACGAACAGCAAACATCAAGTGTGACTTAACCAGATCCTAAAAGGAAACGATAAGAAATTAAACGTGATTAGTTATGAGTTAAAGATCAATTAAATAATTACGAAAGGCTAAATTTTCATCATAAAGGAAAATCGACGCATTGCACAAGCTCTTATAAATAGAAAATCTATAAGATAATAACAATTAAAGTGCAATAAAGCTGTCAATAACCCGATCATAACATCGCACATTAATAAATATCATTATCATCAAGTCTTTATAATATTCAATAGATCATTTATTGCACATACTGAAAAACTCTCATTTTCATCATCATTCTTGCATACACAGCTGGTTTTATGTATCATGATCGTTGTGATTGATGAAAGACCAAAAAGAAGAGTCAGAGAAAAAACCATCGATCGTGTTGCCATTGCCATATCATTAAAACAAGTTTCGTTTCTTTCTTAGTTCATAATTATGGCAAAATATTGATGGTAGCAATGGTAACATAATGCAATACTGCACCGCAATCATATGAGCGTACATATAAGTACTTTCAGGCTTTATATTTTATAGACCAAAAAACATGACTTAACTAATGTCACTAAACAGAATGGAAAATTTATTTTGCTGAGAATAATCGCGTTCTGGATTAGTCAGAAGAATCACCAACAAAGATTCCATTGTCTCGATATAATTAAATCTATGTTTATGATCATCACTCATCACATCATGATGACAAATAATATTAGTGGATTTGGGTTGATAATAAATAATATCTTTATAGCTTTATTATTTACACAGTTACAACAAAGTCCTTAATAATTAAAACATTCCAGATAAAATTACAACGCATTTTCAACGCCTCACTATGAAGAAATGCCGCGACTTCTCCAGATGTGAGTAAGTTGACTATGTGCAGAAAAAAGAGAGAAGTTGTATACATAATGTGACATTTATTTTCACAATACATGCGATGGACAATTTTCGCGACATGAAAAGTGAAATGAATGAAAAGCAAAAGGAAAGGAAAGAAAGAGAAAAAAAATCAATTCGAAAGAATTGTGTCACACAATAAATTACAAATCTGTGCTCTTTTTGCTGACAATGTGTATACATTAAAGCATATTAGAGAGTAAGCGACAGATGTCATTAATTATTAGCCATATCGTACTGATTTTACTTTTATTTTTGTGTGGTGCGCATAGCAATGTTGTGGACAATCTACGAAGAAGCATGATAAGTAATATAAGCGTGGATTGAAGTCCATATTAGTAATGCGTATTTAATTAGACGGGAGCGATTAAAAGGCAGGTTATATTGATTAGCATAAATAAATATTAACAAGCTTGTGAATTCATTTGTTTTATTTAAATTCCTGTCAATAATAAAATGCAATTAAAAACAACAACGATGAGAATTAACTAAGTTTCTAATGACTCATAATCAATTTCAATTTCTGCTCATGGCAATGGCAATAAAAAATCAATTCACACTTCTCGCTGTGTTTTTTGTTTTTCAGGAAGAATTTTGTGCACTTGAAGTGAGGCACACATTCTCCAAAGGAACTTAAAAATAGTTATCACTAACTTATTGTTCATGTGTTCCTTACGTGCAAATGGAAAATTTTCCACTACTTTTCTATTTATTCCTCTCATTCCCTTTAAAACAGCACTTTTTGCTTCTTTTTAATTACTTAAAAATATATAATAAGTTAAATGAAAAGTTTCTCTCGTGACGGATGTAATAAGAAGAGCATTAAGCAAATACGGAACGTGAAACGTGCGTGCTCAGAGATGATCATTACTTTTCAAAAATCGTGCTTGAAAGAATTTCGAGGTGACAAAATGAACAAAAGAAAAATGTTTCAATTAAATGACCATAAAAACTCTTCTTTATCAAAGTGAAATGTCCTTGAGTATAGCTTTTTTTTAGATAGATAGAAGAGGTCATGGATTATCACTCATGGCGACACAACTCGAAGTTTATGACCCTGACAAAAACACAAAAATAACAATGAAATCTCTGAATTAGATCATGTACGTGACAAAAAATGATTTTGTAATTATCCTCTAGAATTATTATGTATTTATTTTATTGATTGCTGTAAAGCTGCTCAGGTAGTGATTTTTTTATTACTGACAGCATTAATCTGTCCACAAAAACAATTTATCAAAGAAAGATGACAATAAAGGAGGGGCTGAACATATTTCATTACAAAAATTATCTTTCCCTAGAACTGTCTCACTCTCTGCTGCACTTGGCATTTATTCAAAAATTATAATCTCAAAGTGAATCTTTCCATTGAATAAAATAATTTTATAGACACTAAAAAAAGCTAGAGATTTTCTAGAACAAGAAGAAATAGTTTGTGAATATCTCCTTAGTTCCACGTCAACTCGTGTCAATCTCAAAAAATTCCTTTCATTGAATGATATTAAGGAATCTTACAAAGTATACACGCGAGGTCTCTTCCGACAGCTTTCTCATACATTGCATTAAAGCAAGCGACTCTCTTTCGATTTCAAAATAGAAAATGATCTGTATTTATTCTTCAATTCTTTCCCAACTGAATAGTTCAGACTATAACAATAAAAAAAATATATAGTTTCAGACATAAAGCATCAGTTGACAATGAGGAAATAACGCTTTTGATAAATATTTACACATAATATAATAATTTTTTTTGCGCTCTTTTATCTGCGAGGGAAAAATGAAATCATCAAAATGAAATGTGTGTACAAACATGCTGTGTATTAAGATATTCCAAAACACGCATAAAATTTTAATTTACTTTCGCATGCAGGGGTCAATGGGGGGGGGGGGGGGTGTACCCATTATTATTTATTTTTTAAAAAAATCAGAAATTTACCCTTTATATTAAATTTTTATACTTTTTTAGACATTAAGGTTGATTTTGTGAATAGTCTTCAACATTTTTTGGAAAAAAATTAATTTTTTGATTTTAAAAATATAAAAATTTGTATTGAATTTTAGTACCTAAGGATAACCCCCTGGCTACGCCCCTGTTCACATGACACTATTAATATGTCAAGATCCTCATCTTGATTATCTCATTTTTTTGTTCGTTTACCGTGTTGCCGTTTGTATTTATTTAAATGGAACATATTTCGTGACAAATAAAAAGCAACTTTTGTATACAATTTTTAAAAAAAATGAAAAGTATTTCAGGTGGAGTGTCAGGCTGGCAAGAAGAATGTTTCTTTTGAACCTCTCTCGCTCTCTCTATCTTTTTGCGCAGTTAATAGACTGACTACACATGGTGAAGTATGCATAAAATTTTATTTGTTTTCTGGAGTGAAAAATTTGCTTTTGGCTTCTTCTTCTTGGTAATTATTTTTATTAATATATTAAATGTGGATCATGGCGACATTTTTGAATTGTTTATGTTTGTTTTTATTTTTGTTCTTCTTCTTTTTTTTAAATTTGCGACACTCGAGCGCGTATATCAAATTTCTTGAAAAATCTGCTTTTAAATCAAATGGAATGTGAGATATTAATTGAGTCATTTTAGAGATTGTACGAGAAATTTCTATTTATGACATAGGGAAGAGATTTTTTTTTGACGTAAATCGAGCAAGTCTCACTACAACTTGCCAAATAGTCAACGATCATACAACATAAACGAACTGTGAAATGAAAAAAACCGGCTTTTTTGGATTGCGTACACAGAAAATTAAATTAAACAATCGTGAAATGTACACGACTCGTGAAAAGTGAGATGTGTGAGAAATCCGTAGAACTAAGCAACAAATCAACTCACCACTCGCGCGTTGCATGCGAATACTACATGAAACTGTCATCAATCCAATGTCAATTGCGAGATTTTTTTATTATTTATGCTTAGCAACTCTAGCAACTGTAAATTTATTGAATTTCAAATATGGAAAAAAGAAAATTTTTAATAGACATATGGCAGGAGCAGAAAATTAATCGTTCTCATTAATCGAGTCACTGCGTTCACCACACAAATCGTTTGACGTAAATAAAAAAAAGTTAATGAAGATTTAATGAAGTGAAAATTAGAGTTTCGAATAAAATAATATAAGATTGTGACTGGAAAATGAACATTCGTAATTTTTATAAAGAACATCATCAGGTGATCAATTTTGCAGTGTCTATTTACCGCAGAAATCAAATATTACTTTTAATAGAAAAGAAATGTAATCAACAGTGACGTCAATAAGTTTGAGTTTCTAGTCGATATTCGAGCGTACATCTCATATTTATGATAAATGGAAATTCAATCGCAGCAATATCTACAACATCACTCAACCTATTCCGTGATATCAGCGTGAGATTTTTTTTCACAAATTTTTAATGTTGAGGATAGCCAACTAATGGTTTGTTATCCTCTTTTCCGTCTCAGTCACAGAACACACAAAAAATTCTATTTTTGTCTACAGACATGGTAATAAACTCAATGAATTTCATCTTTTTCCTTCTTTTCTATTAAACAAATAGAAATGAAAATAAAAATGTGAGCAAAATCAAAATAAAATTTCAGATATGTATATTATGAAAGTAAGGAAATTTACATTCAAAAACGTGCCATTTTTCCCTTTTTCATTCAATTTCTCGATAAGATAAATAAAAATTTAATTGGAAAAACGAGATTTAATGAACATCAATCAAATTGTTTTATGACTTAAATAATTGCAAAAATATTGTTCATTAATTCTTACACAGTCTGTGAATGAAACCCGATCAGTAAAGAAGTTCTCGTTGAGAATCGACTGAAAAATTTATATTCTCATAAATTAATTGTGAAGCTTGAAGGGAAGGGGAAGTCTGAAGATTTTATCAAGAACTAAGTTATATTTTCAGATAGACGTCATTTGTGGACACATCACAAAGATATAGGATCATTTTAGGGGTGTATTCAGGGAGGAGTATTGGGGATAAAACCCTCCCCCCCCCCTTTTGGATCTGAAAAATTTCTGGATACGCCCCTGGATCATTGTAAAATTGACAAATTTCAATTCCACGAAATTTTTTCATCACTTAATATTTCAAAATAACAAGCCAAAATTTATCACAATTTGAAGCCATGCCAAAAACCATTACATTATTCGGAAAATGATGACTAAACGATGGCCTTTGAAAAATTTCAAATTATAGCTCGGAAAAATACTCAATAAATGCCATTTTTAATTGCGATTTAATTTTTATTTATTTTTTTCTCTTTCATCTCTTCTTCTTCTTCCCGATTGATATGATGAAGTAAGCACGCATTGAATGCTTCCTTTATGGGTTGATGACTTTTCACATCCATTGTGTTAATTAATACTTAAATGCGAAAAAAAAACAGATTCTTGATGCCAATGAAGAGTTAAAATTGAATTTGTAAACAACAATAGACGAAGAAGCTAAAAGCAGTAATTATCACTGAAGTTTTTCCTTATCGTCTTCTTAAAGAGCTTAATTTGTCACAAAACGTGTGTCATTTATTTGAAAAAATAATAAATAAAATCATATCATTATGACAATAAAAAAAAAGTTAGACTTTTGGATGTCAAAACATTATGAAGTATCTTACATGATTATAAACCTATTTCACTGATAACGAAAAATACAACCGATAACTGGTAGAACTTAAAAGAAATTTAGTTCGAAACGCAATAAAAAGCACGATCGTTACTTCATGCTTGCTAAAAATAGACTTTAATTTTGTACTTTGAACGATAATTTCCAAAAAATACTTATCAACAGCTATTAAAAGTTCTATTTTTAAAAGGAATATAAATTTTTAATTTTTTTTTTTAAAAAATTTCACTATATTTTATATCCTGAATGAGATCATTCAATTATGACATCCAACATTTAGGGAGGGTCTGAGATTTTGTGACAAGGGGGGATCAAAAATCCCATTTTTGATGGACGTCATAAGTGAATGACCCCAATCTTCAAGATCAACTTTCGCAATTAAATTGTAGTCAAAGACAGAGCTCGTGTTCTAAACATCTAGAAGTGAGCAGCCGCACTTCTAGATGACAAACCAACAGAAAAAAGAATAACTTCGAACAATGGATCCCGCGTGGGACTCGACCCCACGTCCTACGATTTCCTACCACTGTTAAACCTAGCACTATCCTGTTTTATCATTGACAGACGAATTTATAGGAATCAATAATTCCAACAGCTCGAAGTAGTAGATTCGAGATTTCACAGTCAGATTATTCAAAATAATAATAATAATATTAAGAAATCTTAATTGGGTTAAGAGGCGAGAAAATTTAGTTCATGTAAATTAAAATGTGTACATACTTTGGCATTTTGTACCATAACATAGCAGGTTTGTGAATCTCCTTTTTGTTTGATCTCATACAACCAATTTTGAGGCTGTTGGTGTTGATAAGTTAATGTTTCCATAATTGTCATTTGAGTCTTTTTCACTTGTTAAGTTGTAAAAAATATCAGAACTGAGTTGTTATTGTTATTTTTTATTTAGTGATATTACACAAATCAATAAATTGTCCTCACTACAATATTGTATAAAAATATTGATAAGAGTTTTTTTTTATTATATTTTCCTATTTTTTTCACAATCAATCTCTGGCCTTTGTATAGAAAATATTTATCACGTGAAATTTATTGTGTTTATATAAATTTAATTCCGTAGACCTGAAGTATTTAGCAATCTAATCAATTTTTTAATATTGCTGAATGACGTTATTTTTCCTGCCAAATATTTGACGTTTAAAAAATTCTTATCTGACTTGGAAACACTTGAGCATAAGTACTCTGCGATTTCTTGTCAATACGAGTATTTTTTTTTTTCACTTTTTAATTCCCTCGACTTTTTTCTCTTTATTTATTTATTTTTTTCTTTTCTTTTCAAGACGGATCCGAACGAAAAAAAAAGTTTATTGTAGAAAATAAAATAAAAAAGTCAACTGGAATTGTCTCTCACTTCTCGCGGCTTTTGACGATGTAATGTGCACTTTGTGAAATCAAAAATGAATCTGTTCACGAGTTTTCACTTTTATATATACTTTATAATATTGATTAAGTTACTTTATTCCGTTCGAGAAAAATGAAAACAGGAAACTTTTCCTAGAGAATTTTCCCTTCAATCGCTTTTATTATTACGGTGAATCGCATTCCACATAATAAATTTAAACTTTTTATTCTATATTCGCTCGCTTTTTGTGTTCTGTATAATTCCTTATATTTTATTTATTATTTATATATATTTGCTTTATTCTCTTTAGAATTGTAAATTAATGATGTTGTCAGACTTCACTCAATAGGGCGACTGAATGTCTATATTGAACCACATTAAGTTTTATATAATTCAAAGTCACATTACTCACTGAACGCTACTTGTGTATTCATTATTATTATTTCATTTTCAATTCTTTTCTCAGAGACAACAGAGTGTAAAACATTCTCACTTGTGTAAAGTTTCATTTCTTCATTTTCATTTTTTTATTTCTCATTTTAAAAAAGCCGATTCTGAATGTATTCTTTGACCACACATATTTTTTTTCATTCCTCACTCGCATTGAACACATTGAAAGGCTTACTCACTAACTAACTCAAACACCAGCTTAGAGAGAAAATGCTGAGTGTGATGAAAAAAAATATAATTTTTGTTGTTTCTCTCTACGATGTGCGGTTGTATTGTATTTGTTGTTAACAATAAAGGTAGGCATGAAATCAGCATAGAAATACCCATACACGAATCATTTAACAAACAGCAGAGTTGCATTGTGAATGACATCATATTAGTAGCCATCATACGTCATGCATGATACATGCACGAACTTGGTTGTAATAAATACTTTGAGCTTAGTTCCATAAAAGTCATATTACATCAAAAACATGAAACTCAAGTGTTGCTTTTCAATACAAAGCTGACCCACTGACTTTTTGATCTAGTTTGACAATATTGTCGCTAATAATTACTCTGTTACTGACTACTGTGAGCTCAAAACGTTAATTTTCTTTCAGTACTTGTCACTTTTCAATGAGGTGATCTTTATGATTCATTTTTGGGTATTATAGTGAGGATGACTCAGTTTAGAACGCAACCCCACCATAATTTGATTGTATGATGCAATCAATGAGAAACCACATTTCGCAACGACACGACATACAACATACGATCTGACGTCACATCAATTCATTGTAAAAATGCCCTAAACAACTCAGTCTGTTAAATTTGTCGGTTTCTTTCAGACTCTCTACCATTAATTATATCGTTCTACACACATAACTCTTTTGATATGGCCATCAAAGCAGAAAAGCAAAGTGCAGTCATTGACTCTTATGACTTTGAAGAATAAAAATTACATTTTTTTGTTCCTTTTGCACGGGAAAGAGCAAGTACAATTCGAAACGTGTAAGAAGAATTTTAAGAAAAGTGTTGAGTGAGACTATCAGACTACAGTTTTTATTTTTGAAACTGTCGAGGAGGGAAAAAAGTCATTGTTTGAAAGAAAAATACTGAATGTTTGAATTTTGAGATTTTTTTGAGATTGTAAATAAAATATTTAACACATTTATGTCAAAAAATTTTCATAATAAACAAAGCGACATCAACAATGATTTTATGGAAATATTTAAAAATTTGTTTTTAGTACCGATCAGCTTTATCACTTCAAAATTAAAAGACAGCTAGTAGTTCGTGTTCTTCTTATCTGTTAAAAACTTCATAGCTTATATGACCTTTTTTCATTACTTCATCATCATTTTTTTACGTACTAAAGAATCATCTTACTGCAAATTTATTGTGTCTCGTGCTTTTCTTTCAATTAAGAAGCTAAAAATAATTTTTTTTTCTTTACTTCAGCATCGAGTTTAGCTTCAATATATTTCAAGTGAAGAAACTAAGAATCCATATTTATTTAATAGCTACTTGAGTTTGTTTGTAATTTATCGCATTAAGAGGAATAAAGATCTCTAATTTATTTAAATCTAATTTTAAGTTGACAGCACTAGAAACTACACAGTGTGATGACTTAGGCGCATATCTTTCAGAAACTAACTTTAGGAATTTGCTTATTGGAAACCAATAAGAGGACTGGAGTTGTCTGACATTGTAGGGAAAATAATTTTCATGGGTGACAATTTTCTATTGTCGACTATTTTAAACGACTTAAAAAATTAAAACTAAGCTTATTCTCATTTCTCGTCAAACTTTCTTATCGTATCCACAAAGAAAATTCCTTATCAAGATCGTAAAGTAAACAATTTTTTTTATCTACAATGTTAAAATGTAAGAAACTAAAAAGTGGATTGCATTTTAGAGATACTTGGAATTGCTTCAAAATTCTATGAAAATTTCAACATGACTAATTCTTTTTTTGTCAAGTGAACAGTATTATTCTCCGAAATGTAGACAAAATGAGCGTATGATACGTGGTATTAAAAATGAAAAATAATCGGTAATAGAGTTTGTGGCTAACGTCATTCAGAGACCACCGTAGGACTTCATACGTCGATAAATTTTGCGAAAAGAGCAAGAGGCAATCGAAATAAAAATAAATTAAGAGAAATAGACATTGTTGTTATAAGAAATAAACTGAAAGAGGTATCGTCTCCCTTGAGGTATTATTCACGTATCGTCAGATATTTTGAAATATTTATTGCACTTAAGCTGTTTATAAAGTTTTACGTATCTATAAGCAATTATATACACCGAAGCCGAATCCGAGTTGAAAATATATAGGTTTTATGGATGTTTACGAAAGTAAGTAAATAATATTTCAAAACTTTTCGTGAGCTTCTTTCTTATTTCACCGAATAATGTAATTATTTCCCAAAAAAATATAGGTTTTTCATCATTTTATCAGATAATGGATTGAAACATAATTTGGCTTAGCACGTGAGTCATGTGATGACATCAAAATCAGACATACTTTTTTACATTGTTGCTGCAATTGCTTATCACTTTATAATTTCTATTTACTCGCGTCACAGCTCAATGACTAGCAATTATAAATTTTATACTTTTTTGCCTTTTTAAGTCACAGTAATTTGATTTGTGACAATTTTTTCTCCTCCTCACTGTCATGAGCATTTTCATCGAGTTTCATAAAATATATAAATTTTTCAGGAATTCACGTCAGAACATTCATCGAATAGTTGAACTATTTTTAAAACATATCATCTTTTTCCTACTACGAAAAAAAATTTATATTCTCTGATTTGTATGAAAAAAAATAAGAAATTCGCGAACGAGAGCTACAAAGCTGGTAAGACGAAAAAAGTATTTTTTTCTTTGAAACATGATTGAAGTGGGTGTCGAAATTCTATACAGCTTCCAAAAGTGCGATAAAATGTGATCATGATTGACTTAATAAATATGTGGCGACTGCTTCTAAAAAATTAACCAACCACTTTGTTCGTTCTACTATTTTTTATACGTTTAAAAATAGGTAATAAAATATATATTTAATGTTAATTGTGCGAAAGCTTTTTGGGTCGATTTTCCTTAGCTCAACAAATTTATAAAATAAAATATCACTCACCATCGCTTGTTCAATTTTGTTATCAATTGCGACAGCACTCGTTCCAGATGCACTGAGGGAAAAAAGTTAAAAAAGGAATAAATAAATAAATTATAGTAAATAGATAAATACATAAATAAAATACAATGATGAGAACAGATGTATATTTTTATATCTAAATAAGTTTTTTTGCATCAAAATCATAGACTATATAAATAGCCATTGCAAAGCTTCATTAAATGAAGCTCGAAATCAGGAAATGATTTTTTTATGAAGTACATAAATCTCTTAGCAACTGAAAAAATTTATTTTTAGATGACCCCTTTTTGCTCGATATACCTATATACTATGAATGAGAAATAAATTTTCATCGATTAAGATTAAACTTTCAACTTTTCAGCCGCTACGCACACTAAAGCGCATTTCTCTTCAATTGATTGATTAAATTGGATATCCGGATGTATAATTAAACTAAATTTATGTTGTGCAGGAAACCACTGTGAAACAAAACAAAAAAAAATTTGGTTGCACGCTAGTGACGCATGATGTATATATAAACAATGCTTGGACAGAACTGACCTAGTATAATGTTGATTTTTTTTTCGAAAATATTGAATTATAATGGAATCATAACATGTTTAAATAACTCAGTCAAAATGTACACAAAGACCCATTAATTTTGATTACTAAAATTTGTCTCGAAAAATAGGTAAAAGAAGAGGTGGGCACGACAGTCTCGTGTATTAACAGTAAACATCACTTTAAAGTAAGAGACATGAGAAAAAGGATTTCACAAATATGAAATCAACTTTCAAAATACACAATACTGAGTTTATTTATAAATATATATTTTTTTATGATTTTTCAACCTGTTTTAGTCGATTCCGTCATGCCTCAATGTTATAGCTTAGATCATCAATTGTCTCATTTGCTTATTCTTTTCATCACAAGTTTCAATAATAAAAATTATTGTGTTGTTTTTTTTAATAAATAAAATTTAAAAGTTCTTGAAAAATTGAGTGCCTCTAATTTTTCACTTGATACTTGACATGAGTGCCTGCATGAGTGTGTAATTTTCTTTTTCTTAGCAAAAAATAATTACCTCAAAACTTTGATGAAATATTTAATTACGATTGTGTAAATTTGCTTTACGTGAGTCTTGTTGCGTATTTTTTGGGGATTTTTTTTTTAAAAACAAAAAAATCGTCAACTAATCTGATAAAATGAACAAATTAAAATGAGTCAGTTGAACTGCTCACTCCTTTTTTTCAAGAGAGCACATCATTTGATTACGCAACAAAACTTGCAAATTTTAAGTTTTAGATAAATTTAGAAAACTCGAGCGAATTTCTAGAAAGTCATTTTAAACTTTTTCTTTCTCTTTCGTATTGATAAGTTTTTTAATTAACTCACGAAAAAAAAATAAATGACTTTTTCGAAGCCAAATAAATTCAACTGGACGGAATGAAAAATGATTTTTGTCTTTGTATACTTTTCAGTCTGTAAAAAACATATTTGTTGATATTAAGCATCGAGGAGGAAAAATTTCTGGCTCACGTGTATTCATTTTTCTTTCATCTCCTTTCAATGGCCTGTACCGTTTTTTTTCTCACATTGTGTGTACATTTCTTTAATTTTCTTCATATTGAATCGCATGAAATAATTTTTCATTTTTTTTCTTACTCTTCTTCTATCTTCGCAAAAAAGAAATTTTTTAATCATTCAATGAACTTGACCATTTCGGTTGTGATTCAAAAATGTAACCTTCAGATTATTTTTAAAACATTAAATTAAGAAATGAAAATTTTTTTTCGCTCATTTTGCGTTATTTGATGATTAATTGTAGACTGATATATGACAAATTTATTTCATATAGAGGTACATAGTCAAGTGCTTGTTCTGATAACACGAGTGACTGACGAATTATGAGAGTGGTTCTCAAACTGTGTGCTGTGAGTTTTCTCAGGTATTCTAATTTTTCTAAAATTGACATTTTCCTTGGGGGCCGTTCACTTATTACGTAATGCTTTTAGGAGGGAGATGGGGTCTAAGATTTTGTGACAATTCAAACAAAGAAAATTTTTCTTTATGAAAATTTTGTGACAAAGAGGGGAGGGGGGTCTGAAAAGTCATTTTTTTTGTGTTACGTAATAAGTGAATGACCCCTTGATTTTTTTTACAAAATTCTCCTCTGTATTTCAATCTAGGAAAGGGGTCGTTCACTTATTACGTTACGCAAAAAAACGAAAATTTAGAAACCCCCCTCCCCCCCCCCCCCCCTTTGTTACAAATTTTCCAAGAAAAATTTTTTTCTTTGTTTGACCTGTTACAAAATCTCAGACCCCCCCCTCCCCCTAAAAAGCGAACGCAATAAGTGAACGACCCCTAATGAAGTGCATCAAAAAAGGAATTTTTTGACCCCCCTCCCCCTTGTTACAAAATTTTCGTTCAAAAAAATTCTTTTTGTATGAAGGTGCTACAAAATCTCAAAACCCCCTCCCTAAATGTTGGATGTCATAAATGTATGACCCCAAAGCCTTAAAAGTTATTTCAGGCTCCAAAATTCTACCTCAACCGTAAATTTTTGGGAATCTAGTGCGCCGCAAAATCTTCAAAATGGCAGCTAGTGTGTCTCGAGCCAAAAAAGCTTGAGAAACACTGAATTATGAGATGGTCGATTGTTATGTTTGATTTATTAATTCACACAAATTGAATCTTTCTTATCTAAGTAGAGTAAATTTTTTTGTGCTGCACGACCACGTCGTTCATTTTCTATTTTATTTAGCTAGTAAGAATAAGGCGTCGTTCACTTATTACGTTCGCTTTTTAGGGGGGAGGGGGTCTAGAATTTTGTAACAAGCTAAAGTAAATTTTTTTTAATTCGAAATTTGTAACAAGGGGTCTAAAAAGTCGCTGTTCTGCGTAACGTAATAAGAGAACGAACCCTAACTCTGCTGAGATATTTTTCTGTCATAAATTAATTTTCAGATTAGCTATTAATAAATTAAATTTATTAAAAAATAATGTAGGAAAATTTTCAGGGACCACGGGGTCGCCACTGACACACACACAAACACATTCATAACTAAATAGAACCAAATTCTCTCCTTCTTCTTCTTGTCTGCGCTACCTTTCGATTAAAAAATATAGTATATCTTTGATTGGAGTTGAAGAAAAATAAAAATGTTTCTGCATAAAATTGAAAACATGTTTAAGGCCATATTCTAAATTTGCTCTATAGCTTCTAACTCGTAGTAAAAAAACTTATTTTTTTGCGTTTATTTTCAAGGAGAATCGAGACAACTTAGGAGGTTTAAATTTGTGCATGTATAAAAATAAAACATTTGTATGTGTTTGTACGAGATGTAAAGTTACAGATAATCACGAGGCTTATGCTGCTGCTCACTCACCAAAAATTGTACACTTGTACAAATGCACAAGAATGATTTTTATTACACGCAATTTTGCAATTTTTTATGAGCTGTTTTTATTGAAAATATTAAAATTATTTGAAAAATTTTCATTCGAGACTGTTTTTCTGTACGACCACCATTTTATTTTTCTGCTTACATGGCGATATTCCAGAAGAAGACTACATACTTTTTGGTAATGAACGGAAAGCGAGTTTTCCGTTTTATAGCTTTTGATTAACATTATTAAGAGATTTTTACATTTTCATTCATCTTAAAAACTAGCCAAATTTTAGAGAAAAATATATAAAAAAAATTGAAAAATGGCTACGACTTGTTATGTACTTACTCTGGATAAAAATGATCTATATATTTGATAACAACATCTCGTAAGATATCTTGCTTTGCTCCAAGCGATTGAATTTGATGTACGGCCATCATGTCTGCTTTCATTGCTTTTTCTTTTTATTATTTATTTAATGAAAATTATTAGAAAACTTTATCTAATTTAAACGTTTTACTTCCGATGAATTGCAGACAGTGAAATTATATTTCTTTTTCGGATGGTTTAATTTGACAAGATCTCTTCTCTTTTATAAAATTTGTTGATTTTAGGAAATAAATTTAATAAATTTCCCTTTGAGTAATAGCTTCTTTAGTTTTCTTCTTCTTCTAGTAACTTCGTATCAGTAAATTTTCTCTTTTTTTAATTTTTAATATATTTTTTTCACTTGATTGAAAGGGCTCTTAAGCTTGGAAGTACGTCACTCTTTTTTCTTGAATTAAATTCAATTTTTTTTATATCACAATTAAGAACTTTAAATAAAGATATCACAAAACGCTCACTGAATGGCTTCAGCCATTTTTTTCAAGTGCAAACTATATGCACATAATTTTTTTTTGTTAAGTATTTTAATGCTTAAATAATCAATGGCTTAATCCCTTTTTTTAGAACTTCCTTTTTTCTGCCTGGAAAAATTTCTCCTTTTTCTATTATTATTTTTTTTCTACTTGCAGAAAAGTAACAAACGAAACGAAAAAAATGTAAAGTGATCAGATGTTTCCTAGTGACTGTGAAAGACTATTGAAAAATGTACTTTTTCAAAATTTTATTATTGTGAATGGTAAAAAAAGCTGAACATTTCAATGTGTTTGTTTGCAGCAGTTAAGAAATCTATCATTGTATTGGGAATATGAGAATATACGCATTACGTTTTACTCTCAATCGCATGTAAAGACATGAATATCGTACGATTTTCTATTCGTTTATGTGAGAAGTTATTTCTCTTCTCCTTCTCTTCTTCATTATATAGCTCGAGAGTAAATTGTAGATTGTTGTAGTGGTAATGATACGTTTTGCTTGTTTATAACAAAAACTCTTTTTTTTCTTCAATAGCGCAAAGCCAATTTATCATCAATTATTTTTGCCATGCAAACTTTACAAAAATTCATGACATCAAAATCAATTTATTTATGAAATAAATCTACAAAATTATGTTTTTCATGATGATGAATGGAAAAAGTATGAAATTTTCAGCACTACGACAATACATTCATAATTTATGCTCTCAAAAAATATGTCGTGTCGTCGTGTTGTTGATTTAGTGAGCGAACAGCATTGAGCGTCGAGGAGAAATGAGAATGGCAGCAGTAGCAGCAGCATAAAACCCCGATTGCAACATAGAGCTTGAGAAACTGAATGTTTTATTTTCATACTCGTTGCAGCATTTGTTTTTCTTTTGTGAATAATTCTTTCACCTCACATACGTCTCTATGACTTGACTTGACTGTGTATATGGTAATAGAGTCAATCAATGATGTTCAAGGAAAACCGCTCGATCTCTTAGAATATTGCAATATTGACTGTGATTATTGTTTAGTTCGCATAAGCTACTATTATATAATTATAGATTTTCAATCATTTCTTACGACACGGATGGAACTATTAAAGTCTTATTTCTTTATTTGTTGCATAAGATTCGAGATAATGTTGCTTAACTAGGTTAAACATGTTTTTCCACACAAATATATCACAAAACAAACATATTGATTTATTTGTACATATTATCAATCAGTCACAAAAATTTAATCATTTCTCAAGGTATTCTCGATTTTTTTTGTTTTTGGTAAAGAAGAAAATTAAGTAACATCTTTAACTGACTCACATTTCCTTTATATTTGACTTTAGATACTTCATCGTGCACTTATAAATAGACCAAATCGTGCAGCAGAAAATAGACTTTGGTCCTGACTCAAATCAAACATCAACTGATGATGTTATTTTTCGCACTGATATCAAAGCACTGATCTCAAATCAAAATAAATTAAAGTTAATAAAAAAGGCATATAATGTTTGAGCGATCGGAACTTCTACTTCATTAATTTCATCATGATATATTGTACAGAAAACGTTCGTTTTATTTTTAGATAGTGTTACTACTGAGCATTTAGTGAATTCAATTTAAAGCCGCCTAGAATATTCGGAATTTTAATTAACACTTACATTTGCTTGATATTCGAATTAAGATTTTTATTTTGACTGCCACCATCAGCTGATTTTTTAATTTTCTTATAATTCAACATTTTCTTAATAAATCAATTAGCGAGTTATTTATTTACAGAACTTTTGAGTCGACTGAATGAAATGAACAGAATCCAACTTAAATTTAGTCATTAATGAATGAAAACGGAAAATTAATGTCTTAATTTAGACTTAATTAGTAAAATTTATTTTTCTCTCAGAAATAGACACGAAGGCTCACATGATGGCATTTTGGCATTCAATCATTTTGATTAACGTTTGTATAATTTGCAAAGTAAACAATTGGAAATGAACAAAATATATTGTATATGAAAATAAGTCACTTGTCAGGTGCACAAAATGTAACGTGCAATTATTCTGCTTGCTTACTTGTAAATTTCCCTTTTAAAATATTTTATTTATGACTATTTGAGTGAGAAATTTATAATAAATAACAACATCGAAGATATTTTGTGAGTTCTGTGACTACTGTAACTAGTGTTTGGTGCCAAAAGTTCTTATTGTGTCGCAGTGGCGTAACCAAAATTTCTGGAGGGGGTGGAAAATATTTTTTTCAGTTCAAAAACCCTAGCAATTTAAAATAATGTTTTTTCGAAGGGGGGGTCCACCCATCTACACCACCCCTGGCTACACCACTGTTGTGTCGTCATTTCATTTTCCAGAAGCCATTTTCAAGTCTTGTTCAGAAAAGATCAAGATCAACAGATTTTTGAAAGACAATGAGATAAAAAGTTTTTTGTTGTTTGCCGACGTTCAAAAGATTTGGCAGACACTGAGACTTTAGTAGGTTGGCGTTAGACAAATAAGATTGTGTGTATTATCAACAAATTATGATAATTCTGCTATAAACAGTGATCCGTAAGCTTGAAATAATTACAAAACAAGAAAAAATGCGCCAAAAACATTGATGTGCAATGTGCAAAATACAGAGCAATCTCACACATACCAAATATTCTTGACGAAGATGAGGCAAGTAAAAAAGAATATTTAGTGATGTTTACTTTTCATTAAATTTGTTTCTTTATGACCTTGAGTGTCTTTAAGACAGAGATCGTTGACTTTACTTTTAAAGAAACAAAACAATAAACTTTCTTGCCTTTGTTTTGTTTATTACTGTTTAAGAGTCTCTTTAGATGAAAAGCTAAGTTCAGCAGAATAAATAAAGCAAAATAATTGGATAAGGAAAATAATGAGACAGGGAGGATGTGAGGTTTTTTTTAAAAAAGCACTTACCCTATAAAATTTCTGACAAAGCAATAGACAGCAACTAATGATCGATCATTCAAAAAGAACTCTGGTTTAATAATTGGCAGTGTCGAAGACATGATATATATTTTTTTGATTCTTTTAACTTTCAACTCCAAAATGACAATTTAAATTTGTTCTGATTTTTTGGGTGCTCTCTAAAATAACTTTCATTCATAATACAAAATTCGAATCGAACATGCAGTAGTAGTGTTCACATAAATATATATTTGATAACATTTCCAATGATAATGTTTCAAAAAGAAAGCTACAAAAAAACAATTTTCTATGCAAAACGGAAAATAATATCAATTTAGATGTTTCCATTCCATAGCAACACTTTTTTTTTCGGTGGAAATATGTACAGTAGAAATTCCTTTAAAAATTCAAGTAAACCAAATCTACGTGTATCTGTTTAATGTCTCTTCTGATCATCGAATTAAAAATTACCTCAATTAAATTCTTTCATAATCTTCAAAGTTTTTAATTTCAAAAATTTTCGCTCCTCTTTCTCTGTCTTGGATCTCTATTTATATTTCAATCTCCAATTATTCTTGCGTTTCCTTTTAATTTTCCTCCCGATTAATAAACGTCTCAATACTGTCATATGCAATTGATTTTTTCTCACTTTTCTTGTATAAAATTCAAATAGTCGAGGAATAAAAATGATCAAAGATAATGTACGGCACCACTTGTATAAAATTAGCAACGATCGTTAATAAGATATTTTCTATTTCGCGCTAAATCATGAAAATGTTTCACAAGATTTAATAAATATACAATTATTGTTTTTACAACTGCTTAATTATTTCCTCATGAAAAAAAACATAGTTTGGCTTCTAATTCACTGAGTTAACTTCTAATTTTGTGTAGCTTACAGATTTACATGAATAATTTTTATTAAAAAAAAAGTTCTATCAGCCACAAATGTGAAATCCATTTTTTGTTGGTGTAGCTACTATAACTGTTTTGAGAGTACTGGAAATTCATTGTTTTGGAATCCTATTGATTGTAACGAACGCGCATGATTACTCTATTCCTATCATACCATAAGCAACATCAAGGTTCTCTGAATTATGGCAAAAAAAATTGAGAGTATTTGCCATATCTCAATGAGAGTCGAAGTTTTGTTTATTTTATTAATGTTTAGGTTTGTTTTTGTTCGTATTAAAGGTTAGACAAAAATAAAGGAAGAGATTGAAACATGATATACTATTGCTGCACATGCGTTAATGTTCCATTTTTTACGACAATTCTCAATGAAAATAAAAGGGAGAGTAAAAATTATTTTCTTTTTCAACAACAACTTCTTTTTACGTTTCTCATTTTTCATTCGCATTCGTGACAATAAAATTTTTATGGTTTGTTTTTATTTTTTGCAAATGATGATATTCTGGCATAAACAGAAAAGTGATATCACAACTCAACTTCTCTCTTCTTCCATTCATACGTATTCGTAGATTTAAATGCCATGAAAAACTAAACAGTTATTAATATCTACATTTAATAAACTTTTTTTTTTGCGTATTTCCCATGAAGAAATAATTGATTACTCATTATTTTTGCAAAATTAAAATAATAAATGAGTCGAAATTTGCATGCAGAATGGAATTTGAATGCATTTTAAAAATTTCTTTTGTTTCTGAGTTCTAACAAATTATGAATAACAAGTATTTTATAAGGATTAACCCAATTTAATTCAAAATTCCTTAGAATTATCATTTACATGTTGGCGACCGTTCAGAAATAATGCCCAAAAATTGTATTAATTTCATTCCCTGTCTGACACAAGATCTTTTTTTAAATATAGTATCATCACTTAGGGGTCATTCACTTATGACGTCCATCAAAAAATGGGATTTTTATACCCCTTCTCCTACTCCTTTTTATAAAAATTTCATACAAAAAGTTTCTTTTGTAGGTGTCACATTAAAAATTTATGACGTCATAAGTTATAACCAGGAATTACCATAGGGGTATGCATCAAGCTCTAACCCCTTGGGTACTGTATGTACTATAATATACCGAGCAACCGACCCCAGACCCAATCCTTTCAAAAATTCGTGTTGACTTCGAATATTGCTTTGTACAATGTCATAGTTAAGCTTGAAAAAAAATGATTTGAGCTTTAACAAGGTAAAGGAGCTTAAATTTTGAGTCATATTCAGAAGAATGGGAAATTAAGCAAGATTCTCTCCTGTCAATACTAAAGAGTCGTTTGCATATTACGTCATGCTTTAGGGGAGAGGGAGGTTGAAGAACTTGTGAAAGTTCAAATACTCAAAAATGTTTTATATGGAAAATTTGTGATAAGGGGGGAAGGGGGTTCGTGACGTAATTTGCGAACGAACCCTAATCAAAAATTAATAGAATAAAAAAATGCGTTTAAGTTACTAGACACTAAAATCATTCTAAAGTTTTCAATCATTTTCATCAACTTTTTTTTGCTTCCTCTATTTTTGCCTGGTAATCGTAGATAATGAATGATGACTTTCCAACAAGAATATATAGGCTTCCCAACTATTACGCGTAGAGTTGAACAACCTTTGAGTTGAAAAAGTTTGTCCTTGATGTAGCACATGGCATTAGAAAAAATAGAACCACACAAAAAATAATAGTTTGTGCTGTATAACAAGCGTAATCGAATTGGTCAACATGAAATTATTAATACACTTGTAAGAATGTGGAGAACTAATGAATGAAAATTTTTCATTTTTTCTAGGCTTTCATGCCAAAAATAATATTATTCAAAGGAAATGTTATAATATTTTTTTGATTCATTCTTTTTGTACGTTTGAGAAAGCACATCGTGTTTTTTTCACAGTCTCCTAGCTTGCAAAATTATCGTTTTTATATAAATCTGAATCACCTTCTTCTTATATCAATTAATAAATGAACACCACTACTCAATTTCGTCGCTGCTGCTTTTTCTTCACATTAATTTCAACTTCAGCACTAAGTTTTCATTTTCAGATAAATATCATTGTAAGGAGCATGTATAAAGTACACACGAGCCAAGGACATATGATATAAAAGCACAAAAATTCGCACATCTTTTCAACAGTTTATACTTTAATTCCTTTCTTTTTTATGAATCTTTTTTTATCTCTTAAAAATATTTAATATATTAACAATATATTTTTCTCTTAAACACTCGACATTAATTTATTATCGTACGCGCTTTAATTGCCTTAAATTTACGATCTCTAGCAGTAACATATTCCGAAATCTTTCAATTTCTTAATTCTCTGTTACGATTAGAAAATGTGTTTGCAAATTTAATGCTGATACCAATAAACAAACTTTTCGTACTGACTGAGCAAAAAATATTAAATAACATGAACCCATCAAACTTGATCGCTGGCGAAACGCTTTGAACAATGTGTAAGGCTGCTTATGTATTTGTTACTTTTTCTCTCTTTACGTTGTTTCACATTATCCACCTTTTTTTCATACATAATACATTTAAAGTAATGGCAAATATTTTTTAAAAGGAAAATTTCTTGTGTATCACACATATATCGATAAATATATATCTTAATAATGAAACACATTAAAATCATAGCAATATGAAAAGAAAAGTCACGTGTATTAAACTCTATTTTCTAAATTATATTCATGAGAAAAATAAATTCTCATAAGCTTAATGACATGTAATTGAGTATGCAAATGATTTTGAGTGGTATGACCTCAAATTTTGTACTTTTCTTATTTGTATCACGAATCAATCAATCAATCATGGTGAATTTTGATTAGTAATTTGTTATGAAACAAATAGTGTGCAACTTTTCAGTTAGCACTAATAATTGATAGTGCAAATACGCTTTAACGTCTTAGGTAATGAATTTTTTTTACTCTTTAGACAGGCGACAGAAAGTCTGATGTGAAATATCAATATTGTATAAATAAATAAAGGAAACCTTACAATAATTTGTCGTACAATTTTTCCTTCCTCTTTACGTGGTCATGAAAAGTCAGCGGAAAAATATAATTAACGAGAAGAAGAAAAAAAAGTTTTCCTACTTACATTTCTTGCAGACAAAAAATTGGCAATTGATGTCGGTGAGATTCATTTTCTTACCTCTCGAGAAATGAAAATTGAGTGCAAACGAAAAAAAAGTCCACAGAAAATTTAAAATAAATCCCAATAGTCAAATGCGATTCCAATTAAAGAAAAATGATGTCATTTCTGTTGTTCTCATCATCATATGTATTATTAACAATAAGTAAAATGAGTGCACAACTTATCGTTGAATGGAAAATAAAATTGTTCACATACCTGTAAATAAAGAGAAAAAATTCATTATAATAAAGTGATCAATAAAATTCCAACTGTTTAAATTAATTTTAAAGAAACAAAATTTTTGTTAAGAAAATTATAAACATATCAAACAGTTGTTCTGCGAAACTCGTTAGTAATTTTGTTTACATTTCTTGGCGAGTTTTGCAAAACAAACTTTTATTCACATTTATTTCAATGTTTATTTCTACACTTGGAAGTAAAATTTTCTAGACTTTAAACAATTTTCATCAAATTATTGCAGTGTCTGTTAAGCTGCACGCTAGGGAGCCACTAGATTATTCCAAAACATGGAAAGTTTGCAAGCTAGTTCTAAAAAAAGAGCTGATTGAGTTTTTCAGTAATTTTTGGTGTGGTTTATATGGGGTATAGTATATACTCTCGGGTATACCTCTGCTAGGATATACTATAAGGTACCCCCTATGGTATACTATAAGGTACCCCCTAGGGTATACTATAAGGTACCCCATAAGAGTATACCCAAGAAAAAGGTCCCAAATACAAGAAATTTCAGTGGTTCTCAAATTGTGTTCGGCGATCCTAAGAGCTTTACAAGCGTGAAGCTTTTCTTAAATAGATTAAATTCTATAAATTCAATATGTTGAAAATCTAGAAAATTTCTTCCAATCAAATTAATTTTGTAAAATAATTATTAAATTTTGGTTTAAAGCAACAAGAAAAACCTAACTTAAATAAATCCACAGTAGTTTTAGAATTAAATAATTTGTTTTTAAAACCAAACCAATGAGAATTACAAACAAGTCACGAATTAATTTTGTAAATAAGTGCAGAATGTGTATGATTGACGATAATACAGAATGAGTGTGTAATGTCTTGACTTTAAAAATGAGATAAAGAGATGACCGACAAATTTGAATGTTATAAAGAAGTCATCACCTTATAATATTTACTTTTTTTTCTTCATTAAACAAGTTTAAAGCTCTTCAATGTCTTTCATTTGGTCGATTTATAAGAATGACGACAACAAAGAAGTATTCGCGCAAATATGATGAACTTTTTATTTTTATATACGTGTAGATTATTTTTGGGAGCATGACATCATCCTATATACACAAAATAATAGCATATTGTGTACCTTCTTTACTTCTCTTCATATCTCTTAAGAGATGAATGAAGGAAATACTCGAGAGCAACTATAATAATCAAAATATTGAGCTCGAAAAGAAGGTGTATGCAAAATCAGAAAGTTTCTTTTTGTTTGTGCGTCGATCAGATTGAAAATCTGGGATTTTCCATTTTAGCGCAATTCTGCAGATCAATAATTTATTGATCAAATATTTTTCTCAGCTATTTTAAGACTGATGATTTTAAATTTAAGACTCGAGGTCGACAATTGACGAAATTTCATCTTTCTAGTGGATCTTCATACTGTATCCCCAACTACAATTGTGAAAAAGATTGAATACATTGACGACCAATCACTGTGTTAATCATGAACGTCACTGGAGCCCATCATTCAAGGAAATTTGCGCTAAAAATCAAATGGAAATGAAGCAACGGAATATGTTTTACGCAAAATACACGCAAATAACAAAACTGAAAAGTGTTAATGACTTCAAAACCACATTGAATGAAGAGAGAGAGAAAAAAAAACAAAATTCATTGTATCTATCTCAGTATGAAGCCTCAATTACGTACGCACTTTTTCTCTTGCCTTTCATTTGTGCCATTTCATTGAAGTGCCAGCAATCTCAACATTTTTAAATATTTTTTTTTATTTGCCGAAATTCAAAATGGGGAACCTACTTATACTTTCTGATCTGAGCAGGCGAAACAAGTAGAGAACAAAAATTCTAAGAAGACAGATAGAAATGAAAGGCTTGACATGTCTTGTCAAAAAACAACAGTATTAATTTTCTCATGATGAAATAGCATGTATGTGTAGTTAAGAACGTTTCATTGAACTTCTGATATTAATATTAATATATATGATGGAATAAAAATGAGTAAGCACTACAAGCTACGCACATGTAAAAGAATTGCTAATGAAAACGGGTGAAAGCCACTCAATTATTATTAATTCATATCCACTAAATATCGTATGAATGTATGTAACAATATGTAAAAAACACAAGCACCAAAGGACTGTTTAGACATAATGAGTAGTAATGATGGTAAACATTTTTTATAGTCTGAATCATGAGTAGCATTCAATAAAATGACATTTATAATATTTAAAACTAAATTATCAAGACAATTAAAAAAGAAAAATTTCCAAACGAATTCAAAATAAACGAAAAATAAAAATAAAATAATTTAGGTAACCAATTCTGAACCTGGGATTGTCTGATGTATTTCCAAGAGCAGGTGAAGCAGATCTGCTGACGCGACTACTCGCATTAGCATCTTTACTACAACTCGCGCCAATACATCCAACGTTTGTGCATAAAGGACTAATAGTCGATAAATTCATAGTTAGTGCTGTCGTTGCCAAACCACCAGGGGTACAGCCTATACATTTTTTCTCCTTAGCTTTTTGTATCATAGTCGGTGCTGTCGTTTTACTATATTGACCAAATAACAACAGATTTGTATTATTACTTTTACTATATCCTACTTTTTTCATCTCTATGTTTGAATAATTAATGGTAAGTTCCGCATCTAAAATCGTTTTTTCTGCCATCATTTTTCTCATACTTGAATTTTCATTCGAATTTCTTTTATTGTTATTTCCCGATATCATTGTCAATATTCCATTAATATCACTACATTTCTTTACACTACGCTCAATCATTTTTTGCTTATCTATTATGTGCTGATGAGGTAAATAATGGGGACGATGCTCATCATTTTTACGGTTCTCATGACATAATTTGTGTCTGTAACATGATCATTATCAAGATTAAGAGATAAATGGGGAGAAAGAATGTTGATATCAATGCATTAATGAGATTTTTCTTTAATTAAAGAATAATTTGGTAAATATACAATATATAAAATGACAAGTAAATAGTAGGGATTAATATTTATGAGTATTTGATCATATTAAATAGACAAAGAATTGGATTTCATAAGTTTATGTCTATCCATGTACACATAAAATCTCATTTAATGGCTGCTTATTAGTTACTAATAATCGATATTAATGCTTATATGTATGTAGTTTTTTTCTAGCATGTTACCATTCATTCATTAATTTTAAAGGTTAAACAAAAAGTTAGTTTTCAATGTAAAGTCTCTTTTCAATCGAAGTTATTGACATTGTGCATGAATAATAAATATATTTTTTTCCATCGTTAAGCGCATTTGTTTTAAATTATCCATTCTTTCAATGCTCGATTGCTGATCATTGCAAAATGTAAGGAATGAAAAATTTATGTGTTACTGCTGTTCGAGCAGCATAAAAATTTATGTTGTGCTATGCTTATATAAGCAATTTACAAACAAAGTGACACGATTTTTGTGCGCTGTAATTACACAGCGATAAGTATAATACTGAGGAAATTTCCTCTCAGTTTTTCCAGATCTCTAAGTTCACTTATCTGGCTTTATTGTGTTACTCTCCGTGACAACGTCACGATCATTTAATTTAAATAGGCTGCTCTCAAATGCTTTTTTCATTTTCTCTGAAAATGTACAACAAAAGTTCAAAATACCTTTCTACACTCTATTTAATAAATAATGTGGAAATTCCTACTCTTTCTCTGTCTCTCCTCGCAAGAGACAAACAAGCTTTGACATTTTTCACATGTCACGCATTTAATAGAATCACCTAGAATTGCCTTAGAGGAATATTTTCATTATTTTCTATGAAAAAAGTAATCAAATTATAGTTCGATGACACTTTAGTAGAATGAAAAATTATTTTTTGTAGGTTTCCCACTTATATATATGCAGAAAATAGTTCACATACACTACTATCAGATCTTAATGAGTAAAATAAATTAGACCGAAATACAAAGTAGCACACACAATTGTTTTGTGCATGATAAGCACTTTTTTGTATCACAATTCATAAATTCTCGTAGATTAAAATTTATTTTTGAATTGATTTTTAGTAATTAATCATTTATATTTAATTAAGATCTTGTGAATCAGCAAATTTTAATATTATCAGCTTATCAGCTATTGAAAGATTTCTTTTTGAGCTTTTATAATTAATTGAGGCATTTTCCTTAAAGCGTCATAAGAAAAGTCAGGAAATAAGATTTGGAAGCCTTTCCATCCTTTTATTCCAGAATCTCAAAGGGAAACAAAATCTATAGTAACATAGAGCTTCAAACCCAAGGACGAAACCATGATTTTTATTTTCGAATAAATCATTGTACCTTTTTATTAAATTTTTTAGACATTAAGATTGATTTTGACTACTCGTCTTTAACATTTTTATTTTAGAAAATTGATTTTTCGATTTTAAAAATTTGTTGCTCGGGCACCTAAGGACCACCCCCTGTTCAGACCCCCTAGACGTCATAAGTGAATGACCCCAAAAAGATTTCTTCAAAAATAGGATTTTTCATGTCTATATTTAATCTTTATGATGCTAAACTTAGTCTTCTAATGAGCACCGCAAAATTCTAGTCAAAATATGACACCAGCCATAGACAAGTTCCGTCATTACTTCACTCTTATTTTTTGACAGACTCAAAAAATATTGAAACCAACAGATGTAACATAATTCGGTGTTCGCAAAAATAGAAACTACCGAAAAAAATATTTTTTGATCTACTTTGTGTAGCAAGTAAAAAAAGCTACTCATAGAAACCCAAATTCATTATGTAGCATCAGATAAAAAAAATTAGAAATTTGTTACTAATTTGAAAAAAAATATTATTCCCGTTATTATCGTAGTTTTCACTAGTTTCGCGAGAAAAAACTGCCTTGTCCTTGTTCCACATTATACAAAGAGCTGTCAATCATAATTATGTTTTTTTTTGCTTCTCATCTAATACTCATTTGTGAATAGAAAAAAAATATTTTTACACTTGTATGAATAAAGTTCAATGACATGATTCCTCAAATGATTTTTTAAAAAAAATTTCTGCTATGCCTCTACCTACAATAATAAATAATCCATCATAAAGGTATATTTCTAACTTTATATGTAAATAAATATGAAGCAGTTGTCATAGAATATTGCGGATATATATGATCATGAAACTTTTAGTACTAATGTATGTGCTTATACATATCCTAGACACAAACCATTTCTTCTCTTGTTGCTTTTATTAGAACAGATACAGAGAGAAAGAAGAAAAAATATTTTTTTGACGTTCTTTTATGCATGAACAAAAAGTTTACACATGATGAAAAAAAAAGAATCAAGTGTAAAATTGATTATGAAAGCGGAAGACGAGAATAAGAAAGGTCAATGTCAGTTAATGCCTTCTTCTTACTTTGTTTTAAATGATTAATAGAAAATTAGTGTAGCACAATAAAGAAAATGTACTACGCAGCATGGAATGTTTTTGAAATATTTACAATCAGGTGCGGTTGTGTATAAAAATATATTTATGTGAAATACCTTCTCTGATAAGTCTGTGCATGCCTTCGATTGACATCAATCGGTGATGATGGTTTTTTGCGAATGAAACTGTCATTTTTACTATAACTCATTTTCTCTTAATCTTTTTTAATAAACACACAAAATCGTGGATTTCATTTTTTTTTCTTCAAATTGATTGTCATTTAATGCTGTCATATCTTATCAACTCGAGAACATCAATTTCTTTGTTGGATGGATTTTTTTTTCAAATCAATAACTCTTTTGAAATATGGGTTAACTAAATATACTGTTAAGCAATAATCATTGCGCACACTATTCAATCATAAAGTCGTTATCTAAAAATATATTTACGTATGATGTAAAAAAAGAGATCGAATGAAAAACTCGCATTTAAATCGTAATTATTTTCATTTGTGAAATTCGAGATGAAAAATCTCACAATGCAGATGATATGAAATATCTAACTGAGTTGTTCCTGTTAGCATTCAAATGACCGTAACATATTTTTTTCAACTTCCATTTATGACTTTGTATTTAAGAAATTAACAGAACAGAGACAAAACAAAGAATAATTGACTAAAAACTGTGAAGTCTCACGTCCTCCCGCGAATAAAAACATGGATAAACTGATGTGATACTAGCAAATAACATCATCATCATCGTAGATACTGCATAAATTAAATTAACAAAAAATTTAATTTATTATATTCATCACAATTGATCACGTTATCTGACTGACACGGCCCGAATCACTCTTTTCACACACGAAATTGATGATAGAAGAGAAAAGGTCTCGTTGAGCGGAGAATGATTGAAAAATTTACGGCATTTAATTTAAGCAAAGAAATTCATTCATTTGTATGGAATGTCGCAAATCTTAATCGAATGATTGGAGCGCATTTTAAGTACTTTAACTATTTAGGAAGGAGCATGAGTGATACTCATTAAAATATTTAGAGTCTCATAGCTTCGAGCTACTTCCAGTTCTAAATTTTAGTGGACTGAAATGTCATTTAAATGAAATTTTTAAAGACTAGGTCTAAAAACCAATTATTTGATGGATTAGAATTTCCCTTATTAAGTATGATATAGCAGGTTAGTTAGAATCGTGTGAGTGAAGATGGAGCATAAAATAAGAACTTGTTAGAAGGAAAGACCCAAAGAGCCCAAAAAAAGTGAACATAAATAAACGCAAATGCGCTTCAAAAATTATAACAAGAGAGTAACTTTGTATACATTTATTCTAATGCACAAATTTATATATATGTGAAAAGTAAAGGCAGGCAGGCATTCATTCAATTGTTGAACTCTAAGTAAACAAATTTATTTAAATTATGTGACGTCATATTATGAATTCCTCATAATGTCGCGAGTGAGGGAAAATGAAAAAGATAAATAAAGCAAGTTTGTCATATTTATGCTGTAATAGTTTCGTAATAAGTACATAATCATGTAGACTATCTTGCCTTGACTTTGAAATATGCTCGAACTTTGAGCATTCGATGCACAATGCTCTACATTCTTACTTCTTTTTTAGAAAGAAAGAAAAACCTTTTTTTACATTCTTAATGGATTACTAACATACAAAGAAGAAAATGACATTAAACGAGACGAGATATTATTCTTATTATTATTATTGGGAATGGATTGAAATGAATGTGGGTGAGTCACACAATGCGATTTTTTTTTTGCTAATATATATGGAACGAAAGGAGAAATTTTTTGCAAAAAAAGAAGAATGAAAAAATCAATGATTTTTTTTCTGCTGCTATGTGTAGACTTGAAGCAAAGATCTTTGTGCATTGTGTTTTTTAGAAACAAATATATAATAGAAAAATAAAAACAAAATAAATTGTATCAGGAGGTGCACTTTTTGAAAAAAAAAAAAACGTGTGCAGAAAATTACGATAATAAAAACAATAAAAAAGAGAGTATGGAATGAATAAAAATCAATACGAAAAGACTCACCTTTCATTATCCTCGCTTATTGCTTGTCCATCATCGATTCCGCCAACTGTTGCATTACTATTATTATTGCCACTATTCACACTATTTGAAGCACTTTCACTGATATCGTTTAAATTATTGATGCCAGCTGCACCCCCCTCTGCGACAGTTCCAAGACCGGCGGAACTTGACGGAGAAGATACATTTTGCTGAGTTCCATCATTGCTAACTGTTATGTTATTATTACTATCACTATTATTATTACTTAAGTTAATTTCGTTTGTTACTAAATTTCCCGTTTGATGTTGGTTGTCAGATTCACATTGTTGTTGGATTCTATCACCAGTTACAACTTGAGATGCTTGAAACTGGTTCGTCATATTATCTTGGTTATTACTATTACTACTATTGTTATTACTATACTCATTTTCGGCGCTATTTAATGATGCATTCTCTGTGACATTGATATTAATATTTTGAGTTGGAATTGAAGATAACGGAAGAGCATTGGAAGAATTTGGGCTGTTCAATTGAGATTGTTGCTGCTGATGATGATGATCATGACTTATATTTTGCATTAATATATTTGTCGGTAACGTCGATCCTTGAAGATGATTTTGTTGATCTTGATGATGCACCATGCTATGAATCATCTCTTGAGTCATTGTCTGAGCATGTTGGTGATGCTCAATAAAATGTTGTTGTTGTTGATTTCCAATTGACTGTTGCTGTGATGTGTTATTACTATTAATATTATTATTACTAACAAAATTTTCATTAGATGATTGTGGTAACAATTCACTTTGTGGACCATTAGTAGCCATTCCAGAATGATGTTCCGTTGAGTTAGTATTATCGTGTGATAAGTTTAATGTGAGTTGTTTGTCTTGAGTTAGAATTTGCTCAAGTTGTCTTTGCGGCATACTTTGTGTCGTCTGACTGGTCTGATTGTGAACAATGTTTGTTGTAGATGGAGAATGGTCAATGTAAGTCGGAATAGATGTCATTGTTTGTGGATGACTAGTATTTTGATGTGAATTTTGCGTAACATCATGTTGTTGGTGATTATAAAGTTGATGTTGTTTACTATTGATTTTATTTACTTCATGATCCAGTTCCTCATTGTCACTTATAATATGATCAATTTCACCATTATTCATAATCAATACTCTTGGGCCAACGATTCCTCCGTGACGATACTCGTCTTTGGTTTCATCACCGTCCTTACCATCAATTCCGTCGTCTTGGAGTGTCGTATGATCAAGATAATCCATACACATCCATCGTCCTCTTTTAAATGGCTCTGTACTCTCAATTTTGACGACTTTAAATCTCTCGTTCTTGTGATCAGGATCTTGTTTGCTAGAAATAGGGCCCATTATATTGATTCCAGCATCACTTACACTTACATGAACGTCTGATAAGTTTGTGCCATTTCCACCCAAGTCAGGACCGACAATTGCCAGGCCATATTGTGAGCTAGTTGGGATGACAGGGGCTGTGCCAAATGCATTTTGTTGGGCAAAGAATACATCTTCTCCGCTAAACGTCTCCGAGATGCTAGGTGTCTCATAATCTGTAATTCGACTTATGTTATCATCAGTATGTGAATCATCTAAATCATCAGCAGAATCGTCACCGTTATTGTTATCTGTACGCTGCACTTGTTGCGAATGATGGTGCGAATTTGCAGAACTCACAGATACAGACGTAATCTGAAATGATGTACCTTTCCTTTTTGACATATTATTGATGATGGTATTGCTGCTCAGCGGTACATGTCCTGATGATGACGATGATGATGAACTCTTATCTATAAATTTTTTTTCATCATTATTAATCATTATTGATGATATATTTGCACCCGATTTTTCACAAATTAGTCGCAAATAACTTTCACTCGTAAATTTATGGATTACTTTACCATGTTTTAATTTGGATGTTTCCGTTTTACTGTGACTGCTCTTCTCTTTTGCACTCGCTGTCTGACTTGAATTACTCGATGTCTGACTACTTAACACTGACGGATAATTTTGTCTCGAAGCCATTAAAAATTTTTTTCTTCTCTTCTATATAGATTTAGATGAAAGACAATAGTGAAAATTTTCTACAAATTTTCCAATGCAATTTTCTCGATTATCGCTCCTTTTTTAACAGCTAAATTCATGCACTGTATAATATTTAAGACTCAAATAACAAAATCACATCGACATATTTAAGAATACACAGTGTATATCCAGTTAAAATTATCTTTTGATAATTATTTTTAATCTTTTCAAAATATTCCGAGGAACAAGTTGCAAACTTCCTCAAATCACTTCTTTAAATCTTCATCATTAAGTCACTTAATTTTCACAAAATCTCTTCAATTCACTCTTTATTCACAGTTCACTTCCTTAAAATGCCTTCCAATTATTCAAATCCTTTATTTTATAGGTCCAATTAATTAAATTTACGATTTTTTCAACAGACAAAGTGTTTGACATATTTTGCAGATTTTCTTGTGTACTGAGGCGTTGCTTCGAAGCTCCGCTTACTTTTATTTGAATTTTTAAAAAACCGTTAAAAACCATTGATCATTGTAAATGTTAATTATAGTTTTTATGCTAAGTAAGCATTTGAAAAATCTCAGAAGCTATTTGTACAAACTAAAAAAATATTCTGTAACTAAACATTGTCCTTTAAAATATTAATGAAATACATATGGCTAGATGGATGAAAGGTAGGTGGCATTAAAATGACAATTTAAGTCAATATCCATCAAAATATATTTAATATCTTCAGTTTGAGAGTATATCGATGGTACCAAAATCCTACCGTCCATAATATTTTTGAAAAAAGACTATCAAGCATAACTATTTGAAATTCCTAAAATTCGTTAGCACTTACTTAATAGAATCTACAAAAATCTATACAGCAAGAACACTCGTGAGTATCTCGTAGATTTTCCCAAAAACATAAACAATGAGCATGCTGAACAAAATTAAATTAAATTTAACATTAATAAGGACATTAACAAAGTGTGCATATAATTTAAATAAGGCACAAGTAGCCAGTTCTACGGAAATTAATGAAGTTTACAGTGGCATACAATTTAAGAAGCTTAAATTGAATGATCGAGACCTTTCTGAGACTATATTAACCATCAAAAGCAAGAAACGGAAGCAAAGAGATCAGAAGATTATTATCGAAGGAAATGTATTGATAAAGGAAGCGCTAAAAGCTCATTTAAAGCCAGATAAATTCATATTTAGTGACATCCGGAAGTTGAATGAATTTTACAAAGACATAACTAAAATTGTTGGAAATAATATAGTTGATTCAATAGAGAATCTGAAAGTTCCACAAACGGACCTGACATTTTATTCGACATTAACGACATGCCCAGGATTAATAGGAATTTTCGAAAAGCCACAGCAAATTACTAAAAAATCAAATGCACTTCCCATCACAGTAATTTCTGATGGTTGTAAGGAGCCTAATAATGTTGGGGCATTAATAAGAGTTTGTAACAGCCTTCCTATATCCGAGTTATTACTTCCAAAAGGAAATGTAGACGTCTGGGATGTGAAAAGTATACGTGGAAGCTCAGGATCAATCTTTCATCTTCCTATACAGACACAATTATTGTGGGAGGAAATAGATCAGAAAATTGGATCTGATGATCTTGTATTAATAGCTGATAACAATCTACGTAGATATAGCACAGAAAACGTCCTCGATTATGATAAAATTCCAGATGAATTAATAACGAATAAGGAAAACTTTTGTGTAATTGTTGGAGGTGAAACACAAGGTATCAGCAAAGAAGCTTTAATGCTGGCAAAAAAGAGAGACTGGAAAGTAATTAATATCCCAATTGAAAGCACAGCAAATAGTCTAAATATTTCAAATGCATTAGCCATAATTTTATTTGAATTACGAAGAAGAATTAATCTATTACTGTAAAATGAGATGTGCCTTAATTAATAAATACTAGTAATATATTGCATTTAAATCTGCTTATGTTCACTCTCCTCAATTATCTCCAAAATCTCACTTTTCTCATCTGACTGTGACTTATCGTCCATATTGACGTACGCAATAATTTTATCATCCAATTGATTTGGTCGTTCATATTTCAGTTCTATATTGTGACGTGTCTTGAGATGTCTCTTTAAGCCATCTCGTTGTCTAAATGCTCCATTACATTCAGAACAAATGAATGGCTTCTCATCCATATGCTTTCTCAGATGAAACTTTAAAGTCTTTCCTTGTGTAAATGCACGGTCACAGAATGTACACTTATATGGTCGCTGTCCACTGTGAATGTACATATGCTGCTTTAGACTTCCTGACTGTGTAAATCCTTTTTGGCAGACATCGCAAACATATGGCTATAAGTAAGGAACCGTTAGAATAGAACTGACAAAATTTTAACTCAGGATTTTACCTTATTTCCATCATGACTCTGTATGTGTCTTATTAAGTTAGTTCTAGTTGAGAAAACTTTCACACATTTCGTGCATATATGCTGATTATTATCAGTCGATTGAGCATATCGTTCTATGATTTCTTTGGGCATTCTTTTCATATGCTTCTTCCGAAGAGGCTTCTCGTCAATCATTTGGGAACTATACATTTCCTCGACAATAAACTGTTGGTCTTTGTCAGTCGATAAGTCTTCAGACGATTTATAATTAACCAGGATAAATTCTCCACCTTCGTCATCTTCTTCCATCTCGCCATTACTGCTCTCGAGTATTGTATTTCCAGCTTCATCTACATAATTTCCATCGATTTCCATTATATCATAAATCTCTTTGTCATCAAATATGTTATCGTCTTCCTCGATATGCTGTTCATCATCCTCAACATACAAATCTGATGAATCCATGTTCAAATGAGCAGTGACTGAATGTTGTGCTGATGGCTCGAGAACTTTCTCAATTGTGACAATTTGCTGTGCTTTGGGCTTCTCATTCATCTTAATCGGTGACTTTTCATTGATTTTCGTCACTGAGTTTGATCGACTTAGCTTAACTGTGGATTTATTTGGCTCCTCTTTAAGTGTAAATGAAGTTGTGGACATTTTCTGTTCTGGATGTTGAATTTCCTGTGATTCTTGGGATTTTGTATCACTTTCAATAGTTTCATCTTGCAGGAGATACTCCAAGTCTTGATCTTGTTGCTGATTTCTTGACAAATTTGAAAGCGATGTCGTAAATTCTAGATTAATTTTTGATAAAAATTTTAAAAGATATTTCTCGCTTTCTTGGCTCTGTTTCTTAAAATTTGCTGACACTTTGATCTTAGCTATACATTTTTCACAAAATGTTTTAGGCAAAATATTGGACGATGAATTATTTTGCTAGAATAAAATTTTTAAAAAATTTGTAATAGATAAGTATGAAAATTCTAGCATAAAAATCGTTTACCTCATTATTTAGTAGGAAATTAAAATTCTTTAAAATATCCTCGTCTGGCTCAATCAGCTTTGTATTACAATTCAGGCATCCTCTACAGATTTTAAGCTCCACAAACACCTTGTTATCCATGTTTTAATTAATTTCTGTTTCTGAATATTTTTTGTTTACATGGGGCAGCAACTACGTTTTTCAAAAATTATGATTTAAAAAGTTTAACGGTTTTTTAAAAGCAATAAATTAATTAGACTGCTAGTTGTTGGATATGGAACTGATAAAGAAAAGATAGAATTCATGTGACTGTAAATAATAGATTGTATATGTATTCAATAATAGATTTTCAAATTTAATTTTTTAACCATTTTATTTTTTATTTAATTTAATTAACTTTCTTATAATCGATATAAAGAAATAGGAATGAGAAGAATACAATACAAAAAAATCTAGAGAGAATATCTAGTAAAAATCACACAAAACTGAATTTAAAAAATCAAATTATATGGCCAGAAATAATGTTGTATTGCTTAAACTAATGGGTAGCTTGATGCTGTGGCAATTCCACAGTGATTCTTTCTATTACGAGCCATTCTGATGTATCCCTTATCACCCCAGCTTGTTCCCCAGCTGTTCTTGACAATCCAGTAGTCTTCCTTTGATTTTTCATCAGTACCGTATCCAACGACTAAAACTCCATGATCCAATTGTTCGCTATCACATTGTGGTTCATAGTAAACACCCTCAGAATAGAATTGGAATGATTCGTGTGATGCATCGATGGCAACTGAAACTGGACCAATTGTGGCAACTGCTTTTTTCATGGCTTCCTCATCACCTTGTGGAATATCGACAAATCCTCTGTCTGTTGCTCCAACATTCTTTTTAACAAAGTGACATGTATCGTCAATTCCTTCATATGGATATGATGTTTCAGTATCAATACCACCATTATCTTTAATATATTGGAAGGCGTTGTCCATAAGACCACCATTACATCCATTATTTCCATATGATCCTGAGCAATCGACTAAGTTTTGTTCAGATAGTGAAACGAGTTGTCCAGTCTTACGGAAATGTTGTCCTTCTAAGGCACCAGTTGCGCTGAAACTCCAGCAACTTCCACAATGTCCTTGATCCTTAATATCAGTTACAGCTCCCTTTGGTCTCCAATCTACTGCTTCTGGCAAAACAACATTTTCTGCGCCAATAAATGTGACTGGTTCTTCAATTTTAGCAAACGAATTGTAGACTGAATTAGAGCTGATTGCTGCCGAACGATTAAAACCGTTCAAAGTTCTAACGAATTCTGAATGTAACATATCGGAATATTTGTTGAGGCTTAGCTTGTATGGAACCTCTTTAGCATGATAGCGTGTATTATGCTTGGCAATTTTATGACGGTTATCAAGGTAAATTTTGTAGCGAAGTTTCTCCTCAGTTGCATCTTCATAAGTCTTTCCATGAGTTGCCTGCGAGAAACAAAGGAATTAATCATCAATAAGTAACTGGATCATATTCAAAAACAGATCTAAATGAATCAATGTTTGTTTAATTGCTATTATCATCAACCAGATAGTATTACACATATTTGTATTTCAATGAATCAATAATGCCTGGACAATGGCAGGCTTGTAACATGATCATGCATTTTTAGGTCAATTTTTGGGACAAAGGAATTTACCGTTTTATTGCATCACTCGATTTTCGATGAAATTTCATGTAAATTGTAAGTCAAGGAAAAACCGGTTGCTTTGTATATAGGATGTAAAGCTCAGAAACGCAATTGTCTCGAGATAATGATTACAATAATGAAAAATAAGGTTCAATCAATATATAAAGTTCCAGATAAGAGGGCTTTGCGTTTGCAGTGCTCTTGTTTGCTATTTTAGTATAAATTGTAATAGAAGATTTTCAAGGTTCAATGCGCGACATAACAGCTGATGTTATTTTCTTTCTGTATGTGTTTGTGTAACTATAATGAGTCAGATTGTTATTTTTTTCATTTTCCTTCTTTTATTCATGTCCGTTCATGTGATCATCAGCTTTTTTTCGGCCATCATTAAATATGACCCGTATTCATTCCCTGTGTCCCTAATATTTCCATTATATATACTCCAATTTCATGATGATTCATGATTTCGTTTTGTTCAAATTTTTATTACTCGAATTGGTTTGATAAGGAAGTATGCTAGATTAGTGAGAATAAAAACTGGGATATTCGTTCTGCATTCTGAGTTCTTATCAAGTCAATGTCTGTGAAAAACGGTCAATTTCTATTGCGATCTATCACACTTCCCAAATAAGCATGTAGGCAAAAATTGATAAGTGCCTTGAATTAGATAAGACGTGTCTCGCATGATGATATTTAGGGCAGTAGGAAATTTATTTAAATTTTGACCTTAAGCTAGCCATTTGTTTGTTATTCGCACTGTTCGGTTATTTAAGAAAAAGTTCGACGCAATAATCGTCGTCGCACACAGATAAAGAAAATAGCAAACAGCATAACAATAATAAAGAGCTATTTACGCAGGTAGAAAATTAGAGTCTAATGATGAAATAGAACTTTACTCACCTTAAATTCATTCCATTCTTCTTTAGCCAAGTCGAAGAATGTCGTTGCATAGCATAATTCCACGAGAAGTATGCACAAAATTATGAACTTCATGTTTAGCTTAATTAATTTCTGGAAACAAAGAAAAAATATTTTATAAACAAAGAATTATGAAATAGCTTTTTTGGATGAATTTTTTATGCTTACCTAATGATATTTGATGCAAATTATAGTTACTTAGAATTGTAGTTAAATTAATATAAGAAGCCTATATACTTTATTTTCAGTCTTAACACTTCGAGAGCTAACTAAAGAATAATTAAAAAACAGTTGAACGGATGGTTTTTATTTTTTGAAAAGTCAAAGTCAAGGGGGAAAAAGCTAGTTTGAAATTCAAATTTTCCGTTAATTTCGACAGATTTGAATTTTCAAATATTAAATGACAGTTTAAATGCCATGCTTTCGATTAATTAAATAAATAATTACACAATTTTACTGTGTTATTATGTCCTCAAAATAAGTTTCTTAATCTAGTTATGATGAATAAATATGACAATCATTTAGATAAAACAATTATCATCCTTCATAAAACGAGGCACTCTTTTCTTTATAAATTCATTAATTTAATAGAAATGTGACTAATTCTTTACATTCAAAAACCTTTAAAAAGATTTTCAAATGAGCAGCGAGCTTTAGTGTGTTAATATCTTTTGTAAGAAGTTGTTGTGGAACTTTCATTCAATTTTTTTTTCAAACTTTAATTCTTTATTATTTGAAGATTATTAATTTTTCTTTGGCTTGATTAAGTGAATTTAAGTATTTATTGAGGCATTGTTCTATTATAATAATTACAAAAGAGTTACATCGCTATTATTTATTGTGCAATTTCTGTCTAAAAAAATAATAATAATCCATAATAACATTTCCTCACGTTTGTATGTGTTTTTTTTTGTGATAAAATACTTTTTTTGACACTATCTAATTTACCGGCGGTGCCAATAAAAAATACCTACTGATAAGCACTATTAATTTCCAGTCATAAAATAAAGTAAAAATTTACATATACTGAATATTTTTTTCCTTTAAATGCATTATGTCGTGCTTACAAAATGAATTGTTCACAAGACTACGAAAGCGAAAAGTGTTTTTGTCATTTGGAGCTACAATGGTCATATTGTTCTTCCTTATTTTCATTATTAATTCGTCAAGTTCAAGTACAATACCGCACAGTTATGCTGAAAATTTGAGAATTAATAATCATCTTGATTTGAAGCTCGTCCACGTTGTAAGTCATTCAGGCTAAGTAGGCATAGAAGAAATTAATTAATTAAATATTTTTTAAACAGATTTTCCGTCACGGCGCTCGAACGCCTGCTGACACGTATCCAAATGATATCTACATTAATGAGACTTTTGACCCTTATGGATGGGGTCTACTGACAAATGTAAAGAGTGTTACATCATAATTGGACATAATTAATAAATTAAAAATCATTTTTCATAAAAATTTAGAAAGGAAAGCTTCAAATGTACGAGCTGGGCAGCTTTTTAAGGCAGAGATATCACACTTTCTTAAGCAAAACCTTGAATCTCAATGTAAAACTGCAAATTAATTAATTTCTGTTAAAATTTATTGAAGCGCGTATTTTTATGAATTTATAGGAAATTTATGCTCAATCAACAGGTGTTTCAAGAACCAAAATGTCACTCCAACTATTATTGGCTGCACTGTATCCACCAAAAGGTACCGCATTGGAATGGAATGAAAATTTAAACTGGCAACCAATTCCATACAATTATCAGGAACTTAATGATGACAGCTTGTTACTAGTCAGACAAAATTGTCCACGTTATCACGAGGAGCTTGATAGAGTCATGAGAGAAGACACTGAGGTCAGGAAGTGCTTTGAGGAAAATGCTCAATTGTATGGAGAGCTCTCTAGTATCACTGGATTAAACATTACAACACCTGACGACATTCAATCACTTTACAGCACTTTAAAGGCTGAGGTATGCAAAAATTTATTGTTTTTGGCAATTAAAACTTGATACTGGATATGACATTTGATGCCAATAATCGCTTAATTATTGAAATTAATTAATTTTTTAATACACAGAAAGAATTTGGACTGCAACTTCCCAAATGGACTGAAAAGTACTTTCCCGAAAGACTACAAGATTTGACTGATAAGAGTTACGTCTATAATGCATACAACAGCATATTGAAGAGACTTAAAGGCGGTGTCTTCCTCAAGAAAGCAATAAAAGATTGGAACAATAGGAATATAAAGCAAAAGATTTTAATTTATGCGGGTCATGACTCGAGTGTTACGAATATCTTGTCTGCTTTCAATGTCTGGGCACAACAATTTCCTGATTATGGTAGTGCTGCTCATTTATTATTCAAAAATCACGTTTCTATTCTTCTTCTTTTTGTTAGGTGTAACAGGTATTCTGGAATTCTCGCAAAACAAAGTAGATGGAACTTATGGAGTGGAGATCTTTTTGAAAAATTCTAATAAGAATGATCTGATTCCTTTAACAATCCCAGGTTGCAGTCAATTCTGTGAATTGAACCGCTTACAGGAATTACTTAAAGAAAATATCCCACAAGATTGGAACGAGGAATGCAAGCCATTGAATGAAGATTTCACTGCTCCTCCACCAGGCGGTCCGTGATCTAAATTTTTATTAAGAGAAAGTATTGTGTACATTGTATGTGTCAAATAAGGTCATGGAAATAAAATATTTTGTAATTTTTATAATAGCCCACGTGTAGTGCATGAAAGATAACTTTTTTTAACGGTTTATCCACGTGTTTGTTCTAAAAAATTTATTACCAATTTTACACGCTTTTTATGCTGTAACATACTAGTCTACGATTTATAGGCAGATTATATATATTACCAAAAGGAATTCAGGCGGATGTAGGTATTTTATCGACTAAAAGATAGCAAAGAATAAAGTATGAAGCAGTGGGTAATTAATTAAATTGAATTTACCTAAAAATGCTTTTTTAGGCACAAAAATTATCAGCATCAAGAATGACAGTTATTTCGAGATTCAAATTTACGTACGTAACTTACATAATTTCATATCTTTGTGCCCCGGCTGATCGAGAAGAATTTTTTTAGGCTTAAAAACCCATCATTTTAGTTTAATTAATAAAAATCGAATTCTGGACATCTCAAGTGATTAGTCTCTAGTTTTTCACTAATATTAACATAATATTAGTGCGTCTATATTGAATCATCGCAAGGAAAACGTGAAAAAGAGGAGAAAAATTCTATCAATATAAAAAAATGGATAGCCTTACAAATATTGGCAAGTCAACGATTGTGGCTGGAGTCGCTGGTGCATTGTTTTTAGGATACTGTATCTATTTTGATCACAAGCGTAGAAATGCTAAGGATTTCAAAAAGAAGCTCCATGAGAAAAGACAAGAACGGGAGAAGCGCAATGTGAAAAAGAATAAGAATAAGATGCCCGATTTAACAGATCATGAGGCAGTTCAAAGGTATTTGTCATTTAAAAATCCTTGACATCTTTCCAACTTTTTAATCTATTATTTTACTACGCATTTCAGATACTTCCTTCATGAAATTCAGATGGGAGAAGCCCTCATCTCGCAAGGAGACATTAACAATGGTGTTGAGCATCTTGCTAATGCAGTAATCGTGTGTGGGCAACCGACACAACTTTTGCAAGTTCTCCAACAAACTCTTCCAGCCGAAGTGTTCACATTACTCATTCATCGTATGAGGGAATTTCAATCGGAAATTGTAACACAAACATCATCAACACCGGGTTTAAAGCTTGCTGAAAGTACTAACGATGACTTAGAATAGACAAAGATTCATAATAAGCAATTTCTGCCCTAATAACTAATAACAAAGATAATGCATTTTCAACAAGGAACTATATATTTTTGTCACCAACCAAAATTTTCATTCGCCTTCTCCTCAGTCAGTCAGTCAGCATACATACCAAACAAGCCAACAAACATTAGTCAGTCAGTCAGTATGTACGTACCACATACGAAGATTATGCATTTCTACGATTATGTTAAAGCCGGATAGATAAGCAAAGCAAATAATAATGATGGATAAAGAGAGGAGAAAGTGAGAAGAGTGCTTTTAAGAAATTTACATTTCATGGTCACAGCAAAGTTTAAAAAAAATATTATACATGAAATCTATAGTGAAAATAATGATTATTTCCGATTATGATCAAAAAAACGTTATTAAATGGAAATGTATTAACAGATTATGAAATAAAAGAAAAAGTAGTTGTTTAAAAATTACATCCAGCATAAGTCATGGCCATAAATCCTGGCTAATCAATGAAAACATAAATATCTTACAGGCGACAATGGATTATGCTGTAAATCAAGCATAAATTGAATCAATAATAAGGTTCAAGGATGTTCTTACTTGAATGCGATATTAACGGCTTCTAGAATTTCAAATGCCTGAATCTTCCGTAATCACCGACCGCAACGCTCTCTTTCGTTCTTTTTCTGAACGTGCGTTTATTTGATTCCACGTTTTTTTGAATTTTTGGTAAATTAAATTAAATTTTGCAGTGAAATACGCTATTAATTAAATTAAATTGCAAAGATTACAACAGTCAAACACTATGGCTATCGGAAAATACCTTAATTATAGCACAAAACTTTGTATTTTAAGTGAAAAATGATTGAAAAATTTTTTTGTTTAGAATTTTTTGCAATTTGATTTTATTAAAAAATTTAAAATGTTTGCTAGAAAAATAAATAGCTAATCGAATGATTTCTCATTTTAGTGAACAATGGTTCAACGATTAACGCTTAGACGACGATTGTCGTACAACACAAAATCCAATAAGCGACGAATGTAAGTATAATTTTGAGTATGAAATTAATTTTTTAGAATTCATCCAAAGACAGTTGATTTCAATTGAAAGGAATACATAATTTAAGCACTGGTCATCATGAATTAGGTTCCTATAATGGATAAGAAACATCCAGTTAGTCAAAAAAGACAATTTAAAAGATTAAAAAATAACAAATGAAAAATCAAAACAAAGTGTTTTAGGTTATAGAACTTGATCTGAAATCAGCTGAAATATTCAATGTCTAGTGCTATTATTAATTATATGTCTATATTCTTTTAGTGTTCGTACGCCAGGTGGCCGTCTCGTATATCTTTATTTGAAGAAAAAGCGCAGTGTCCCAAGATGTGCTGTCACAAAAGAGAAACTTCACGGAATCACACCCTCAAGACCCAGCGAACGTCCTCGTATGTCCAAACGTTTAAAGACAGTTAGACGTGCTTATGGTGGTGTTCTCAGTCACAAGGCTCTCCGTGAACGTATCATTCGTGCTTTCCTTATTGACGAACAGAAGGTAGTGAAAGTATTGAAGGCTGCCCAAGCTACAACTGTCAAAGTAGCTAAACCTAAAGTGCAACAAAAGGCACCAGTAAAGCCAACTCCAGCACCAGCTCCAAAATCAGGAAAGAGTGATAAGCCACAAAAATCTGATAAGAAAGGAGGTGACAAGAAGCCAGCAGGAGACAAAAAGCCTGGTGATAAGAAGCCCGCTGGAATCGCCCCAAAGAAGGCCAAGAAGTAAAATTCCAACAAACTTTTTGTCATAAGAATTAATAATGATCCATCTGAGCTGAAAAATAATAAAATGCTAAGAACTTTAAATTCTTAAATTAACTTTTTAATTTCTTTTCATTACTGACTGGACTTGGTTCCAAACAAGATCAACGATAAATTGCATCTTGAATGTCTACTTCTTATTACTTACTGTTTTGATACTTTTTGTGGTGGGAATTTAGTGGAAAATGAAACAGTTCAGTTTTATCATAGTGAAGTTTTTGCTTATTTTTCAAGGCATAATGTCATTTGAGGCGGATGAAAAAGGTAAGGATAGTTGATAGCAACCTAATTCAATCTATGATTTGTGGATGCATAAAAATTTGATAAACAAATACGTCCAAAATATGCAATCTCATATTTCTGTCGCCAATTTGCTTCCAAAACAAGTTTTTTTGTATACGAAACGAGGATGGATGATCAAAATGCTGTGAATGTGTAGCATGATCAGAAATGTTGAAATAAAGTTTAAACTAGAAATGATTTAATTTTGAATGGAAATTTGACAAGACATTTCAAATAATGCATCATGAAAAATGGCATAAAGTTGTATGAAAAACTTCTTAAAAGCTGTCAAGTAGGAAAGAGAGAGAAAAGAAAAACATTTAAGCGCCAATAAGTCGTCTGGGTTCCAACACATTTGAAGATATCAACAATAAAAAGAAATCGATCTATCTCTGTATACTTTATACAGACAGACATACAGATAAACTGTATCTTCGCAAATGCACAGCAGTTCCTACCTATCCTACACACATGTTCACTAAACGTTCGTTTATACGATAAAATTTATATCAATTATGATTCTTATCATTGCATAATTTATTAAATTCTCGTTATCGCTTAGAAATGATTTGGCAAATTTAAATCTTTAATTTTACTACCGACAGACAACACTGATTACTATTTATAGTGTGGCTGTCAGAAAAATCCATCATAAATCACAAGACTTGGTTGAATGAACTTTAAATAACGTATTTTTCATTGTAAAAAAATCACACAAGACACTTTTTTTGTGCATGCAATTATTAATGATGCTTCCAGTAAGTATTCGCAGCATTGAAGTGCTCTCACGTACATCAAAGAGAGACAAGTAAGGAATCAAACGTATTTTAACGGAAAATTTGAAATTTTTAACGGCTTTTCAAATTTCAAAACCACAATTTTTGCATAAAATTCAAATTTATTTAGACAGTTGAAAATTTACAATTTGAAATTTCTAACGGTTTTTAAAATTTCAAAAATACATTAAATTCAAAATTATTTTGACGGTTGAAGATTTAAAAATGTTCTCATCGAACAAACTGTCTATAAGAGTCACATGACGGCTGCAATTTCAGTACATTCGATAAATGAAATGACAAGAAGCTAAAAACACGTCTTGACCAAATTGATAAAAATTCACTCGATGCTATAATTGATGCTGTGCGAATGCTGTATTTATTTGTTAGACAAGTTTACGTTCAGTCAATGGTACAGTGCAATATGTTGCATGATTCCGATGATTTTTCTCCTGAACAATTCTTGCATCATTTCTCAATTGGAATTGTACATTATCGCGTGACATTATTTTTGATTGTGTTTCGCGACATTTAAGGAATAAATACGATTACATTGATTTAATGTAATAAGATGCCTTGAACGACGACTGGTACTTACCTTATTCTGCAAAAGCATGAATTGAAAATTATGGGAAAATATTTTTCGCTACTTCTTTCTGTTGAATCTGTAAGAATTTGACAGTATGGCAAGCAAGGAAAGAAAGAAACTCGTTTAACGTAAATCAGCAGCCAGTAAAGGCTTTCTTATTTGCACAATTGAAATAATATTATTAACGAGACAAATATTAATTCTGATTAAAAAGAAGCCACGAACTGAGAGAAACTTAGAGAACTGAGAGAAATAGAATAAATAAGCAGACAAGGAAGAAAATTCATCGATAGATATTAATTATAGTTTTGATCTCAAATCTCTTTTATTCGTCTCATTTTGGAAACGTGTGCTTCATTAAAACCTGAAAAATATTAAGAGCATTAAATTTTTAGCGCTTCCTCTCTTTAACACAACATAGTATTTATGACAAAATTACTATCATTAACAGATATTTGAAAATCATTTTGTGTGTGTGTTTAACGTAAATCAATAGGCTTAATTTGATGTAAATAATAATCAACTGGTGAGGATTTCTTTATCCTTTTCACACTTGTCTAGTTTATTGAGCCTACCTTCTGTCTAGTATCTAGAAGTCTCTAGGGTTGTCTCATAATTTAGTATCTCAAAACTTCAACACCGACCCCCCAGCTACTGTGAGTTCGAGACCCAAGTGGGTAGCTTGTTCGAATCACAGGCACTAGAAATGATTAAGAGGAATTTCTGGCATTTTTCCCTCCGTCGAGAAGGGTGTAGGATTTGAACTCCTGAATAAACCTACTTTTGTAGTCTAAAGACAATATGGGGTCATTCACTTATGACGTCCATCAAAAAATGGGATTATTAGACCCACCTCCCCCCTCCCTTTCACAAATTTTAAATTCAAAAAAATTTCTTTAATTTAAAGTGTCACCAAATCTCAGACCCCCCTCCCCCCTAAATCATGGACGTCATAAGTGAATTACCCCTATTGTTGCTAAGGAGTGGTTTGAACCTACATCCAAGTATGATTTGCAGGGTCAGGTGCTGTACAGTATCTTTTTTACATAATTATAAACGCGATTAGTTGGGGAGTGTGATAGTGAGCTGAAATAGCATAGTAGTATAGTTTTTTTACTGCACACTAACACAGCGTCTTCTAGGGGTCGTTCACTTTTAAGGGAGGAGATGGGGGTCTAAGATTTTGTAACAGACTAAACTAAATAAATATTTTTTTCATTCCAATTTTTTACGAGGGTTGAGGGGGGTCTAAAAAGTCGTTGTTCTGCGTAACGTAATAAGTGAACGACCCCCTAACAGTCTTTGAAAACTATTTCGTCTATGGAGTTGATTGGAATCTTCAATTAACTGTTGGTGTTGGTTTGAGCGTAGTGGTCTCGTGAACCTCCCTTCCACAGCTATGGATCTTCTAGATCTGAACAGCTAAATGTTTTTCAAACGAGCGATTGGATGTCGTAAACCCTGATTTGTGTAAAGTTAGAAACAAAGCCTAAAGCACAGCTCTCAGTGAAGTAAGGTGATCCAACTAACTTATCTGACTGGGTTCCTCGTCATATATTTCAAGAGGAATCCGTTGAAACGGTTAAAAAAGTTGTATACACAAGGTTTGTTTAATTTATTCATCTCACTGCTGTTAAAATAACATTTTAGTCAATCTAATCTCGTCAACATTTACACATTCTCTCCAAATAATTCTTCAAGAAAGAAATAATATTCCGCAGCATCGATCATTACACTCTTCTTTCTTTTTATGATGAGTGATTTGGTGCTGTATTTGTTGTTTTAAGAACTCCCCATTGCGAATGAAAATAAATACACAAATAAGAAAGAAAGAAAGAAAGAGAGAGAGAGAGGAAAGTCTCGCAGTTAAATACTAGCTGGAAGATAAATTAGGAAAAGGCGCCAGGTTTTAATTGTATTTATGCGTGCTAAACAAAGTTTTTTCTAATATTTCATTTTCTTTCGTTCTAAATCAAATTGTAAAGATCTGATTTCTTTTTTCTGTGTCTATTGAAAAGCTTCTTTGGTCAATTTAATGTTCTTTTTTCACAAGTCGAGCTTAGATTTCACGCAATTTATAGCACCTTTCCAGAAAAAAACCATTGAGAATCAGATTTTTATTATACACAAAAATATTTCCGATTTCCCATAAAAATTCTATTTAGAATTCAAATCATAAATCGTAGTCGCCAAACACCTAATGAGATCGCCTTTACGCATGAATGCTCGACTAAACTTACTTCCATGGAATGTTTTGATTTTTTTTTAAATAACTCGTATTCATAAATATTTTTAAACAAGCACAGAGGTTCTCTCTCTAATCATGTGGATATACTTGCATTTGAGAAATAATTTTACTCTGTAAATTATTCAGGCTGCTTGAATTATGGAAATTGGCGTGTGATCAACGGTAAATCTATAATGGGTGAGGTGTGCAGCTGAAGGCATGATTAGAAGCTAGACCTACTGTAAACTATGTTCCTATGTGGAGTTTTGAGTAAAACAAAAGAATTTCCAACGGACCCTATTGCTGATATTATCACCTAGTCTATGTCTGTAGCCAGGGGTGTATTTATGGAGGTTTTGGGGCCAAACCCCTTTTTTGGGGAATTTTTTCAATTTGGTGGGGGTTTTAAAGTAAAAAGTCCCAAAACCCCTCGAATTCAAAACCTATCGAAAAATTTCTGGATACGCCCCTGTCTGTGATATGTCGTCTTTTGTATTTAAAATCTCAGGCTTCTTTACTGCGGGTTCCATGACATGCGAGGTGTTACATGTCATTTTCAATGTGAATCTTGTGTCCAATCCACCTGTAGTACCTTACTTTTCTTAGCTGAAAAGATATCTTAATGTTTTACAATAATGATATTAAGCATTAGAGGTTGTTCACATAGGAGTCGTTCGGATATTACGTAACGCTAAAGTAGCCATTTCTGAACCCTCCCTGTAACAAATTTTGTGAGAAAATCGGAAAAAATTAATAAAAAGTGTCATAAAACTTTGACTACCCCTTCTCCCTTTACGTGAAGCGTGAAGTAATATTCGAATGACCCCTTAGGGGTCGTTCACTTATTACGTTACGCAAAAAAACGAAATTCTAGACAAATTCTTTATTTGACCTGTTACAAAATCTCAGACCCCCCCTCCCCCCTAAGAAGCGAACGACCCCTTATGACATCCAACATTTTGAGGTTTCAGGAGCTCATGATTTATCTAAAAACGTGTTTGAAAGAGATTTAGTCACATCCTGAAACATTGACTTACGTGCTATGAGTTTATCAACCACACAAGATAGCATACCTTTTATGGTATTTTTGTGTTATAGACCACTCCTTTGACAATAAAAATGTTCGTGCTTTCTTGTAAGTTAAAAAAAAATTAGAATTTTGATCTTTTCAGATTACTATAAGCCAACATGGTATTATGATACTGTGGCATATTATATATCTTGTGCTGCACGAGTGACGAAAAAAAATTTAAAATCTCATGATCATGAAGTTACTTGCAGCAAGTGATTAATATTCCATAAAATTCAAATTTATTCCGTCATTTAAGTTCACGAGAGTACGAAATGTAATCATGCAGCATGCAAAATTGATGGATTTACGTAAAAAAGAGGAAGAAAAGCAGCATAACATTATCAAAGTGTACAAATAATATTTGATATCATTATACAGTGTATCTCTCATAATTTGATACAAGAAATGACTTTAAACTCATTATCTTGTTTTCCCATTTCCTTATTTATGATGTGATATGTATGGTCCGCAGTATGACTGTCTGTGTGTGTGTGTGTAAGTACATCAAAGTGTCAAGAAAATAATAAATGTAACACCCGAAATGAAAAGAATGAAAGAAACGTACGGGAGGAAGGAATAAAAACAAAAATCCAAGTCAAAAGGGAATCGTGAAGAATTTTTTCTTCTTCCATACGTTATTATGCTGTTGTAGGATCGCATTAAGAATAAGCTCGTATGATGACGGGTTTCTTAAATTGTGGAGAATAGCAAAAAAGAAGAAAAATAACTGATCTCGCGCCTCGATGGTGGAACCAACACTACCGAAATAAGAATTTCTAAAGAAAATAACAAAGAATACAGCATAACCAGTTTGTGTATCAAACTCTTTTTTTTTTGTTTTTAATATTATACAAAATCTTTCTCCTTTTTGATGTCTATCTGCTGTTTTGTACGTTGTACGTGAACACACGTCGATCTTCTTAATGGTTTTAATATGAAAAATACAGTGGAGATGAGAAATGGACTACGGATGGAAAACCAAAAATTAATAGCATCTCATTGAGTGTAAGACATGAAGTAAGAAGAGAAAATGAAATCAAGTAACACCAAATCAATAATTTCTCTCGTTCTTGTGTTTTTATTGTTCCATCCACAGTCTTTCTTTTGTTCTGCACTTTGACTGAATCGTATAATAAACAAGATCCAGAATCACAAATCATCCAGTAAAATGCGCTGCAGTCTCTTCAATAAAAAATAATGAGGCATAGAGTTTTTTATTATCTTCCCATAGATGTCCATCCATGTGTGTGTGTGTGTCTATATATCAGAATGAAATATGACTTTGTAAATTGGAAATTGAAGAATAAATTTGAATATATCTACACTCAAGTGAGGCTGGCTGGCTGGATGTCTTAACAGATTTCTGATTATATTCCACTTCATGTTGACCCATTGTGTTTTTATAGTAATGATCAATACATATTCAGCGAAATTCAAGTTTAGGTTCTCTTTCTCTCTCTGTTTTCCTTTGAAGCGATTTTCGTGAAGGTCGAGAGACTTTCGTATGAAAAATTAGTGCTTTTGTGTTTTTTTTCTTCTCCATCATCTCTTATTCTCCTCGTTTTCGCTCGTTGAATTCTTTTTTTGGTTAAATGTCTGGAAGCTACAAAATAGCCATTTAGCTGTAGAATACAATTTATGTCCAATGGATTAAAATCTGGCTCCAACAGCATCATCGTCGAAATCCCATTTTTTTGCCTCTTTTTCATTTCTCTTTCGTACTTTTAAGTGCTCTTTATTTTATTCAGATTTCTTCCTTGCCTGCCTTTTCGGAGACACCGAAGATTTTGTTTAACAAATTGCACAAAACTGTGTGTTTATAGACAGCATCAAATTTGACTCTCATCGTTATTTGAAGAATTTGTTTTTCAACTTTTTTTGTTGTTCTAAAGTTACAAATCATATCCAATGTAATTTAAAATATTCTCGTACACAGTCATGATACATACAATGGGAAAGAACATAAAGATGAATGAGATTTTTGATATCTTCTTATTTTTCATTTATTTTATTCACGTTGTGTTTTTTAAATTCAAAATCTGTATGCGATAAAAAATAATATAAAATGTGAGAGAAGAATGCTTACGTACATTTAATGGGATAGTTCACACTCGAGAATATAAATGGACAACAATAGATCTCAACGACCAAATAAGAAAATATATTAAAAAACCACCTGTGGATTCAGTACTCTGCAGCGCATATCGAGATATTTTTTTTCTTGCTAGATATTTCCACTGGACGTCAATTATTTACAATACCTTGATTTTCCTATATAAGGTGCTATTCTTTTTCAAGGTACTAAAAAGAAAAAAGGTAATTTTTATGGTGTTGAATTTTAACCTCACTTCTAACATCCTCTCTCTTATTTTAAATCTTGAATGTCATCAGGAGTTATAGTTGGCTTGGAATCCAGAAATTTTTCGAGGGGGGGGGGGTTGATTTTTTTATATGGAAGGGAATATTTGGATGGTTTGTGATTTTTTTCTTTAAAAAACCTAGCAAATTGAAAAATTTTACCAAAAAGGATGGATCCAGGGGCGTATTCAGGGAGGGGTTTTTGGGGTCAAAACCCCTACCTTTTTGAGAAGATTTTTTCAATTTGCAGAAAAAGAAAAAAAATCCAAACCCCCCCTAAAGTTTTCTGTCCATTCAAAAGAAAAATTTCTGGATACGCCCCTGATTGGATCGATTGAGAATGGTTTGATACTTAAACCAGACTAAGGACGCCTCAAGTTAATACAAAATGGAAGAAATAGGTTAATTTAAACATAATCTGGAGTCCGTTTCTAGTTATTCAGCCTAAGATACTGGATACTTGAAGCTAATCGCCATTTTGAAAATTAAGCGGTACATCTAAGAGAGTAATTGAGAGAAGGGCTGAATTTTAAGCCCCTTGAAAAATCTCTGGCTAAACAACTCGTTTTAATGAGCATACTCATTGCCTGTTAAGGGTACTGAATCCAACTTTACTCCTTGACATACAAAAACCATTAAAACAATTCAGGTGATCTGTAAAAAAAAATTCAAAATGGCCTAACTTTGTCAGAACTATCGTGGTTTTAATTTTTTACAGAGAATTTTCATTTTTTGAGATCCAATTTTTCAAGTACTCAAATTTGTTTTGGAAAAAAGTTTCCAATTCAGTTATCCAAAACAGTTTAAGGTTAAAAATGGTTATTTGAATTAATCAGAATTTTAAATTACTTCACATCTCTATGGGGTCATTCACTTATGACGTCCATGATTTAGGGGGGAGGGTCTGAGACAGTTTATATTAAAGAAATTTTTTAGAATTTAAAATTTGTGACAAGAGGGGGAGGGTGGCTCCAAAAATCCCATTTTTTGATGGACGTCATAAGTGAATGAGCCCTATTCAAAATGTTTAACTTTTCTGCATAAATTACAAGAAAAATTGAAAAATTTAAATTTTAACGTTGAGAACTTGAAAAATTTCATCTCAGTTAACACTGATTTTTTCTTGAATCAGTTAGCAATGATTTCTGATTTTTTGGATGTTTTTTGAGACCATTTGTATCACAAAATCATTTTGACAACCACAACTCTAGTGGATGACGAAGATACCAACTTTAGATACACCAGACCAAGTGTTCAAATGGCTAAAATGACTACAAAAGCACTCGCACCTCCTGAAAAGCAGTTAAAATCTATCTACATAAGAAAATGGAAGAAATGAATTGATGTTCTATCAATCATTTTCTGATTTCTTGAGATAAACACAAAATTATTCTCTACAGGTTCTAATATGATGAAGAAGATGGTGAAGTGTTGTAAATAATAATTAAATTTATTCATAGCGATTTTATGTTTTTATGAACTATAGAAAAATTCTATTGTTATAGCGTCCGTAATAAAAGGAACTAGTTGCCATAGAATCTTAAAGCAATCATATCTAAAATTCCCGTTACATCTCACATGACTAAATTACAACAATCTCTCTACAAAAATGGAATGAAGTATGTTCGTCATTTTTTTTACCTGAAATGGCAATTGCTTGATAACTTGTAAATTGATTCCATAATTACACAAATATTAATTGCGTTATTTATTTAACTGACATGATGATGATCATGCACAGTGAATTTTTAATTAAATGTATTAAAGTTGATTTAATGTGTGAAAATGAAAAAGAATGTGTTGAATTAATGGAACTAACATCTGCTAGTTGTTATTCACTCCAATTTAATTAAATTCAAATGAAAGAGAAATAGCCTAGAATTATTCAATTTTACGAGAAATATCAGTTCTTAATTGACCGGAAAGAATGTAAAGAGCCACAAAATTACCTGACTGACCTAAGAGTCCATTGTGTAGCGCGTGTAAATATTGTTATTATTGTTGCTCCTCAAAATAATACACAGCACAAGAGAAAGAAGGATCATTAAGTAGGAAATGAATGAATATTGCTATTTCCGCTTCAAAAGAATGCTTAAAAATCCATGAACTTACTGGCTATGATTTTTAATGATACATTCACCTAGTTTACATTAAATGGAATATTCTTTGAATATTTTATGATCTTTAAATTTTTTATTTATTACACGTCAATACTTTCATTCATTCATTCATCTTCATGTTCATTTATATTTCTTTATTTTTGCTCGTTTATTACTTACTCTGCGTTATGACTCTTAATAAAAATTTCAGAGTTGGATATTCGCAAGTTTTATGGCTTAATTGATCTGAGTGGAATATTATTCATGTAAAGGAGTCGTTCGCAGGATTTTAAAGGCCCTGCTACCCCAAAATGCTTAGGGGTCGTTCGCAAATTACGTCACGCTTTTAGGGGGGAAGGGTCAAAGAATTTGTGACAGTATATACAAAAGATTTTTTTTTCTTTGGAAAATTTGTGACAAGGGGGGGAGGGGGGTCGAAAAAGTCGTTTTTTAGCGTGACGTAATTTGCGAACGACCCCTTATACAAAAATTGTTTTTATGGAGTGTCACGCATCTGCTAGAGTCTAGACTCCTTCCTTTTAAAGATAGTAAAGTTCTTTTATCAGAAGGTCATTAAATTAGAGGGGTTATCAAATTATGAACGGAAATTTTTAGGAAAAGGGTTTCAATCCCATTGGGGGTCCACTTTAAATCAAGACCACCTTGCAACGTCCTATTTGATCTCTAATATTTTGAGCTGTGTGGGACTCAGAGGCATTTCTCGAGGGGGGATTTGTATTTTTTTGTATGAAAGCAAAAATTTGGGGGGCGGGTTGGTATTTCTTAAGAAACTCTAGCAAATTGAAAAAATTTCCCAAAAATGGGTTGACCTCCAAGACTCCTCCCTGAATAACCCCCTGGTGGGACTTTAAATAGTTTTTTTTTGTTATTTGAAGATTGCATGACAAGGGGTCATTCACTTATGATGTCCAAAATTTAGGTGGGAGGGGGGGGGATGAGATTTTGTGACACTTTAAATTAAAGAAATTTTTTTGAATGAAACTTTTGTGACAATGGTGGAGGGGGGTCTAGAAATCCAATTTTTTGATGGACGTCATAAGTGAATGACCTCCAAGGAAGGGGTCCAAATTTTTACTTTGAATGGACGTCATTATCGAACGACCCCCAAAAGGGTTTAAAACTAGAAAAAGATTATTTTGAGTCAAAGAATTAATAATTAAATTAATTAATAAGAAGTATCAAAGGAGAAGGAGTAACACAGAAAATCAGATCCCCTACCCCTTAATTTTGGACATCATCAGTGTATTAAGAAGTAAATGATCCTAAATACTTCCATTTTGAGAAATTACCGCTAAAAATCAGCATGTTCACTTCGCAAACATGATCACATAAAATTATAAATTATTACTAAGTCTAGACTATATGCCAGCATATCTCATTCAAATATCCAGCACTGTAACATGTTAGTCAGTTGTGTAGATTTTCAAAACAGAAAATCATAACAATTATGAGCAATTTAGATGTTCATTCATTAGCTCGAAACATTAATTTAAATACATTTGAATAATCCTAATGTTTGCAATAAAACTCAATCAAAATTATTAGTAAATGCAATTAAAGCTCCCATAAATCTGTATTTGAGTTTATGGCAAAGATTTACATCGTTAGCTTCATCTCAGGATGTTATGATGATTAACATTCTAATTAATTAATTTTACATCAAAGAGACTTCATCTTTCATCAGATTAGCATGGTCAGGGGTATAGCCAGGAGGGTCTGGACCCCCTTCAAAAAAATTTGAACCACAGCGAGAGCACGGCTCAAAATTTTTTGGAGGGGATACAGACCCTCTTGGCTACGCCCCTGAGCAGAGTTTTGATGCTAGAATCTATATGCTCACTATTTTAAAATGTGCCATACTGTCCATCCATTCATGCTCTCAATTTCATTAATGAATATTTTCATTTAAATTCACTCATTCAATTTCGTCTATATTTATGAAAAATTATATATCCCTTAACACTTACTACGTTAGAATCAATCGAAAACGATGGACGGTCTTAAAAGAGATGATAGCATGTGTATATTTTTTAAAATAATAATAATTATGGCCAATTTTGATGCTCGTTCATTAGTTGGAACCATCAATTTTAGTCTTTAGACGGTAATCAAACACGAATAGTCATGTTTTTTTAGAATACACATATATAATTAAGTTTTGAGGATTTTTATGATGTTTTTGGTTCCTCTTATAGCATGCTCTATGCACTTCTGTTCATATGATGATGATGATCGTAAAGAAAATGAGGAGAAGGTATAATAAAAAGCAAACGAAAATGGATATATCCACACTAATATGATATTTATTTAGGGGGTCATTTATAAATGACGTCCAACTTTTATGAGGATGCAGGGGGTAGCCAGAGCGGTAGATTGGGTAGGGTTTTTGAGAAAAAACCTGACCCCCTTAATTTTTTACATACAAAAAATTTTGAAATCCCCCTCGAAAAATTTCTGACTATTTCACTGATTAGAAGGCAGGGGAGGGGGTAGCCAGAGGGTATGCCTTCTTCACAGGAAATTTCTCCAATTTTCTAAGGTTCCCTCAAAAAAATTCTGGTTACCTCGCTTGCAGGGTGACAGAAGTAAGCAGAGTGGGGTCTAAAAATCCAATTTTTTGATAGACATCAATTGTGAACGACCCCATAAAATATCATTTAGAGATGCAAGCGCATGCAAAATTTCTATCAGAATGAGAATCCATTTGGTATGCAATTTCAGACGAAAGAGTTTTCGCAAATATAAAGCAATCCATTATAAATGGCATGAAACGTGCTACTAGAATTTATAGAAACATCCGCATAGTAATTCATTATGATGCTCGAGAGGATAATTGAAATCGAGGATGCTTAAGTTGATTGAATTTTCTTGCTTTTAAATATTTATTAATCAACATCATCTATATGCATACACACATCTCTAAATATTTTATCGTGTACACAGCAAAAATAAACGTACTTTTATATTTGTGAAGTTAATATTTGATCAAGTAGAAAGGTTGATAATCCATAGATGATATTTTTTCATGCCATACCTCAAATGAGATGAACTCATAACCAACGTCAAGTGACCATTTTAATAATTTCCATTAATTTCTTGTGACTTGTACATTTGTGCTGCCATTTTACGTACTAATCGCTTCTTGATTTTACCTGAAGGTGTCATTGGTAATGAGTCGACAAAATAAGCACCACCGTGTAGCCTCTTGAAGATTGGAAAGTTCCCTGCAATAGATTTTATTGAGCTTGATCAAATTAAGCTTCTTGGGGCTGGTTACTCGGTATACCATAGAGTATACCTTAGGTATATCGAGTAACTGGACCCTGATTGACTTTAAGTCATACTTGCTACGTCATCCACGATATCCTGTTCAGTAATGTCACTATTTATATCCTTGATAACAACAGCCGCTGGTAAATCTCCACTAATCATATCAGGAATGCCAACAATACAAGCAACAGACACTCCATCAATTCCATTCACAAAAGTTTCGATTTCTGAAGGGGCAACTTGATAATTCAAGTACTTAATCATGTCCTTCTTACGGTCTACAATGAAGATCTCGCCTTCTTCTGTTAAATATCCAAGATCTCCTGTTTTTAGCCAGCCGGATGCATCAAATGCATTTCTAGTTCCTTCATCGTTGTTTGCGTACCCTAAAAATCTATATGGGGGCATTATGTAAATCTCACCGATCTCTGTTGGATCCAAAGCATTTCCATCTTCATCAACAATCTGGAAATAAAGTTATTTTTAAAAATTTTGGAGCATTCCTTAATTTCACTACCCAACCTTAATTTTAAAATTAGGACTTAATCTTCCACTGCTGTTGGATATCTTTTCGAATGGACCAGTGGATGAAATTAAAGGTCCAACTTCAGTCATTGCATACGTCACAATTATTGATCCATAAAGGAGATGATCTTGAAGTCCTTTACGAATTGCTTTATCAGCAGCACCACCACCAATAATCCATACGCGAACAGAGCTCAAATCAGCCAATTTAAGGCAAGGAGATTGTAATAATAAAGCAACATGTGATGGTGCCGTGACAATGGCATTAACTCGAAATTGCTCAATCAAATGAACTAAAAGTAGTGGCCGATAAGGACGCTTTGTGATTATTCGCTTGACATTATTTGCTAAACATTTCATTAAAGTTATAAATCCTGATAGCCAATATAAGGAACTGAAGCAGAAAATTGTTGGATAATGAAGTTGTGCCCTAACATGAACATAGACATTGTTAAAATATTAATAGGATATAAAACTGGACATTTTTACCATGGACTTGCAATATCGATACATTGAGAGTGAGAAAGCATCGTGCCTTTAGAAATTGATGTAGTTCCGCTGGAACATAAAATCACACCACATGCTTTGTATGCTTCAATGCCGAAATTTCGAGGACTGAAAAATAATTTATTTAACAGAACATGTCACATAGAACAAAATGAATAGGATTTACACATATTCAGCCTCGCCTTGTAATATTTCAAACATTTCGGCAACAAATCGAGCACCTGTGATGAAAAATTAATAATCTTAAAATCGATAATTTTGAATTTTTAAGTTTTTTTGTTCCGTTGACCTTCATACCTTCGACACGTTGATCGATAGTGATGATTTCGGATCCATTATTAATGCTATTTAGAGCTTTTTCAACATTATTCATATTATCATGATCGCAAAATACAATTTTTGGATTAGTCTGTTTGAAAATATGTGCTATTTCGCCTACATCAAAAGTTGGGTCAAGCGTCGAGCATGGAGTTCCTAATATTAATGATCCCAAAACGACTGGAGCGACATAAGTTGTATTTTTTGCTACTAGACCAACCACATCCCCGAGTTTCAAGCCTTCCTTAGAGATATTTTTTGCAATTCTTAATCCCAACTTTGCCATTTCACCAGCAGTTAAGGAAACTCCATCGTCATAACTTACTTGAATGACTTTAGCTGGATCTCGTTGAAGATAGTTTAAGGCATATTGCCCAGCAGTCACAAAATGATTGTAGAAAGGCTGTAATTGAAATGAACTTAAAACTTTTGTTTCACTGTCAAATGAGAACATTTCGGATAGAATGACAATCACGGAATGAATGAATGTCCTAAAAAATTGTCATGTGATATAGAAGAAAATTCAAAATATGACTTGTGAGGTATATTATTGGAAAGTTTATTAAAAATTTAAACATCCATTGGTAAGTTTGATAGTTCCACGATTGCCGTGGATAATTGACAATTTTCTCTTCTTACAGGCTACTTCATAAAGCAAGCAATATGTAAATATATACTTAATAATTTCATTTAAAATTAAAGCGGTTCTGTTGCTGTTGTTTTAAGCGTTCAACTTCCTTTTGCAAACGATTAATTTCCTGTGTTGAACTTGCCAATTTCATTTCCAAATCGCGTATCATATCTTGTTGATTCAAAGATACAGAAAGGTTTGATGCTAGAAATTCGAGTGGATTATCAGGCTGCATTCCTTGTATTTTCGACAGGACTTTGGTTAATGCATCTAAAACACCGTGCCTTGCTAAATACAAACGATAGTCTTCTTTAGATTCATCAATTGGCTGTGAATTAAAGTGAAATTTAATTATTAAAAAATTGAACCTAAAATAAGCACACACATTTTATTGGATATATATTTTTCTTCACCTTACCTTGAAACTCATGATTATGTTTTATTTATGCTCTAAACCAACGGAAGTAAATTCACTTTAATTTCAAGATTATTAATTAAATTCAAAATTGATACAATTCAAAAGTTTTTTAATAACCTACAATTCTCGTAGATGTTTTCCCCTCGATACTCGCTGTTACATTTTTCAAATTATAATTTTCCGTTGACATTTGCAATATTATTTTAATGCTTATCATAATGATATTCATGAATAATAATTAACTGTGAGCTGTTTACGGAAAAAGAGAGCTTAATTTCCTAGTGTGCAGAATATTGACATCAATCTTATTTTAATTAAAAAGAAATTTCTCTCCAATCATAAATAATCTTGGACATAAATTATCATAAGCTATGAACTGAACTAGATGTGCGTCTATAGAACAATAAGCGCAATTTCAATCAAAGATATTAATTCTCAGCAGTTTGTGCTACCAGCATATTGAGAATCAGCAGCAATCTCATGAATTAAACATATTACTCACGGGACTAGGCATGAGAAATAAAATCACGAAATTACGTATTGATATGAAATTCTAGAATTATACCTCCTATTGAATTGAATCGAAGGTTGCCAACAGTCGATGACGGAAAAATTGCTTTCAACCCGAGCACATGACTATGAAAAATTATCATTCTACAATGAGAATAAGTCAAAAGAACAAGAACATGCTGCTCGGGTAAGCAAAGAAACAAGAAATCGCGTCGATGTCCAGTACCAACAGTTAATGCATGTGTGAACTTTTTTCAATACTCACTGTGCTTCCATTATGTGTTTAAGATTTATTTATTTTTCTTTTATGCTCCGTTTTCTATTTATCGCGAATTGGTAAGCATACAGAATAAGAAATCGAGCAGCAGTTCACGTAAAATAATCCGATTATAGACAATTCCTGCCTAGGAAATTTTTTTGCAAATTTTTACGTATGTAGAGGTTCACGCAGCAGTCAGTCGCTACCATATGTGGAAATTTTCATTTAAACATCATTTCTTAAAACTGCAAAAGCAACTTACCATTTTTAACGACTCAAATGAGAAATTATGTTGTTCATACATTTCCTTCCATCATCCAAAAAAAAAATTGTGCTCCATAAATAGAAATCATTTGCAATTATCAGCAACTACTCGACATAATAAGGAAAAACTTGCTTTCAATTCGAATTATTATTATTTTTTCTCTGTATCTTGTGTCTTATGATCATAAGATGAATGCGGGGCTCTTATATGAGGTTTAAGCATTGAGGGAGGGTTGTTCACTACTGATGTCTAATTTTTGATCTTGGACTTCGTTTGAAGCTAGTATTTCCATTGAAATACAATTTGTCTGGGGGTCTATATTTTAAAGTCACTAGATCCGTTGTCACTAGTCTAATTTTGATGAGGATAATGGATTTCATTCAGTATTCAGTATGTAGCTTCCGCAAATTTATTGACGTTTTAGACACCCCTCCCCCCTCGTTACAAATTTTAAACCAAAAGAATTATTTACTTTAGCCTTTTACTCCTTAAAAATGACGTCTCCTATGACATCCATCAAAGTTTGACCCCCTTACCTCAACATTTAGACCTTGTTGGACATTATTTGAGTCGCAGCTAGTTTTTAACGGATTTCGTAACTAGGGAGTGTCGTTTAGACATTAAGTAACGATAAGAGTCTACAATTTTGATAGAGCGGCTAGGGGGAAGGTCTAAAATAGCAATTATTGACTATACATAAGCAGTTAAATGACTATGAATTAGTTAATCGATAATTCACTTGACTCAAATTTGATGAGGTAACTCGAAGGTCGTCGATCTGAGTGCTTCTTCGGATGTTCAGATTCTGAAGACATCACTGCTTAGTGTACCATTAGATCAAGTCAAAATTGGAGTTCTGGGCAACGTTTGACCATTGAAACTCATGAAATTAGTTATGTAGCAACAGAAATAGGAACAATAAGCTACATGATTACCTCACAAATGGAATATTGATCGAACAGACCTGAAAGTATCAAGTTATGGATTAAATCCATCTAATCTAGTGTAAAGCAGTTAATTTTCAGCTAATTTTGATCGAAATAGATGACAATTTATGAAAAAAGAGGACAGTCCTCTGAAAAATCCATCAGATGGTCACCTTAGTTATAAAGAGCCTAAAATATCCAATTTTTCAAAAACTTCTCTCGTAAATGACCCCCAAAGATCGTAAAACAATTTTTCCTTTAGATCTGCATTCTGCCTCGCTAGATATTAATTTCATACTTCTTGGAACAGCACGTACAATCCATTTTTATTTTTATTCTTAATTTGTAATTGAGCATGAACCTAAAAAATTATTTATTCTGTGTTAAAAAAAGGAGATGTGAAAAATTCATTTCGTGTTAATTTTTTCATTTCCAATTTATTTCTTGTTCCTCACTCGAATATTCTTGTACATACGCTTTATTTTTTGGTCTGGAAGAATGAGCTGTTGTTTTTTTCATTCCTTAAGCGTAATTTGAAGAATTTCTGTTTTACTTGCAAATGATTTTAAGGTAATTGAATATTGTTGCCTATATGCATGTTCTTTTTGTGCCTTTAAAGTTGCTGTCTGTGAATTATTGGAAGCGCATTTTGGTTAATGCTGATTTTTGAATAATTTTTTGAGCAAGTAGGCTAAGTTAAGCTTAAAAAAGTATGAAAGTTGAGCAAGAAGTTATTCCAAAAAAGTACATCCCAGGGGTGTAGCCAGGATGGTCTAGGCACCCCCTAAAAATTTTGAGCCGTGCTCTCGCTGTGGTTCAAAACTTGGGGGGTGCCTAGACCCTCCTGGCTACGCCCCTGGTACAGCCCTTAAATTCAAACTGATCATTATGGTCCACAACCTTTACAAATTGCATGCTAAATACATGAAAATCTTACAAGTAAGGAATTGTTCAACAATTAACGTTAATGAATTTTCTATGTTTGCCTTATTTCCAATTATTTCTTTGAAATATTGCATGTCTCTGTAGATGGCGATGCTGCATATTTTCATTACAAACTATTTTTTTGTGTTAATGCATTTCTTTTAACTTATTATTATTATTTGTCAAGATAGTCAGTCACAAAAACAGACATGAAATCAAGATGAACCTGTGCGATGACCATAAATGTGATTTTGTTATTCTCAAAACTACGTGAAACTCATTGCTTACTTCCAAGATGCATATCTATAAAATATTTATTTCTCGAAAAGTAGAAATATGCCTCGCATGAAATTTCATTTCGTGCCTTATGATTCCATTGACTTGTATCAGTTTCGATGCATCAATTTTTCTTCCTCGGAGCTGTTAACTCTTAAACTGACTGGGCGAGCAAGCAAAAAATAAGAGGTAATAAAGAGAAACAGAAATTATTGTCAGGAGTGTGCATGAAAAGCAGTTAAGAAATTAAACACGGCTATCAAAGATTAATTTCTTTTTTCTTCATTTCTGAAAACCATTTAGTATTTTTTTATGTATATTGAGCCGATTTAACACTTTTAGTGAGATGAAGGTTGAAAGGAATATATATTTCGTGACTTATAGTCTAATCCATGATCGTATTCAGGCGAAGTAAAATGCTCAATTTCACACAAAAGAGAGAATTTTTTTTTCTGCATTAAAATACATCGCCTCATTTGTATTTTAAGCCTACTGCTTTAGTTATGAAATTGCAATATGAAGCAAGCACGTAGCGTGTAACTGCAGAAAAAAGAAACATTCTCGACAGCTCACTCCAAATTTTATTTTCTACTTAATGCTGGATGGCGTACATGCATGCAATTTTCTCGTGTTAATTTAATTTGGCAAATAAGGAAAAATTAATTTATAGCACCTCAGCATCGCTTCCAACAGTTTTTTCGTCCGAAATCCAATTAAATAAGCTTATGGCTGTTCCTTTATCGATCCAAATATATGAAATAATGATACCTTCTAATAATGCAATTGCTAGTCCTCCAAGTACGTCCAATATGAAATGCTTCCTTAGTAGAACTCTGGAATTTAAAATAATTGTGATAAATAGGAGTCAGCATATGAAATGAAGCAATTTACGTACCGTGTTATACAAATTGAAAAGAACCAGGCAAAGAGAGGGATCCACATGATAATTGGTAGTGGATAAAAGACAGTAAAGAACATGAAAATCAGTGTTGCTCTTGATGAGAATCCACTAGGGAACGAAAAGATTGTCGAGTCTGAAAAGAGAGAATTAATTAAGTTAATAAAAAAGTTTTAAATGATCCAGTAAGCATTTTTTTTACCAAGATTGAAAGGATGAATATCAGAATAACTTGGACGATCTCTTTGAACCAGTGCCTTAATAACTGCTACGACAATAATGTCGATAATCAGTGTCATAAAAAGGTTTACTTCCAATTCGATATAATAATTGTTGCTGAAATACGCAAAAGCTATTAATCCAACAAGCCAAACTAAACCATTGCAACTATAATCAAAGAAGTTTGTAGAATTTTTGTAGTTGTGGATTTGTAGACGATCACTCCAATAAAATGCAAATTTCTTGGATAGTTCCTGATCTTTCTTGATGATTTTCTGAACTAAAGTATCTGCTTCGTTTGGATCATGTAATTGACTCTGAAATGAGAGTTATTGATTATTCTAAAACGTATTTTGATTAAAATGACTTCTATTTACCATGTTTTTATGATTTCTGATCTTCTAAATACCGTAATAAGTTAATTAAATGAGGATTGATAAAAAATCGAAAATTATACAATGAAAAAGTTTTGCTATAAAATAATCGTTAGATTTGCTATAAGTTTGCCATAAAAATTCAAAAATGCAGATACCGTTATAATTCAAATAATATAAATACGTTACGATTTCTTAAGAATTGAAAGTAATTCTTAAATAACGTCCTACACAAAACACAAGAAATGAAATGGAATAAGAAGAATATTTTTAAAGAAAATCATAAAAAGAGAAGTACCAAAAACATAATAAGAGATGACAGACTTCTGATAAAAAAACACACTCGAGCTGGGCAGGAAAAGTAAAGGAAAGGCATAAAAATGCATTCGATACTTTTTCAATAATTTTAACCATCATCTGATTGGAAATGACGTTATGAGGGGCATACAGCATAAATTTGATATTTTAAAAAGATTTATTCTCCTCTCATTTCTTTAAGTGTAAATGCATAATGCATAATGATCCTCAGTCAGGGCAATTTACGCCGTAATGTGATTTTCCATAACAATTTTCTTTAACAGAATTTCAATTTTTTTCAATCATATGTATGCATGTAGGATTAATGCATTGACCTGTTACACGAAGCGTTACGCTCTTTTAAATTTCTTGTAAATCATGTTTCATATTCCTTTGCATTTTTATTATTATTTTATTCTTCTATTTTAAAATGAAAACATTTTCTTAGCATTACACACCCGATATAGAATCTAAATTATATAGCTATTAAAAACACCAGATAAGGAACATAAAAATTATTATTGTCTCAAATTGAAAAACGCCTTTTTTAGATGCTTAAAAATTCTTGCACACTTGCAAATATTATTTTTTTGTGCTTAATTGCCGTGTCATTATTATTATTTTGAATGAGCAAGTAAATAGTCTTCACTGATGCATGGATTACTGTATAAATGTTTTAAAAATAAAATTTCTGAATACCTACTTAAAGAATCATTTGGATTAATATAAAAGGGAGTAAAAACCTACTTTCTAGCTCATAGCGAAATTTGACGATGAAATATTAGATATATTAGGGGTCATCGTCAAATAACGTCTATTCAATAGTAAAGAGTGTACTTTCTGAAACTTCTCGAGTGACGAGCTGTTCGAAAATTATCAACTTGTTCGGAACTGGAGCTAAAAAGACAAATTTTAACTTCAACTGAAAAAATTCAAGACTGGATTGGAAAGTATCTGACCCACCCCCCTTAAGGACCCCTTTTTTCATTTTATTATAGTTTGGGAATTTTTTTATGGACAAAAATTGAACAAAATTCAGTTGACCTCCTTACACGTCTTGTCACATGGCTTATGTATCAAATCAGGGGCGTATCCAGAAATTTTTCGAAAGGGGTTTGAATTTTTTTGTATGAACTGGAAAATTTAGGGGGTTTTAGGATTTTTTTCTTAAAAACTCTAACAAATTGAAAAAAAATTCCTAAAAAGGAGGAAGGTTGACCCTCAAACAACCCATGGTCAAAATAGGGAAGGTTGACCACCCCATTTAATAACCCCTTGTGCCACATGGCTTCTGACCCTCTTTGTCTTAACGTTAGACCTTCTTTATAGATATCTCATATGCGTTTTTGGGGGAAGGGGCCTGAGATTATTTCAACATGACAATGAGGGGTCCGAAAAATACATTTTTTGCATCACTTAATATGTGAACGACCCCTAAGGTAAAAGACAACTTAAAGCTCATATTTCCATAAACATTGATCAACTCTCTTATTCGTTACAGAACTAAATATGAAAGCATTACTATTATTATTTAAATTTTGTTCTACAAAACTGTACGTAGGATAATTTTATGATCATTCCCTATTCAAGAGAAAAAAATGTATATCGATTTAAGCCACAATGAAATCATTTCCATAACAATGATCATTTCAATCTAATTGATTTAAGAGTAATAATTTTTTAACAACGTACTGAAATGTGTAACTTTACACTTCTCGAATTTATCAGACATAAATCTTGATTTTTTTCCCATTACATTTTTATTTTCCATGTTAGTAAGTTTACATTTGCATAACTTTCACTGCTTCTATTTTACATGATCAGTATGTATCTATTATAATTTATGACAACATAAAAAACAACCAATTATAATAATATTGATCAATATACATACTTTATAGCTCTCTGAAACTTTAATTGACTTGAAAGAGAAGGAATCAGGCACAGTTTTCAGTTCAATAATGTACTTTGTGTGTCCAAGACAATTGGAAAAAATGATAAATTAATAAAAAGAATAATAATAGCAATAATAAAAGTTATAAAGCAAGGTGGCTTTAATGTCTAACTAAAAATGTCAATAATTTTATTATAACTTCCAATCGCACCGGGACGTTGAAAAGAAAGAAAAATGGAACATAAAAAAGAAAGCAAATAAGAAAATTACATATTGCACTGAACGGGATAGAACGTCTTAATTATATGCTGTTCAAATTTATTACTCTGTGCTATATACATAGTAACAGCTTAACAAATAAGAGGTAAATGAGAATGGTGATAAAGAAAAGTGTGAGACATTGTTAGATATTGGGGCACGGTTGATAATTTGCTTCAATATAGGATAAAAACTACAGTAGCGAATTAGAAATTAATACTTTTTAACTATGAGAAATATAAGAAAGTAAATAGAATTAAGTAGAAGGTAATTTGCAATAATGGATAAGAGCAATAGAAAATATTAAGCTCAGCTGATTGAATGAGTTCATAATAGGTTGTTCAACTTCTCGCTTTTTCATGGAAAATTCAGGGTCCTGCTTTGTGCACCGAAGAACTTCCTGACGATTTTCTAGAGATTATGGATTAAAGTTTGTAAAAAAATAATAAAATCAAATTTATTCAAATTGAGAACCCCTTGAAATGTTAAGGGGTCGTTCATAATTGAAGTCTATCAAAAATGGGGTATTTAGAACTGATTTCAAGATCTGCATACTATACAGGCACGTAACCTAGGAGAGTTTTGTCACCCTTCACCAGAAAACACCCCTTCTGAATTTTATCATACTAATAGTTTAAAAATCCCCCTCAAAAAATTCGAGAACGTTATTAAGATTAGATGTAATTATCCTGTATCTTACATCCAGGGACGTACACAGGATGGTTTTTTTTAAATCATGACCTTTTGTTTTGGATATCTCTTCCAATTTGACATTTTGTTTTAAGCTAGTATTAGTTTTTCAAAAAAAGGAGGGGTTGACCCTCCTGGTTAAGGCCCTACTTGGATAAGCCTCTACTTACGTCAGTGTGCAAGATGTCTTAAGTATTTGTACTTAGTTTCCTAGCTAAACCGATGTTATTAGGTGAAATGAACAATGAGCTTCCAACTATACTTGATCTAGAATTGAACCAACCTTTAGCACTTAGGGACAATGCTGTTTCACAGATGTATTGTATTAACTACGCATTATAAATCCCCTAAATAAATGTTAAACACCATTTACAAACAACCCCAAAATTATAAATTATTCAAATTGCATATACAAAACTGAAATAATTTATCACTTTAAAGTCGACGACAAATGATCAGTATCTTAATGTTCAACTTATGATAATGGCAATCAATTAATTTTCATGTTCTCAAAAAGCAATTTAAAAATTGCACAAGATCAGATTTAATAAATATTTTGTCACATATTTCACACTATTATGTGATAATTAAAATTCAAATATTTTCTTACTCAATATATGTTTATTGAATGTTAACCATATCCATTTGATCGTACACTTAAGAGATATAAATCAAGTTAACAGCTGTGTAGTAAAAAACCAGAATTTTTCTTCAATTGATTCGATAAAAAAATGAAAAAAGTGCATAAAAAGCCATTAAATTTTACACAGAACTGCCTATCGATACGTTCGATTTAAGAAAGAAAAACTATCATGTGCAGCAAGTCACTTCACAAATCTACAAATTGCATCGAGTTGAAAATAAAATTTACATACTTGCAAAACAGATTCAATTTAGAAAGAAAAGCATTACATCAGGTGGATTTCAATTGATTAATTGCAAATGGAAGTGATTTTAAATGCTTATCGATTCATTATATTAATGCAATTTCAAGGCGTAAATGGCATCATAAATTATCATTGAAAATGGATTAAAATAATGTATTCCTGCTCTTTTCCTTCTTATAAGCTTTCATTTATGAATGATTCTGTGATTTTATTCATCTCTCATCTGCTCTCATTCATAGACTTCTGCTTTTATAGCTGAAATAACGAGTTTATATTGCCCACAGATGTTCATGAATTTTTCGAGTCTCCAAACAATAAGTTCTCAATATTCAAATGTATGTGCAAAAATTTACATTGATGTTCTGTATAACCTAGGTAGCTGAATTTAAATGTTTTGTGTGGATAACTCAGGGATGTTGAATGAAAATAATTCAAGGATGGAAAATGAAAAAATAAAAATGTTTCGTCTCACAGGGGTAGGGGGGCTCATACCCTAGGGTATACCCCTGAGATTTTGTGAAAGTTCAAAGAAAATTTTTCTGTATTTAGAAGGAGGTCTTAAAACTCGTTGTTTTGTATTATGTAATAAGTAGGGGGGTACACAGAATTTTTTAGGGGGTCCAATTTTTTTCTTTCTTATGCACATGATTTCATACTAGTTGTTAGTTCTAGCGGTACATTAATGATTTGCTAACTAATTAGATTAGCTAACCATATAAGAAAAACTGCAAGGAGGGTTCAGATCCAATTGGACTCCTCTTGGGTATGCCCATGGTAATAACAAAACCCCTTATTATAGTATTTAATTTGAAATAGCGACTTTATTTAAGTAAAAAAATGGAACAAATCTATAATTTAAGGTCCTTTTCATCAATTATATTGTCAAAAGCACTGCTTCTAGTTGCTAGGCTGAATAAAGCTTTATCACAAGCTTGATTAAGACTAGCAATATAATCAAACAGTTGTTGTCACCTGAGATGACTCTACAATTTAACAAAGGTCAAAACATTTTTTTGATTTTCTGATCATAAAATTCAAATAAAAGCCACAAATCATTCGCAATAAATTACTGTACAGACCGGGTTGTCATAAATCATTTTACTCTTTACGCATATCATTCTTGGAGTATAAATTTAATATTATGAAAAACTCTTTTTTGGTCAACGAATTTTTATATAAAATCCGGGATAATATGGAAAATTTTGTTCCAAATCCGGTATGAAGCACGTGGGCACTTTAGTCATTTGTTATTCTCGAAAAAGCAAATTCGAATGAACGATCAAAGCAGTTGACTTTCAAGTCAATTTGTCAATCTCCGTTTTTCTTATGTTCAGTTACCATACGAAGGTATTAAGCTAAATGTAATATAAATTTCCATACACTCAAAAAGCTGCGTATCTCGGGTATATAGTTATAAAAGTAAAATTAGAACATGTTTTTCTTCATATATGAATTTTATTTTATAGATCATAAATTTCAATTATCTTAAATGGGTTTAGGAGTTTAATAACTTCTTTAAAGGAAGTCCGATGGTCATTTATGGAATGCGATCTTTATTATTTTGTTTTTCCTTTAGTCTTTATATCTAAAATTAATGTAATATTAGATGTCAAAACTTATATCAACATTCAGTAATAAAATAAGTCGTGTAAAACATAAAATAAAATATAATTTGTGGGAGGATGTTATTATTATTATTTGCGATATGTGCGGATGTTGTGGATAATTTATGCTCAATATAAGATAAACAGATTCAAAAGTCTCATAAATATTATCAATAATTTTATTATTATTCGGTTAATGAATTGAAGCTGGATTTAAAGTCATTAATCAAGTTGAAATTTGCATTTTTTAGATTAGCGAGAAAATACTTCGGCGTTTCTCTTAAAGATATTTTTAGCTTCTGTTTTGTCTGGTATTATGTCATGAGAAATTTGCAATGCTGAAGTCAGTGGTGTATTCAGAGGACGGAGGGGGTTGTCAATTCTTTAATTTGCTAGGGATTTAAGGGGAAAAATTAAAAAAAAAATTCGCTTCACCTCTCTACCCTTCCCTACTCCAAATGGGGCATTAAAATATGAAATTTCAAAATTTAAATGACCGTTACAATTTTTGAATTCAAAATAACTGTTAATTTAAAAAAATAACTTTGCGACACCCTACCCTCTAACTAGGGTACCCTAGATGAGGGGATACCCTGAGTAGCCCTAAAAACCATCCCCTGAACTTATTAATATTTCTTTGAATATAACCTTAATTTCATCGTAATAAAATTGATCCAGATTGAAATTAAATTAATTAATTCCAAAATTTTCATGAAACTTTCCATTTTCCTTTCACTTATCCTCAACAAAAATCTGTCTCATTTATTCATTTTTGGCAATCAACTAATTATTATGTGAATAAATTTAATTTAATAAATATTCATCGAGTTGTTTTATTGACATGTTTATTAATAATAATATCTCTGTTTATATCTTTGCAGGTATGTGCTATGCAATCATCGATGAAAATATGCAAGATATTCTTTCAATTCCAAGTAAAAAGCGACAACATTATTCATTCAATTGCGCAAGATCAACATGAAAGTACACATTTGAAGACATTTCAAAGGTGTCAAGTTACGGGTTTTTATATCACATTTACGGAGAATAATTTTTTGTTGACATTATTATTATTTTTTTCCTGATACTGTCCGCTTCAATTTCAAAAGCATTCCCTACGACTCAGTTTATGCTGTTCAATGAAATTGTGAGTGCTTTACGATAAGCACTAATTGAAAAATATTGTCGACAAACAAAACATTGAGACAGAAAGAAGGAGTGTCGTGTTTGTTATTCGTTATTGTTTTACATTCAATTCCACTTTTTTTCGTCAAATTTATTCGAAAGACACATTTTTAGTTTTTTATGCTTAGATAAAGAAATTCTCTCCTTTATTCTTAGCTTTTGACGTTCATTTTATGTGTATATATACAATTATGATAGAATGGAGCTGATGAAAAAATATTTAGATTTCGAGTTATTTCATCTCTTCTTTCTGCTATCTTGAAAATGCATGCATACATGTTAATAACTTTGATAAATATTGAATGTAAATATTGAATCATTATTTGATAGTTGATTCAACTATTTTTCAGTTTATCATACGATAGAGAAATAGATATGTCTATTTCAAATCAATGATGTAAAGTTATAGGAATTATAATTTATGGACGAAGTATGGGCATTTTTCTTGACTTTTAAATGAAACGCTGTTTTTGGCTTTTTTTCACAGTTAAAATTTATATCAGCAGAGATCAAACTCGATTGTGATTTTATTTAAAAACTCGAATTTAAAAACATCTCGTACAAAATTTCTGAGTTTCTAGGGTTACTCTGTATACTACCTATGGGTGGGTACCCACACCCTAGGGTGGTATAGGTAGATCAATGAATAGTGGGGCATCCTAGGGGTACCCCACATATCCTACCCCACCTGCTCTACCCTAGGAGTAGGGTAGGATACCCTATGTAGCCCTAGAAACTTTCCCCTGGTCAAGGTTCATGTTGGCTATTTTTCTAAATAGCTTCATGCAAAATTTCGAATGCTAACACCCTGTCTATTCATTGATACAATTAATTACAATAGAATTAGACAAAGCGCTGATTGAAAATCAAGTAAAATAATATTCAAGGAACAATGAAAAACTAATGCTAATTATAGAGTTTGTTTATTAAATTACACTCTTTATTATTTGATGTTTTCTGTCTAAATCTTTCTTCTAAATGATGATAATAACTGAATAATCCAATAATTTTCTTCTTTTTGATTCCGACGATCCTTCTATTATAATGCGCATTATAAGAGATTCTCATAAAATGAAACTTTTTGTCACAGCAAAAAACGTTTATTGCCAATTAAAATCACATAAAAAATATATCTCGAATTCATTAAAAAGTGATAAAAAAACTGTTTTTTTGTGAGGCGTAATTCGCTTTTTTTATATCTTTTAAGTGCAATAAATTTAATTTGATTTTTACGAGTCGCAGAAAATATAAACTAAAGCTAGTTTTTTAAAACTCATTTTAAGACAATAACAAAACATTTTGATGAGTATTAGATTTAACCTTACAAGACCCTTACATCAAAAAGCTCTCAAACTTTTCATTTTATTTTATTTTAAATATGAACAAAGAAAAAGTCTCACATCACCGAAAAAGTATAATACAGGCATCATTATAAAATTCGCCTATAAAGAGGCGTGAAGGGCAAGTGGTCGATATTAAGTTTCCATTTTGATCAAAGTTCTCTTTCTCTCTCTGTTGAAGCATGTTTTTGTGCTCATCATCGCGTCGAAAACCACATAATGGGTTTCTTTTTAAGCCATCCATTCGATCATCTGTAATGATCTGCTTCTCTTCTTCTTAAGTACTTTACAGCTGTGGTATAAAGTTCTGTTCTTGCGTTAAAATCATGTTGCGGTTTTTATTGTAATAATAAAAGGCTCAGGCGATGTTAAAATGAAAGAATATTCAACTGCTAAGAAGAGTTTAAAGATTAATTTTTATGTGGAAATCCAAAACTTTGAATGATGTTTAGAACTGTTCAGAATAAAGAGGGAATTTTCAAATTTTTTTGTTGTTTTTAAATTAATGCAAAAAGAAGTTTTTTTTTGATATTTTTGGGTTCATACTCAAAGCTCATGGTTTCATACAAATTTGCTAAATGCAGAATGGAATCTGGGATATCGAGTCATATGTAGGTGAATCTGCCAGTCTCGAGAGTAAGGCTTCTTTGACCAATTGGTAACAGACCTAAACCCTGCAATCCTCTCTTTTACGAAGACATGGGTTCGATTCCCACCAGAAACTGATTTTTCTTAATATTTCATAGAGTACGAAAGTAAAAACATGATCAGTTCCTGACGCTCACATAACATCTGAATAACCCCAGAGTTACAAAGGAAGTTCACTGAAATATGTACGAATTTTAATATCTTATCATGCATGCACTTTCAACACAAATATGAGAATTCAAATACACGAACCATCTGATCAGTAATTGACAAACACTAATTTATTGGCATGTGGGCAGGGATCTCGCCTTAAACAGACACTTAAGAAGATAAATGATTTGCCATTTTTGTGCGTACAGGCAAATATTCACATCTGGATAATGCTGCCGTACTTTTGCTTAAATTATTATAATGTCTCAATTTTAGTTTGCAAATCTTACGTTCCAAAAAACCCAGCAAATTCCATATGCAGAACCACAACTTACAAAATCCACCCAACCTACGCGTCATCTCCTTTTCAGTTTAAAACAATACTCGAAAAAAAAGTTACAGTATATGCAAAGTCTGTCTATTTTGATGACTTGTTGCCTCCTTTAACTATTTTGTTGTCTTATATGTACATGCTCATATAAATTGTACACAAAAGAGCATAATGTTAATGGTTCATATTATAATACAAGAAAAAAAAGCCGAGTAAAGATTTTCATTATTCCATTATTTTCAAGCACTTTTTTGTTGCCTGCTTCAGCAGTGTAGTTGAGAGAAGAGGCGAAATAAATTATGTTGTGATTGAATAACAATGGGAACAAGAAGATAAATTCACAGTCTTGAAAGAAAGAAAAGGAATGAAAAAAAATTGAGGCACAGAAGGAAAAAAAATTACCGCAGCTGAAAGAAAAGAACAACGAGAGATTTAAATTGGCAATTCAATAATGGTGAAAAACAATAAATACTTTTCCTTGTAAAATCAGTTGTTGATGACGATCGCATAAAAAAATAATTCTCTGTGCGACAAAAAATATATATAAGATTGAGGTGCAAAAAGAGAAAGAGACGAAGAGCAGAAGACCAAAAAAAAAACAAAAAATTTGCATGAAAGTGCACGTTAAATTATTGACGATACCTTTTTTCCTGTCCTTTGAGATTAAAGAGAAATATATAAAATATGTGTAGACATCTGAGCAAATTTTTAAAGAGAGCATACAACATGGTATGTCCATTTTGGCTTTGAGGGCGAAAATTGTATTTTTGAGCTTTTACTGATGCACAGTTAATCTCAATAATCTCATAATCAAGGATTAACCCTAAATTTATCCACTTTCTAGCTTCTACAGCTGCTTCAAACTAATTTATTATTAATTCAGGGTATATTACGAGGCCCTGGGGTAGGGTATACCCTAGGTGTGAGTTAGGGGTAGGGTAGGTAAGGTACCTTTGAGCTTACCCTGCCTATCTGGATTACCAATCAAAGGCGTTAACGATGTTCCCTTTAGCTCGAATATTGGGGTTTGAGACATTTAATTTTACATTATTTATCATCCAATGAGGTTCATGCTTCTGCCACAATAAGAATTCCCAGAATATAAAAATACGCTCAATACACTGCATTTCCACAAAATTTTCCCATTTTAGCATGAATGGCCACTGTCTGAATTTACAATGAGCGACACAACACAGATTCTGAGTTGTTAACACCTTTTGAATTTTTTTCAATGTTTTTTGATATTGAATTACACAAAATTTTTATGTTATTCATTCTCTTATTTTCCCTTCGTTTCTTGCTGCTTTTCTTCTTTTTTCTGTGCGGAACATATACGAAACCATAAATATTGTTCTGTGGTTTCCGCTTGTGCAAAAAAAGTCTTCTTTTTATGCATTGACAACACCAAACACTTACTATCATGGGAAATCGATCTCATACTAAAATTGGAAATTCTTTTGACTGCTTTTTCCCCATTGAGAGTTTCAAATTCGTAATTTTTAGCACCTTATTTATAAATCCATGGATCTTGTGAAACTTAAAAAAAAAACATTCATTCTTTTCCCTTTTTGGTGTCGGTGAATATTTGAGGAAAGTTTGAAATGCTAAGGGGTCATAAGACGCATTTTAGATGATGGTCAGTCACAGAGCTTGAAGTTGACTTGACTTCATATAAAATTAGAATCGACTGTTAAAAAATTTTCAATTTTTTTTATCAAATTTCCTTCAATTTTGATTATTGCGGACTAAGGGGTCATTCAGAAATGACGTTTAAATTTCTAGAGATGTTTAACAAGCTATGATAAGGACATAGGACTAGGTAGTGCCAAAAAAATTAATTTTTATTAAGGGAACCACTAGATTCTTCCACAAAAAATCTTTACTCAAACCAGTCAAAAATCTAAACAAAATGAATAAAAAATCTAAGCAAGCTGTCATAAGAACATTGCATCCAAAAAATAATTTTGTTGATTCTCAAAGAAAAAAAAATTGTCTTTCAACATAAAACTCAAAAAGAGGGAATTTCAAGTACGTAAGCATCTTTCAGCAACTGATTGTGACTGTCACATTGTTTTGTCTTACCATGTTCGTCGTCTACTAATTGCTTTCTCGCGCGACAATTGAAAAGTGCATTGTAAAAACGTATGTAAAACCTCTCGTCTTATTCTCTTTCCTCTTCATTGCTTTTTTATAAAATTATAAATATATAAGAAGCATGTGAGAAATGCTTCGATTCAAAGTGTCATTTCTCACATCTTAAATTATACACTTTATTGCTTGCTACTGCATATTACGACGTAAATTTAATTAAGATTTAATGATATGAATTTAAGACACAATAAAAAGAAGAATCAAAACAAAAAATTCTCGTCAAAGAAAAAAAATCTGCAAAAAGACACAGATTTGTTGAGTTTGAAAATTCAATTTAGTCACTCATTAACTCTAACAAATACGCACGCAAAAAGTGACAGAGAAAAATATCATTAAAATTTTAATTAGGTGTTTTCATTTTGTTTTCTTTCTTTCTTCATTCTGCTACTGTATTGCTCTCATTATCATTTATTCACGTTCTGTTATAGCTTGCTTATTTTGTAATTTTCTTTCGTTTCTTTTCCTTTTTTTCGTATTTCCAATTCAATTCTTTTTGTTGCCTTTTTTGCGTTTTAACAGAAACTAAACGAGTTAAGGTGGTCTTTATAGGAATATAGTAAGGTTTGGAAGCATTTTATGGATTTTTACTGAAAAGGTAGCTAGCAGGAGTTTGTTGAATATTTTTCCCACTCGATAGACAATTTAATTTAATTTTACTAGATTTTTTTGTTGTAAAAAGTTGGACTCCTTCGGCTGATACAAAAAATTGAAAAAGATGGGATCAATAAAAGGTGTGATTGAATTACTATGGCCAAGGCTTCCCAGCTTCTAATATTTAATCTTTTTAATATTTAATCACATTGAGATTAAAAATTTCCATATAGATTAAAGATTAAACAAAGATTAAAGATTAAAAGTTGGGATGCCTTGACTATGGTAGACATGAAGTGCCTAATCACTCTGAAACTTTTCCATAATTAAGTCCATATTACGTCCAATTGCGTCCACCAAAAAATAATTTTGAGGTTCCTTCTAAATATTGGATGTCATGATTGAACGATCCCTATAACATTCAAAACTAATTTTAACAAGAGTTATGGACCTGCTTAGAAGCGTAGCAAGGATTTTTGTCAACAAGAGTCAAATCAATAATTTGAGCACCTGATTGAAAATTCAGGATGAATTATTGAAAATCATAAAAAATTCCAATTTAGAATATCTCTGAAATCTGAATCTCTTTAGTATTAATTGAAATATTTCGGGATTTGAAGGGATTTCTGAGATATCTTGATCCTTTTTTAAAGAATTTTCCAGATCTTTCCAGATCCAAAGCTTCCAGGCTTTGTATCAGCTTTAATTTCACCATGAGTAGTTTTAAAATTTTAGTCACTTTTACGCTTCTTTCATAGACATGTGTTCAAAAAAAGGACAAACTGAAGCAATCATCTCACTTTCATTCACAAGATGCACATGAAGAAATTATTGAAAATGCTCAGAATCGTTTCGTGCAATTGAATGGGCGACAAAATGTCGAGCATAATATTATTTGCTTATTTAAGTATTCTATACCAACATCCCGAATGCAAACTGCATATCTAGAATAAACATTGTCGAGAGCATCAATAGGTAAGAGTTTCTAACATCATTTCCTATTGTTCATAAGCAAATGACTTAGACCAAATACAAAGGAGCAATAAATGGAGAAAAAAATTTGTAATGATCGTCGCTTTTTTCATGGATTATTTAATCATGCTGATTATTAGCTCTGCACAATTATGGATACACATGTCCTTCTTTCCTCTCCTCATTCATATATCGCCTCGTTCTTTTAGGTCAATTGGTAGAAAACAAACGAATGCAGTAATTTAAAATATTTTCTTTCTTATACCTTTTTTGCCATCGAATTGAAACAATGGAGAAATAATTTAAGACAAAAATATTTTTATTCTTTATTCTTTAACTGGATGTCTCGACATTCAAAAACCTTTTTTTTCTCGCTCGTTATGCAAGCAAAAAGAGGCCACCAAAAAATAAATAGCGTGATTCTTCTCTTCTTTGAAATTGGCAGGGATTCAGGGTGTTTCTATATTAATAGAGGATAGGTGTATGGCTTGCCTGCATGATTATTATTAATTCCCTGAACTGTCACGTAAAGATCTTCCTTTTTAAAATAAATTTATTTCCTTTTTAAAAGTGTTCGTTAACAAAATTGCGATATATATAAATATACTTTTTATCGACGATGGTTTGGTGTTAAAAGAAAATTGTCAATGAGTGCAAAAAAAGCGCTGAAAGAGACATAATAAGAAGAAGGAACAGAGAAACATTTTAGGCATCATTCCGTTCAGATTGCAATCTTCTTATTCTTATTGCTCCACAAGAAAGACATTTATTTTATTTGCACAAAAAGGTGATAATATAATGGTCGTGTTGAGTATAATGTTCGCGTCGTTGATTGCTCATAAACTCGTTAAAATTAATTAGAAGAAAAAATTCTTGTCATTTCTATCAAAATATATGATAATCAGTTTGAAACAAAATTTTCCACATATTTTTGGCACCAATGTTAGACTTAATGATGGTTTGATGCATAACTCAGGATTTTGTTAGATATTTTTTGCACATTCACTTCAGAGTTGGATAGTAAGGCTGACTAATGATTTCAAAAGGTGTATATATCCTTTGTAATACAGTATGTTGCTTATCCATTATTTAATGACGTCAAGCATCATAAGATCTTTTATACCTGTAATGCAATATAGCAAGACTGCTGAGGGGTCGTTCAGAAATTACGTTCTCACAAAATTTGTTACGGAAAGGAAGGATGGGTCTATTAGTATTGTTGGAGTTAGAAAATTTTCAAGGCAGCATTTAAACTAGATTTAGTAAAAATAAGACTAGCGTGACACGATACCCAGTTTGAGAACCACTAAATTTTAGAGGGTACACAGCTGCTTGATAATCTATTTAAAAAAATATTTTTGTGAAAATAATATTGTGACTGAAGTACTCAAGTCCAACTCTGACTGGAGAAAAATATTTTGATGTCGGTGCGGTAAAGCTCAGTAGCTCAAAAAATCAATTTAAATTTAGATGGTCGTTATTTTCATCTCAAAATATTCATATCCATTAGCTACTTCGTTTTGACATCAAACAGAACTGAAAGACATTCAATAAACTCGAGAAGCAAAAAAAAGAAGCATCAAAAGTCATTAATTTGGCTAAGAAAATCCGCCAAAAGTTAGCAATTAACAAGCACATAATTGACATAAAAGAGATAGCTGGGGAGGTCTCATAAATATTCTTGTTTACCTCATAAGTGTCACATGGAACTAATAAAGATACAATTTAATATCTCTTGCTCATGTCATTAATTGCACATCTTTAGCGGTACTGTGAAACATATAGATAATTTCTTACTTCCTTTACACACGATTATGAGACCTAATTGACCAGACTACTTTACATAACACCACCACGACAGAGCGTTAAGCTCTTAACAAATTGAAGTAATGTTACTTCTGTATAGTCAGATAAGTGATGCTCATGCAGAACTGAATGATACTCGCGCAAACACATGCAGCATTGTGAAATAAAAAAAAAGCAATGAAAAGAGAAGAAAGAGAGAAGAGTAATGGATAATAAAATTCAAATTGCAACAGCAGATGTAATTAAATGTGAATTTGTAAAACATAAAACGAGATATGAATCTGCAAATGTGGAGTGCGGAAAGGAATGATGATGGTATTAAAAGTTATTCTGAGAAGAATTTGCTATTAAATGATTGTTTACAGCAAAGTGAGTAGCACTTTTGGAACGTGTCGTCAATTTTCTGCTGAGAACATGAAAATTCTTGTGATACAATATTGTTTTCAGCAAGCCATGAACTTAAATTATTAAAAGTCAACAAAAATATTTCATAGTAAGCTATGGATTTATCGAAATTGCAAGTTAAACCACCTCAAGAATTTTTTGATATTCTAGGGGATCTGATTGTCAAGCTCAAAATAATTGCATCACTTCCAATTAAACCAAACGAGGAAGATGAGACAGAACCTTGTTATCCAGTCATTGATTTTACAACATTTAAGCCATGCAAGGATAAAGAAGTTCAAACATTATTAAATAAAAATATGATGAGAGGAACTTGCGATGAAGCTTTTGAGGTGCTGGAAAATCTCAAAACAGAATTGACTGAAAAAGGAACATTTGAGGTACTGATTAACTATGTTGAAGACTTTTGTGAAAAGTATTTAAATGATGCTGCAATAATTGATGAATATAATGAAAATATCAAAGCTTTACACAAAGTTAAGGAGGATCTGATTCAATTTGAAAAGGATAAAATTCAAAAGAAGCGGGAATTGGACAATGAATTTTATGTAAAGACTATAAATTATTACAAAACTCAGCAAGATGCTCTTGTTGATAAAAAACTTACAGCAAAGTGGATTCATGCTCGTATCAGACAAAGGGAACTTATGTCATCAATAATGGTGGACAAAACAGAGGAACGGACCAGAAAGCTTGAATTTATGACGTTAAATGAATTAAACTGTGGAACTTCGATTAAAAATTTCTACAGTTATAAAACCAAAGAACTTTACGATGAAGCTTCAAATATGTCAACATTGTTTGACCAGAAAATGGAAGAACTTGAGCTAAGGTTTCAAATAGCAATGAGTGAAAGAAAAGAATCTGAGGAGATGGTTGAAAAGGAGAAGAAAATTTTCGAGTCACGTCAGAAGCAAATGGACGATTATCTTGCACACAAGGCAAAGAAAGCAGCTGATAAAAAGCTGCGTGAATTACAGGAAGCAAAATCGATAACGATTCAAGCATGGTGGCGAGGTGTCATGGTTCGATGTTATTTAGGTTCTTTTAAGAAATATAAGAAACGTGCACGAAAAATTCGACAAGAAATGAGAGCTGCAAAAAGTCAGAAAAATAAAAGCAAGAAAAAATGAAGTTGACCTTTAAGGTCTTGTGAATAAAGCGCATTTTGGATTTTCTTACAATGCCTAGCATTTAGAGTAAAATAAATTCAACATTCCAGTAAAATGCTATCAGATCCTTCCCATCTAATAACACCTGGATCGTCAAATTAAACACCATCTTATCTCCACTTGCAGAAAAATTCCGTTCAAATTGCCTTTTTTGCATATTATTCATATCCATACACATACCTCATTCTTCTTTCTTTCCTGTTATTTCATACTGTGCAAGCACTGCGAAAAAACACTATGTAGCATCGAATTAATGTCAAGCAACATTTTATACTTGCATTAACAATCTGATACAATTTGTCACTTGTAATTATTGCTGGCTTATGCATTTTTGCGGTTATCAAGCTTGATATGCAATTGCATTTATTACAATGTTGGAATTTCATTCACAGAAAATATGATTAAATAAATCGTAAGAAAAATCTACGTTTGAGTAGTTTATCAGAGAAAAAGGAGAGTAAAACCACTATTGGAATTAATGAAGTGAAGTTAAATTCAATTGGATGTGGAAACCGCGAAGTGCTTGAACAAAGAAGAAAATAAGGTAATAACCATTTATATTGCAAGAAGGCTTTCCTTATATCCTACGTTACGTTATTTATTTTATGCGCATTTTTGAGTGCTGTTAATTAGCAGACACATTTGTTGAAATGCCTCTTGTGATTTATGGCAGGTAAACCAACTAATTAATCCAAACTTGAAGAGAATTGCTCACTCGAGTCGAGTCTGACTGCCAAATTGTTGGAATGATACCGTGTTAGCCTCTTGTCAAGACGATTCAGCAGTGTGCATGGACAAGGTACCTTAACAACGATTTTACTTTGATGGAAGCGACCCTTCCCCTCCTTGGATGATGACAAAGTGACAAAAGAACAAGGTAAATTCAGTTATTAGGCAGTCATTGCTGCTCGGGTTTGGGTTAAGAGCTAAATGATCAAATTAACCATTTTATAGTAATTGACCGTCAGTTATGAACTTATGGTCAATAATTCATTATCATGACAATAAATAATTTTCTCAGATTTACAAATGAAACCTCTAAAGTGCATTAAAGACGTGGCTTATAAAATTAATATCAACCACAACAATATGACTGGGCAAAGTGACCGAGCGAAAAACATGTTTGGTGGCATATGACATCAAATATTGAGCTCAAACTTTTCAGAAAATCACAATGAATGAAAAAATTTCAACCTAAATTAAGCTCAACCTCAATAAACTACTTATCCATTCATTTAGAAATAAATGCTCAACATGAACAATTACACAATGCACTATAATTATAAAATATATGTACATGCACTTCTTTTATCGCCTCTCACTCGAAAATAATAATTATAATGATTTCAACAACATATGTGTAAATTTTCAATCACAATTACGTGGGTACATCTCTCTCGTATAACATTTTTCATCTCCCATGACTCTTTGTTCCGGAAATCATGGTGTGAACGTGAACCAACGCAAAATTGATCTCGTATTTATGTTACTCAAGAGAATGCTCTTTAACTCACAACAAAAGACTTGAAATAATAATTTTGTAATATAATTTTCATTGTTTGTCTGTAAATTATTGATGTTAAGCATTAGGGGTCGTTCGTAAATGACGTCCAATATTTAGGGAGGGGGGTTGTCTGAGGCTGTGTGACACTTCCATACAAAAGAACATTTTTTGTATGAAAATTTGGTACCGAGGGGGGAGGGGGTCTAAAAATCTCGATTTTTTGTATGACGTCATTTATGAACGGCCCCAAAAATTGGTAGGCGTAATGAAAGATTGACGCAATATTTTAACCATAAACAGATGCTGAAAGATAATAATTTAATTTGCATTTCTCTTCATTTTTGGACATAAAAAAGCTCTTCATTTAAATTATTTTCATCACACTTTCCTCATCAAGCTGACAAATGACCAAATAAGGCGTTATGACAAGAGAGAATTTAGTTACATGTAGTTGCTGCTTGAAAATATGGAAAATTAATAAATTTTTCAACAAAGGAAAAAGTAATGAGAATAAGGAATGAATTTTACGGTACGATGACTTACAAAATGACTAAATTAGCTACATTAAATGCTTTGTGTGTTATTTTATTGGCAGAAGACTATAATTATGTCAAATTGTGGATTCTTTTAACACTTTTTGTTTTCATTTAGTTATCCAATGGCTTTACGAATGGCGTTAAAAATTAAAATTGATGATTAAATTAATGAACATAATCGAAGGACCGTAGATTATGATAAAAATGACATTCACAATTACTTAAGCCATAAATCGTCTTTGGATAACATTTAAAACTCCGATATCTATGGATCATCGCTTAGTGGCTTAATATAAATTGTGAAGCGTAATTCCCCTCGTATTAAAGTTTAGTCGATAAACTGCTAAGCCTTGTTACTGCTTAAATAATAGAAAATGTTAAAAATGCTTCCGGAAGATATGAAGTCTGTGTTCCTTTGGCATATTGACTAGGAATTGAGTTATTTCGATAGATATAAGGTGGATAATAGAATGGAATATTGAGGAACTAATTATATGTAGCCTCTGTAGCCGTGACGCTTGGCAACAGGCCTGTAACCATCACTTTTGTGATGACATGGATTCGAATCCCTTTAGAGGTCGATCTCCTAATTAACACAGCATTTTGATAATATTAAGAATTCTAGCTAAATGAGCTCGAAGTTGACAGAAATTTAATATGAAATTAAGTCACAAAATCCTTTAAAATCCAAGTTGACTTCGAGCTCTGCTAAAAGATCAAATTCAAAGGACTTCTGTGTGTTTGATTAAAAAATAAATCACACTGTTATATTGTTCATTATAACACCTTTAAGTATTGTCGAGAATATTCTTAAAAAGTAATAAAAGCAGCATGTACTTGCTTATTTGAATATCCAAATAAAATATGAGAAGGCACCTCTTGACTTTCAGAAATCATTTATCTATTAGATTCAGTCATTTTTATTAAGAATTCTTAATGATATTATATTCAAAAAGTGTGAAAGAACTCTCAACAATGACAGCTCTCAAGTATGAAAAAGAATAGAATAGAGATAGAAAAAGAATATAAAAATTTTAAATAAATTTAAAAAATGAGAAAAAGTATATTGATGACTTGTAGAGGTGGCACAATGGAAATGGTGTGTTTCCATTCAAATAGAAAAAAGTCAATTTTAATTTTTAATGCCTTTTTGATTGGAATCTTAAAGGCTTTCTTCATTTCTGACAGAGTTTTTGAATCTGACGCAATCTTAATAAAAGAACATTCTCTCCGGTCTTGTGGCTTGAATAAACCCTGTTGAATTTTAAATGTCTAATCTGTTTTTACTAAAAGACTTTTCAAATCGATCGACGTATTTTTTGATTTCATATCTTTTTTATGAATTTTTTCATTTTCTTCTTTCTACTTTATTCTGTTCTATTGATGGTTATATTTGTATTGAGTTTATATTGAGATTTGAAGAAATAACTTGATAACAGATCTTCAAGGATTCATTGCTGTACCAGACTATGGCTGCACACTTTTCAGTTAAAATTCAAATTTCACATAAAATTGCTCAAAATTTGATATTCTTGCCTTTTTTTTGGGATCAAAATCAATTTTTGAATCCACTTCTGATTATAGACTGTAAGGCTGGATGTAAGCTACAATTCAAGTATATTTAATTTAAAAATCCACAAGTTTCCATTCCAAATCTCAATGATTCAGATCACAAAGTATTTTTGAGCTTTTCAATCTTCAAATTTCAACTTCAGTAAAAAATGTTCAGCTCTGCTCACCAATCACACCTCTCAACTTAAAACACATCATACTATTCTCTAATAAGATTTGACTTTTAATCCTGAAAGACTTTTCTTATCGATTTTATATGCTGGTCAGTTGAATGTGTGAGAAAATTTATTAGCCATCATTTAAGAGATTTTATTTTAGTGTGACATATCACTATCACCCCATCCTCGATTGGATTCTGCTGCTTCTGTTATTACGAATATTTTTTTGGATTTTTCGTTACGCTGAATATTATTATTATTATTATTATTATTTGGAGAAGACAAAGCTCATGGGTGTGTGTTGTCTGATTGCTCCTCAATATCATCTTCTGTCTTACGTTTCATATGTGAGGCAGATGATGTAGGCGATAATGGAATTACTAAGCAGTAATCAGATGAAAGAAAAGGCGTTTTGTTCACTCACTATTCATCAGACAACTCGCATGGCGTACATAAATGTGTGGGGATTTTTTTTTCTTATTTTATTTTTTTGATCTTATAAGAAACGAGCTTAAAAGAAATTGAGAAGAAATCTCGTTTCTTTATTCCTGACATGAAAGGCCTTTTTAAAATATTCTTAAAGGTAACTAAAAGCGATCTTAGACACTTCTCTCGTAAAATTAATGTTTTCGTCTGTGCCGAGCCTTTGCTTTTGATGCGTAACAAACAACTTAAATGTGTTTCGTATTTAAATTTTCTCTTCTTAATAAAAAAAAGATTTTTCGACACTAGAAACCAATGAAGAAGGAGGAAATACGATGTATATGCGATTTTGCGGTATGATTATTAATTTTTTTCTGTCTCTTTGTTGTGCCCCCATAAAAAGTCTTTGATGTAGATATTTTTTTTTCGACGTCGAGTCTCTTTTTATGACTGCAAAAAATGTTTTTTTTGCTCTACATGCATTTTGTCAAATTTGACGTTGATTAAATTTATTTATGCTTGAGTAAACGAAATATTTTTTGATGATATTGAGAACGACTTCTGTATGAAATGAATTATAAATTTAAATTTTGGAAGCCTCTTGAGAACCTTCGAGAAAATTATGTCCATATATTTGCATAAAAAAGTTCTAATATGAAACAAATTAAATTCAGGATTAGCAAAACAGTCATCATCTTATACATATTCCATTAGCACGGATGTCTTGAACATTTTTTTTTGTTAATCCAAACATGCTGTCGCCTTTTTCCCATCCCATTTCATTCGTCATGCTTTACGTCAAATCAAAAATCTTTCATTAAAAATTATGAAGAGAGCAAATCTCTAAGAAAATATTTATTAAATTTTTTTTTATAAATGTGATGACACACGAAGAGCCGAACACTGTTATTTTGGAAATGGCAACAAGCAGCAGCACGCGAAATAATATTTGATGTGTGATTTATTAAAATTAGATTTGAGATTCGGCATTCATAATAATTTCAATACCACGGTCGTTAATTAGTATGCCCAAATGTCATTAATAATCGTTTGATAAAAACATAAAACTCCATATCGAGATGTGATATTTCATATTAGGAATGAAATATCGCTTATATATTCTTCCTTTGTCTGTTCAAAATATCTTTAATTATAGATTTTTTTTCTTCTTCTATAAATGTCTTTTGATATTAAACATATTTTTGGCAAAATAAAATTGATGTTATGCTTGTTTTGACTGTCGGATGTCGTTTAAGGACGGAGACGTGTTGATTTTGAATTAATCAAAATTAGAACAAGGAACACGTTGGTCCAGAGAGCTTTTTGACTATTTTCTGGTCAATTTTGTATAGTATGTAAAATGTTCATTTTTGACACAATCAACAATAATTAAATAACAAGAACAACTTCTTTATTGTGTATTAATTTAAACTTTCGTTTATATATATTTCGGTTGTAAATCACCAACCATCTTCAGAACTCTTTCAAAAAATTAAAATGTTTTCTTCAAATTCACCAGGTTTCTATGATTTTTTGGGTAGTTTTGGAAAAAAAAATATTTTTCTACTTTATTTTTAAGTAATTAATTAATTTGGAAAACAGTTGATATTTACCGATGGAGTCAAAAGCTCGTCATCAAGGTAGGAGGCCAACTGTAATGACAATCGGTTTCTTTATAGCTATTTTTGCCTCTTTATGCTGCTATGGATGTGATAAAGAGAGTATTCAGGACTTAAGGATTAAAACTAAAGTTTTTCTTGCGAAAAATTTCAATTAATTTAAATCCTTTCATGAGATATTTGACGTTGATTTAAAAATTCACCTAAACGACAAAAAAAAAATCTTCCACGAACAATTTTCCATCGATACCATTGCAAGTCACGTCGCTGAAAAATTTGTTCCACCTCAAATTTACCATCACTGAGGTCCAGAGTACGATTTCGTCCAATTTGAACAATGAATTTTAGTACACAATTGTATCTTGAGTCGTCATTAGTTGCTGCAACCATAAATATGTGGTTTACTAAATTACTAAAATTTTAAAAAATTTGATTTTTTTGGTACGGCTAGGGTCAACCTTAGTTAATAGAATTGTCTTTACAAAAATAAACAAAACCTCCAAATATGAGCTCCTTACAAAAATAAATCAAAAATTACAAAATGCGTTACTGACACATCTCATCAGTAGCTCATAGATTTGACGTAAAAGTAGAGGACAAAATTTATAAATATGCAATATAGTTAATATAAAGATTTTTATAATCAGAATTAAATAGAGAACAATTTGTTAGCATTAAGTATAACTTTATCGGTTTTTACACCTTCTTTCCTTTCGTCTTTCTTTCTGTTTTTCCTTTCATCTACTCTTTCTAATAATTTTATTCTACATCATGCTGTTCGTGAGGCGAGAATTTCGCAATTTATATAATTTTTCAATTTATATTTTGGATTTTATTGTGTGAGACATATGGCAAGCCCAAAAAAATTGTTACCAAAATAAGATACATAGTGTGACTTGTGACTTGTATCTTAACACTTTCATGTAATTCTAATTTGATGGAGTCGTTTTTACGCAAAAAAATATAAAATAAAAGAGAATTTGATGAAAGAAGAGGGAAACAAGAGAAAAAAAAGCAGTCAGCTTTTTAAGAATATAAAAACGAACAATGAGAGATGAAAAATGGGCTTTAATAAATTTAAATTTAAATAACGTTTTTATACAACAGCATATACAGACAATATGTATAAAAACATGAAAAAAGATTGAAAATGAAATTCATTTGAATTCTTATTGTGATCGTCTCTTGTTGTTCGATCGCTTTTAAGGAACGAACATCCATTCGCATATTATTCAACGCGTTACTTATTTTATTTTATTTAAGTTTGCCTTTTTGTTCTCGGCGAGATTCTCAGAAATTGACAAGCAAAAATGCCCAAGAACTTGAAAAAGGCGAGAAAATGAAATGATTTCAGTTGGAATGGAAATAAAGGAAGAAAAAAAATTTCTAACCACTTTTTATTAATCTGACATTTTAATGCTCACATTTTAAACACCTGCATTTTTCAGATCGTTAGTACAAACGAAATGGAATGGAGAAAAAAAAATGAAAAAATCATTGAGCAAGTTATGCTGCATAAAAGAGAGATTGTTTGTGAAAATTGCGTACATTGCTTGTTGTTCAATATTGGGGGTCCTCGATTTGAATAAATTCGATTTGACACACTAGTCAGTGCCATGGGATACAGACAGTTTGAGGACCATTGGCTTAAAGTTTAGATTGAATCCCATTGCATGACAGTTAGACCCCCAAAGCTCCCTGAAATGAGAATCCATTCAAGTTTTTTGGACATGCCAAAATTTAGCTACAACTCCCTCATCTGCACATTCCAAATCTCCTTTTTTAAATTAAATAAATTTCATTCTTTTTTGTCGCCCGTATGTCTTTTAAAAAATTTATTTCCAAATCGAATTCCAAAGAATTGAATCTGAAGTCGACGACAATTCTTCACACCTTTTGTATCCTTTGAAAAATCTTCTCAAAATCTCAATAGCTATAGTTCTTAAAATGAACATTTAAATGTATCTGAAACTACAAAATTTACAAATAGGCAACAAAATGTAGAAGAAGTTCAAAGGAGAAGAGAAACATTTAACAATACAACAAGTTATATGTTTTGTTCCTTTTTTTTCTTTGTAGTGAATCGAATCATATTGTTGTATACAACTGTTTCCATAAATGACTTTTCTGTTCCTTTAAACTTCTTTTATTCATGAAGAGAATTAAATTTTTCGTAGAATTACACTCAATAAATGTTTTGAGCATTTGTTGAGCATTCATAGAACTTCATAGAATTTATAATTTGACAATAAAGCACAAAAGAACAAATCCTTGCTTTATTACTCACAGAATTGCTGTCATTTCTCGCAATATTGATTACATTTATCGATTTCACATCAAGAGGTCATTCAAGAAATTTTTTATTGTTATAAATTTTACTTGCTAGACTTTAAGGTGATTCTTTTATGATTACTCTGCATTATTTGATATACGAACAATACGTCGATTCAACAATAATAAATTGAATTAAGTGGAAAGGCAAAAAGTGATTAAGATTGATTTAGTATTTCTTTTATTTATAGGCATCCATATGGATCAAAGATCATTTGGTAATTTTTTAAAGTCAGTGCGAATTAATATAGTTTATTAAAAGCCAGGGAATAAATGTATTATATTTTTTAGGAGAATTTTATTAAGATTAGAATCTTATGTATATTTTTAGGGGTCGTTCACTTATGACGTTTGACCTCTCGACGGATCTGCTTTTTATTCAAACATTTTTAATTTCACCATACAACTTTCAATCTCGAGATGGGTTGGGGGTCTAGATATGTCTAAGAGGTCTGTAACGTATATCAAACTATTCTCAAAAATTTCCTTCCCATTGTTGATGCCAAAAGAAAGCCTAGCTGAAAACTATGGACCTGTTTTAACCTTCAGAACCTATGGGGTTCATTTGGGGTCGTTCGCAAATTACGTCACGCTTTAGTGGAGGAGGGGTTTGAAGAATTTGAAACACTCAAAGTACAATTTTTTTATTCTTTGGAAAATTTGTGACGAAAAAGTCGTTTTTTGCGTTGACGTAATTTACGAACGACCCATAGGGGTCATTCACTTATGAAGTCCATGATTTAGGGGAGGGGGGTCTGAGATTTTGTGACACTTTATATTAAAGAAATTTTTTTAAATTTAAAATTTGTGACAAGGGGGGTGGGGATGGGGGTCTAAAAATCTTATTTTTTGATGGACGTCCTAAGTGAATGACCCCATATCCAAAATGTATTTATATTTCTTCTAAATTACAATCTGAAAGTTATTTTTAATTAAATTAAGGAAAGTCATCAATATACATTAGTCTTCTTATTGGAATAATCCTTCACAAACCCCGATATTTCACTTAATGTATAAAACTCATTAGATCATCAGATGAATCCAGCAATGCAAGAAAGAACCACAAAATTAAGCTAAAAAATTAAGAAGAAGATTTGAAAGGGAACAAATCGAATGCCATAAATTTTGAAGTATTGAAGTAACAAATTTCTTCCCTAAATCATGAAGAAAAGAACAGAAATAAGAATGTGTGCTGCTCAAGGCCTCGAAAGCATTTAAAATGAAGGAATCGAAGAACGTAAAAAATTGAAAAATAGTTTCCTTTCTTAACAATAAAATTAAATTAAAGAATCTTTTTTAATTTAAATTATCAACGGTGCTCAAGGTGTTGTTGAATATGCGCGTTATATTCCATGCAGGATGTTTCGTATGCAGTGTGTTTTTACATTACTAACTAAGTAATTCAATATGAAAGAGAGTAAATTTAATTTTAACTTCGAATGAGAAGTAAAAAAAAAATTCACTCAACAGATTTAATTAGAATGAATTCCTTCATGTTAGCACGAAATAAATTAACTGCACATTTTTAAAGTATAGAAAGAACTAGTAATACGTCCGAATAAATGCGGTACGAAAGCGCATTTTCCTGTTACAGAAAGCCGCAACTAAAAAAATACATCAATACTAAAGCTTAAATGAGTTTGGCGTAGCTTCTGTTTCCTCAAAATCCAAAATGACGTCGGTTTCATATTCAAACACAGCTAAGGAACATATATATCAAATTTCAGCTCATTTGGTTAAAGTTAAAGCAAAAATCACTTTGGTGTAGCTTCTAACCCCTTGAAATCCAAAATGGCGTTTGTTCCATATTCAGACACAGCTAAGGAACCTACATACCAAATTTCAGCTCATTTGGTTAAAGTTAAAGCAAAAATCACTTTGGCGTAGCTTCTAACCCCTTGAAATCCAAAATGGCGTTGGTTCCATATTCAGACACAGCCAAGGAACCTACATACCAAATTTCAGCTCATTTGGTCAAGATTAAAGCAAAAATCAATTTAGCGTAGCTTCTAACCCCTTGAAATCCAAAATGGCGTCGGTTCCATATTCAGACACAGCTAAGGAACCTACATACCAAATTTCAGCTCATTTGGTCAAAGTTAAAGCAAAAATCAATTTGGCGTAGCTTCTAGCCCCTCAAAATCCAAAATGGCGTTGGTTCCATATTCAGACACAGCTAAGGAAACAACATACCAAATTTCAGCTCATTTGGTCAAAGTACATCAAAAATAAAACTAAAATGAGTTTGGCGTAGTTACATGCCCCTCAAAATCCAAAATGGCGTCGGTTCCATATTCAGGCACAGCCAAGGAACCTACATACCAAATTTCAGCTCATTTGGTCAAAGTACATCAAAAATAGAACTAAAATGAGTTTGGCGTAGTTGCATGCCCCTCGAAATCCAAAATGGCGTCAGTTCCATATTCAGGCACAGCCAAGGAACCTACATGCCAAATTTCAGCTCATTTGGTCAAAGCAAATCAAAGTTAGAGCTAAAATGAGTTTGGCGTAGTTGCATGCCCCTCGAAATCCAAAATGGCGTCGGTTCCATAATCAGGCACAGCCAAGGAACCTCCATGCCAAATTTCAGCTCATTCGGTTAAGGTATGCAAAAGTTTTAACAAAAAAGTTAAATTTGTATGAAAAATGTATGAAAAGTATGGACAGCAGTCACTTCTAATGGCTATAAGTCAGGAAGGAAGTGACCAATTCCAAAATCCTTTCTTCGGTCTGGTCCTAGATATGAAAGCTACCAGTGTGCCAAATTTCAAGTCGATTGGACCTTCCCTGCGAAAGTAGATACGAGATCAGACAGAATAACAGAATAACAGAATAACAGAATAACAGAATAACAGAATAACGGACAAAGCGAGGACAATAGCGCCTTTCAAACAGAGTTTGGAAAATGCGCTAAAAAAAATGTCTTACCACGAGACACCTTTGCATGATCATTCTCGCCTTGAAAGGTACTCGAAATTCATGGTTAAATTTAGCATTTTATATTTTCCCCATCGTTGATCATTAGTTACAGTAAAGTAAAAATATATAACGTATGCATTTCTACTACTCAAATGTAATTATCTGATTGCAAATGTTCACACTCAGACACAACTTTTTTGTCTCTCTCCTTCCATACTTTATTTTTGTTATATTTTTAATACTTGTGAAATAATTTCCATAGATAATTGCAAATGACAGGATGTGGCATGCAAATTTGTATTATGCTCAAAAAAATTCTGATGAGTTCTGAAAGATTATGATGGAGAGATCATTTTTATGCACGAATGGATATTGGATTTAATTCATATTTTCAATGTCAAGTTTGTTTTAATATTTGGAATTAATTTTGTTTGTCTGATCCCATTGGCTGCAAACAGCACCATGAACCGTTATTTTTTTTAAATTCAAAATATTTTCGAAATTTTTTCGAAGATTTTTTGACTGATAAATTTTTTGAATTTGAAAATACCGTTAAAAAAATTCCACTTATTCTTATTTATAGAATGTTTCGGCACTTCAAAAACATGATTCATTGATTTCTTTTGGTTACAGCTAGCAACTTTGCAAGCTTTACCCGTATTTAATTAAAATAAGCAAAAAAAATTTTGTTTTGATTTACAACGGCCATTTTCAATTTAAAAAAACCAAATTTTCGAAATTTTGTCTTCCATTTTCGAATAATAAGAACTGTTTACAGCCAATGGGTCTGATCTAAGAATTTCGAGCTAAAAATGAGAAATTCAAATCTAAATGCTAAATTTTGAAAGGAACAAATTAAGCAGTGCTGTTGACTGTCTTAGACAGTACCTTGGTATCTAGGCATATCAACAAGACATACAACTAGAGGAAAAAGGATTTTTAGCCACCGTACTTTTCGAGACACACTTCAGATGACATAGTTCAAGAAACACTGTCATAAACGGTTCTAAGTTAAATATTCCCCAGACCAAGCAAACAGTCAGATAGCAACACTGTCGGCAATTCCACTGTTTATGTGACAGTCTATAAAATGCTAATTATTTAATTTCTTAACAGCATACTGATTGACCATATTGATCCGCTAAGCTCTTAATTGAACTTGAATATTATTCTAATGATAATTTTTTAGCGGCACTAATTTTGAGTTTTTAGAACTGATTGAAGGTCATCTTAAATGCGTGATATTAAGTCCGGAATGATAAAATGTCATAATTCACAGCTATCAAAATTAGTGTGCAAATAAAAAAAATTAAGCAGGATTATCCTTGATTTACACTTTTTCTACATAAACTGATCCACTTGACATGAGTCTCTACTCTGCAAAAAAAAATAATGCTGTCACAATAAAAGCTAATTTATGGGCTTTCATTTAGTTTTTTACGGTAATACCTATCACAATAAAAAATGATATTTTATGATGTTCGTATTATCATCGATGATTTTTATGACTTTAATCTAGTGCATTAAAACTAAATATGTATATCAGGTAATCTCTTATTAAACAGATAATTTTAATTGCCAGGTAATAAAAATCTGATAAAAATTCTACGTATTCGTTTTGTGCTCATCTAATGCCGCTTCATTTTAATGATTACGAAAATAAAGAAACTTTCTCTCTCATGAAAGATTAGTGATCCTCAAAGTAATGCTCTTTGTAAACGGAGCCAATAATTCCCAAAAAATTGAAAAATTTGCAAGTGTCTAGCCGATTACCTTCTTTTATTGCACTTTACATGTTTCGAGTGTTCTTAAAAGTAAACTACTTTATTATTTAATACTTTTATGATCATTCCACTTGTAGTGGCAGCTAAAAGGCGTCAAATTTCTGTGGAACTGTTTAGACATACAAATTGTTATGCATTCTGTTCTATTTAATTACAAAAAAATGTTTCCACATTTAATAGAAAGTTGTAAAAAGAAGATGCCTGTTTTCTGTCCCACAACAAACGAATAAAAGACCTAAAAAAATCGTTTAGACAAATAGAAAATAAATGTGATGCATCCAACCGCAAGACACAAAATTCCTTGGATTTAGATTTTTAAAGAAATATTGAAATTGAGATCCACAAGAAAGTTTTAAATTTCAGAAAAGGACGTGAATATGTATTGCGTTACTAGAGCATTTAATATTTAAAATTATCATAGGTTGACGATCACTTTGGGTAGGCTGGATAATTTTTTATGATTCTCTGGATGATTGGCTTATTTAATCTGATAAGGAAGAAGCTAGAGGAACATTAGTTTGCTTGAGCCCCCTTCCTTAAGGTTAGTACCCAATGGTATACCCTAGTAACCGTTAAAAACTAGCTGAGACTAACTTTCGGAGAACTTTTAATGGGGATAAAGTATAAAGCCTTAATTGACTAGAAAATTGAATTTAAATTTGCATTTTAAAAATATCCAGCACGACTCTATGCCAGTTTCAGGATGAAATCAATATTATTCTAACACATATGCAGCATAACGATATTCATTTGTTTGTTTAAATTCTTAGTATTTTATTTTGTAGTGCATAGAAAATCATCCATTCCTTTACAAACATCTACACATTTTTATTTATTTTTATTAAGTCCCTTCTATGTCTCCTTTGGAGTTTCTTCTTATTCTCTATTTCTTCTTTACAATTCATTTGAGGATTCTGAAAGGGATCATCTCAAGTTTTGAGAAAGATTTTTATGAGTCCTATTCTTATTTTTCGAAAGCCACTTGAGATTTTTATGCATTTAGAAAAATACTGGTTCAATGAATAAGATGAAAAAAATGATGAAAAACTGTTGTTGTTGCAGGTAGCAATTTTTTTTCACTCTGTTGTCAGCTGTTGACCTGTTATGAAAGATTTTTAGCGCATTTTCCTTAGAAAGTAATGCGCTTAAAGGTCCACTTTGGCTGCCCGCTGGCTGGCCCGCTGCCTCAAAAACTCGGCGGAGGAAGCACGTAGAGACTTCGGGTTTTTTGCATTAAATAGCTGCTATTTCGTAGGGGTGCGCAACGTATTTAGTTTTTTAAAAATCCTCACCTAAACTTAATTAAATTAACTTTTCTGTTTTTGGTGTAAAAAATCACTGACGTTGGATTAGTCAAAGTTTAACGTGACGCTTAAAAAGAATACTTATATTAAAAAACCCTTCAAGTCGTGGGTTCGATCCTCTCCGCGGGCAACTTTTTTTTACACTTTTTTGATTCTTTTTTACACTTTTTTGATGTTTTATGATATTTTATGATTTATTAATGCATAATTAAATTTTTTTGAGTCATAAAACAGCAAAAAAGTACATTTTTTCATAAATTTTATTTTCTCGAAATGTAAATGTATGTAGAACCATACAAATGTTGCTGTCATTACTTGTGAAGTATAAGTGACAGATTTAATTTGTACTAAAACCATACAAATGTTTTGAAATAGCTTCCGGAATTTTTTTCAGCTACAACTATATATTTCAAGCATTTATGCTATGTTTTCAATTCATTTGGGGAAATAAATTAAGTGGGTACTTATTTTTACATTCTGAATTATGGATTTATTTACTGATCTGTGCGGGAAAATGCGCTTAATTCCCTCGATGTATAACACGAGGACTTTCTACATCTTTTTATTTTAGTTTTGTGATCTTTTCTTTTTAATATCTTTTCATAACTGATCAATCGTCATTTATGGCAATAAACTGAAAGATTTTCAACAATTTATGGATACGGCATTTAATTCTGTGAGAACTGTTTTTTTTAAATTAAAGTTAGCAATACTGAATTTTTGTTCTTCCTAATATTTTTTTTTGATTAAATTCAAGTGCTTTGATAACTACAAAAGATATGAAAAAGTATTTTGAAATCTCAAAATTTAAAGGGAATCGTTCACTTCTTACGTAACGTAAGAAAACTAAGTTGTCATTGTTGGAATTAGAATTCCTGTAACCTTGTCTATAACTGTCAAAACAGAAAAGAGTGCAATTTAAATATGACATTTGGCTATATTGTCAAATAGCCCACAATAGCTCAGTGGTAGGAGATTGTAGCCATGAATCGTAGGACATGGGTTTGAATGACAGTCTTAAGATCTGTTTTTTGCAATAATTCTTCATCGACATAACCTCAAAACACCAAAAAGAGTTTGGGGTGCCATGACAGCGTCGTTACTGTGGTTTTTACTCTTTTTGAGTCATTTTTTGTCAACAAGAAATTTGTTGGTTCATTTCTAGTTTTATCAATGCTTACACCCTATCCTCATCATCTTAAAATTTGCGAACGTAACATGTGTACGATCCCATAGTCAAAAGCTGCACATTGCATTTCTATTTCAAATTTTCTTAAACGCATATCCAATATGCATGCTTAGGATCTATAAACACATTTTTTTAAACCCGAGAGACACAAAGAATCCAGATGCAAGTATTTTGTAGTTTAGATCCGAAAATTGTAAGCCATATGGCTATCATTATCGTTTTCTATTATTCGGGAAAAGATTCCACTCAGTCTCAGCTTACTGTTCATTTTACTAAGGTTCTATCCAATTTCCTAATAAATATTGTCACTCGTTTTCGGTGATTTCTTAGTGTTTACATATTTTATTTGTTGTCATACAAAACATGTTGGAAAAAACCAGAATGTGGATGTTCTTTTTATCTACCAATAGAAATAAATTTTCAATACGCATTCAAACTGTCTAGCTCTTACTTAGCTATCAATTTTTATTGCCCGTTTAATTTCATTATGTCATTTATCGTTATCAGCACTTTATTGGTTTCTATTTCGTTCAAAATGAATTTTTTTTGATATGTAACTGATAACCTTTTGTGTATGTTCAATGTTTCCAACACCTGAGGAAACTCTCGACATGATGATTGTACCCCATATGATAGAACGTTGTTTCCCGGAAATGTTGTGCTTGTTTTTTACATCTAAACATGTAAAAGGTTTTTCCATATGATTTTTTTTAAAGACTGAAATATGAAATTTATTTAATAAATGTCACAAAAATTTACAACACGACATTTCTCTTTGATTTCTATCGAATTTCAATAAACGTTATCAATACTATGCCATAAATATCTCAAATCAGAAAAGTACTCCATAAATAGCTTCATACAATTGTTGTTTTATTCCTTCAAACGTCATTTCGATGGCCTAAAATATCAAATTCCCAGAAAAAAGTTTCGTGTTGTGCAAACTTATGGTATGGTATGGCTTACCATTTCTGTTCAACTTAATATTATTTTTTTTTCTCCTTTCATCTGATTTCTTTAAAATGCTCTTTTTTCATTAATGAAGAGCTCCAACGGCATTTGCTAATTTTTTGATGCCAAAAAGGAAAAAGAAATCTTTTTAGCTTAACAAAAAAAATCAAATTTATGAAGTGTCATGTTTTATTACGCTGCTGCTCCTCTTTCTTTCCTTCTCATGAAAAATTCCTCCGGCCATCATGAAGTAAAGAGTTTCTTTAAACGACTTCTTAGTAAAGTTACTTTTAGTGAGCGCGATGCTCATTTGAATAATATTATTTTTTTATGATGGAATAAAAAGTGTGAATTAATTGCATCAAGAAGCGCATTTTGAGATGAATCAGATTGCAGTGAATGATCAAAAAAAAATTTTTATGATTATTGGTCGTGCTGTTTGGCTACCAATATCAATAATTTTGTTTCCAACTATATTTAATGTATTAAGTTCTCAGATGAGGAACAACGATGTATTACTTCTGGATGATTTTGATTGTTTCTGATGGAGATAAGCAGTTGTGAAGCAGCAGTAGCATAAGATTAAAATTTGAGGTGATGAAGAGTCCTATGACCGGTTTCTGGGGCTAATTGGGGTACAATATACTACTCAATACTATTCTACCCCTTAACTAGGGGACCATAGGATACGTTGTATTAGACTACCTCAGGAAAGTCCAAGAAACTGATCCAGTGTTCAATTCTGAGGGGAGTGTTTGGGGGTCAACCCCCTCAACTCAAGAAAAATAAATCCCAACCTCCAAATTTCTCTTTTAAAAAAATTTGGATCCCTTTTCCCAAGCTTCTTTAGCTACTCCCTTGGTTGAATTAAATCAGTTTGTGAACGACAATCAAGCAAACTCAAAATAGTTTACTTAAACTAAATCTGTCAAAGTCATGTCAAAATGAACACAACAAATGACTTCACACCTTAATATTATTATTATTCATTTTATGTGAATATTGCACGTTATAAAAATATGCAGGATTTATTCTGAATGCCCTTTATAAAGAAAAACAATATTTTTTTTACTGTTTTCAATTTCCTCCGTTTTGTCATGGTATTCACGTGTGTGGATGAATAAGACGACACACGAAGTGAAGAGGAAAAAAAAATAATTTTAAATTTAAATTTTATGCTCGTTTTTTAATGGATTTTATATTTGGATTGATGGTGACAGTTATGTGCGACTCACAAGACTCGTGAAAATTATCATTTTCGCAGTTTATATACACAGCACACGGTGAATCGGATGGATATGTCTTAAAAAATGATAAAAACTAAAAGTTTATTATGCTTTTATTTATTTTTTATTTGAATAAAATTTTCCCGCAATATTTAACAATATTGTGGTTTTATTGAACCTTAAAATACAAAAATTGGTATTAAAATGTATAAAATAAAGATTCAGCTTCAAAAGTTGTTTGCATTAAATTAATGTGATAGGAATTAAAAGCGCGAAATCTTTTATGATCGTTCTCCACTCATGCGTAAATCCTTTTCAACCACACGAAACGACTTTACTTGAGTTACGAGAGAGAGAGAGAGAGAAGGAGCGTGGACACAAGATGTGAGAAAAAGGCAGTAAGAAGTAACAGCAACAGTGAAATTTTGTCTTCTTCCTACAGACTCAATTTAAATTCATAAATGTGTATTAACTTCAACTTTAATTTTCTTCATCTCATAAACTTGCTTTTTCTTGCACAATTCGTCATGTTCCACATGTGTTCACATAACTTCTCAAGTCAGGCACGAAACGGAGTGTGCAAATGGAAGAAAAGTTCCAAATTTCTCATAAAACAAACGGTTTCGTTTCCTTTTTCGTCTTGTGTTGTTTTTTTGTTTGTTGTGCTGTTCAAAATGCAATTTTTTTATGACAGTAGGGAAAATCTCATGCTGACTTCCACATAATTGAAACTTCATGGCCTTTTGATCATCATAGACACTCTTGAACATTTATATCAGCATTAATATTAGAAACAATTGAGAATGAGTTAGGATTTTTTTTCATAAGTTTAAGAATTTCTTGAAAATTTTGCATCACTTTCAATTCTTTTTTCTGATGTTTTATAGCTTGCTGTGGTGTTGGAGCAGAGTGGAGTCATAGGTATTGAGCTATATGTTGGTGAATTTGCTAAAGATTCGAAAGTGACCTCTGTGGCTTATTGGTTATGCAACAGAAACCTTCAACCCATTTTTGTGAGGATGTGGGTTCGATTCCCATCAGAAGCTGATCCCTCAATCATAGGGGTTTATTCATTAATGAAGTCTAACATTTTAGGATGAGAGGGGTCCATAAAATCATTATCATCAAGGACATCAATTTTACGATTGTCAATAAAATAAAAATCTTCCACAATATTCACTGCTGTAAATTGACGTTTCCTGTCATATGTCATTCTAAAATGCCTTTTTAGTGTGTTATAAAAATAAGTTCTGTTTTGACAATTTTGCATAAAACAAAACACACAAATATTTATGAATTGAGAATTCATTTGGGTTATCTTCATCGATTTTTTTACCATAAAGTCATAAGTGATGAAAACTTGTTGTGTATTTGATAAAAAAAGAACTGAAAAAACTTCATTGATTCAGGCGCAGCATGGCTTCGCCTCGTTCAATAAACATTAAGATAATATGATTGCAAATTAGATAATTAGCATACGTATTGGTGATTTTAATTGTTAATTATTATGATTATTTACTGTCGAACGACAATATCCGACGTCTGGGTATTAATTATTTCTTTTCGTGTCTTATTGATTTTATATAAATTTCGGATCTTCAATGTTGTAATTATTGTTCCCCACATGAGTCATTCTGCTGAGTCTTAAATTGCATATGCAAAATGTATGTCTATGTTTAAAGCAGATACATTGTTCTGGATGTAATGAGAAATGGAAACAATATGTGTGTAACTTTAGAATAGAAGCAGAACCCACCCAGAAGTGACAAATTAATGAATTTCGTCTTAATTGTCGAATCCCACAGCTAGTAATGTCCAATTTAGATAACTTTTCCTTCCAACACACTCGTCATATTTATAATTAGTGAAGTGTTAAACTAAAAAGCTTGCCTTTAAATTGGTAATTAACGAAAATGGCGTAATCATCAAAAGATGACAAATGATGATTGGTTTCTATATTTTTTTGTCAAGATGCGCAAGCGGTAAAAGATTTGGGACATAACGTGAAATATCTTAATTGATAGATATTCGGAAATTAATGGCACAGTATGGTGCAAAAATTTACAATTTTCAACGGCATTAGACCGTTAAAATTGATTTTGTTTTCGAATTTTTTTTTCATCATCATAAATCAGCTATCCGAGATATCTGAGTTGTTATTCTTGTTCCTCTTACAGCACACAAAAAAAAGAAGAAAAAAAGAAAATATTTTTGGATGGTTTCAATTGCATTTGGCTACAAAATTCATGAAGTGAAGTGTCAAAAATCTGAAACAGAACATCCCGTGCATGTCAATCATGAAGGAATCAAATATTTTTTATACAATAACAGCAAGAAGCTTCTTGTCCATAAGATAAATCAAAAAATAACATTGTATGCTTCATATTTTTTTCTACTTCTTCTTCTTAACTAAATGCGGAAATGGTTTAGAGTAAGAAAAACACACGAAGGAAAGAGAGATGTACAGAAATATAATATTGTTCAAAAATACTAGACATGATGCCCGTACGAAATGAAATATGATTCTATACGTTATAAATAAATTTTATTAATAAAATTTTATGTCTCTTTTTAACTGTGGATGACATTGGATGACATAAGGAGATAAGAATTTAATTTTAATGTGCTGATTTTGAATTTGCTTTGTTTCATCTTGAGATAATCAAAATTTACCATAAGTAATACATGGCTGTTTTTAAGGCATTGATGGTGTAATACATGATGGACAGATTCAAAGAGGTTCAAGGTTGATATTTTCTGGAATCAGGCAAAATCTCTTGATCAGATAGAATCACAAGAACAGTGGTATAAGCTGATTAGAGCATATCCTGACTAGGATTTTTAATAGACAATGATTTTGTAAGATACAAGCCCAGGGGGGTACCCAGATTTTTTTAGGGGGTCCAAATTGCCTGTTATCAAGCACTATGACAGAATTGATACACATATCTAGACACAGTCATCTGGTAAAAACCTTAGATGGTGCAGAGATCTAAATCAGCAGAACTTGAATAGAATCCATTTTTAGTTGCAAAAAAGCCAAATGACTCAAATTGTTTCAAAGTCATTTTCCCTTAAAGTCAACTCGACTTAAACTGACTAAATTCAAGCTCTGAGGCAGAGTTACATGAGAAACAAATGATAACAACTATAAAACTAATATCCATCCATCCATCTCACTCCTAAATGTCTGTTTTGTGAGGAAAATTTGAGGAATGATGAAAAACTAACTGCTGAGTAAGTTTGCTCAGATGTTTCTAACCTAGCATGTGTGTACATAAATTTTTTTATTTTGTTGATGAACATGAAAGTCATCGTTTAATGTTCGTTTCGCATTAAAAGTATATTCCGCAATTATTTATTGTGAATTTAGAGCGGCAGTGGTGCAGAAAATAATAAATTTAATTTTAACGTTTATGATAAAGATCACATATATCTTTATATCAAATATAAAGTGACTGAAGTCGTGGCGAGAAAGATATACTCTGCCATATCGTTGTAACAATTTGCCTCGTTCAGCCCACACGCCACAAAGATTCACAGTGTCAACCATTAAAATCTTTCTTTCGTAAAAATTGATCATTCTCATTTTTGTATGATTTTCCCGAGCAGCACATGTTGACCACATTGCGTGCAAGTTGACAGGATACATAGACAGTTAATTGCCGTGTGTGCTGTCTACTTGACCACCGTGTGTGCTGTTCGGACCTGAAGGTATATATATATATATTATTTTGCGCGTTGTCACTTAAATAAATTAAAGAAATGGCTCTCATGGTGGCAGAGAAATATCTTAAAAGCTATGTCTTCTCTGGGTCATTTTGGTGATAAATTTTTTTCCTACTTCTTTCAATGATATTTTGTTCTCTCTTGTTACATTCCTCCAGTTTCATCTTTAATATTATTTTGTTTATGAAATAAACAGAGAAGAAAATTTGTTAAAAAAGTCAAAATTAATCAGAAAGAATGAAAAAATGCTTACGCTTAATGATATATGGTATGAGGGGAAATCAGAGAGAAAAACGATATGGAATTCTTAATCTCACAAACGCGTGAATAAAATTAATTGTTTTGTAAATACAGAAATTTCTTCTTGCCTCACGTCTGTTACTGAACGAAGCAACACGAGAGATTTTCCCTCTAAAATCTTATTATTAATTAATTTTCTCTTTAATCTAAGACTTTTGAGTCATTGATCGGCTTATGGGCAAAAAAAGCTTTTATGGAAATGATGTTAAGCTATTTTTGTTGTCTTAAAAGTGTCAAATTGGGGACTTTCTACACTCGTGCTGAAATGTCACGAAAGTGATTTTGTAAGAGTGCGAAAATGGCAATAATAATCAGCGTGGCTGAGTTTCTGAACTCAATTTTAATATTTAATTTATTTTAATATGTGAATAATCAATTATGAAATTTGTTTAAATCCTGGAGGTGTCATCATTTTTGTTGTTCCATATTTGGATGGGGGGAGGGAGATACTCTACAGAAAAATATTTTATTTTATGAAAACTTTATGACAGGGAGAGTCCAAAATCCCATTTTTTGATAGACTTTAGAAATTGATGAAACCATGAGGGGTCATTCATAAATTACGTTTAATGATTTGGAAAAGAGGTGCTAGGAGCTGCTCTTATCAAAAGATTTTGTTTTGTTTGAAAAATATTTAGCAGAGGGGGAGGGGGTCTAAAAATCTCAAATTTTGATGGGCATCAGTGGCATGCCAAAGGTTTTTGTCACCTAGGGTCGAAGATAAATCCAAAATTTGCACCTTACAGATAAAATTTGGTTTGGCTACTTGCTATATCACTTGTGGAACATCATTTGTGAGTGACTCCTTAGTCTCATTCAGATATTATGTAACACAAAAATTAGCATTTTTGACCCATCACCATCCAGGTATTCACAACAAAAAAATTACAGACCCCTCCACCCTCTGAGCTGTACTTTATAGTCGACCTACAGAAAATAAGAAAATGAATTTAATTTGAGAAAAAGCCAACGATAATAATTCATTGTTAATTGTCATTTTCCTTGGAAAATCGTGTCCTTGGAGAAAAACATTCAGTATAAAGAAAACTATTTCATGATTTTTGTTTTGAAAGAAAATTCAGTTCATTCACTTTTCGTTTATTTTCTTCAATGATAATAGCTGCTGATTTATTTCATGTCTTAGTTCCTATTTTTAGTAAAAGTTTTATCGTGCATGAAAAATCAGAGGAAAATTTTTAAATTCTACTAAATCAAAAAAAATTATCGCATGATAGAGCTTCAACATGATCTATTATGCTCAATGACAACAATTTTAAATACCATAAAATACTTTGTGTATACGACAATCATTTAAAGCGCATCGTTTGATGGGATTAAGGCTTTTTCCATGGTTATAAAAAAAACTTAAAATTTCTTCTCTTTGATTCCAAAACAAATGGTAAATTAATCCATATTATGTGTGGTTCATGTGTGTTATAAATAAAATTTTCTTTTTTTTATATGCGGGCATCAAAAAGAGCTCTTTATTATAAATATTTCATTTGAGGATTATGTCTAAAATGTAATACAATTTTAACGTTGGAGTTTCTTTCTTTCGTCAGCTTTTTTTTGTAAGAAAATTTATTGTACGACTAGTTTGCATATCAGAAAATTTAATAAAATTTTAAGATGCTTTAAATACTGAAATGTAGTTCCATTACATAAAAAAGAGCGCGATGATCACAAACAACAAAAAAATGTGCGCGGTTCTTATTTAAGTGAGAAGAAAAATGGCATATTAAACAGACGAGAAGTGCTTCAGATGTGTCGGCCGATCCACACAATATTCAGTCTTAAATGGCTATTAATGTAAAGAATATCCATCCAAAAATCAATGTTCCCTGCTCTTTTCGTCGGCTTTTATTCCTTTTATCTTTTTATTCTTTCTTCTTCTCTTTTCCTTTTCCACATTTAATTTATATTTTTTGCATCGATTTTCACACTTTAAACTCGACGGGCAAGAGAGACAGATCGAGTGAGAGAAGTGAAAAGAACAGAAAAAGTTCTTGATTTCATGCAGGCTTTTTCGTGCATTCAATTCTTTTTTTTTCTCATTCTTCTCTTTGCCCTTTTATGCGATGTTGCATGTATTGCTCCTCTTTTAAGGCACATATACAATTTTAGAGATGGGATTTTGTTTTTCAAAACATCTTGCAAGTATAAAAACCTTAAGAGTCGCTCGCAAAATTGACATTTAGGGAAGAAAGGTCTGAAAATCATGCTTTCTTGATGATGCTTTCGATGTACGGAATTACTAACAAGCTTGTGATATTTGAAATTTTGACCAATATTATTTGTTCTTGTCTTTCTTATTCTTTGAAATCAAAACTTCAAAGATGTAATTTTTTTCAAAAAAAAACAACCGTTACAAATTTTCATATCTAAGTAAATTTAACGGTTCTTGAAGATTTAAAAATTTCAACATTGGATGAGAAGTTAGTCTTGATGTTCTGTTTTGTCATGAAATCACTGTGGCTTTAGCCACTTATGCATTTTCCTGACTGCTGTTCAAAATATTTCAAAATATTTTCGAATTAGTTTTGAATTTCTAAAAAAACGCTTAATATTACTGTTGTCATCCATTGACTGATCACCAACTATTAAAAGAATCCCAAAGGGCCTTGTTACGTAACGTTTTTACCAGCGAGGGGAGGGGGGATGGTGAGACAAAAATTTTTTTTTTAAATCAGTCAAAGAGTAATGCTATGGACATTCCAGAATAGTTAGTTCAGCCTTCCAAATAGAACAAACTGAAAGTCAACTCGCAACAAATGCATTCCTCAAATATAAAAGAAAGACACTCAAAGTATTCTTTGAGGCTGTAAAAAAAGCTGAAAGAGCAGAATGCAACAATAAGGATACATTTGGTGATGATGAAGCATAACGATTCACATAAATTATGTTAGTGAAGCATAACCGATTCTCGTGCATGTGAGACAGAAATTACGAAGTGAACCACAAAAGAACAGAAACAGAATGTAATGTTGTATGAAGAGAAAAAAGCGTGAATTATTGCAACTGCGACTGCCTGTTGCAAGCTATAGCTTTACTTCTTTTCTTTCGTCTCTCATTTTCTGTTCTTTTATTTTTCTTTTGCATAAAAAGGAGAAATAAAATTATTTTTAGTATGCACACAAACACAAGTAGATTCAAAATATGAGTCTGCAGATTGTGCATATAGTCAAACATAATGAATGTATTCGATGCGAGTCGAGATATACCGACTCATGAATAGATGAATATTTTAAATTTCCCTTCGTTTTCTTCTTCTCTCATTTCCATTTCTTTCTCTATCTATTTAAGTTGATGCTGCTGTTGTTGTTGTTGCTGTTGAAATAACAGGATGAGAAATGCACAGCATCGTGCACATATGGAAAAATTGCTGGATTCTGGGGAATTTCATGTAGGGCTCTAGCAAAAATTCTAGGAGAATATTCGATTAAAAATCTTGTCATTAGCACGTTAGCTTTAATTTTTGAAGTAGATGTCTTAATGTCAAATAGATCTTTATTTAATTGAATATTATGATCTGCTGCAAAACTGACACACTGACTGGATACCAGATCTGTAAGCTTTACCAAGATCTACCACAGCTACTGACTGAGATAAACAAATTACTAGGTACAGGTATTTTTGTGTGCAAACATGGATCTTATTTTTCGAAATTCGAAATTAATGGATCTTATCTTTTCCGTTACAAATTTTCGAAATCATTAAATACACTTTAATACTCAATGGATATGGTGTTAATTGATTATAATGAAAATTCTATTGGATAATTCATTGAAAACAAGCTATTAGAATAGAGAATTGAACAGTTTTCAGCAAAATAAGTTTTCCCGCACTTTCAGAAAATTTGAATTTGTTTTCGAGTATTTACATAACCTTTCTGAATGCACACATTGGGCTGAAATTTGAAATTTTTGAATATATAGGGGTTTAATACTCAAAAAAAAATTTTTTTAAGTCAAAAATGGTTTTAGGTCCTCTTCATATGATATCTAGGGTCTAGGGTAGGAATTCATATGATTTTTTCATCATACAACATGCGTATAGCCAGGGACTGTTTACTATGGTTTTTGAGAAAAATTCCCCCGTCTCTAAATTTTTGTCATCTAATATCAGGATCCGTTGGAATTTTTGAGATATCATGTCATTATTAAGAATTGCTAGGATTTTTTTGTTGTCATTTTAGATCCATAAAAAATATAGCTAATATATAAATGACCGGAATTTATAAACGTTTCTAGTCATAGTATGTCTTTAAAAGGAACAAAGATGCGCACTAATCACAACATTCTTTAAAATTTTACAAATGTTCTTAATATCATCTTGTTTTTCTTTTTCACGTTTCTCGATCTATTGTATCACAGATATGCTAATGAGAATGGATATCATCACAGTTTTATACAACCTCGAAAGGCCGAAAATTTAAATTTTTAATTGTTTTCTTAGAAGCACAGAAAAAAACGCGTATATAAAAAGCTAATCAAGCATTTTTTACAAGACATAAACGCACGTGTTCGCGAAATGTAAGAAATATCAACAGTATTATCATCATCATCATCATTGTTCTTTGCTATAATGCTTCGTAAGATTCTTCTTTCATTACATTGATACTCAATCATAAATACAAGGCAATATGTAGAAGGTGAAGTCAGAAACTGTAAAATTTGATTTGCCAGATCACACCAAAAGAGAGAAGGAAAAAATAAAACGATAAAAAATTACGTTATAGTGCATCATCACCGCATGATTCCTTCATCGCATCTCATCATCCTACACATGACTTTCTTGAGAGTAAAAAAAAAATATTATTACGAAGAAGGTTTTAAGAAATAAAAAATATTTTTTTTTGGAAACATTTGGACAGTAAAATTGGGTGAATTTCATAAAAAAATCGTTAAATTTAACGAATCGATGGTTTGATGGTGCTGTTGATTGTAATTTTTAAATCCAAAATTGCTATTTAGATGAATTCTAGTCGGAAATCTGGATTTTAAGCTATGATATCATATTATAATAATAGTAAAGTAGCTTCAGAGCTATTTTCAATAATCATCGTTATTTGCATCAATAAAATCAATTTGAATAGCAGCTGATCAGAGGATAGAGTTTTATAGCATCCACAAAATCAGAGTGATCTTTACTAAAGTGGGATTTTGTTTGTCATATCAAAAGTAAATATAATTTAATTAAGCTTATGAGAAGTCATCGCACAGAAAATTGATAATCTTATCATTTTAATTACTTATTTACCCTAAATGTGTGACCGAATAAACTCTGAACTGTACGACGATAATCTTTACTCTCAGGTAATTTGTAAGTCTCAGACAAAAATTGATAGTTTTTGTGGTTCAGTCAAAAGGTTAACAGAAAAATTCAATCAAAGAATTTTTTTAGCAAAACATTTGAATGCATATTCATGAAGTACTATCGTTAATTGGAAAAACATGTTACAATTTTTACTCTCCCTTATTCACATAATCACCATGATCATCAACAGCAACAGCAAAAGAGAAGAAAAACAAAATTGTTTTCTTTTTTTAACACAAAAAAAAATCTTTTTCCTTACTCAATGTCTCACATGAGACATAAATCTTGAATACACACATAGACCTTCGATGATCATCATATATACATTTAAACATCAATACATATTTTACTACAGCCACATAAAGTATTATATTCTATAGATTATGGTCCGAGAATTCATTTCATTTTTTTTTCTTCGCCTTTAAAATCAGATTTGAAAGAGAAAAAAAAATATAAAGAAAAAAGAAATATTAAGAAAGACAAGACAAAAGCAGAGAGAAGAATCAAAAATATAAAGGAAGAAGTAGGAAATTCATGACACGATTGAGGAAAGGAAGCGCATTCATGAATTTTTTTTTGCATAGTTGGATTTAAGGGGTCATTCACTTATGACGTCCATCAAAAAATGGGATTTTTAGAGACCCCCTCCCCCCTTGTCACAAAATTTTAATTCAAAAAAATTTCTTTAATTTTAAGTGTCACAAAATTTCAGACCCCCCCTCCCCCCTAAATCATGGACGTCATAAGTCAATGACCCCTTAAGTATTTTGAAGTTAAATGTAAAGTTTCAATTTTCGAAGAACAATTGTGGATGTTAGATAAATTTGCAGATCGGTTTGTCTACAAGCACTCACTATCAGCTTCATTTCCAATAACTGTAGATTGAAAAATATTAAATTACGTTACTGACTCTTGAACCTCGCAACACTTTGGTCAGTGTCACACTTTTAATTTTCAGAAGCACTAAATCACGGCTTTTCAAGCTATCTTAGGTCAGTGCTTCTGACTTGAAGACTTTTAACACCCTCTTCCTCATTTCACTAAAAGAATCACAACCCATCCCTTTTTAATGTCTATTTAAAATTCAAAAATTAAAAAGCCGTTGAAAATGTGCAGTTTTGAAAAATTTGAATGTGATTTAAAACTGCAGATGTTACAAAATTCTAGTTACTAAACGATATTTAATAATTGTGAATGACCCCTGAATCTCTGATGGAAATTAAATCCATGTCATTACAAAAATGATGCTAAAGATTTCAGGTCTGTTACTCATGGGCATATCCAGGGGGGTCCAGATACTAAAACTCAGTATAAATGAAACCTATTTAAAAAACTAATGATTCCTTCAAATTGATTACTCCAAATTCTGCACAGATACCACAGTAATGCATTTAAATTTCAAGAAATCAAGCTTTATTCAGGTAAATTTCAGAATATTAAAAATCAGGTGAAGATCCATTTCCTTACACTCCCCAAAAATATTATTTGCTTAGCAGGTGTAAAAGCGAAAATTAAGAACTATTAGGTACATACAGGTTTTATTGCATTAAATTTTAATTTTTCTACCTATGACTTTTGAAGTACTAGCTCGAAAGTCTAGAATTTGCCTACTTAAGTTATAGACATCAAAATTTTTCTTTGTTCAGCCAAAGTGAAATGACATAAGACTAGCTGGTATCTAAAAACAGTTAAAGTGCTTGAAAAATATTAAAAACAAACTGATTGAGTGAGGATCTATTCTTTATTTTTCTTTTGCTGCTGAGAACCTACACTCGAGTACGAGTGGAAGTAAAACTTATGTGTTGGTGTATTTTGAGCAATTCAACACTACATATTATTTATGAGTGTGTGACTAGTTCTCTCAATTTTCTCTCATTCTCTCGCTCAAGACTCAGAGATCAAGCTGAAAGTAAATCGCATTTATTTAGTCTTATGAGAGTGACTCGTGATTAAAGACGTGAAAATTTTTACGTCTCGTATATTATTGAGAAGTTTTCTTTTGTTCATTATTTGAATAAATATTCAGAACATTCATAAATAATAATTTATTTTCGTGAGGACACATCAGAAGTGTTGATGAAACATTAAAGGTGTAATAAATTTAATTAAGGGACAAAGAAAATAAATTTATGCCCTCAGGAGAAAATTGTCTATGACAATAAATTAATGTAATGACTTTTTTTATGTTATCATCAAGAAGTATTAACAAAACTATTAGTTTGAAGTGAAAAAAATACAAATAAAATAAATTACGTCAAACAATAAACATTTCATTCATGTGAGCGAAGTTTGAAGTATTGTATGTACAAAAATAATCATAAAAGCGGAAATTGTCGACGAAATTAAAGGACAGACATAATACGAAGAAGAATAAAGTGCCAAAAGTGTCTTATCGCACCTCTCGTAGCGCGTAATTTGTGGCAAAAAAATAAAAAATAAAATAGAGTAAAAGTTGTTACAAAAATAAAAATAAGAAACACACATCGTCAGCATCAAACATAGATAATTTTAAATTTTCTTCTCTCTTGTCTTCAATAAAAGGCCTTTTTTAAGATGTCTGTGGAAATATAAATTTAGATTTTTTTTCTCTTCAAATTCGTTGTGTAAAACTTTATATTTTTTTTTCTATCTTCATTGATGTACTACACATGCAATCGCTGTCAAGCTGTATTCTCTGAGACATGCTAGATTCTCATATGATTTAGATACAAAAAATATAAAATAAAAAATATTGAGATTAAGTTAGAGTCTAATGAAAACAAACGACTAAGTGATATGTGATGTTTATTTCGATAATCCCATACATAAATTAATATACTATTTTTTGTGTATGTGTGTCTCTCGAGAGGAAATAGCAATATAATACGAAGAAGACAACTGTCAATAATTCTAGACAATTCAATGTGATTCAAACTTTTAATTTACATGTGAGAGAAAATCTATTTTTTTTCGGTGCATAACAAAAAAAACTTGAAATAAAATTTTGTAAACAAAAACAAGAAACTTTGTAACGTGATTGTATAACAATTTGAACAAGATGTGATACGATTTTCTTATGATCCAAAAAAATAATAATATTGTGGTGCTGCTCATGACTCGGAATCATTTTAAATTGACAATCAAAAGTTTGTGCCAAGTGGATGATATTTGATTCTATCCACTTAAGAAATAAAATAAAATAAAAAAAATTTTTTTGAAGACAATAAGACGGGAATAAAAGAGTTCAATGGAAAATATGGATCAGCTTCAACTTCAACCGCAGCAGCAACAGCAGCAATCAGATCAGCAAAAAAAGGCGAAAAATAAACGAAATCGTAACTTTGACTTGCTGAGTAGTGCTGAAATGCCAAGAGTTAGGAGAAAAACTAAAGGGCAATCAGACATGGCGCCGAGAAACAGAAAGAAGAAGGCACATGGTAAATAATAAATTTTTGTTTTGTTTCTTTTTTCGAGAATGGAGAAAAAAAGAGAAATTTTTTTTTATTTATTTTATTAAAAATAAAGTATAAAAAAGCGATATATTGAGAATAAATTTCTGGATGCTCTCTTTGGGTATGCTGCAAACATATAAAACAGCATAAACCTTCCTTTACATTTATTATTTTTCACATTATGATTTCTTGTGAGCGCAACAGTTTCTTTTTGTTATTCTTTCAATAATTTCATTCCATCCTTGCTGCTGCATTGATATGATCAGCAGTTTTGGAATAAAAATGGGTTTTTGTGTACATTGGCAAGCAAGTCTCCTTTTCGTTTTCGACTTATATTCCATATTTGAAAGACTAAGACTCAAAGAGACATGAGAATAAAGAATAAGAAAGGAATAAGAAAAGTGCTCATAAATAGATCTGCAATACGATAAAATGTATGTTACTTGCGTCTATAGGAAAAAAGTAATAATAACAGCATACGAACGAATTGAGAAAAGAATTGTGGCAACATAGAAATGAAGAAGAATCAACAATTTATGATATGGTAGATTTTGTACGTACATACCTGCATCAATTTCAATTCATTAGAATATTCCTCATTTAAACTTCTATTCTTTCTCGAAAAATTTAATTTAATTAAGCATTCATGATAAAACTTCTCGTTTTATGTTTCCCGTTCAATGGGTTTTTCATGAAAAAAATAAATTCGTGCTTTCCTTTTCAACACACATCAAATTTTATGCTGATGTTAAACTATTCTTACCGTCTCGTCAAGAACGTCGACGAATTCTTTTGTTTATCACAATTTCCATGCCTACTTATAATGTAAAAGGGTATCAGTGACTCGATGAATCCAACTTAGGGTTCTGTGAATCTAATTGAACCGGAATCTCATGCCTACTTACTAAGGAATGTCTGAAATTGTCTCTATTAATCGAAACATTCTCTAGTCTAGAGATATTCCGTTTTTTGTGTCTTTATCAACACAAATTCTTTGGTATTCCTCGTGATTGCTTGCTGTCAACAAAACTGATCGAATCTATGCTAAAATTTAATAAGAATTGACTTTAGGGGCTTTGATACCCCTCCTACTTTGTCACTAATATTTCATTTGGTTAGAATTATCACACATCTTCAGACCCCTTCTTTTTAGAAGTAGGCTGTCTTGACTTATGTCTCAAAAATCATTCGAGACCATTAAATCAAGAAAGCCAACTGAAAAATGTGAACCTAATGAGTGAACAGCCCATTAGAACTACTAGAAATTTTAACCATCAATCTTTGCAAGATCAGTGCCCTTTTACAGCATAAATCTCAGGCATTGCCCAGGTCAACAAATTAACAAAACTATAAAAGAACTCAAACAGCCTTCAGAATGAGAAGAGAGGAAAGGCAAGAAAAATTAAGGCAAAGAAGAATAAATTCTTTTTATTTGATTTTATATTTTGGAAGTGTTAAGTTTCATTTAATTGGAATTCATTTGTATTCATTTTCTTCTCTGTCTCCATCTCTCACATCCATTCATTCATATACACACACAAAAAATAATGTTCTCGATCATATGTGCGTATGATGAGGGACCATTTGACTTGATTATAGCAATAATCTTAATATTAAATGCATAATTCATTAGGAAAGGCCTTATCACTAGTACAAATTCGATAATAAGTAGCTTTGAAAAGAAATATCCATTCAATAAAAGAAGGAATATAAAAGAGTAGAACCGAAAAGCATTTTTGGAAATGTTACATTAATTAAAAACACGTATAATGAAGGAAAAAAGTGAGAGAGAGACTCTAATTTGAATAAATGTTGCTTTTCGTATTTTTTGTGTCTGGCTCTTCTTCATATCCCATCCCGTCGTTACATGGCTCTTCCTTATAAAAACGAAGAAAAAGAAATCAGTGAAAAATTATTCTGTCGCCTTGTTAATGTGCCTCTGGGTTTCATCTCTCCATCTCTATTTCCATCTCTTTCGCCTCTTCTCACGCAGGTCGTGTTTATAAACAACAGCACAATGTCAGTTTGCTTTATTTGCCGAATTGATTTCCAATACCTTTGACTTATGTGTGTTATAAATAACGACGAAAAAAAAAAGAATTATACAGCAATGTGCATCTAATTGGATCGTGTTTTGTTATTGGTACTAGCATATGTACATGCTGGCATGATGAGTTCATGAAATCCTGTTTATACTTTTTATGGCTTCTGGTGATTTTCTTTTAGTTTTTATTTCAAATTAAAAGAAATGAAATGAAATGAAAAAAATCAATACAATTTTATTTAAACAAATGAAGTTTGAATGCATGCACATATTAGTTATGGTGTGTAAACATATTTCAAATATTTGTTAAAGCTTTTATCGCCTCGTTCAAATTTAATTTTCATCAAAATCAATGAGAGAATGGAAAAAATTGCCATTTAACAGATTTTTATTTCAAACCTTATGTGTTTATCTGTCCTCAATTTTTTTTGTGTGTTTAATGGTTACAACAAAAAAACGTCAATCCATCAAATTTTTTTTATTTTTACACCCGATGTTTGAAATAATTTATTAGATTTGATTACCATTATCGACAAAATGGTTTTCAAATGCACGCTCAATTTTTATATTTATTAGAAAATCCACCCACAATAAATATTAAATCAGCAGTTTGTTTCTTGATAAGCGAGTTGAAAGGCTTATTTTTGGCGCAATATTAATAGATTACAATTTCAGTCGTAATTAATTAACAATTTTAAATGATTTAGTTGTAAATTAAAAGTTATTTATACGATAACGTCATTTGAACTGGAAAAATTGAAATGGGGTCGATTAAAAATGACGTTCTTCATAAAATTGGATTTTTAGACCCACTCGTCAGTTTGTCACAAAAATATATGAAACAGTGTTTCTCAAACTTTTTTACTAGCTGCAATTTAAAAAATTTTTATAATAAATCTTGTAAATCTCTCACAGCCCACTAGTATGCTATAGCCAGTGGCGTATTCAGGGAAGGGTTTGGGGGGTCAACCCCCTCACCTTCTTGGGACCCTTCCCTCGAATTTTTTTTGGACACACCCCTGGTCATGGCACACAGTTTGAGCACCAATGGTATAGCCCCTAAAATCTTGTTATCATTCGTGAACAACCGCTAAAAAGCCGTTAATTTTTTAGATAGGAAATTTCGCAAAAATAGACACTAAGCGTGCACACTGATAAGTTTTAACAATCTTCTTTTTGTTGAGTAATAACAAAACGAATCATTTTTATTATTTGATGATTTTATTACTCGTTGTTCGATTTGAAAGAAAAGGCAGGCAAAAATAAAGACAATAAAAGTTAATGCTATGTAAACTATCGTTTCAAATTTTATTACATATCGTTTAGTTTCGATTTGATATTTCTTATTTTTTGTTGCGAAAAATGTTCTTGCCCATAAAGCACATAAAAGTCATTAGTTGAATATTGTACAATAACTAATTTATGAGCCGGCAAACATTAAGTTCCACCTTTCTTTATGTAGGAACAATAACAAAACAAAAGGCTTTTAGGAATTTTTATTATATTTGTGTGACATTTAGCGAGATTTAAAAATAAATATACGTGAATAAATTGAAAACTCATGATGGATGAGTAAACGTCACAAATTCTTGCGTTTATTAGCACATCTTCATATTTGCATGATTTTAAGACTATCGAATTAGAAAACGTGCCACATTTTGTATTAATATTGACACCTGATCGCATTAGCAGAACATGAGGAGAAGTTTTTTTAGGAATCTAAGGTTTCATCGGAAACTACTCTAATTAGAAAAGTATGTGGCAGTTTAGATGGTGATGATTTTAGCAATGAATTTGGCACCTAAGGTGATACGCCTTACTTTGATAATTTTTCAAATAAACACGCGTGTTCACACTCTTATACATCATGAGTATCGAATTTTAATGGCTAACACCTCATGACTTAGGAATCTTAAAATGAATTTTCTTTGGAATCATTTAGTAACAGAATATGTTGAATATTTTAATGCAAAACGTGCACTGACTCATGTTTTGGCTGGAATGCAGATCTGATTGATACTTATTACAAAAAGTCCTAATGCATAGCATACTCTTTGTCTGTTAGAACTAGCCAATGATTAGCTGGTCGAATTGTTTGGTAATGGGGACGGAGAACCATATTCAGGAGGGGGGGGGGGGGTGGTATGTTACCCCTTATTTTTGAAAAATCATTATTAATTTTTTAAAAAAGTTCATGTTTGGAAGAGATTGAGATCCATCCTGACTTATCTTCTCAATCTTTAGGGTAAGAAAAATGTAAATCCACAATGAAAAAAATGTCCCAGCTACTAAGAATAATTCTCGAGAAATTTCTAAATTTTTAAAGTTTTTTAAACAAATATTTAAAGTCAAATATTGTGTCTAAAATAATAGAGAATTAATCCATCCAAGATACGAACAGATATGTGGAAAAAATAGAAGAAAGACATCAAGTAAAAATACAAAAAAAAATTGAAAACAAAAAAAATATATCTATGTAAATATGAAGTATCGAAAAAATATCAAGTCCGAGTCAACAGCCACAAAAAAAGTTATTCCACAACCGAGACTGTAAAAGAATTTTTTGTTAGCTGAATAAACAGAATGGGAATAAAAATATGTGTATTTATAATGTGAAATGAAATATACACCTTTTTTCATCTCATCTCGACATCATCACATACTATACTCACAGTTAAATGTGCTAGCTTGTTGTCTGTCACAATTTTGAAATGTTTTTCTTCTTCACAAAGGAATTCCAAGAAAGAAATTTAAATTTTAAGTGCATTTTTATTTGAGTAGCGTAAAACTTAGACACAAATGAGTGTGCATCGATACATGGATGGTAGCTAGATGCAATTTACATACCTCATATTCGCTATCTTAAGCTTGTAGGACAGAAAGGATTAAGTACCATAAGAAAATCAAAAGAATTGAAGTTGACACTTTAAATACATTTTGTGTAGTAATTTTAATATTAAAATCAGCATTTTAATCTCTTTGAAGATTTTTTTTTCTTCTGAAGAATATAAAAAATTTTTAAGAGTCAATCAAAAATTCTCATAAAAATGTTAATTTAATTAACAAACTGTGAAAATAGAATTCTCAAAAAAAATACATTCCTTTCATAATACAATCATCTGGGGTAAATTAAGATTTATATTTCATCAACTGTTGTAGAATGAAGCTCAAAAAAAACTCTCATTTACGCCCCCAATATTCGCACAAATCCATTAACTTAATTCATTGTCCAACATGCATGATTTATTCATTTTAATTTATAGATTTATCTATCTTAATAGAATGATGGAATAGAAACAAAGTGAATGAGAGAAAAAAAAGCTGATTTGCTCGATTTTGTGTTAATCGGAATTCCATTCAAAATCTCATGTTGCTACTGCTGATTGGTGTATGGTAGTTGTAGGTAAAGGTAAACCAGTTTATGAATATTTAAGACAGTTGCTCTCTCGCTCGCATTACATATATTTATATTTTTATTGGGCTTTACGCTTTAAATCAAACGACTTTTTATTGTTGTGACGATGATTATGAATATATATGAATGTATAAACAGCTTTGGAGTCAACTACAATCAACTAGGCAATTAGAAGCTGTTGAAAAATTATATTTACGATAAAATTTCATTTTACGATGTTTGTGAATGGAAATGAACGTGTTGTTGCTACTTTTTTAATGCATTTAGTGGATATTTGTACAAGTGAGGTGTCACTTTCAGTTAATTGCATGTAGAACATGCTATAAAATAGGAAATATCAAGAATTGAACTGAGTTTTCAAATTTTAAACTTTTTGGAGTACCTGGGGCTTGTTTTTGGTGGTTCTAAGTTGTTGAGGTGCAGCTAGAAATTTTTGAATGGGGGTTTGGGATTTTTTCCACAAAATAGGTATGTAATTTGAAGAAATTTTCCATCAAGGGGGTGTTTTGATCCCCCAAACCCCCTCTTGAACACACAGCTTGTATTTTTTACCTCCTAGACAAAAGCGTTTTGCATTAAAGCAATGCAGTAACTCCTCGACTAGATTTTCCTATATGCAAATCCAAGTAATTTGCAATTGCGTCAGCATGCATGGCTTTGCATTTATTAAATATTTCAATATTATTAGAATAGATATTAATGAATGAATTGATTGTGATAATGAATGAAATTGACTTAATATCCCATATATCGCCTGATTCGTTCTTCTCATATATGCAAAATACGTACGCGTACGAATGAAAAGATCAGACATTTGTCAATTTATAAAAAATGATTATTATTGAATGGAAAGAGAAACTCAATTGATTGCTGATTAATGGTAATTTTATAAATTGCCATCCGATCGAAAAATAATAATGCCATGAGGCACGAGGCGTATGAGGCAGAAAAAAGTAGTAATACAAAATGAAATGAGCATTTCATCAATTGAATATTAATAAATAATTGCATTTAATTGTCGGGTGATCATCACGATGTACGCTTAGCTTCAAATGAAGGCGCAATTTTCATTATCAAAGCGTAGCAGATAAAGATAGAATAGAACTAACGTGATGATTGAACTAATGAAAAACCTATAAAAACAAAAAGAAAGAAAAAGCTTGCATTTTGAGTGTCGAGTGCAATTTAAATAGATTTTAAATTGTTGTGTATATGTTGTATAAGTACTAATTATATTCAAAGTTCACAACTCGGAAAAATAGTTGTGTATTTTTTTTCGCAATAATAATTTGTGCTTCAACGGAAAAAAATCTACAATTAAAATCAAATGTGGGGTGTAATTCAGAAAAAAAAGTTGTATTCATTTCTGCAGTTTTAATTCATATCTCTTTCTCTCTCATGCTCTTTATGTGGGTGACACTGTTTTAAATTAAAGGAAAATACGACAGAACTTGCAAGTTGAAATTGTGAAAATATCATGAATATTGCGCATTAATTAGAGTCTGATTGTACTTTGACTGATCGGATGTTCTCAAAATTTCAAGGGCTTTCAGAGACGCAGTGGAATTTATTTTATGTTCTGTGGTTTAAATTATTTGATTTTGAGATGATTGCCTAAAAATCTTGATTTATGATGGATCCGCAGAACTTATAAGGGGTTGTTCACTTATTACGTTACGCAGAACAGAGACTTTTTAGACCCCCTCCTCTCCCTGTTACAAATTCGGAACTAAAATTGTTTTTACTTTACACTGTTACCAAATCCTAGACCCCCCCTCCCCCTAAAAAAGCTGAAGAACGTCAATAAAAGAATAATTTTTATTATAATAAATTTTTCATTTTATTTTGTTCATATTTAAGAGACAAATTTTTAATTATTTCTTATAGATTAATATACTTTTTCATATTGATCAGCATTGAACGTAGTAAGTGAACGACCCCTAACCCAAAATACGTAATAAGTACATACTCAAAAAGGAAGCCTTAAATCTACAGTAAGAACTGAATGTAGGATTTAAAGCACTCATTTGTTCTAAATACCAATTGCTTCAAAACTATTTTCCTCAAGTCTGCGTCACACATTGAAGAGCTCTATAAGTTTATTTACCATAAAATTAATTATGCAAGCGCTCACGAATGAGGAGAAGAAAAAATTAAATATATTGTTGGATTTTGATTGAATAAATTTGAATAATCCATTCAATTTTTGTGTATTGTGTTGAGTCTCTCCATCCCCGATGAAGAAGAAGTAACAAGAAAATAACATTTATCTTGTCTCGCTGCTCCATCGACTTTATCCATTCGTCTCAATTCATTTAAGCTTCTAAGATTAATAATAATAAAATATGAAAATGCTTCTACGCTGTAACAGAATGTCTATTTTGGTGTGAAATCGCTTGACATTACGCGCGACTAACTGAAGAATAGATTTTGAGTCATTCGATGTTCTTGGAAGTAATTAAGCATTAAAAATCATTTCATCACGTAAAATATGAGGAAAGAAACTTTAAACTCTTTTTCAGCTCCGAGAATGTTGATGAGAAAAACAGCTTCATTTGAAAAATAATCATAAGAATGCTTTCATCTTGCGCACGTCTAGACATTTCAGAGCAGAAGTGCAAAAGCCACACAAAAAAATTTCATAATGCAAATTTCATGCAATTTGTTTAAGTCAACAAATGTTCAAAACCACAAAATGGCACTCTCTAGCCCCATCATTTAGCGTGCCAAGAAAATTTAGATCATTCAACAGACAAACAGACGAACAAATAGCGAAAAATGATTCTATTTAGGAAAGAAATTTATGTCTTTAAATTGATTTTTACGAGACACATAAAGCAAGTCACACACATAAAGACAACGACAACTGTTTGCCTTAATTAATTTATATATAAATGGGATTTCTCGTAAAATTATCATGAGATGCTACTCACAGAATGAAGAGTAACGGCAAGTCGCGACATTTTTTCATCATCAACATCGTCGTGATCAGTAACAACTACATTGAGAATGCCTGGTGCAATATTTTTGTTGTTTCTCATTTAGCTTGTGAGTAAGGCAAAGGAAAAAAAATATATATTTATATATATTCGAAAAAGACAGCGAGTCTGGCGAGTATAATACAGAAAATCTGCCAGCGAATAATTTTTTTTTGTTATTTTTACACTCACTCAAATTATATCCATTCTCTATATAATATATTAATATATTTCTTTTGCGCGCGCCCCGTACTCGTTCTGTTCGTTAAGGCGTAATATGACATCATCGTACACTTCGGACAAAACACACATGTGTGTGGCAATTCATTTCAATATACATATTTTTATTTATTGAGAACTAAGAAACAAAAATTAAAAAATCTTTGAGCTACAAATACAGATGCAGTCGAGTAAGGAACGGGATTTGATTTAATTTATTACGAGATATATAATTTGATGAATGAATTAATTGACATTTTAGAAAAAAAAGTCATCAATTACAGGTGCTAGTTTTTGCCTGTCATGATATGTACACGATAATACAAAATATGCCATAAGCAGGCATAAGTTAAAAGCAATTTATGTGACCAACTGTCAACGCGAATTGCATAAAATGTAAATTATAACAAATTAATTAACATAAAAGAATTATTTAAGCAAATGAACGTTGGCTAAAGTTTTGTCATGACTGATTCAAATTCGTGTTCTCGATTATGTAAAATAGATAGCTAACTATAACTTTAGGAATTAAAGAGGTGTGGTGGAATTGCTAAGAGGAAAAAGATTTTTTGTCATTTCATGCTGAACATTAATTTCATGTGAGATTAGAGGCACTTCCTTCCACGAGTTTTAATGCAAAATCTTTTATTCATCGCCTAAAATTCTGATGAAATGTTTTGATAATTTTTTTTTGTTATTCAAATGTTTGTGACTCATGCAGATCAATTTTGAATTTCCAATCAGTTATAAGATCCAGGTGATGATATTTTATGGGAATTTTCGTAAGCTTAAGTGATTTTCATGAAAAATTTTAAAGATGAGTCATTAAAAATGTTAACAGTATTGAATTCTTATTGTCATTTAAAATTTTATAGCTAGATCTTCTCACTTGATGATCTAATAGCATCCAGGTGTCATCCGATACATTATTAATCGATCACGTATAAACCAACATTGATTATAAGATTTCCAGTTCAAATTTAAGCTAATAAAAAATTTAAATGTAGAATAAAACGATTAAAATTAATGTCAATAAATCGGAAGACATAAACTAGCTCTCGTGTGGATGTCAAAAATTAATCTTCACGCTAAAGTTCATTTGCATACATGCTTTATAATGCATCACTAATATTTACAACTTTTTGATTGTATAACAATAAAAAAAATACAATTCAGATAATTAAGGTGGAATCTGATAATTGCATTGTTATTAATAAAACTTATATCCGCAAAAAAAGAGACAACGGCTTTCAAAAATATTAACAGATATTTCTCTTAAATACATTTCAAGGTTAATTAACGATGTTTACAATGAAATTTCAACTAAATTGCAATAATCCTAATGACTGTGGAATCAAAAATCCCCATTCTGAATGCTCATGTCATAATTTACACTTTATTAAATTATTATAATGCTTTTAGTCATAATTCATTCCTGAGTTCGTAATGTAACATGAAGCACCGCATTCCATTTATTAAAGTGAACAACAATTGTAATATAAATCTTCCTGAAATGTCATCCAAGCTGAAAAATGATTCATTATTTCTAATGTCAATATCTAAAATTTCCTTTTTATCATATCTATTGACGTTTGCATTCTATAATGAATGTGAAAGCATTTCGTTTCACTATTTTGAATGTTGGGGACTTGAGCGATTTGTCTAATATGGAGCGATGGATTCACGAATTTACAAGTGACATCCTACTAAATTTGGGGGTTATTGAGGTTTGGAACTGAGTGATATTCGGTAAAAAAGCTCTTTTTTTGATAACTTTGTGTCCGACGGGGAAGTGGATAAAAAATTCAATTTTTTGATAGACGTCATTTGTGAATAACCCCAAATTAAAATCAAGTTGTGGCATAAATTAAGTCACGTAAAAATCGACTTTTTCGACTGCCTACCCCCCCTTGTCACAAATTTTCCAAATAGGATTTGTACTGTATCGACCTCCCTTAAAGTGTGACGTAATTATTGAACGACCCCTTGTAACTGATAATGTCCTAAAGCATTTCAACAAAAGTATATAAGTAAGGATTGAGAGATTGGTCTCTACTGGGAATCCATCCCTCATCTTCACAAAAAAGAGGATACCCAACCATTCAGCAACAGAGAACCGTCTTCCTCTTGCTCTGGCAGATTAACCTACAAATTTTTCTAGATGCTAAATTTCCTACTTCTTGCTCCAGCACCACAAATTTGAATCAAAAATGAGTGCGCCTTTGTCAATAATTTCACTAATGCATGCCGTACGCACACTCGCACTCTATGTACAAGAGGGATGTAGGAAGCATGTAGAAGAAAAAAATATTGTAAAATCAACAACACACAAACGATAGTTGACAATTTTGATGGATTGCTGTTATTTGTGAAAAATAAGAGAGAAGAGGAAAAAAATGTATGAAAAATTTTGACAATTTGTAAAACGAGGCAAGGCTAGCGATATGACACGAATGTGTATACAAAGAAATATATGTATTGATACATGAAACCATAAATTTTAGTTTTTGGTGACGCGAAATATATGAGCAAATCAATTCTACCAATTTGTTTCTTTTCATACATTTTTCTTTACGAGAATAGCGTTGATAAGGCGCTTAATATACGAATAAGTTTATGATTGGAATATCAAATGTAAGCCTTCGTATACTTTTTCACTTTAGTTCTTACTTAAATGAATAAAAATGGTAAGCGTTGACATCAAAAGAAATTGTGCGGCACAATACCAGAGTCGACTTTCCTTCTTTCTTATTGTAAATCATCAACATCGCCCACTGTAATGGGAAAAGTATTTTTTTTATCTTAAAGACTCAAAATTGTAGTATTTTTTTTGGCATATGCACGTTTGTGACATTCTACCTCTAAGTTTCTTTTGTATGTGCGTTTGCGGTACAAGATGAAACGCTTAAAATACAAATGTATAGCTCATAATGTAGAATTAAGAAAATGGTTCCAACTTCCATGTATAGTAAGGCTTACTTTGGATTTATCAACTGCTTTGCATTTAATTTAAAATTTCCTTAAGTATCGGTTTTTTTGTCAACAATAACGAAAACAAAGTCTTATGAATATTTATTTGAGAAATATTCAAAATTAATTTTAATCCATGAATGATGCGTGTTTTTAATTTTTCGCTCTTTTGATCATCCAACACTTCCCAGAAAAATAACGTGTTTTTTTAAATAAATAAAAATTACAAAATGGCGGAAATTTTCTTCTCACTTCGAATTTTAAAAATCGTTTTATTCTTCATTGACTGCAATTATCATCAAATAAGTTGCTTCATGTGAATCTAGAACATGGCAAGGACAGTTGACAGTTAACAGGAACAGTTTTAATAAAGCAGACAATGAAACATTCTTTTTTTTGCAAGATCATGCTTACATTTCTCCATTGATTGTCTTATCTTTTTACGCTGATCGCTATCCATTTACAACTGTTAGTTTGAGCAGCTCGAAAAAGTTTAAGTGACGACGTACAATGTTTTTATCTTCTCTCCTCTTATATTTCTGATTCCTATCCTGTACACAATTTAAATTGAGAATGTGCCACGAATAATTGATTGGAGTTTTTTTTAATGTTTGACCAAATCTGAAGTAGCTTGCCTGCCAGAAAACAATCAATGCTAATTTATGGCTTATTTTAAGAGCTGTTAAGTATGGAGTGAGCTTGAGGGCACTCATTTACTATCAGTTTTATTGATACTGTGTTGCTCGATTGATTGATTGGAGATTATAATTTATTCTCAGTCATTTTTCACGTGCTGTGACCTCGTGAACTCATTAACTCATTCCTACTGACTGCTAAATACTGGTGAATAGTTTTCAAGTCAACAAAAAAAAGAAGAAGTCTGAAATTGGTGTTAAAAGTCTCCTTCCTTATCACCCAGTCAATTTGCCTCCATCTACGCACTCGATTTCTCAAAAAAAAATCATTTCATCTTATCACTGTCAATCAATACTATATGAAACAATAACAAATTGTGTGTTTACTACTCGTGTGAACCCAAAAATAAAAATCATAATGGAAAGGAAACGAAAATGAATTGCACGAACAAAAAAAAATATATACATATCGTTCATGTACCTGTCTACGAAACTGATAACGCTTGCTACATTTAAAAAAAACCTCAAGATTGTTTAATATCGACGTGTGTTATCAGCACAATTTACAAGTAGAGAGTAATTGTGCTGTAAATAAAAGCGGGAAACATATTTTCATTACATGCAACTCGAATGTGATGTAACAGTCTAAGTAACTTATCAGGTTTAATTGATGAGTGATTTCTGTATTTCATTGTCGTGACGAACTAGATTGTTATTTTCGTAGTGGAAATAAACCAAAATTTAACGAGAAATAAGGCATTTAAAATTCTAAGAAAACCTTGAACTAAATATAAACAATCGATCGACTTATTTCCGATAAGGGTAATTCCATGAGTGAAAAAACGCTTCGAAAATTGAACTTTAGTTAATATCTTCTAAAATCATAAAGATAAGCTTAATCTCACACATTTAGCTTATGTAAAATTAAAATATCTATATTCCTAGATATTAGCTATCTGATTTAAACATGCCTGTTCCAAGATATTTTAATTAATGTGTTGTCACTATGTTAACACTACAAAAAATCCTTTTCAAATTTTCCAAAAATTTCATTAAATACGCTATTTAATTCCCAAAAAACACACAATATATGTTTAAAAGCATAAATTACTTCATCTTTAGTAGTTTATTACTACTTTCATACTGTAATTAAGCGTAAAATCGCAAAAAATGTGTCACTATGTTAACAACCAACCGATTATTGCAAAACACAAAAACTTTCAAACTTTTGAAATCCGTTAAATCTTACAGCATTGATTCGACACATTAATATTATTAAGGCTTATTAAGATGCTGAATTAATTTTAAAATATTGATAGATTAAAACTTCATTGATTAATGTTGCTGTAACTTCACTAATTATTTAAGAAAATTATTTATTCATTAATTGAAGAAATTTTTTAACGCTTTTCAGAAATTTGAACTGAAACAAGTAAAAAAATATTACAACTTGATTTTCGCCAGTTCCCTTCACTCATGGAATTGCCCATAAGTCTTATCACCTTTCCTGCATTTTTAATTCGGGGATTCTATATTCAACGAAAATCAAAATTTATCAACAGCAGTGGATTTAAGTAAACACCTTTCGAAAAAGTACAGTAGCTAAATCCACAAGCAACCGATAAGAACAACAACAACAAGAACTGTTTGTTTTGAAATTGAATTATGGTCAATTGAATACGTAGAAATTGGAACTCTTGACAAAAGTACTTGATTGTTATTAAACGTAGATTAACCTTATTGTGTCTTACCCTATTCCTGGAAATACCTTATCATGTGTACAATATCAGATGTACTTCAAGATATAATAAAAAAAGGAAATTACAAAATTTAATAACGCAATTTATTCTATATAGCTTTAAGATTGATACGTTACGTAAATTAATTGGCTACTAAAAATGGGGATTTTTTAGTAGTGAAAAGCTTTTTTTTTGCATGAGACTTTATTGATAGGACAGTAATTATGTACAGAAAAAGGCAACTAATTGACAATTTAAACGATCGCTACATGGCATATTGGCATATTTCAATTTTAGCTCAAAAATATATACACAAGATCCGATTATAAAGAAATACATATAAAGCGAGTGCTCATTTTAGATGCCCATAATAAGCTGTCATGTCAATATCCATTCGCGAGAGATTATTATTATTTGTTTCTTCTTCTTCTGCTGCTTTTTTTTCACTCAAAGAGATGTCGAACAGCTGGTCAAATAAGCTTCCAGTTTGTATTATGTCCACCACGAAAAAATATATAAGTTCCAATAAAATGAATTTGCATTGATAATCAGTAGAAAATTGACACGACAGTTTGTAAGAACTTTATATGGTCATCATGTCCATCCGTACGAAGTAAACCTGATTTTCTCCCCAAAAATACATTTTTTTTTCGTGAATAATAATTATTATTAAATGTTAACAGACATAAGGTGATGTACCGCCTACTCAATATTTATTGATGTTCGACGAGTGCTAAGAAAGAAAAAAAATAGAAATAATCACAATGAATGACAGAAAACCCATCCGCACAGATGACCTCAAATTTCCGTAAAGACTGGTTATTCTGGTCCACGCGCGCGCGCGAACATCACATTACTCGCAAAAATATATATATAATAATAATAATAAAACTGGCCTCGCGCACAAAATAAATGTCGGAGATCATGCAGAAAAGCAAGTGGAAAAAGAAATGAAAAGTTTGCGTTACTCACAAATCGTTCATCAATTTTTTTTATGCTGTTGTAATTAAGAAGCGAGAGAAGAGGGAAAAAAGCAAGATTTAAGTCGAGAAAGACACATGGGTGTCGATCTATGTCACGGTTTAAATAAATCTCGTCAAACGGAAGTGAAACGACAAGAAATACTTGTCATCTATTAGAAAAGAGAAGGAGAGGTATAAGAAGTTGTGACGGACACTCTTGCATGACATACAATGTAGCAACGCGTAGGTGCCTCACATGATAGAAATTCATCTTTTAATGAGTGAAATGAAAATTTCATCTTTACGTTGATTTATTTTTATGAATGGTATGTCGGTCTTGGCGCGAAACCTCATCGTCGCATGACCCTGAATGAAATTCTCATCTCTTCAATCCATTGCGACTTCTTATTTTAGGTATTTTGTTATTGTAATTCTGCATTGAGAGCCAAGATTTCTATTTGTATACGAAGAAGTCAATAAATAAAATCAAAATTTATAGCTTCATCTCTCGTAACTGCTCTCTGCTTTGAATATCGAGTAGGTTTAGACAATATTTTAGAATTTTTGGAATTAAGCACTGCATGGGAAATAGAAAAGGGTGTAATTTTAAGTATATCCACTCATAAAAAAATATTAAAAAATCGTTTTTAAAAAGTTTTCAGAAGTCACTTTAAAAAATATCTTTAAAAATTAAAAAAATATTAAACAAATTTTTAAAATTTAAAAACCTGATTTTTAAATTTTTTCAATATATATTGACAAGTTGCTTTGTACATTAACATTATTCGTTGACCTAGTGGTTAAAGTACTGGGCTACCAACCAAGAGGTCACTGGTTCGATCCTCACTCTGAGCAATTTTTTCAAAATATTATTTTTTAACGGTTTTAAAAAATTTGAAAATTTGAAAAACGTTTCCAGTTTAAAAAACGTTTTTAAATCTTTTCTATGAGTGCAGTCGAATAACCAGTGATTAGGCAACGCTCAGATTGATAATAAATTTTGGATGTTCCTTTTAATTTGTTAAATATGTAAATGTCATTCCCATATTAATTAGTGATCGTGTAAGAAATTTGTTAAAGTCTTTTGTTGCCGTCTGAGATTTAAAATCACATATCATGTCCTTAGATCATTTGTCAAAATTCTTGTTCCAAATATTCCTGTTTTAAGCAGATTTCCTCTAGCAGACGCGTCTGAAAAATATTTTCTCGTAAGAGTGTCCAAGACTCTTGGCATTCGTACGAACGTTGTCATTTGTATATTTTTTCTTCTCTCTCTTTTTGAAATTTTAAAAGTCGACACTCTGGCTGCAAATGAAACTCGCTAACGAATCATTCAATTTACATGTTGTTCCTTTATATAATTCTCATCTCTCATTGTCGTGGGATGATAAATGATTCAGTCAGAAATATTTACATAAAATTTTAGTAAATCACATTACCTTTTTGAGAATTTATTTTTGAAAGATTTACGTATGGCACTTGGGTATTGTCGGGAAGTGTGCTCTTTTAAGGTTGAGATTACAATCTCTTAGAGTTAATCGACGATAAATGTAAATTGATTAAAGAAAAATAAATAATTTTCAGCTTCTGTTTCGTTGAATGAAATGAGTGTAGAAGAAAAGTGAAGGCAAGTGGGGGAAAGAAATTCATAAATACAGCTCATTTTGAATAAACGAAATAGAGAAGTTATCGATAGTGTGAAAGAAACTTCCACATTCAACTTCCGTTTGAATTGAAAATATGTTTTCTTCTTTTTCTATTTTGATAACTATTTAAGAATGAGTTGCGTGATCAATGTGTGGAGGAATGTACTATCATTATTATACCGTGTATATGAAAAGATCAATCGGCTGTTTGATCTGTTTTAAATCACTTCATTAGTACAGTAATCAGTCGATGATGATGATATTTAAATTTCTTCTAATTCAATTCATATGAAATGATTTTCTCGTTCTCGCAATGGAACAGGATGATGTTGGGCGCCTCTTTATGAACTTCCGTTTTTTTCTATATTTAATTCAACTTAATTCTTGCGTAACACTTTTCAATAATATTCTCAATTTTCTAATGATTTTTGGAATGATTATTAAATTTTCTTATTTTCATTTATTTAATTTACAGGACTCAGTTGTTACTGTGAAGGTCACTGCCCAACAAACACACAGAATGGAACATGTGAAGTTAAACAAGGTGGACAATGCTTCTCAATGGTTGAGGAGGTGTACGATGAAATATCAGGACAAACGGAGGCGGAATATTCATTTGGATGCATATCAGCCGATCAAGGCAGTTCTCTTCTACAGGTACTTAACATGATCTGCTCTTTATACTGATTTATAGCTCTAGCCATATCCAAATTACTAATAATACTTAATTTAATTTCATTCACAGTGCAATGCTGGAAAGTCAGCACAAATCCATGGAACAAATATAATTTGTTGTTCAGACAGTGATTTTTGTAATAAAGACAAATTTCCTGACTACACACCTCGTTCAACCACCGCCTCACCAATTGATCCTATTCCACCTGCTGTATCATCAAATATACCTTACATTGTGCTCTTCTCATCGATGCTAGTTTGTTTAGGAGTGTTCGTGCTTATCATTCTCTGTGTATATATATCATTTAAGAGACGTGAAAATAAAAGAATACGACGAAATCAAAGACTGATGGAGCCTAATTGGAACGGTCAAGCTGCAAGTCACTTATCACCGTTGGCTAATTTAGTAGAACAAAGTTCAGGAAGTGGTAGTGGATTGCCATTATTAGTACAACGAACGATTGCCAAACAAATCCAAATGGTTGAATCAATTGGAAAGGGACGTTATGGTGAGGTATGGCTTGCGAAATGGCGTGATGAGAAAGTAGCTGCAAAGGTTTTCTTTACAACTGAAGAGGCGTCATGGTTTAGGGAAACGGAAATTTATCAAACAGTGCTCATGCGTCATGATAATATTTTGGGTTTCATCGCAGCTGACATTAAAGGAACAGGTTCATGGACGCAAATGTTATTAATAACCGATTATCATGAGTTGGGATCATTACATGATTATCTTCAGAAACGTGTCTTGAATCCACAAATGTTGAAAGTATTAGCACTATCATTGTCATCAGGCTTAGCACATTTGCATACAGAAATTTTCGGCACTCCCGGCAAGCCGGCTATTGCCCATCGTGATTTGAAATCGAAAAATATTCTCGTTAAAAATAATGGACAGTGTGCGATCGCTGATTTCGGTAGGTTCAAAAAACATTCCTTTATACCTCAAATATTTTCATGAAGCTAATAAAAATTTTTACATTCTATTTCTATTTTAATAGGACTTGCTGTCAAGTACACATCAGAATCAGATGAAATTCAAATAGCACCAAATTCGAGAGTTGGAACACGACGATATATGGCACCAGAAGCATTGGACCAAACGATGGATACGAAATCATTTGAAGCATTTAAAATGGCTGATATGTATTCATTAGGCTTAGTATTTTGGGAAATGTGCAGACGATGCATTACAACAATTCAGTCTACGAAAAATACAACGTGTGAGGATTATGCACTTCCTTATCACGATGTAGTTCCTTCCGATCCAAGCTTTCAAGATATGTACGATGCTGTATGTGTAAAGGGCATTCGACCACCTGTGCCTCAAAGGTAAGACTTTTTGACAATTATTTTTTTGAGATTTTTTGTTTAAAAATTTAATTTTTATTTATTTCACACAGATGGACACAGGAAGATGTGCTTGGGATGCTCTCAAAGATCATGCAAGAGTGCTGGCATCCAAATCCAGCTGTACGTCTAACAGCCCTTCGTGTCAAAAAGTCACTCAACAAGCTCGATGCTGACGTTAAAATTAACTTAGTGTAATATTCTCAGTTTAGATCCTTATTATTATTTTTTGTTAATTAATTCATTTCCTCATCCATTTTTTTGTTTGTTGAAATTTCTGTAATTTTTATAACAATAACTTGACTTAAAGATGAAAGATGTAAAAATTGCTATTTCGTTTATAACGAATGATAAAAAGATGATTTTTCATAATATGAATAGATTCATGTAGGATTTAATTTAATGCCATATTAATGGACTTAATAATTTTAAATTAAAATAACAAAAAAAGATAGCACAATTCTTCAATCTGCTACGAATTTAATACATGTTTAATGTATACATAAATCAATTGTAAATATGGATGTGCAACATTGAAGAATGATCGACAAAAGCTTTATAAATATTTAGATGAAAAAATATTTTTCAATCAATTAAACTTTTCTTCTTTTCGGAAATAATCCTGTACATAACGTCGATAAAAACTGATCTATTTTACATGTATGAAATAATAAACATTTAACACTAAAGTGCCAAGATTTGTAAAAAAGGAGTATAAAGATACAAAAACAATGTAGTACATAAAACTTTTTCTAGTTTAATAAACTATTACTGTAAGTAACTGAAAAAAATACCGGGGGTCCTCGATTTGAATAATTGTTTTGTAACGGAAAAATTTTATTCAAATTTTGTATCCAAAATTTCCGTTACAGAAGAAATTTGATAATTCCTATTGAAAAGATATTATTCAAAACGTGGACCCCCAGTCCATTTGCCTTTAATTACGTAAAGGACGAATTGAATGGCACACAAAAGGCTTCATTTATGAACACTTGCCTGTCTAATGGATATGTGAAAAAAGAACTCATAGAAAAATATTTTATAACATTATTTAACGGAAGCAGTCGAACGTGGTTTCATTGAGTCTAAAATAAAAAAACTTATGGCCGATAGTAAAGTAATGGAACCAAATTGACAATCAACATGATTTAAAAATCGATTTTTAGATGCTAAAAGTCTTCTTACAAGGTGATCATGATAATAACAAATGTAGAATAAAAGTCAGAGCTACTAATCGTCAGGAAATGGTACTTTGACGTTTTCAAATTTTGGGGGTCTCATCTTTGAAAAATTCAGCCATCATGTCAGAGGTCTATTTAATCATGGCGATGAGTTGATCTGGTAAGGGATTAATTCATACATGACGTTTAAAAATCCAATTTTCTGATGAACGTAATTTATGAACAAATCCCAACATAGTTTACAAAATACAGTTTAGAAAATGTAAAAAGAAAATTTGTTTAAGTAGTTAATAACAGTTTAACTTAAAAAAAAAGAAGTTTGATGACAAAGTGAAAAGATAATAAAAAATATTAATTGGTAAAAATAAGTCATGAATTTCATTAAATCGTTAATCATTTATTTCAGTCAAATGAAACCTTATTAATTTATTTTACAATAGTCTGCTTTTACTTAGTCTGAGGTAAAGTAATTTAATTAAATTGATTCATGGAATATCCATTTATTTGTTAATGCCAGGTTTAACACCTAATCTATTGAATACGCTTGAAGGTTTAGGTTTAGCTGTGCTATTGCCATTCTTATTGCCCAACTTTAAATTTTTAAAATTTGCTTTTAAATCGAGTCTTGATTTTGCAGACTTTGGTGATTGATCTGCTCTCATTTTACTATTCTTCACTGGTGAGATTTTAGGCTTCATATTGACTGTTTGTCTTACTGAATGTAAATGCTCTCTTGGATCTGGAGATCGTTTGAATTTTATCTCACCAAGTCTGTTTTTAATTCCATCTGTTCTTAAACCTTTTATGCGATTCAATTTTTTAGCATTAAATACAATTTGTCTTCTAGGTTCAATTTCAAGAACTTCTACTTCTGGTGAGAATTTTACTTGCTTGCCATCATCAGAGTCCATTTTCTCTTCTGAATCCTCAGACTCGCTTGTTTCCATTACATGTCTTGGTGGTGGCTTATTCAGTATGATTTTTGTACTGACTCTGTGTTTCACAACTCCTTTTGGAGACTAAAATTTGGAAAATTATTTAATAAACTTTTATTATTTAATTATTTTCACAATAATTTTGCTTACCTGCTTCGTTGGAGAATTCTTTAAAATGCCAGAAAATGCAATAGACTTCTCATTCACCGTCTTCCTAATCTCGTCATATCCTCCTAATCTATTAAATATTGATGATGATACTTTACTTACTCTAACAATGTTGTCACTGGATGTACTGTCAGCCATTTCTACGTCTTGTGAATTTGATGATGGTCTGAGACGATCAAACACTGACTTTTTTGGTTCAACCCTGTCCATTTGCACTGCAAATTAGCAAGATAAGCTTAGATAAATATCAATAAAGATTATTAATAAAACTTACTGGCTGAATGTTTGGCTAAGATTTCACGACTCTTTCTTGTGGATCCTTTTGGGAGTGAAACCTTGTATTTTCCTTCATGTTCTGGCAAAACTCTTCTTGGAGCAACAGCAACTGATGCTAAAAGTATACAAAATAAAGATTCGTCTCAATATTCTATAATTTCAGTAACTTACTGATTGTTGAAGAAGACACTGGAGACGCTGGACGAACTTTGACCACAGTTTTTTGTGGTTCCTGTTGTGATGATAGGATTTTATCTCGGACTGACTGCTCAGTTACTGACTTTGCATGCCTTAAAATGCTTATAATATCTCCCATCGGTTTAATTCCCATCTATTAAAGAGAAATATTTACACAGCTGTTAATAGATTGTAGATACATTAAGGTTTTTTGTGACAATACCTCTCGTAGATTATCTGTATTTAATTCATTCAACATGTCCATTTGTATTCGATTTTCCATAAATATATGCGTATATGTTGCATTTGTTGGACTCGGAATCCCGGCATTTGAGAAAAATTTAACCCATGCAGCTGAAAAATTGCGAAAAAAAATAAATAAAAGTTCATTATTAATGCTATTTATAGATTTTTTAAGAAAAATATTTTTTATGCTATTCAAGGATAAAGTTCTCCAAAAATCAATTTCTACTTACATCCGCCACTAGAACTCATCTTTTTCTTGTTATTTGATTAATTAATTAAGCTTTATACAATAATTCAACTGGCACAGATTTAAAAAAACACTAATTTGTCGTATAATTTATAAAAATTCAATTTAAAAGCAAAACATTTTAGAAAGTCTTTCCCAAAACTTTATTAACGGCTTCTGAAAAATATTGTGCACAGCAAAATAAATTTAAATTTTGAAAAACCGTTAAAAAAATTAACAAAACATTACCATTCTCGAGCACTATTCTTTATTAGATACAATGATTATTACTAATTAAATATAAGATTTATGAAGAACCAAATAAATACAGAGTTTATGCATCAGTATTAAGTGAAAATAAATTTTGTACTAAAATTCAAATTTTTAACGACCGTTTATTTTAGTACACGTGTGTGTTCTAAAAATACAAAGATCACGATTTGTCCATGAAAAGCAGAAGATTTAATTAAAAATCGTGTAATTAACACCTAGAAGCAATAATCTAACAACAATTTTAGATAAAATATGAAAAATTTAATTTATTCATCACAACAATATGCTTATTTCTTTGTATCAAATAAAATTCCGTTAAGTTATAGTAATTGAACCTTTCCTTCGACAAATATTCAAGACGATTTCGCCACTTTTAACGCTCTTGAACAATTTGATGGCATCTTGATGCGTCAAATCATGACAGACATGCCCATTGACCGCTAAAATTTCATCACCAGCTTTCAACAGGCCACTTTCTACAGCCTGTCCTTTTGCCATAATGCTTTTAATGAAAATTCCCAGTGCACCACGTGGACTATCGGCACCTCCCACGATTGTAAATCCGAGAGCTTTCTTGCCAGGCCCTTTCTCAAATATCACTGTGTGGAATGTACAGTGAGGACTTGTTTTTGCTTTACGAGGTAATGTACAGAAATTTGTGCATGGAATTTTCTTCACATTCGGTGTTGAATGTTTGTCGTTTCCATTATCATCAATTTTTTCTTTGGATTGTGCTGTTTTTAGCTTTAATTTATCATCATCACACATGTTGAGAGTAGATGAAGCATCAAATGTATCTTCTTCTTGATTGATCACAAGCGTTGTGCCTTTTGATCTTCTCGGATGATTAAGTGTATTAAATTTTGTATTGTTATCATTTTTTTCCAGCCTGAGTTAAATGGAACAGATTTGATAAAATAAAATAATGGCATGTTTTGAGTCATTTAATAATACTTACAAGGCAACAATTTCTGAAACTGAATTACGCTTCGTGGACGAGTCATTTGTTGCATCATTAAGACCTGAATCTATTGAACGATTTTTTTTCTGTCTTTTCTCAATGATTGCTGTCGATGTTAAGGACAAATCTGTACAACTAGCTATATGATGATGATGTTTATTGAATGACGAAGAGCAGATCTTTGGTTCAATTTTTCCCTCGGCTGTATTCTCATGATCGTACTTTATTTCGATTCTGTTTACAAAAAAATTAAAAATAAAAAATGTTTAAAAGAATCACAAAAATGTCGTTTTCAAGAGCCTCTATAGGCACGATATAGGCATGAATCAGACGAGAGAAAAATGTCGGGCTGTTTTTTATACTGAAAGATTTTATCCAGTCAGTTTGAGTTGTTATGTTTATGTTTATACTGAAGGGTTATTTGCAGGGGTGTAGTAGGAAGCTTTTCGAGGGGGACTGAACTCTCAGTGAATTTTTTTCCTATATTTTAATATTTAGGGAGGGGTTAAAATTATTTCCCTATAAAAATTTCATTATTGAGAGGGTCAGGACCCCTGGCTACCCCTCTGGTTATTTATATGAGTGTTGGTGATGTAAGGATATAATTATGTGGGTAGGGGGGTTCCCTACAGAAAAAAAATAATTTTATGGCAATAACACATGTCAGCTCTTTAGAGTGTATGCCATGCGTTGCAAATCATTTTATGCTACCTTACCTTTGAACGAATTTTCTCTCCGGAGGCAGCTTAAATAATTCATCTTGATCAACCTTTTTATTTGGTTCAGAATTTTCATCAGTCATCGATGACGCGCCAGATTCATTAATTAAAATACCGGAATCGCCATCTTCTGTTTCAACTTTCTTCGAATCAAATTCCTTAACTTTTGTTAACGTTCCGTAACTCAAACTTCTTCGACTGTTGAAAAGTTTCCTAGAAATTGGTTGGCTTGTTATATCACTAGATGATTCAGCGGCTGATGACTTTAAATTTGAATTCGAGTAAAGTTTTGAAAATAGTTTTTGTGTTTTATCAGACATTGTTCGAAATTTGCTGCTTAAGCCTTTTCGTTTATGCTTTTGATTTAAATAAATTTCACCTTTCTCGTTGATTTTTGTTTCATCATCATTTTGACGATGATCTTCATCGGTACTTGATTGAGCATTATTCATGTCCAATGAAAGAAAATCATCAACAGATTTAAAGTTTTTAAGACTTTGTATATCAAATTGTTGTTCACTTATTACCGGCTTATAGCACGAAAGTCTCGTGTGAATTAATGGATTTCTTTTCTCTCGATAAGGTACACTATAGGCACCGCAAAATGTCCGATTCAATTCACTTTTATTATAAAACTCTTTATGGCATACGTCCTCATCTAAAATCGACGAAATGCTCTGATGATGATCATCATTATCGTCACAATTATTACTACTTGTATTGTGATTATTTCTCCATACTTCCTTATCGAAATCAAGAACGTTGGCTAGTTTGTGGCGATGTAATCGTCTGAGTTGTGTGAAATATGTGGGCGTACTTGTCGAGATTGTTTTTATACTACTTATCGATTGATTAGATGGTGATGATGATCGTATATTTATAGTTTTTGGACGTACTGGCGAGTCGCATTGACCCAATCTTGACCTTTCAATTACACGTCCTTCTTGTATGCTGTAACAATTTTCTGTAGATTTTGTAAACTTTTTCGACCACGTCAGAGTTCGAAATGATGAAAAATCTGTCAAAATGTGCACATATGATTAAAAATTAATTTCACCACAAAATAATAAATATAAATTCTGAGTTAGATGAACGTCCGCACATGTTCAATCACAAACAAATACTGAATCATCGTCATGATCATTAATTCAAAACGAAATTCTGAATCTCATCAGTATTTGTTCGGCAAGCATGTATACATGTATACACTGTTACGTTAGTATAAATACCGCATCCCATATGATTTTAATTGTTTATTCAAATAGCTAGCTTTGACTTTCAAACACACACCCGTCAAAAAAAATATAATATAATATGGATATATCGTGGAGAAATAAACAAGATTGTGTGACACACATACAAAAAAAGGGAAAACATGCATCAATAATGAAGTTTAAAACATTTTAATCATGACATTAATCCATTCATAATTCCCTCTATCCACATTATGATTTGTCTATATTGTACATGTAAGGGGAAAAAGGAAAGAAAAATGATCTCAACATTCCATTTAAAATTCTTATCATGTTCACCCACACTCATTTACATTATTTGTATACAATTTCTTTCTAATTTCATGGAAATAGTGTCTTTCCAATAATTTGTCTTACAATGTACACATGCATTGAATTTCAAATGAATGGATTTTATTGTTAGGAAAGTATAGACATTTCTTGGAGCATATATGCAAAGCCAATAGGTGCACATTTTCGTTGCTTGAATTTTTAGAGCATTTGGTGACTTTGTAAATCAAGTTGGTTTAGGAAATGGTTGGTTGTAAGCTACATAATCTCTACACTGCAACCTTACAGACAAAGTTTGGAAGATACTCAGGTTGGGCCACCAAGTGGTCAATATTTGAATATTTGGTAATTCAGACGGGATTTTCATCATTTCTTTCATATTTTGCCATCAAATGTGTTGGAAACGGCCATCATGGTTCCGCTAGCGCACCATGACGTCTTTTCGAAATTTTGCTGTTAACACGGTGACCTGGAGACTGGGGTACCTCAGTCACTACATATAAGGATTATACTTGACATTTTATTAACTTTAGAGTCAAATCTCTTATTAACTGGAATGTTGTGCCTTCAATTATCCAAATAACAGCCTCAAAAATTTTAACAGATTTAGGGACCCAAAAATAAAATGCTTTTATGGCTAAACGGCTATAAAAAAATTTATTAAGGTATATTAGCTTGATTGAAGTACTTCAAAGCTATTTTATTGAACTATCTTGTTACAGACTCGACAACGTCACCCACATGCATAAGCTACCAAGTAAAATTTATTGAATACTGACAGTAATAAAATGCGTTTAAATCACCCACATGCATAATGCTCAATAACTCGTTTTTCTTAGTCTATGATTGATTAATGTAAGATATAGAATATAAAGACATCATTAGTTGTCTAAATTTGAAGTACATGTCAAGGTTAATAGTTAATGATTGCATCGATTTTCATGCATACTTTAAAGAAACGATTTTAATTGCATTGTACTGTTAAGGGTCCTCATATGTGACCTTATTCTTACAATACAACATATGATGCTCCATTAAAAGTACATTTACTAGTAATAATAATAGTAATAAATATAACTGATGGCAAAACATCAAAGTAAAGTGGATGGGTCGAGGAATTCAAGTATCCATTTTAAAATTGAACAGAATTACGCAATTGAAATTTTTATTGCACTATAACGGAATACGTAAGTAGTCAATAAATTACTGTTTGTTATGGCATGAAAGAATTGTATTGGAAAAATTCTCAACAAGGAATTCTAGGCTACATAAGGATTTTCATACGTCAGCCAGTGGAAATTAATTTGAAGCAATTCCATAATTTTTTTTCAGCGTTAAGTACCATAAGAATGAATGATTGTTATTTTAAATTACGATGAACGCATTCCTTTATTAAATTACATGTAATCTTGTAAGCGAATCGACACAGATTCCAGTGGACTTGTAGAATTTTTTCTTCATCTCCACTAGATTAAAAAAATTATTATTTCTCCTTCGCTTTCATTTTTTTCTCTATCTTACTTCTTCTGTTCGTCATTGAAGACAGAGAAATAACAAATGGTCTCAATGACATGGGATATCTTGATATTTTTATCTTACTAGTTTTTAAATCCTTTACCAATTTCAGTGAGTTTCATTTTCTTACAGACATGTCACTTTACATGTATCAAATTATTTTGGAATTTCAAAATCATTCAAATTTCAGATAAACATCAAAATATTAAAATTAGATTTCTAGAGAAATCATTTTCATCACACATCAAATTAATATTCAACGTATCCACGAATTCTTACCTTTCCTCGATTTTCTCGTTGATTGATTCGTTTCGTAATTGATATCTTGCTTTGGCTCAATCAAATTTATACTATGATTGCTAATCGACAATGTATCTTCAGTCTTTAATGGCGAAAGACCAATCAACTGTGCCGGTGCTTCTGAAGACTTTTGTAACCAACGCATTATGGACTTCTCTGAAGAACTGTGTGAGAAAAAGAAAAGTTATTAGTTAATCAAATGCATCAGAGTGTGATATAAGTTGAATTATTGTAGCAATCAAAATGTTAAACATTTTATGGGGGTCTGGATGGGGTCCTCGATTTTAATAAATAAATAATTTCTGAACCCAAATAAATATTCAAATCGAGGACTCCCTTTATATGACATTTTTATTATTAAACTATTAACCTATCGAGTCATGCGTGATCAAAGCATAAATCATAAGAAATTATTAATCACTTAGATAATTTTCCTCGTGTGTAGCAACAATAAATTCATAATGTTAAGTAAGTTCGCGAGCAATGACACACATGTGACTATTTATAATCGGCTTTTATCTGCTTACTGAAATTATATAATTCTAACAATGTTATCTAATAACGTCTTAATTAATAATACAGTAATTCGATTATTATGACTATTTCTTCCCGTTAAATTATTAGCAATTCCAGTAGCTAACACACAATATCCGCTCAATGTTACGATAAACATTTGAGAGACAAAAAAGAAACGAAATAAGAAAAACAAAACAAAAGAGATGCTTAATATGATCCACCTGTTTCTTCTTTACATTTTTCATTATATGTATCTATAAGAAAAAGATTTAAGAGATGCTTAAATGTAGATGTGGAAGAACGATAATAAATAAGGTACTTAATCATAATTGCATCATCATCATCAACAACAATCATCGTTTGGTTGTTTTACTATTCGAATGCATTAAACAAGAAGAAGAAGGACTTAAGTAGATGAAGAAAAAACCAGAATTAATCTTTATCTAAATCTCTCCCAAAAGGGGGACATTCATATATGACGTCTATAAAAAAATTAGCTTTTTTGGACCCCCTCTTAACCTTCCTGTCATAAAATTATTTTTATGGATTGCCACACAGCTTCCTGATCGACACACTTTTTCATGGCAGCTGAGAGGCAGCCACATGGTATTCATATGACTGACTGACTTTTGTGAGATGTTTGCCCTTTGATTCCAAGCCTTTTGTAAGTGTGTTGATCAGGCTCCTTGAAAAGTTAGACGTCATTTGTGAACGACCCCCACGAATATTCAGTGAAAATTCATTAAAAACTTCTCATCTAGTTGCTTCAAAAAATTCTCGCTTAAGCGATTAAGTAAGTTGAAACTTATCCATCATCATAATTGTGATTATTATTAAGTAACATTCCATTTAATTAAATGAATTTCCTTTTGTGGTCAAGTGTGATTATGAAGTAGCAAATATAGTTTAAACTTGATTTAAGTATCGTCCATATATGTAGGCTTTATGTTACAAAACATATCTTTTATGCTCTCAGCATGAAGGAGACTCTTTTTATTTTGATTAGTTGATTGACATTGTTAACGGTATGCAATTAAAAAAATGTTCAAGATCGACGCATTTAATTTTGTAAACAAATCTTTTCTTTAAATGGATATAGCTGAGTGTTCCAGAGAATATAACATAATGGCTGTAAATTGGTCGATTTATAACGGGTTTCGACAACTTTTTTAAGAGCATTTTGAAACAAAATATTAGTTTTGAACAGTTAAGATAATATTTTTGCTGAAATGGTGGGTTAATACCTGAGATGTCATTTGGTTATTGACTATCCCTAGCATTTGAAGGGTCTAAGTGTGTGTGACACTCCATATAATATTTTTTAAAAGGAGATTTTTTAAATAATTTTGATGATTTTGGTCTTAATTGGAATTTGATTTTTTTGCACTTTCTGCAAGAAGACAGTATAGCACTTGTTATTGGTAATTGGCAAACTGTAGCCAGCAATAGAGTTAGTTATAGGCATGGTTCGAAAACGATCATGATCTCAATTGATCTGTACGATTAACGAAGTAAGTAAGTTCTGTCAGACAGGGGTGTAGCCAGGGAGGGGTCCAAGTGGGTCTGGACCCTCCACCTCCTCAAAAATTGTTTACATGAAAAAATTTTTCTGAAAAATTATTTTTCTTTTAAAAACTTTTCCAAAACTTTGTCGAAGCTCTAATTTAGAGTTTAAGTAGAGAGAGGAAGTGAAAGAACGAAAAAAAAATTTGAACCCCTAATTTTTTTTTTTTGTCCACACCACTGCTGCTAGAAGAACTTTTCTTTGCTTTTTCACAGTTCTAACCATGCATCTTGGTTTGAAAAAAAGTATAACTATAATTTAAATAATAGCATTTCTAAGTATTTTATAGTATTTCCTCAGGAAATTCAAGAAATTCTCTTTAAGAAATTAAAATTAAATTAAGTCATGCTGCGTATGATCTCATAATTAATTTATCTATATATGACGAATATTGTGCAACAGCTATAAAACGAAAGTCTAAACAAATGACCTTCAGAAGGACGTAAAACTAATGAATCAAGTTTACAAATTAAAATGTGCCATAAACGATTTCATTTAAAATTTTAATTTCCACATAAAACTGTTTAATGACTTAGAGAGAAATTATTATCTACATATTACAGCTGTTTTCACATCATCTTCACATGCAAATGCTAATAAACAATATTTACGGATACATAGCACGGTAGCATTTATAGTGAAAGTGATCGACATGCTGTAATATATCCAGTAACATAATTAGATTTGTCTATAATCTATTTTCTTCATTATGAATGTGCATTAGATTGTCTAATGAAAGTGAGCTTTAATCGACCGCAAGCAAGATCGATGGCATTTGTTGAAATAAAATTAGCATAACTTGGAATTGATGAGTTCCATTAAATCACAATTTCTCCATTATTCCGAATCAAAACAATCACCAGAAGTGCACACAATTCAATTCTCATCTCCAATAATAAAGAAGATGATGATGTTAAGCGGAACTAAAGCGTTAATAGAGTAATTAACCATTAGCAGCAATTTTTATTGTAAATTTTTTTCCTTCATACCACGATGAATGTTTAATGAAGATGTTATTACCGGCAGCCAGCTTCAAGTCTTTCCGAAAAAAAAATTCAAATAATGTAAAAAATTGGATCCGCAAATAAACTTTTACAACTGTTTTAAGCATGTAACTCATTCACTTCACAGTCGTTTGTCTTTCTCTAATAGCCATTTCAAATGTCATTTACTTGCGTACATCATTACAAGACTGTGAAGTGAAAAAATGGTGCGTAAAATTATCGTTGATTACGAATATTAAATAACTCTTTTTTCACTTTCATTTCAATTGTTCTGTGTGCTTTGAATATTGAAGAAACAGTGCTGCTTGTGGAGAAGAAAATACATTTTTTCTCAAATTGTGCAACATTACAAGAAACAAAGTTTGTTTGGCCATTGCATTTCATCATTGCTTTGTACTTTATGGAAAAGTCTGGTAAAATGTACAGCATGAAACCACATCAGATAAGAAAAAAGATGATCAAATGAGGAGAAAACGACACGACAAACCCAAGAAATTGTCAATTAATCCTGAAAATTTTTAAAATTTGCTTTCTATTTTGGCATAAGAGGAAGGAAGACATTGCCAATCGAAATTTAACATGTTTTTTTTGATCATCAGCTTTATTGTCAAAATTGCTTAATTATGAAAGTTTTTCCTTTTTGAAACTAATTGTCATTTTTGATTGTCTCTTTATTTTGAGAGTTAGAGACAGAGTTGTGATTGAAAAGTTACTGAACTTATGAAAATGAGCTTAACGAGAGGTTTACTAGATTTATATACTTAAATGATTTAAACCAAGAACTGTCTGCAGTCTAGATTCTGCATTTTTAGCTACGTGATTCAGAAAGTTACCTTGCCAATTCTTGAGCCAATTATTGCAATTTCGTCATCACAGTAATTAAATACTAAACCACTGTATCATCGAGTAACTTTCACGAGAAACACAAGTTTTCATTTAGAATCTATTTTGATTCCATACTGCCTATTTTGTGTATTTATATAGAGTGATCAAATTTTTTGAGTAAATTGAACCATTTCAGAGGACAGTCTTTTGAAAAACCAAGCAAATGGTCAGTCTAATTGTCTATTTGCGTCGCTCTGGTTGAGCTTTGAATTTAGGAAAAAAAACTAAAGATGTGCTTAACCCTTGAGCTTTATTAAAAATAATTTTAAAACTACACACAAAATTCATTAATTTCTCTCTCCAGGCGCATAGCCAGGAAGAATTTGGAGGTTAAATCCCCCCTCTGCCAAAAAATTATTCAATTTGTTAAGATTTTTGGGAGAAAAAATTCAAAAAATTCCTGGTCTAAATTTTTTCATACAAAAAATTTAAAAATTCCTTCTCGAAAAATTTCTGGCTACGCACCTGCCTCACTGAAATCAACTTCCACCAAAACAGTCAGTGAAATCGTACGCAATAAATTCCTCAATAAATTCTTGGTCAAGTTCAATTTCATTACTAATTAATATTGTATTGATTCATATGCGATAACCTTAAGCTTTATTACAATACAGTATAAAGAGGCTCAAAAAAGCATTAAGAGAATCAACCTTATTGATGCATAAAACTTATGAAGGTCTCACGATTTAATTAGCAAAAAAATTTATTTTCGTCTATTGATTCCGATAATCTTAATTAATATTCTAAATTTTTGCAGTGTCAATTCACAGCAGGAATTAAGACATTTTTGTTAATCACATTATCAATGGTTATTTAAAAGCATCAAATGACTTAGTTTTTGTCACTTGTTTTTATGCCTAATCTAATTAATCTAACCTTTCAATGCCTTCTGTTTTTCGACACATTCAGTAATTATAGCGTACTATAATTAAATTTATGATGTGAGAAGTACTTTATGTAGTTTTTGCTTGCTTGATTAACATTGACATAACAAATAAATTTACCGCCACTAAAAAATTAATAATTTAGTTGAAGAATTTCATTGTATAAGGCATAATGTCGAGTTCATTGTGTACCGCATCCGAAAATTATTTTTATATGATTACAATAATGCCTCTCGTTTGTGAATTGACTGTAATAAATTAAATTACAATCAAGACGAGAGAAAAAATCGTGCACGCATGAATTGCTGGAAAAAAATGTTCCAAATTTGTGGATGTTCAGGAAATAACGATCATCATATATGTTAATATTTACTTTCTGTTTGCACACTTTTCAATTAACAACTTGAAGCATTTTTGGTTATGAAAAGCTTTTTCAATGAAGGTGTAGAAAAAATGAGATTAAACGATGAATTTGGATGTTTTGAAAGAATATGAGCCATAAATTAATTTTTTTAGCACACTCGAGTTGCAAATGCCGATTAAACTTCAATCAGAATTGAAAGCTTTATTGAAATAATTCCATTATATAGTATTAAAAATGGGGGCAATCACAAATGACGTCTATCAAAAAATTGAATTTTTAAGAATTACACTTCAGTGGTGTGGTAGGAAGGGTCTGAGGGGGTCTGGACCCTAAAACGAGATAGAAATTTGTATGAAAATATCCTCAAGAGCTCGAACTTTGATTTTCAATCAAAAAATATTTAAATGGATGATTACACCAGCAGGGGATATGGGGGGGTTGGGGTCCTATTTTTTAAAAACCAATAATAGTCATAATTCGAACTATCCCCCAAAATTAGGTATACCAGCCAAATACCCACCCCTCCCCCCTTTAATATTGAACATCATTTTTGAACGACCCCTTACTAACTGAGTAACCTCCAACAAACTTCTTAAAACGGTTGACTAATGACATTTTTACCATAATAATTATGACATGATGCAACAAACTTAATATAATGCTTTCTAGCCTCACTAGGGATTTAATAAAATTCAACATTATTCTCATTCACGTTTGCTAAAAAATTAATAATCTTTACATCAATGAATAATCAGCATTTATTTCAAAGCGTCAAAAATCTGAATTGGATGTGAATGATTTTTGATGAATAGAATTAGCGATAGAAATGTATTCATTAAAATATATGAAAATTTAAATTTGTTTTGACAATAATAAAAAAGACGTTTTCTTCTTATCCTCATCATACACTCATTGAAGTCATTTATATGCGAGGAACAGAGTGTAAGGTCATCATTTCATCTCTTTTTCATTTTTTCATTTTTAGTGTGTGGCAAAGTTGTCGAATTTAATAAATCAAAAATGTTTGCCTGAGTATTACTTTCACTAACTAATTTAATAGTCAGTGAATTCACTTGTTGACACATAGCCCGCTGATTTTGGAAATGACAATCAATTTTTTATGCAAACATCTGCCATACGAATTAACACAATAATTGATTACTTAGTAGCATTTCCTTGAATACTTAAATATCATGTTAATGTTAATTTAATTCAGTATTCTTGTGATGAAAGCTTGTCAAAAATCAAATAATAAAATCAATGACGCATTTAAAGTAACGTTAATAAATATATTGTATTTATGTCTATAAGTGTTGTCAATTTTATAGTTGTAGAAATAAAGTGTGCTTATCCCACATATTAAAAATAGGAATATACTCGTGTATTGTTCGTGTGAAATGAATTTTTAGACAGTTGTAGTACCATCAACTCTGAGCCCATTAGAAAAGATTTCCTCAGCGTGTTCTATATTTGGACAGATTAGAGCTTCGGATGGGGACCGTTCACTTATTACGTATAGCAAAAATGACTTTTCAGACCCCCTCCTCCCATTCAATGAAAAATAATTTCCTTTGTTTGAATTGTCACAAAATCTCAGACCCTCCTCCCCCCCAAAAGCGTTACGTAATAAGTGAACGTCCCCATGTTTTATTTGGCATACATTTTAGTCATTTTTAGTGATCACGCTGACGCCATCGATTTGTTTTGGGATTGGATGATGGATTTGGATTATTTTGTGTCATTTTTGCGGCAGAATTAATATCATTAAGTGTGGATTAAACGAAATTTGCAGACATCCGTTACAAATTTTGAGATTCGATCCAAAAAATACTGTTTAATGACCATTATTGATTTATAATCTACATCCTGATCTATAAATGCGGAAAATGTAACGTTAAATTCTATGTAACACGATATGCGCAAACAGGCATGTGCGAACGACGTTTAAGGCATTATGCTCTCAAAAAACATAAAAAAAATATTTTATTGTGTAAACTTAAATTGAAAAATAACATTTATGGACGAGACTGAATTTAAATTACAGTATATCGAAATGATTGATTCTTATGGAAATTGAATAATAATTTATGAGATTATGGGAAAGCATGGATCATCCCTAAATTTTTTAATATTTCAATTTTTCTTTCTTTCTCATGCCTCATTGGATATTTATGTCAGAAATACCTGCATCCATGGATTACACAATATTTCATGTTGTATTTTTGACAATTCACACTTCACAGCAGGTAGGCATACACATATAAATTGTATCGAGTCATTATACGAAAGGGATCATCATCATTGCATTGATTGAGACGGACACAAAGAAGCACAAAGAGGAGAAGAAAAGAAAATTATTATATTAAGCGAGATATGTGATTTACTTCTTTATGTCCATGATGATTGTGTATTATATTGATTTTTTTAGTATACAAATTTTGGATTTGCGATTCTCGAATTGATTGATCAAGGTTGAAATAAAAATAATTAAAATTGTTCATGGTAAAGAAGCTTACTGAGCGAATAATGCTGTAATTTTTTCTTGAAGAACAGAAGATGATTATTTGGAAAAAAATTTGCTATCTTTGTGTTTTTACTCAAGAATTTATTTCTTGAATTTTAAATTAATTCTGGTTTATTGAATGACAGAGGTGTGTATAGACATTTTTCAATGAGAGGGTATTCAGGGGAGTTATTGGGTGTCAAAACTCCCCTTTTTGATTTTTTTGTCAATTTACTAGGAGGTTTTAAGAAAAAAAAAATACCAAAACCCCCTAAATTTTTTCGTTCATATAAAAAAAGTCAACCCCCTCCACCGAAAACTTTCTGGATACGACCCTGGAGTAAGGGTTATAATGAGAGCCCTAGGGATTGAATTTAGGGTTTCCAACAAAAAATTTTTACACAATAGGTGCATAGCTAGAGGAGGTTTAGGCAGGTTTAAGAAGAAAAAGGTATCAAATCAATCAATTTTTGACTCTGAAATCATGGGCATACTCATGGGTCCAATGGGGTCCGGACCCCCTCGAAAAATTCTTTACATGGAAAATTTTTTTCTAAAAATTATTAACATACCATTAGAATTAATAATAATTACAAAACCATGAGAATATGAAAGAAAAATTTTTTAGAAATATCTTCTAAAATATTTTTCTGGGTACGCCCCTGCTCTGAATGAGTGAGGGGGTTTCCCGTCCATAGAAAAAACCCTCAGCCTCAAAAAATTGAAGTTACTTTTGTTTATAAAAAGATTGTCCAATTTCAGTTCCAAATTACACAATATTTTTGATGATACACTGACTTTTAAGACGTTATGTTACAGAAAAGTCCACTCAGATGTGAATCAATGAATCAAACGCATGAACTCACCACGAAAAAATTCTCAATATTTGTTTTCACAATTTCATGTAAATTTTTTTAAAAAAAATCTTTTTTTCGCCTTTTTTGCAAAGTTAAGCATCAAAAGACTTTCTAATTTGTCACTTCACCTCAATATTCTTCTTGTTTGTCATTTCATTCAATATCATCGTGTGACAAAACAATTCACTAATTATTATTAACAATTTTCATCTTTAGCAAATTAATTCTTCATATTCCAATCATTTATTACCCATGAAAGTGTTGGATGTAATTTTCAAGTCCACCTCTACACGACTTAACGATTAAATTAAGACTGAGTAGCAGTCCGTTGAAGACCAAAAGAAACAAAAAGTTTTTAAAAACAAACGTGAGAGAGCCGGTTTCTTCTCTTTAAGTTGCTCAGAGCGAATTCTTCTCATTCGTTCAACTTTAATTCTTTTTTTTCTTTTCCTTTATTGATATTTCCACGCTGCTGTGGAAGTAAATTTAAAAATATTTATTGCATGATTAGACGTATCTTAAATTACTCTATTCACCTCAATTTAATTGTGTAATAGCATGAAATTATATGTAAAGTAAAAGAAGATATTCTTAATACATCATGTCACATTCAGTCACACGGTAGCTCGTAATTTTACACATGGTAGCTTATTCGGCCTATATTTATCATCAAAAGAACAGAAGCCAGAATGAAATTGTAGTTTTTTTTTCAGCTTTTTACCGCTACCGTCTGTGGCTGATTGTTCATCTTTAAAGTCAATTAAATTGGAATTATAATGTAATTTGTTTCTACTAAACATAATAAAATTGATCATAAGAGTTGTGGTGTCGAGTTTGCTGAATTATTATCTATATCTTAATAATCATTTTGTCTTGAGTGAAATTGATGTTTTCCGTCCTCAGAAAGTTAATTTAGTCAAATTGAGTTTGGAATTATTCAGTTCAAAATTTGAATTTTTAGGCTCTAAATAATTGTTTTAAAAAATACCTTAAATTAGGAATGCTTTGTGGTTTTAGTGGAAATGCTTACTTACTTACTTCGCTGGTCATACAGATCAATTGTGATCCATGGAGGTCCAAGGGAGGTCCTCCCTTAGTGGAAATTAGTGAAATTAGTTTATATTTAATTTCAAGAGAAAAACTCTTAAAATACGTCTGCGTTTTCTGGGTTAATACCCTCAGTACCTGTAAAAATGTCTAAAATATATGACAATATAAGAGAAAGGAATGCTGTGAAAATGTGATTTATTTTTTATTACGTGCAGAAGAGCATCCAGGGGGTGATTTTGGACGTCGACACTAAATGTTGTCGACTATACAAAAAAAAATTCAAAACACCCAGAAATGATCAAGGCTGATGGTCCGAAATTCAAAGTTAAGTGTTTGGGAATTCCGGTCCCCTCTGGTTATGACTGTGATCATGAGCATAGCCAGAAAGTCTAGATTGGACCCTCAAGATTGAATTGTGTATGGAACCTTCCCTCAAAAGATCAAATCATAGTAGATCAACCCCAGTCCCCCTCCTAAAAATGCGCTCAATTTAAAGTCTGAACAGAAAGATTCTCATCGTTTTCATCTTCAAGTTTCCATATAAAATGCGAATGCAATATGTTGTGAAGATAGTTGGTGAAATATGATAAGAAAAAAAATTGGAACACCCGCTGATCGTAATTGAAATTGGATGATCGAATATTGATTGAGCAAAAAATTATTAACAATTCTTGAGTTTTGAGTAAATTCAATTTGCAAGTCTACAGACTCCAGTGAATTGGCACAAAGGAATTTCAATAAATGAAAAAAGAAGAAGAAGAATGCAAAAGAAAAGAATCTCACATTGGAATTTTAAGTGGCCGCATTATAGACAGAAATGTTGAAGCCTTTTAGCAATGTTGCTTCTTTTTATTTATTTACTTTTTTTTGTTTTTTTTCTCTGTTTTAAAGTAAATCATATTGTAAAGAGTGCTCACCTCGTGTCGATTTCATACATTTTTTTTACAAACTTCCTTTTTGAAGTCCAATGCCGATAATCGATTGCATGATGACGCAACATTATTTAATCGAATTAATTCTTTATGTTTATCGAAACATATGTAATGATGATGTATTTCTATGTCATGGAAAGACATCAAACGAATAAACTTTACTGTTTTGGATACTTTACAATTTTTTTAATCATGCAAACACGAATTTAACAGTTATGAGTGTCAGATTGATTTTATACATTTAGTCAGTAACCGATAAGCAAATAATATTTTTTTGGTAGTTCATTCATAATTATTGTTATTAACATCCATATAATTTTCTGACTATCCGCTCGATTTGATGGCTTGTTTGAAAGACATTTTGAGTACAAATATTTTAACAGCATCAACGTTCCTTAAATTATGAAAAGGGTGTTTAAAGTTTATTTATTTCAAAGGTCATTATAAAATGTTTGATCATGCAAATTAATAATGACTATAAACGCATTAATATTTTTTAAAGTTAATATCAAGTGGGTCAAGAAATACACCAGAAGGATTTTTGATTTCTTTCCCTTTAGTCATAGACCCAGGAGCAGACCCAGAAATCCCAAGAACCCCTCTTGGATACGCTCCTGCACAGACCCATCTAGTTTAATAAAGATGGGAATTTCTCGAGAGAGTTTTATGGATCAAATATCTTATCCCCCTTCGACAGAAAATTTATTTTAATGAGGTTTAGATTTTATGAGGTAGCTACAAAAGTTTTTCTAGGGGTTTCAAATATTTTTCGTTCTTATATGTCTCATGGTTTCGTTCTTGTTGATTATTTTAATGAAAATTGCTAAGGGGTTGTTCATTTATTACGTTTGTTTTTAAGTGGGGGTGGTTCTGAGATTTTGTAACAGGCTAAACTAAAGAATTTTATTTTCGTTCAAAATTTGTAACGAGGGGGAGAGGTCTAAAAAGTCGCTGTTCTTTGTAACCTAATAAGTGAACGACCCATTTGATTCTAAACTTAATGCATCGATCTCAAACTTGATCCATATTACAAAACTAAATTTAAAAGAGGACGTCACAAGTTAAAAATAAATACTTCATTTTTAAGTTACATCTAAATGTTGCGCCTAAAAGGTTTGCAACCTTTATTCAAACTCTAAAAAGTTTACATCCGCACAATTTTTAGTTGGTAGCTCATCTTCCACTAGCAGGGGCGTATCCAGAATGTTTTTTATGGAAGATCTCTTTCAATCATGACCTTTTTGTTGTAAACTTAGTATTGGTTTTTCTAAAATTAGGGGGGGGGGGTGACCTTGAACCCCCCACTAGATACGTTCCTGTTCACTACATTTTATGAACAAACCCATAACATTGCATATGAACAACCCTAAATTAGTAGTTATCTGTATCTAAGAACATAACTTGTTAGCAGACAACAAGTGATGGAATGGCACCAAAAATGTCATTTAGATGTTCATCTCCAGGTCATTTTCATAACTTTTATGATTGTTCGCCTAAATATATATGTTATCATCATATTGATAGCAATATTAAGATAATTTGTTTATTTTTGTTGACTGATTTGCATAAATTAATTAGTGATTTTTGATGGACATTTGAATAATTTTTTATCTGATACTTTCGATTGTTCTGACTGGTCCAGTATTGTAGATTCAAATTTCTTAATGACATTTATTACATTTAATGACATAAGCTTGATAAGAGAAGCCTAGAAGAGTCAATAAACTAACAGCATTGTCTATGAATTTTTAAACAATAAACTTGAGGATAATATTTCCTCAGATACCGTCATACCGACCCACAAACATTCAAATGTTGACCGCATGATGGTGACTACTACTTGATCGCTAAGTGGTGAACTTATTACGTTCAAATGTTGAAGAAGGGGAGGGGGTCTGAGATTTTGTGACAGGTCAGACAAAGAAAAATTTTTTTCTTGGAAAATTTGTTACAAGGGGGAAGGAGGGTCTAATATTTCGTTTTTTTTCCGTAACGTTATAAGTGAACGACCCCTAAGTGGTCAACTCTTCAATATGTGCTGAACGGTAATAGCTATCAATAAAAATAACGCGAATTATGACCTCTCGAATTTTTGATGCGCTGAAAGGTGGCGACAAAATATATGCGTGACCTTTCACACGCTTTGTCATTATTTACTCCTTTTGCCTTCACAATTCAGGTTGTTAAATTATTATGATAAGAAAAGAAAAAAAAATTATAGATGTTTATAAAATAACATGCGGCATTTTTTTCTTCGAGACTATGCTGTGATTAAATAATTTTCTCTTCTTCTCTCTTGTCTCTCTCTTTAGACGTCTCGATGATGATACCTAAAATATAATCATCTTCAGTTTTATTCACACAAAAAGTATGCGTCTCTGTCAGTATTTCTTCATTCATTGTTTTGATCAGTGCTGTTTGTGAATTAAAATATTATTCATTGATCAGATAAGAAGGGAAGGATGATAAAAAATAATTTCGACGTTCCTTTTCGTTTAGTGCTGGTTCTTTTTCTTGGAATTATACTCGGTATTAGTCTATCGACGATATTTTTATATTCAAAAAAATTATCCATAAGTTTACACAATGCTAAGCAAAAAACAAAGCAAGTGGACATGAGAAATGCCAGAAGTTTGACACTTAATCAATACAATAGATCTATGGCTGATGAGTTAACTCGAGATGTTCGAGTTTTATGTTGGGTATTGACAATGCCAGAGAATCATAAGGCAAAAGCCATTCATGTGAAAAAAACATGGGGCAAGAGATGTAATAAATTGCTCTTTATGAGCACGTCTGCTGATTCCGAATTGAATACAATAAGTTTGCCAGTGGAAGAGACGAGGACTAGTCTTTGGGATAAAACGCGTTTCGCACTTCAATATATTTATAATTATCACTTTGATGAAGCCGATTGGTTTCTGAAAGCTGATGATGACTCGTAAGTAGACACGCTTGATATTTAAGTGCTATATAAAAATTTGGTATTGACTATTTTTCCTAGTTATTATATCATGGAGAACGTTCGGTACATGCTGTCGCAATATCATTCAAACACATCATTATACTTTGGTCACAGATATGCATCTAAATATGTTTACTCATATATGGCTGGTGGTGGATATATCCTGTCTAAAAAGGCTGTTCAAAAATTCGTGACAAAATTAATGCACGATAAAAATAATTGTCGAATAGAAAACGAAGGAGCTGAAGATCTCGAGTTAGGAAAGTGCTTTGAGAACCAAACACTCTTTATTGACGATCGAGACATGCTCAAGCAGAAAAGATTCTTTCCTGTTGGAGTTATGGAGCATTTTAAACCAAAAACTGAAAATAATACATTTTGGTATGATAACATGATGTACTATAATTCAAAATTTGGAGGACTTGATTGCTGCTCAGATCTAATCGTTAATCTTCATTACGTTAATCCCAGGCAGATGTATATGTACGATTATCTAATATATAATGTCCATCCGTTCGGTCTTGAAAAAAATTCAACTGAAAAGTTACCGCCAAAAATTTCATTGAGTGAAATAATTAAATCGTCAGATGAGCCAAGTAATGCTACTGATTATAAAAGTCATGTAACTCATCACATATTTGAAGAGGATGAGAAATTTCGATAATTGAATTTCGGAGACAAAGCTGTAATTAGTGATAAGTGAAATTATGGAGATTATAAGACAAATAGTAAGCTTTTATGGTATTGTTTGAGCGTGCCATTGTTTATCAACGATCATTGCTAACTGTGATTAAAAATATATTTACTGATGCTGAAAAAATTGATTAGAAAATAGCTGTGCTGTTATCTGGATGCTTGTTATGGGACATCTTAAGCTTGAAAGGAATAAATTTGCAGTATTAGAATGAGACAAGTTTTTAGGAATATTCAGGGACGTATTCAAGGATTTCTCTAGGAAAGTCATAATGTTTCTTAGACATCTAACATTCTTGTGTTAAGCCATTTCACAAAACGACCGTTAAAAATAATTTCAAACAATTCAAAAATTATTTATCCGTTAGAAAATAAATTTGAGTTTTGTTTTAATTAAGCTTTTTAGGACAACTTTAAAGGTTTAAAAATGTGTGATATTCCTTAAAAAAATTCTATATTTTGTGAAAAGATAGGTTCTTTTTTCATGGACATCATTTGTAAATATTTCTGAGCATCTTGGATAATTTTTTTAGATCAGGGTCAAAAAACCCATCCTAGATACACCTTTGACCAGGGTAGTATCCAAAAAAAATTTAAAGGGGGCGCTTTAACACCAAAATCACCTCCTAGATACACCCCTGCCTTTGACAATACTTACATTCACTAAACAACAAAGAAATTATCACATTTGATAAAAATCTGAATATTTTTATGGATCCGCAATTAGCATATACCTAATTATATGCACGAGACTAATAAGCTAATCTATGAAAAGTTTGAAAAGAACCGTACGAAGAAGGAGTGTTTCACTGATGACGTCTACTAAAAAATTTTGGGATTGTCTGAACAGGAGCGTATTCAGGGGGAGGGGGGGGGGGTTTTGGGGGTTAAGCCCCCTTCTTTTTGGGAAATTTTTTCAATTTGCTAGGGTTTTTTTTAAAAAAAAAGTCCCAAAACCCCCCCTAAATTTTCCCTTTCATACAAAAATATATATCAAAACTCCTCCCTTGAAAAATTTCTGGATACGCCCCTGTGTCTGAACATTCAAAAATAAAAGTTAAACATTCCAAAATATTCTCGATCATTCTTTGAGAAAACTTTCTTATGTGTAAAGTGCAACAAATCTAATGTAAATATAAAGTCATTCCACACATGCATAAACCGGATTTAAAAATTAAATTCGATGCAATCAGAGGCACATGCATCAGTTCTAATCAAGGGCGTATCCAGAAATTTTTGATGGGGAGTTATTTTGTTGTATGAACGGGATTTTGTTCTTAAAAATTGAAAAAAAATTCCAGAAAATGGGATGGGGAGTGTTAACCCCCTGAATATGCCCCTAGTTCTGATCATCCTGTTAGAATTATTGTGATTATTTGAGATTATTTAAATATTTTTAACCTATTGATACTTTGGTCTCAAAACTTGTTTAGATATTCAAACTGTCATTAGCATTTACGAATTCATCATTTGACCTTTACATCGTGAATTTACCTTTGTAATAAAAACGTATATTACGTAAAGAGTGTCACTGTGTCATCTTCGTTTTATTATTTAAAAAAATTTATTATTTACAGGGAAAATTTAATAGTTTATTATCCGTAAAAAAATAAGTGTTCAGTCATAATATCTCTTCTTCATGGCTCGATACTTCTTCAGTGCGTATAAAGTTTCAATTTCTTTCTTCACATACTCCCCTTTTGCAATCATTTCCTCGATCTTTTTTGGGTCGGTCTCATCTTTATTCCTATTTTGGTAAAAACATAAATTACTAGAAATTATGATCGTTAAAATTAACTGCTATGGGCAGTTGTGAGATCCAGAGTTGCTCGCTCATGTGATTAAATTCTTCCAAATACTCAATTATTATTTTATGCAATGCAATGGTTGTGTATGTAGCTATATTAGCAACATAATTAAGATATTCAGTCTAGAAAATTTATTCCTGAGCATGTCAATCTACACAACTCTGAACAACATCCATAATATTTACAAACAGACTTTATTATCACTTGATCTCTTACCTTAAAAAGGCTTTCTTACAGCCAACTTGCATTTTCTTCGGATCGGCAGGATACTCTTTAAGTAAATATTGCAGGTTTTTGTAAAGAGCAATTACTCGACTCTTTTGTGACATTTTTGTTAATTAAAATTAAAAGTTAAAGAACTAAAAAATTCGAATGAAAACAATTTATAGATGTAATAAATGAGTTATAATTTTTATTTGTTTTATTAACTTGTGCGCATTTATAAGCACTGATCATCTATGCAAGTCAGTTTATTGAGCATGCTCGACTTTAAGTTTGAATCATTATTTAATTATTTTAATTTTTCAAAATATTTGAAACTTTTTAAAACAGCAGGTAATTAGAAAGTTATCAATAGAATAAAGAATATACGCATTATTTAGGTACAAAGTGTAACTAATTATTGTTCTAATGACTGAAAACATGCTATAAACAAGAAGAAACTTATCAGGGCTAAGAAAGTTTAGAATAATTGAATAAATCTTAATTTTCTCACATAAACTGGAGACAGAACCGTAGAATAAATTGTCTAATCAGTAAATTTAAAAACGTAGAGTTATTAAAAGCTATTAACTTGCCAAAATAATGCAATTAAATGAATTTTAAAAAAAAAAATTAATTTTAACGGATGAAAAAAATTTGAAATTTTGAGGGCATGAAACTTTACTGAGCGTGGAAGTTCACAAGTTGACTAAAAATTCCTTTTATTTAATCAAAAAATATTTTATTTAATGATTTTAACTAACAAACTACTGCAAAATGGAGAAAAATAACAGTGCAAACAACAACTGTCGGTTCTGCTTGCGAATATTTGATGACGATAATGACGAAAGAATAGTTATAACATCACAAATATCTGAAGAATTCAGAAATATCACTCAAACCGAGGTATATAACACAAACAAAAAAAAATCATAAATCTTAATTTTATGCTGCTTTATGCTGGATTAGAAAAATCGAATTGATTATTATTGAACTAATGGCTTTGAAGTAATTGCAATCCAGTAATCCAGATTTAAAAGCTTTATGAATAACTTTTGATTTTAATTTGCCAAGCAATCAGCATAACATTTACCGAGATCCAGAATGAAAGCATCAAATATTAATTGCATTAATCTTTTACCTTTTTAGTTGAAAATGCAAGCTTTATATTCAAACACTATCTGCGTAAAGTGTTTTGATAACGTCAAGAACTTTTGTCAGTTCCGGAAAGAGCTTATAAACAATCAGGCAATTTTATATCAAGTCTTTCACGATGAAGAACGCATATCGAGAGATGAAGAAACCTTTATAGATATTTCGCAGGCGGTTAAAATTAAATTGGAAGTAGCAGAAAATGAATCCTATCATTCAAATGCAATTAATTTCGAGTCGGAATCGACAATGCACGATCAAGATGGAGAAAATACTGGATATAATTATCAATTTAAAATTGAAGGACACAATCCCAATTACGAGGGAATTTACAGTAAGCCATAAAATCCAGGAATTTTATCACTTATTTAATGTATTTTTTACGATAAATTTCAGGTTCTTGGGGATTTGCTGACATGCAAGCAGCTTCATCAACGGGACATACATCTAAAACAGTCATTAAACGAAAACCCCGCAATCCTTTAGCAGATAATCCAAGAGAGAAACAGTATGTTGACCAAAAAATTGTGCAAATTTACCAAAATCATTAACTAAGTGCTAACTGCTGAAAATCATAACATAACATTTGACTACAAATTATGATCTCAATAGCTACCGAACGACACAGATCGTGATTATTAATTATATTTTATCTGTTCACAGAAAACTTTGTGCAGATTGTGGAAAATCATTCTTAGCGTCCTATCTGCGTCGTCACTATCAACGAGTGCATCTAAAAGAAAAGCGATTCGAGTGCGACCTTTGTGGATTGCGTACTTTCAAGAAGCAGCACATTGAGGAACATTTGAAGCGTCATTTTAAAATCAAAGATTATCACTGTGATCAGTGTCCATCTGCATTCACAACAGGTAAAAATATTTTGTAATGAGTGATTTCTCGAGACTTTAATAATGTTGTGATTAACTTGACTACAGGAACCGAGCTTAAAATCCACATTAAGAATGTTCATTGTGATGATCGTCCGTTTAGGTGTGATCATAAAGGATGTGATTCGGCATTTAAGCAGAAAGAGAATCTTAAAGAGCACATGTTACGTCATACGCAGAAGAAGAACTTTGTCTGTCTCGTGTGCGATAAAGGTAAGCTAAATATAATGGATGATAAAATAGTGAAAATTTTCAATATCCAATTCAATCTCCAATTTCAGCATTCTACAACAATTCAAGTTTGAAAGCGCATCAAATAATCCATACAGGCAATCCTCACATACCGTGTCATGCATGTGGCAAATTATTCTTCTCGAAGCAAGCTCTTAAGCTACATCATTTGCATCATCATCAAGCACCTACATTGAAATGTGACCAATGCGATAAAATGTATGTCATAAAAGCTCTATTAATAGACTTGGAAGATGAGATTAATTAATTGAAAATGTTTAATGTCTTTCTTCAGGTACTTTACGCAATCAGAATTAAATCATCATATGAATTCTCATTCAAATATTAAGAAGTATCAGTGTCAATATTGCAGCAATCAGTATATGGCTAAGAACCATTTGAACCGTCACATCTCAACGGTTCATATGAAGGCAAAGATTCGATGTCAAGTCGTTGGATGTACATCAGATTTCCCACGAAAGGATCGATATCGAGCTCACATCTTATCGCACCATCAAAATTTAGGACCTGATTTCGTTAATCAACTGCTTAATGGCATTAAGGACGTACCGGTTGAGTTTTCAAATCAGAATTTCCAACTAGCATAAAGCTACAAATTTTAAATTATTCATAACATGAACATAAATCTTGTCGGCATTGATTGTGTCTGTTTTAATCAGTTTTTGTAATGACTAAAATTTAATTTGTCCAAAATACCATTAAGAGAGCATTTTTGAGACACGAATGCCTGCATATTCATTAATTGATGATTGATTTGATTAAATTCTAAACTTTATCTGTCACAAAAATGCTGTAGATTGGTGTCTAATATCCTCAATCAGTATTCTCGATGGCAAAACTTGAGCAAGCACAAAGTAAGCAGCTAATCATGTAAATCTGGAATTTAAGAGCCTCTTTGACACTTGTGCAATGCCTAATTGAGAATAAGTTTGGGAAATGAAATAAAACTCTTATAGACACACACCTGGCAAGAGGACGGACTCTACATAGATGACCATCGTTTAAGATGACTGTTTTAAATATTATCTTACTCTGTAAACCTTTCGTTCATGTAACGATCAACAAAAATCAATTTTCTAATTTTGATCTTCTCCTAATGATTTAGTTTGTTAATAAGAATTTGTAAAATAGTTAGTATGGCCATTGTCTCTAATGGCATTTTTGTAGATTTGTGCACCTCAATTAATTAACTTTTCCTTACTAAAATTATCATTGAATTACTATTGGAAACAAAATAATATTAGATAAGTAATTTCTCATGCAAATTGAAGAGAATATAATTAATTATAATAATTTGTAGATGGTGAATACATTTGCATGATCAATAAACAAGTGCATAAAAAATTATTGAAAACATAAATGATTGTAATTTTTAAAAAAATACCCAAATAAATTGCTGGGAAATTGGAATTAAAAGATATTAATGTTTTTGAGCTGTGTTTAGTCATTTTGTGGTCTACAGGAAGCTCTCTATCCTATACAACGCTGATTAAATGCAATCAAAAGTGATTAAATTCATCCAAGCACTTGTACATGGCAAATTAAGGATCAATTTGAAAGGATGGATAGCTTGGTAAATAGAAATGCATTCACGAAGTCAAATTCGTCACAATTAGGTCCATTAAAGACAGCTGCTGAATTCACAGACATCCTGGAAATTTATCAAGTGAACTTAAAACAGGAATCAGAAATTGACTCGAAAAATATTTGAATTCTGTAACGGTCAAAAAATATTTGAATTCTGTAACGGTCAAAAAATATTCAAATTCTGTTGAAATAGGGATCGCTCATAAATGACGTCTAATTTTTATGGAGGAAGGAGGGTCTGTCGCTGTGTGACACTTCCATCCATAAAATTTTTTGTATAAGAATTTTTAGACAGAGGGGGTCTAAAAATCACATTTTTGCATAACGTCATTTATGAATGACCCCTTAAGAATATCTGGTGCCTAAGTGGAGTTTAATCCTGGATATCGAGCCATATGTAGACGATTCTGTGAGAGTAAGACCTCTAGTTAGGCAACAGACTAAATTTCTGTATCACTCTTTTTGTGAGTAAGTCTCAATCTATTGTGTGGTCGACAAGGAACAATGCTCACGACATTACAAGAATAATACAACAGAATTAAGTTTTTAATAATATTCCAATTTATTATCAATTTTTGGAAGTGTTTCTTGGAACAATAGCATAACAGTTTTGCTCTAAATGTTATCAACGTTGCGTTGTGCAAGAAGGGATATATCTTGATAATAACAGACACATGATTGGAAGGGAAATATAGCTAATAATATAGAAATGGGATAAATAAATGCATAATATTAGTTCCTAAATATACTTTAATCATGGAAAGTTGCAATTTAGTGTAGTGGAGATGACAATCGAGACAACTGATTAGTATTCTTATTATTTGACTCGTTCTTGCACTCAACTATCTCGTCAACCTGTCTCTTCAACTGTTCCTGCAAAGCTAATAGCTCACGAGTTCTCTGATAGACTGGATCTTCTGTTCTCATTGATGGATTCCATCTACAGTAAAGTCCTTTCCATAATCGAATGTGGCGCATGCTTGCAATTGGCTTAAGAACAGTTTGAGTTTGAGATGAATTAACAAAACCTCCATAAAGTGGATTTCTATAAAGGTCTAATGATGCATTCATCCATGACCATAACGATACAGATTGCTTTTTAACTTCCTGGACTCTTTCACGTTCAGTATTACACAAAAAGGTTCCAAAACGACACGAATATAAATGATCGAGTATTGTTATCAAGAAGTGCTCATTAAATTCCATAGCCATTGGCAACTGCTTGCTTATCTGCCATACACAATCAATAAATTGTATAAAGACTGGAGATCGATCAGCATCTGAATGATTAATGTCACCATGTCCATATCTCTGTTGAAATTTATGACCAAAACTTAACCATTCCTTCTCTATTAATACTTCAAATCCTTTGATTGTACGATAATATGGATCTAACATAAGCATTGCCAAAGCTGTTAGCTGAGCAGTTCTGTCCCATCCATCACTGCAATGAACAACAACAGAATTCTTCAAATTTTCTATTCGATCAACAATCCGAATTGATCCAGCCATAATGCATTTGATATGTTTAAGCCACATCGTGTTGTCTACAGCAGAGAGCCATTTCTGATCGTCAGTTGCTGGAAAGCATATTTCCTTTAATTTTCTCAAGCTCTCACGCATGACATGAATGTTATGAATATCGAGGAAAATTAATTCAACATTTTGATAAGCATCTTCTGATTCATATCCACCTCCTTTTGCTCTATTCGCGACTGCATTAGATGATGGTCGAGCATCAGTGATGGTCAATTTATGAGATAAAGCATTTGTATCCATAATAGCGTTAATATAGCTCTCGTCTTCTGAAGACTTCTTTCCAGACACTCCACAAAGAGGCTGACTACAACGAGTGATTGTGGCCAATGATTGAGGATGAATCCATGACAAAACTGGCAAACGGTTACGTGAACGAAAGTTAGCTACAGCCTTTAAATCCTCGTCTGTGATTGCACGAGGAACAGCTAGAACTGCTGGATAACTGTCACAAAGCTCATAATTTTGATTGATTTTTGTTATCCTCCATTCAATGTTGGCATTTGTACCCTGATAATTTAGATCCAGTTGAGTTAAGTTCCTTCATTTTTAATGATAAAGCTACTCACCAATCCCATACGACGAAATTCAGCAATTGGCTCATAGATTGTCCATCCATCTTCAGCAAAAATCTCTGAATAGCTAAATGCGAACAGCTTAATGTTGTGGGCAAGCGGAAAAGCAAATTTTTGTAGCTTCTCAAAGACAGTCCTCCTTGAATGATTTTCCTGCTTATGAGCAAATCGTAAGTTTCTCATGTCCTTGCATAATATATCGATTCCATACGAATTTTCTCCTCTGGAACTGGCACCACCAACTTTTTCTATTCTAGAGACAACGCCTGAAAATTGATTAATCAAGAAGAGTTAAACATCAATTTACTTCCGTTTTAGTTTTATTTACCCAACGGAACATCCAAAATCTGACTTGATAAATCCTTTTCTGTTGGATATGATTTAAAGAACAAGCGATAGTTTGTAATGATGAGAACGCCTCTTGTAGGACCATAAAATGGACAGATATATGTCACTTCATTCTTTTCTTGGAAAGTTTCATTAGGCAAGAATGAAAATTCTTTTGAATACTGAAATTAAAGCGAAATTTAATATATTACTGCAAGATTTACACAATTAAACTTAATTACACTAGAATCGTTGTTCAAAGAATCTGTTGATCCTGATCTTTTAGAGTTTACATCGTTATTAATCATCTTTTTCTGAATTTAATGAATTTTTCCTTTTATTTACTATTTATCTAACTAAAGCTGTGACCCGCCAACTATGACAGAATCAACTTTCAATTTGGTCTTTAATTAATGTTTTTGAATATTATTCAATAACTTTATATGCTGATTTTTATAGCATAGAACTACTATTTTTACTATTTATATGATTTCAAGATTCCTAAGATATTGATGTTAACAAATGAAGAAAATTATATTACTAAAACTAATCCAGAGTTCTTTACGGAAATTTTGAAAACATTTTGAAAATTTCAAAACCGTTAAAATTTAAATATTTTTTTAACGGTTTTTAAGCAGTTTGCTATGACTAGCTTGACTATAGCTTACAAAATGTTATTAAAGTGACAGTTCTAGAGAGTAACAACTTGAGATACTTAGAAATAATAAAAAATTGATAAAAATAGATGAACTCTCCAGAATCGATGGCTTGAATAAAAAGATGGCTGTAAAATATTCTAAAAAATAAATTAAACATCCACTTATCAAAGCAGCTCTGTCCTAAACAAATAATAAATCAACACATCAAAGTAACACAAAACAGATTACACTATTTGGTAATGTCAAGCACATTTCTCACAGATGGCGTAAGTGTGAAAATACAAAAAATTCCTTTTGTTCAAAATTCACGTACATACATGCACGCAAAGAATTTAGTCAGGCTGGTCACCCCATATAATGTTTATAATTTAAACAAAAAAAAATTTAATTGTGTCGCAAAATTCCGAAAGTTGTATTAAATTAATAAGTTTAAAGTGAATAATTTTCTTATTAAGCATCAATTGTTAATGAAAAGTTTGGTTTTATGGTCGATTTAGCATTAGTTTGAGTTAAAAAAGCCCAAAATGAACATCAAACTTACATTCTCGCTTTTTATCATATTTTGTAAGATATTTCTTATCATAAAATAAATTTCGTGTACCTTAACATGCTGATGTCTTGTATTTTGATAAAATTTTAGACATTGCGACATGTTGTGACAATGTGGAGGCATTTGGTGGCGGTAGATCATTGGGTGGAGGAAATCGTGGATATAATGGTGGTGGACAGAAATCGAGAAGTGGAATTCATCCAAATCCATTGGCTGGTGTAGGCAACGAGTATGATAGAATGAATTACAATAAGAAATCCAAAGAAGCAACAACTCAACCAAAGTCCTCGGGCAGAAACATCTCAACACCACAAATTGTATTTATTTTAACAATGATCATGACCTTGGGATTTGCAGGATATTACTTTATTCAATTCTATCCGTTCCTATGCTCAAAAGAGTCAAAATACGATGTTATGAGTCGATCATCAGTCACTCCAACCCATTCAAGAGAATTCGAGTATGATGAGTCTACATCAAGTGGAACAAAATCAACAAATGCATCATACAGTAACGAACATGATGTTTAATGCTTAACTTCTCTCAATTCTACTCTCCATTCGATGAAATTCAAGACTGAGAAAAAAAAAACAATATTTTTTGACAACATTTTCTATTCGAAATTTATGTGGCATTTATACAAAATTACAAGGAATTTAGACTGCGAAAGCAAGGAGGTCATTCAGTTATGACGTCATAATATTGAGGGGGGTCTGATGACTAGGTCTTAAAATCCCATTTTTGATGGATCCTGTTTGGATCTTATAGAAATTTTATGTCCAGCAAAAATGGAGTTTTAAGACCCCCAACCCAAAAAACCTATCATGTCACGTAGATGCAGACATCATCCTCTCCATAAGTCCATAAGTGAATGACCTCAAAGAGATTTTGAATTTTTAGCATAAGTATAAGAGAATCTCATAAAATACGTATCATGTTTCAATCATTGCCTATGCATGTTTGCCATAAAAAGACAATCTCCATTTTTATATTAATATGTATGCTCAAACTACTTACAAGTTGCAGCTCTGTTGCTTGCAACTAACTGTTCAATTATCCGAAAAGAGAAAGACAAATACGCACATTCTTATGATGCATTGCTATTTTTTTATAGACATTAACATTTTTGACCTAAACAGAAATGACATTTTGACTTCCTGAATAATTTTTTAAGATTAGAAAAAATGGAAAGTGTTGGGAGATTCTTTCGTGACAATTGAAGTATTTTTTCTATTTAGAATAATTTTTATATCCTATATGACATAAATGAAATTTTTTGATACCTGAATAAAACTTGATGAGTTTGATCATTTTATATTGTGTTTTTCAATAAGTGGATGCTGTAATCAACAACCTTACGGGGCCGTTCATAAATGACGTCACGCAAAAAACGAGATTTTTAGACCCCCTCCTCCCTCTGTAAAAAATTTTCTTTTGTATGGAAGTGTCACACATTGTCAGATAGACCCCCACCCTAAAAATTGGACGTCATTTATGAATGACCCCTATTGTATTATAAAGATATAAATCCAGTCTCTCAAAAGCCTGAACAAGTCAGACAAAAACCACCGTCACGACACCGTCAGGGCACCCTCACGCCAATTTGACCCTTTGCCTTTATAACTTCGATGTAGCGGTGCCTTAATGTCTACGTTGTACTGCATGGGAAGCCTATAACAAGTATTTTTCGAATATTTTGTTCCCCACATTCACGAGAACCACGGAAAAGGGTCCATATGTTGAGTAGGGAAGGAGTATGAGGTGGTTTTAAAAAAATTCCATCGAAGAGGGGGGGGGGTCCATCTAGCAAACCAATAGATACCCAAACTATTGAACGAAGCTAATTATTCACAAACAAGCTGCCAAAGATGCCTGCTGAATATAGTGAATTTCAATTCCTAGCGACTCCCAATTTTCAAATTTTATTTTTCAGTTAAATCAAAAATTCAACGGAGTTAAGTTATTAAATGCTACATAGTAGGTAATCTTTTATTATTCACTTTTTATTGGGAGCACAGAAATAAATCACAACAAAAGTTTGTTTCATATCAAATTAATTAAGACTTTTTTTTTGTAATTTAAGGAAGGGCTTATTCAGTACAAAAGATTGATTTTTAAAACAAAATAAGAATGACTTAATAAATCTAACTTATAGCTCATCTTTGATATCATCTAATTCAACATCCGAAAGATCAATGTCTTCTTCTTGAATTGGTTCACCATCTTTACCATCCCATGCAGTGATTGTATTAATGTTTGGCAATTGTGCTCCTTTTACTGGTGATGTGTTTCCTCTACCGAATGATAAATCTCGTAAGAACTCATAAATTCCGTCTTTTGAGAATGCTCCACGTAAGATTGAGTATTTCATCTTTTTAATATTAACAGCCGCCATTGCAGGATATCCAAAACCTCCAATGTCCAAAGCTTCTTCAATGGCAACCTGTGAACCTCCTTCAGCCCATAACCATCCCCATTGCTTTTGCTTGAATTTATCAGCTTGTTCGGCGAGCATCTTAATATATCCATTCCTACAGTCTGCTTGACAATCATAAATATTTGGAAGAATTGAAACTACACACAATGGCTTATTTTCACAGGCAGACTTTGCAGCTTCTTCTGATGTCAATTCATAAACTTCTGGTGCTGGAATGTTCTCAACAAATCGACTCAAAGCCCATTCAACAATTCCACTTGCTTGACGTCCACCATCATATTCCTCAGCCGATGATCTGCTCTTCTTGCCTGCTGGGAAGTATTTGATTGTTGGATATCCTTGAACTCCAAATTCTTGTGCTGTTGATGTATGAACAGTTGCATCGAGTTGACCCAACTTGAATTTTCCTTTAAGTTCTCGTGCTGCTTTAGCATACTCTGGCTTCAAGTTCTTGCAATGTCTATAAATGTTTTGGAAATAAAAGTATTGAATTAATGTCTCGGATGAATAATTAAATAAAGTGTTTGGTGTCATTAATATGTGATTGAAATATAATTGAAAATGAGCGGCTTGGATTATATTAAACAAACTTCATGACCTTCCATTTGAGCATTAAAGTGATCACTTGAGTATCATAAACCGCTAGAAACCATTATTATTAAACAAAAATTGTTCATGTCAAATGAAATATGAACAGAAAGTCAATAGACTATAAAATATCAAATGTTTGTATAAACGGAATCTCCAAAAAGTTGAACAAATAAAGAAAGGAGAAGATGACGACTATGTGACACACTTTTGATTCTAATTTTGCGGTTTCTATATCTTTAGATTAAAATAATAAGAAGGTGATCTTTTATAATGCCATAATATGCACAAATGTTTATAATTACGTGGTTGGCCTTCAACAAACAACGTCAGCCCACGATAAAAAAAAATACATGAACATACTCAGTAGTTCTGAAAAGACCACGTAGCTATTTTGATCCTCATATTTCATAATAAGGTGTTTCCTTGAAAATCAACCAAAAATTGCTTTAATTTCGTTAAATAAGTTTAAAATTAATTTTTGGTTGATTTCGAGACAATTGTCCATAATTAAGGAACACTTACCCACACCAAGGAGCTACCATTGCCACAAGCCATGGCTCGTCACTGTCGAGTACTAATTTCTTGAAGTTTGAGTCAGTAAGTTCTACAACCTCATCACCACTGCTCTTATCACTGCCACTTGATTTTCCTGATGATTTGCCATCCAATTGATCCTTGACTTTTTTCTTTGCTGCAGCTAAACCAGCTTCAGCAATTCCCTTTGCCGTTCTCTCACCTTGATATGCTGTTGAGTCTTTTCCAGTGAAGATTTTGAGTGTTGGGAATCCTTGAACGCCATATTTTCCAGCTAAATCTTTGCTTTCATCACAGTCTACAGCACCAACTTTTACAACTCCTTTCAATGCTTTTGCTGCTTTCTTGTATTCTGGAGCAAGACTCTTACAATGACCACACCAGTTAGCATAGAATTCAACCTGTAATTGCAAGAAAAATTGTAATTTACAAAACTGTCTGGATGTTTCCAAAGTCTTATCACTTACAATCCACACATTATCGCTATCTGTGACAAGTCTATCAAAATTTGCTGAGGAAAGCTGTACAACATCATCACCACTGTCATATAATGCAGTGGTAATATTAATTAATACAAATAGGAGACCTTTTCATAGATAAAAGAGATTAAAAAATTAATAAAATTTTGCCGGAACTTTTTTGATCACTAAACTTACCAAAAACCTTTATACTAATCATCTTTAATGACTTATTTTCTATACAATTGAATAAACTATTAGACTAACTGTTATTTTGTGCTGGTTCCTTCCTTAAATATTTATGAAATGATCAGATATTCACAGAAATCTGTATTTATTAGTAAGTCTTTAGAAATTGATGATGAAACGACTTCTGATTGGTTGATTCGAAAGTGGGTACGAAGCTTGTTGTTCTAAAGTTTTTATTTCAAATTTTTATTATACGTTGATGAATTTTTTCAGTGGGCTACTTTATCATTAAATTCTATCTTATGAGTAATTAATTAAATATGTTTAATACAGAATATAGACATAAATCTAGTCCTTAATACCATCAGTATTGGAAAGTTTCTGAAATTAATTCAGGTACCAAAACTCAATAAAATTCAATGTTTTGATAATAAATTTAAAAGTTTACTGGAAGTTATGACCAAATGTGTTGCGATTGGTTAAGTTCTATTGCTATTGTTCACGTAAATTTTATGTTCTAAATTGAATAAAGTAAATCTCCGTAAATCTGATTAAAATAGTGATGTAATATTACTTAAAATCTTAAATTTAATACTTTATTTAAATAATAACTTTAAGTCACACAATTTTGGTAATTTTTTAACGATTAAATAATCATAGAACCGAACATGATGCTCCACGTGGTTTTCAAAAATAACGGCTCATGCACATACATGTGAAAATATCGAATAAATTGTAACGTGAAATGATTTTGCAGTTTTTTACTGAGATTAAGTAAAATAATCAACGTATTCATTAAATTATTTTATAATCTTAGACAAATATGAACAGAAACTAATGTATTAAAGTTTGAGTCAGTAAGTTCTAAAACCTTATCAGCACTGTTCTTATCACTGCTGTTGGCTAAATTAGCTATGTTTTTTTTATTTTTATATAAAATTTGTTTATTTCATTTTTAAGGCACTTGCCACTCGTTCCGACAATTTTTCTTCTTTTTCTTATTATTTAGCATATTTTCAAATTACATCACAAATAAATGAAGGAACATCATAAATAAAAAGACAACAATTAAAGATTTATACGGTCGTCGACAAATGCCACTTGATTTTCCTGATGATTCGATGACATTCTTCGATGCTGCAGCCAAGCCTGCTTCGGCAATTTCTTTTGCCGTTCTTTCACCTTCATATAATGTTGAGTCTTTTCCTGTGAAAATTTTGAGTGTTGGGAATCCTTCAATGTCATACTTATCAGCCAAATCTTTGCTTTCATCACAGTCTACAGCACCAACTTTTACAACTCCTTTCAATGCTTTTGCTGCTTTCTTGTATTCTGGAACAAGTCTCTTACTATAGCCACACCAGTTGGCATAGAATTGAACCTGTAATTGCATAAAAATTTTAATTTACAAAACTGTCTGTATGTGTTGAGATATATGAAGATGCAATTAATAAGTACAGTTATCAATGGCGTAGCCAGGAGGGGAGGGTGAATGGGTGAAAATTCACCCCCTTGTCTGGGAAAAATGGCCCTAACCGAAAAATTATTTAAAATTGCTAGGGTTTTTGTTTGTAAATTCTGGCTACATTCTCAACACTCCTCAACTATAATTAGTTGTTTCTATCTCAGTCCAGCTATTCTTTTCAGTTGTTCGAAAATTCTCAGAACTGTAACTTAGTAACTGTAATCATCAATTTCAGTTCCTGTATCATGATGTTTCATTAATTTATCGTTCTTCAGCGGCCATTAAATCAATATAATCCAGTAACAATATTCACGACGCTCTAGATCATTAATTATCTCGAATGATTTCTCGTTCGATGCCGCCATCTTGAATTTCACACGCGTTTTTCTTAATTTAACCGAATTCACAATTTCTTTTAAGTCTCTACAGCAAGATAATCACCAATTTTATCAATTCACTACAATTAGCATCACTAATTGCAGGGGCATATCCAGAAATTTTTCAAGGGGGTATTGATTTTTTTTGTATGAACGGAAAAATTTAGGGGGGGGGGGGGTTGGAATTTTTTTCTTAAAAAACCCTAGCAAATTGAAAAACTTTTCACAAAAAGGTAGGGGTTTTGACCCCAAAACCCCCTCCCTGAATACGCAACTGACTAATTGTCCTCAGATGATGAATCAGATGAGATATATGAAGAATGTTTTTTAAAGTCTCATCACTTACAATCCACACATTATCGCTATCTGTGACAAGTCTATCGAAATTTGCTGAGGAAAGCTGTACAACATCAGCATCATTTTCATATAATGCAGTAGTAATATTAATCAATACAAACAGGAGACCTTTTCATAGATAAAAGAGATTAAATAATTAATAAATTTTTGCCGGAAATTTTTTGATCACAAAACTTACCAAAAAACTTTATACTAATCATCTTAAATGACTTATTATAACTGTTACTTTGTGCTGATTCCTTTCTTAAATATTCATGAAATGATCAGATTTGTATTAAGTCTTTAGCAATTGATAATGAAACGACCTCTGATTGGTTGATTCGCAAGTGGGTACGTAGCTTGTTGTACTAAAGTTTTTATTTCAAATTTTAATTAAATGTGATTTTTTCTGCGGGTACTTTGTTATTTATTAAATTATCTATTCACCATCTTATGAGTAATTAATTAAATGTGTATAATACAAAATATAGACATAAATCTAGTCCTTAATACCATCGGTATTGGTAAGTTTCTGAAATTAATGCTGGTACCAAAACTCAATAAAATTCAATGTTTTGATCAGTTTTGCATAATAAATTTAAAATTTTACTACTTTCTTTGCGATTGGTTAAGCTCTATTGCTATTGTAAACGTAAATTTTATGTTCTAAATTGAATAAAGTAAATCTGATTTAAATAATGATGTAATATTACTTAAACTCTTAAATTTAATTCTTTATTTAAATGATAATTAAGTCACACAATTTTGGTAATTTTTTAACGATTAAATAATCATAGAACCGAACATGATGCTCCACGTGGTTTTCAAAAAATAACGGCCAGTGAAAATATCGAATAATTTGTAACGTGAAATGATTCAGCAGTTTTTTAATGAGATTAACTAAAATAATCAACATATTCATTAAAAGCATTAAAAGCGGCATTAGATACATCCACAAAGTTGATGTCACCACGAAAATCGATAATTAATTTGTCATATAAAAATCCGATTGATGGATATCCATTGATTCTGTACAAACGGTAACAAACTTCCTTTTCCTTAATACAATCCACGGCACCAACAAAGAAGTGATAATTCAGCCGTCTTGCTATTCTGCTAAACTCTGGAGCTATGCTGATTGAATGCCGGCATCGAGATGAGTAGAACATTACTACCCACATGTTGTTTGACTTGACAACAAGATCATCGAAATTCTTTAATGTCAGCAGTGCAATGTTTTCATCACTTTCATAAAGAGATGTAGATGGATGGACAAGAAGTGCTACGATTATAAATACTGTAAAAATTGTTAGTTAATTTAAATTATTTCACCTTAAAATTCTAAACTTACTCAACCTTCTCATATTTACAACTGATTGAATATTTTATAGAAAAAAATTTTACTACGACAATGCGGATTTCCATTTTTAAAGCGTCGGCATAATTCTGATTTGTGATAGGAAGTAGGTGAAAATATGATTTTAAAGTCAATGCTGTTTGGTGTGTGTTAGAAGCGCATTTTTCCAGCATGAATTTATTTCCAAAATTCATGTTGTCCCCCTTTTTCAGTAATTCTAACTGATCTCCAGGGGGGGGGGGGGACAACGCAAAACTTAACGGTCAAATTTTCGAAACATGTTAACTGAGATGCAAATTTTTCAAGTACTCCAAGTGAAAATTAAAAAATTTCAATTTTCACGGAATTTATCTACTCAAATTCAATTTTTTAATTGAGGACATGAAGTAATTCACATTTTTGATTCTTTTAAACTGAAACTGCATAAAACAGAAGTTATGCTAAAATTTCTTTGGACTATATTTTTGCAAAACAAATTGGAGTATTTGAATAATTGCATCTCAGTAAACATGTAAACAAAATTTGACCGTTAAATTTTGCGTTGTTCCCCCACCCCCTGCTGATCTTGCAATAGGTCTCATAAGGAAGGTTCGATCGACTCGAAATTTGACATAATGGTTGCTTCCATATCTGTAACTAGATTGAAGTAAGAAGATTGTCACTACCTTCTCGACTTATAGCCATTGGCGGTGACAGATGTCTATATTTTTCATTCAAATTTGACTTTTTTGCTACAACTTCCATTCCTTAGGTTCGAATGAGCTGAAATTTTTGTAGGTAGGTTCTTAGGGTGTGCCTAATTAGGGGCCGTTCCCCTCTCCCCCTTTTATCAATAAATTTTCTTTGTATTGAGTATCACACAGCTCTAAACCCCCTTTCTACAAAAATATTGGACGTCATTTGTGAACGACAGCTCTAAAATAGGTATTTTGTAAACATGAATCATACAAACAATAAGCGATTGCGTCTTAAAATGAAAATTCTGGAATCATAATGAGAAAAATACAAAATATTCCATAGAAATGCATGAATCAACGGAATAGTAAAGTGATAGCGGAATTTTTATTATTTATTTTGATCAATTTTCATTAAAAACAAAAAAAACGTGATAACCTAGCGACTTTTGAGACTATTCAAACAACTCACGTGAGTTTCTATAAATTAATAGAGTAGTGTAACCTTGAAATAATTATACAATAGCTTTATAGTGTAAAACAACAACACAAAATTGTTAAAAATATATTATTTTAATTTTTATCACTTACACGATCACGTTTCCCACGTTATAAGTTATTGCTATAAAATATTATTTACTTCTTTAAAATGTAAAAAAATTATTTTTAGTTTACAATTAATCTATTTACTTAACACAGCTATTAGTAATCTATAGCGTGAAATTATTTTCTCATCGTTATGAAAGCGATTCTCTGTGATTTCGCCGACAAGTTTCACATAGTCATCGATAAAGTTTTGTTGTAGTTGATGAGGCATTCGCTTGGTGAATGGATTGACTGATTTGAGAGCTTCTGTAATTAAAATTATTAGTGAAAATCAGCAGAGATGTTAGAAAGTTGAGTGAATTTTGTCAAAAATTTTAAGCTAATTTGTGAGACGTAAATTCTGTAAAGCAGTAAGGGGTCATTCACTTATGACGTCCATCAAAAAATGGGATTTTTAGACCCCCTCTTGTCACAAATTTTAAATTCAAAAAATTTTTTTAATATAAAGTGTAACAAAATCTCAGAGCCCCCCTCCCCCCTAAATCATGGACGTCATAAGTGAATGACCCCTAAGACGTACTTTAGAAAACTACATAGTTACTAATTGGAAAATAAAAAGTTTTTATGATTATTTTCTTAAAATTCGTGAGATGGCTGTAAAGCTTTGTACCTTTTAACTGCTCATCATTTCGATAGATGTAAATCTTTTCTCGGATCTCCATATGATTGATTATGAAGCCAGCATTTGTACAATATTTAGTGACCAACTCCAGTGGCCGTTTTTCATGATGATATGGTGATATGAATTGCTTAACATCCCTCATATATCCTTCGTACTTTTTATACTTTGATAGCTGCTCATAAATATCAAAAAGTGGAGTTTGTATCAGGAAATTAATTATTGCAACGCCATTAGGTCTGAGAAGTTTATGTATGTTGGTGAATGTCTGTCTAGAATAGAAAATGATAATAAATATTTCGAGAATTGTCACATGCACGTGCAGCGACCGCTACGTGTCTTGAAATGCAATTAATTTTCTTACTGCATTCACATACTTTTGATTTTGAATCCAATGAAGACAATAAAACGATGTTATGTTGTCAAATTCCTCATTGCCAAAATGTTGACAACATGAAATATTTGAAATGTCTGCCTGATGGAATTTTATTAATTCACTTCCGAAATTCTCTCTAGCACAGTCGAGAATTTTTTGAGAAACGTCAATGCCAATAATTTTTTGAATATTTTTTGGTACTGTTGGAAGGACAAAATCATAAAGAACATCTCCAGTTCCACAGCCGATGTCTAACAGCTTATCCATTCCATCGTAACGCCATTTAAAATAGTGTGAAAATTCATTAATCACTTCCTGTGAGTCGCGACGCTGAACGTCATTATTTCTCAAATATAAATCACCGTTGTTCATTTTACAAATTCAGACTGAGACTTAAAGCTCTCGATCATGACTATTTAAAGTTCCAGAGAGTCTACGTTGAGACAATTGTAATTGTTTTCATACAAATGATTTTTGTTTATTTACTTTGACTGACTGATTGGCTTCTAAACTTGATCATTTCTTGATTCATGAGTTCATCTTGTGCGCTTTGTTATCAGTGCAATATATATTGTATAAGTATGTTAATCACTATTGTCTTGTAACTAAAATCCAGAAATATTGACCTCCTTACTCTGTCGTAAGTGTTTGACGTCATCTGTGAAGGCTTGATCATTAATTATATAAAAAATGCTTTTTATTCACAACCTACTGTACCTATTCTACGTGATTTTACTAAAAAGATTCTGTGAGAACATGTGAGATGCTAATCAGCATACGATTTGTGAATGGAAAGCTGTCTGCTATTTAAGTAATTCTAAAAACGTGATGAAATTCATTTAATGTGGTCAATCTATTACAATTTTTATATTTGCATGCTAATTACTTACGTAATGTTCAGGTATTTCATACATTGATTGATTTTAATAGAGATTGTCATGTAATGCTACATTAATTTCATAATTATTTTAATAATTTATATAGTCTATAAAAAATAGCTGTAAGATAGTACTTAATGAGTGCTCAATGCGCAAAAGAAGGTAGGAAAAGTTTCATTTCTGATGAAATTGCTGATTTATTTTACATTGATGCATATTTAATTAGAAATATTTATAGTACGAGATATTTATTTATTTTTCTAGATTTTTTATTATGCAAATATAATTTTTAATACATTTTAGAATTTCTAAATAATATTTTTAATCTACCCGTTAATCTTCTGGGGTCGTTCACAAATGATTTGTTTAAATAATGGAATTGGACATAACACTTGACTTCTTGGTTAAGCACTTGAGTCTATCTCAGGGGTATAGCCAGATAGTAGTGCAAGGGAGTTCAATGGGGTTCAATGGGGTCCAATGGAGAGGGTCCTGAATCCCCCTCGAAAAGTTTTTTTCCTGAAAAACAATTTTTCTTTTAAAATTTTTTTCGAAGTTTTTTCGAAGCTCTAATTTAGAGTTCACGTACCTTTAGTATTAAAAAGTACAGAAACATGAGTACAAGATGTACAAAAATTTTTCGACCCCCACCCCCAAAAAATAATTTTTCTGGCTACCTCTATGTATCATCTACTGTGTCGCGGAGCAAAATTTGAGATAATCTGCTCAAAATATTAGACATCATTTATGAACGATCCCTCTTCTATAATTAATATTGCAAAATATTTTTGTACACTACGTCATAATTAAAGTCACTATATTTATTTGGTCAAAACTGTAACCATGAGTTTGTAAGGCGCACACACATTTTTCTTTAATGTCTCTTCATTAAATCTTATCAAATTAAGATCGTCAACTTTCTTCACGTAGTCATTGAGGAATTCATTCTGCAGGCTATCTGGCATTCTTGATGTGAAAGGATTGACAGCTTTTACAGAATCTATATGTAGGAATTTAATATGGGAAATATTTAATTATTGAATTGATTCACACGTATGGAAAATTTTCTTACATTTCAAGATCTCGACATTATCATAAATGAATATTTGATCCCTGATTTCAATATGTGATATTTTGAGGCCGACATGTGTGACTGTCGATTCAAAGACATCCAATGGTTTTTCCTCATAGTGATATGGACTTATGAATTTTTTCACGTCATTCATATATCTTGAATATTTCTTCATTGTCGATAGATGAGTATAGACATCATATATAGGATTTGATATGAGAAATATTAACAAGCATGTTCCATTCGGTTTCAATAATTTGTAGATATTTGATAGGGCTTGTCTATTTGAGAAAGGAAGCATTTTGAGGTTTTTGTCTGTCATTACAACAAAGACTTTTTCTTACCTTTGATTTTGAATCCAGTGGAGAGCATAGAAGGAGGTGATGAAATTGAAGCTGCTTGGTATCATAGGAGTCATTTTACAATCACCATCCAAAAAGTCACTTTCAATGTCCACTTTATAGAATTTCAAATACTCTTCATTACCATAATTCTCATTTGCGTACTTTACCATCTCTTTGGAAATGTCAATGCCAATAACTTTTGTATTAATTGGAATTTTTGGTAATAAGAGCTCGACAAGAACATCACCAGCACCACAACCTATATCCAATAATGAGTCTGACCCATCCCAATGCCAATTAAATAGATTTGAGAATTCTTCAATTATATCCTTTGCATCTCGACGCTGAAGAACGTTTGACTTTTTGTATAAATTTGCGTTGTTCATTTCAGCTTACTTATTTTTTTCTCCAGCAACAAATGCACAACTTAACTTTTCAGCTTTATGCACGAAATCAGACTGTTTGAATGTGTCCAAAATGACTCCAAATATATATATACTTAGTATGTGCTTTACAGTATGGATTCACAAATGTAACTAAATGACTACGTGATGAATACATTTTTTTCAATCTGTTTTCTTTCTAAATTTAACACGAAAAAATGATAAAAAAATACATTTTAGGAAGAAATTTTTTAAAATAATTTTAGTTTCTGAGAAAACTAAAAGTTAGGTTGTCAGTTTGACTGCTAAGCTTTACTGTGGTTGTTGGACTACTGAGTAAGGTCTGGATGTGGGGGTAGTGTTGCTTATCTCATAACTTATGGCAGATTCAAAGTTTTCTTGACTGAATTTACAAATTTTTCTTCATCCACGAGGCTAGGATGGAAGAGTAGTTTCTCGAGTCCCATAAAGCCATTGTAGAAAAAGTTCTGAATCCTACAAGACTCTCTTTAGGTTAATCCTTTGTATTATGCTAAAATTCCCAAAATTCAACTGAAATATTGAAAATTTAGATTAGGGATGGTTGCTCGGCATACCCTACCTACCTTAGGGGTATAATTTACAGTATACCCTAGGGGTATATACCCCTGGGGTACACCTAGGCTATAGCAAGCAACCAGCCCCAGAATTACACAAATCCAAGAGCAAACCAATGCGCATAAGTAAGCATGTTGCTCCACTACTTCTCAGATGAAAACAATGACTCAAGTGACGTCCAATAACAAAACGTTTGAAAATTTTTTGAATGAAATTCGACACCTCTTTTGTCATTTTTGTGTGTGAAGATCAACATTTATCCAGCGGTTGATCTGACAATGAACTTTATCTTTTGTGAAAAATGAATTCGTTGCTCTGTAAATCCTAAACAGTTTTAAAAATAAACTTTCCATAATTTTCATGACTAGAAAAACTGAAATGAGTTTCTTTTGTATTTAAAGTTTTAAATGACGAAAATAGCAAAAGATCAGCTAAATAGGATGATGCATTTTTAGATAAAAAATTTATTTTTAAAAAGTATAATTTTGAATGAAAATATGATATGCTGACGTATGGAATCTAGAGCTTTGTCTAACTTTTCGTGATCTGGAGAAGTCGTTCAGCACAAAAACTTATAAATTTCTGTTAAAAATTTAATTTTAATTCCCAAATTATTTTCGGGTATAGCATCTAAATATTAAGTGCACTGAATATGACGTCATGTCCACATAAGAATTATCTGAGTGACATTTTTGGTTTCTGTATAAAATTTTACATTTTTAATATTCATGATGATTCTGGAATAATTTTGTTCTTGATTAAAATCGATGAAAATCATGGAAAAACTAAGAATTTCACATCACACAATCTACAGAACATTACACCATGCACCCCAAAAAGTTTATTTCCCAAATTAAAAGAGCAACAGTTGAATGTTTATTGAGAAATTAAAATACAAGAAATTTGAATTTAAAATCAAATTAAATTAAATCTCATTTTGTCATAATCTTTTTCATTGAAATTAAAGGCAATGAGAAAGTCCTCAAATCTATTTCATATTTATACAAGAAAAAATTCCATTGAAACAAAATAATGAAAAATTTTCATCTAATCGAAATTTTTTTTTTATCATGATGAGAAAAATTTGAATATCAAAGTGAAATGAGAAATGTTTTATATGCCTCTTGCATGACGTTGGAAATTCAAGAGGAAGGAGTTGAGTTGAACAGCATAAAAAACGGTTAAAAAGGGGGAGAGAAGATGAAATGAATACAAAAATATGCATCGTTTATTGCTTACATCTCTTTATTTGCATATTAATTGCAGCTTTTTGGATTTTTCATTTTACTCATTCACAACCCTTTATTGCTTGCGTGTTATGTCTCATTCGATTCTCGTACTCTCATTTCCATACGAAACATCCGCACTTCATCAAATTTTATTCGCTTTGTGGCCTCTCAACTCTATCAATTTTTTATTTGAGCACTTTTGTAGGGCGTTGAGCTATTAATGGTGAATTTTCTTATTGCAGGTTGCTTGGTTAATATGAACAGGTCATCATTGAAAATCTTGTCAGCTAAGGTAACTCGATAATATAATGGTGAAGTGTTTGAATATCTGGGGCTGGTTGCTCGGTATACCCTAGGGTATATCCTAGGGTATACCGAGCATAGACCCCCAAAAGTTGTCAATTGTAAGTTAGAGACCATCTAAGGACAAAACGTCAGTAAGGTACTTTAGATACCATTATAAGTTGTAGGTAGCCTGACTTTTCAATGGCGTAGCAAGGGGTTTTGGTGACCGAAGTTTAAACAAAAATTTTACGTCATCTTTTATGGGATTTTAAATTGGATTTTGTAGAATTTTGTGATTTATTAAGTAAGGCTGAATCCCTGGCTGACCTTCTCTTGCTAAGCCACTGCTGCTTGGTAGTATATTTTGGTATTGGATAATGACAAACATCTCAAATATGTCGATATTTCCAACAAATTGACCGTATTTGATGGTATATCATGGAGTTTTTAGGCCTAGGTAGGTCTCAAATGCAGCAGTTCTCTCGGATAGGATTCATCTCTCGTGAAACTGTTGATTCAAATCAATGCACTTTAGTCACTGCCAACTATGAGTTGACTTTTCTACTGACTTTTTGTTCTTTTCCAAGAATGAAAATGAGATGAGTTAACAGAATGAAAATCGAAAGAGTTCAGGAAATACCGGAAAAATATGCGTGTTATGAAATAAATTTGCATAAATCAAATATCGCAATCGATGAAAAAATTATTGGTAAATATTTCAGCTGTACATTGTTATGCACGACGAGCCTTTTATGTCAACATATTTATTCATCATCACAAAATATTCTTATAGGGAGCTCAATTGAAGAGGTCAATGCGGAGGGTTGTTTACGAAAAAATTGTTTAAAAGTTACACACATTTGAATGAGTAAAAAAAAGTGTTGAATGATGACGACGATGATGATGATGTAGCAAATATTAAAATAGCAATGCATTGAATTTTGTTTATCCAAAAATACAATTTATAAACCGTAGTGACAATAAAAAGCCATTCAACTTATTTTCGACATTAAATGTTGATATTTTTTCAATTTCCGATTTTGACATTCGGTTGAAAAGAATTTTTCGTCACCAAAAAGGAACGAGAGAAAAATTGCGATTAGCAATGAATAGTAATGCCTGGCGCTATGACTCAACAGTTTATATGTTTCAACCTTTCTCTTTCTTTTGAAATTTATTTGGGAAAAGTATGAACAATTTTGTATGGAACTTACTTGAAGAAGCGCATTTTTGGATGTAAGGAACAGAATTTTAGACAAGAAGTTGAAAATCAGAAGACAAAATGGAGGACACCTGAGGGGATAGTCCTCTGAAAAACTAAGTAGATGATCATCCTAGTTATATGTTAGGGGCCACCAGGGGGTTACGCAAAAAATGAGTTTTTATACCACTTCCCCTAAAACGTGAACGCAGTAAGTGATTAGAGCACTATCGAATTTTCTTAGGTCACTGTAAACGAGATGTTAGATAATGGTCTGGATATCTATAAAAAATAAACTTAAACTATTTATATCTTAAGGGTTCGTCAATCCTCTGCACTCAAACCTAGACCTACAGTTAATAGTGGAATTCAGCCTGTATCCTTCAAAGGAAGACTGTAAGTTTCATTTCTCGAACCCATGATCGGTGTGTCGATGTGCAGTAATTAGGTCCTGAAGATCCAAACAACTATAAAAAAATTAATACAAGAGGTTCTCATTTTCTATAATTTTTAGAACCAGAAAAATATTATAGTAAGCGAATGTATCCATAGAAGGTACCTTCAAATTTAATAAATTTCAATAACGACTGTCAAACTGTCAAATATTTAAATCTCTATTCCAAAAACCCTTGCTTCATGCAAGGAATGAAATGAAATTGAGTTTTTCACTCATTCAACCGCATAGAAGTAGGAAAATTTATTCATTTGAAAATATGTGAATTCACAATCCTTTTTGTGTGTACATATTCTTCTTTTCTACTTGATTTCTTTTTCCTATTCAATTTTTTTTATAAAAGTCACTTTCGTATCATAAATAATCCTCAACAGAACAGAGCAAAAAGCTTCCCAAATAGAAAATCAGAATTTCAATTTCATTTTTTTTTGTATTCGATTGCTGCCATTACTGTTAGTGCTGTGTTTTTTATTAATTGTAGAATTGAAATGTCATGATTTTCATAGAAAATTTTGAAATTGAATCATTTAATGATGATTTTTAGAATTCTAAATTCCTTTTATTTCATTATTTAGGGTTGAGATTTCTCAAACATAAAAATATCGTCTCTCAATTTATTCATTTCATCACATCAGGATTTTTTGTCATGAGTCATGCAATTTTTCCCGTTCTGTTGTACAATCAATTTTTTATCTGCCAAAAATTTCTTTATATCTAAAGACGCACATGAGGATGACTTGTTGTTTATAATCAGCTGGCATATGTTTCATGCTCGGTTTTTGCTCATTTAAAAATTATCTCTTCATTTAAATGCCTGATTTAGATGCTGATTTATGATCTTTATGGATGTGCACCAAAGTAGTTAGGAAGAATTAAAGTAGGGATATTTTTGTTATAATAATTAGGAACATGACGAAATTCTGATATTTATTTTCAATATTTCTGGAATTTATGGCAACATTCAGGGTTGCTGATCTTCGCACCTTTTCTACGTGTTTTATTCCAATCGAATTCAATGATAAAACTTTCTCAACCCAACAATGTGAAATTGAAAAATAATTTCCATGTAGATATTAATATATAGTATTAAAAGTAAAAATATAGTAACGTGACCAAGAGCAAAAATTTGTATTGCAAAATTCTTTTAAATTTGAATTGCAAAAATCGTCACTTAAGGTACGATAAATTTCTGTAAACAACAGAATTATGGTTCTGCAATTCAAGAAAGAATCAATTACCATTGAAAGAGTAATGAATGGATTTGTGGGATCAAAATAAAAATGAAAGGTTATAGCTCTTTATAGCAACAATTGCTTAATTATATGAGGTTTAAGCGCATTTGAAGCAAGAACTTGAGGTATGTTTCTTGGAGGAACTCAAAATGACCATAAATTTTTTTGTAAACTATATTAAATTAATTAAAATAGGTACTAAACTAAGTAAAAGATAAAATTTCTGGTTTCAGGCTACCTGAGCTCCTCTACCTATAATACTCTTACCTTTCCTACCACTGTCTGCCATACCTACCCTAGCAAATTGAAGTTTTTTTCACAAAAAGGGGGGCTTTGACCTCCAAAACACGTCCTCAGAATACGTTTCTGCACCCTAGGGTTCTTTAGGTTTGAATAGGTTGAGTGTCATATTTAAATATTTCTGCGTAACCTATTAAATTTTTCCAATTTTCTAACTCAACTTGTTAAGGAAAGGGGTCAAAATGACTATTTTAAGCATTACACAATTTCCGAACGACACCTAACTTTCGAAAAAAATTTACAATATTGACTAAAAAGGATCATAAATTTATTTATAATTTATAATTGATCATTTATTTATAATTTATTATTTAGAATTTATCAAAAACTAAAGTCAAAAACCTTCTAATGCTACCCATTGTGAGCCTAAAATAACACACTTTAGAAATTTCCAGCTCTCAAAAACTGTTAAATGAGAAAAAAGTGAGTCTTTTGTATAATGTAAGTAAGGCATTTAATAGTTGTGGTGAATTCAATCTAATTAAAATGTTTCATCAAACATATAAATCAAAAAGTAATTAAAAACTCTTTAATTAAAATAAAGTAAGATGGTTGATGGGCATGTGAGCAGGCATGGAAGAGAAAGAAAAAACTGAATGCATGATATAAAGGTACAAGAGCTTGCCTTTTAGACATTTTGAATCTTAATGTACAAACTACAATTTTAATGTATGAAAAAAATATTTTTAAATTCATTTAATAATTATTTAAATAGTTGTGTCAAGATAGATTTGAATTTATTCATGAGCATGTTTCTGTTTAATAATTTTCTATGTGCTTCTGTTTATTTTGTCATGCGACAAAAAGCAAACATAAAGAAAATATAGAAAGAGAAAATTTGCATAAAATTAAAGCAATAAATTATGAAATGAAAAAAAAATGGAAACTTTTAAAGTTTCTTTCTGTGATAATGGTGGAGAGGTATAAGCAATGTTTAAGCAGTACGTCAAGTTTTGTAGCATGATTTTGCTGTACAATCACATTTTAGATTGGATCAGATTGTTTTTGATATAAAAGATTTTTTTATTAGACAAAACTAAAATTTAATTGAGAAAGTTGGGACAGTTTCTAGGGCTACACAGGGTATCCTACCTTACAGGGTACACCGTATAACTCTAAAGACTGGTCAAAGTTACCCCAGGGTGGGTAGGGTAGGTTACCCTGGGTATTTTTTTAGAAACCCACTCGTTTCTCAATTCAATTTTAGTTTTGCATATTATGGGATCGATTTCTAGAATTACAAGGGGTAGGATTACATGGGGTAGACAGGGTAGGATACCCAGGTTTCCCTAGAAACCAGCATCAGACACCTTTGCAGGAATGGGGTCTAAAATCACATTTTTTGATGAATAATGCAATTTTGACCTACCAACCTTATGATTTTAAAATTTTGCGCCTCCAAGTTTGCTACGTAACAACAACAATTCCAACTTATTTTCTCGAAGGAAGTAAAAAAGTAGAAAGAAACATTAAAATTAATTTCCATGTGCGTTAATTTGTCTTTTACGAAAAGAAAGAAAAAAATGTACATACACGTAATTTTCTTTATACTCCTTCCCTCAACATTGCCACCACTTCATCTTTCGTTTATTTTTTAATTAAATTTTAATGTTTCTTCAACATATATCATTCTTATAGGAGAGAAAAAAAAAAGTCCGCGAATGAGAGGAAGGAATAAATTCTTCATTTATTGCATGTAATTTATTTTGTCGTTTTTTGATTTTACTGTGAATTATTTGGCTGACTGTAAATAATTTTAAGAGCTGTTGCTGCCATTGTTTTTCTTATTCCTTTTCACATTTGAGCGAGAATGACGTTGATAATGTTAATGATGTTTACGTCACAAGGAAAGAATGAGTATAATATGTGGTGCATATTATTTTTATCATTTACAAATTACGAGGATCTCATCCAACCCCACCAGCCTGCGTTTGCCTTATCTCTTGACATCAAAAAATAAATTTTTCATATGCCAAAAAGTATGTGCTCTTTGATGTTCTATTTTAGAGAATGAAAAATAACAATATGAAAATGAAATATGATAATAAAGTATGAGATAAATTATGAAATCAGCGTGGGTATGTATGCATGACATTTTTCGTCTCCGTTCTTCTACAGACGAGTTTTTTTTACAATTTTGTTAACAATTAACCAAGTTTTTCTTCATGACTCTAAATTTAGAATTTATTAATTCTTATGTAGGTAAATTTTTATTGTTTAAAAAACAAAGATATTGCCATTTTAGTAAACTCACAATCAAGAAATTCCTTACTTGACTCCATCATCAGAAATGTGCACATTAGCTGCTATTCCTCTCCTAAATACATTTAATTTTATTCTCCTTTTGCGCGATATTTAAGCTAACGCTATGGCACAGTTTGTAAATCATGATGATTTATTTTGTCTTAATACTACCTCATTTATCCATCTCTTGCATCATTTATGGTAAAAGATAAATAAATTTGTAAGAAGAATGAAAGAAATTTTCCTCTGTCTTATCTATGTTTCGCATTAGCAACATCAAAATGAAAAAGTATAAGCAAGAGAAAACACTAAAAGTCGATTAAACAACATAAATGTAATGGATTATTATTTTAATATTAAATAGATGTCGGTATACTGATGCGAAATAACACAAAAAAGGTAAAAGTTTATAAAACATAAAGAATTAATGTTTTGTTTTATAAAAAAATGAAACTTTTCTTTTTCGGGATATCGACATTATGAAATGATTTAGAGGTTCAAATGTGATAGTGATTGACATTTTGTCGATAATAAATTGGTCATTTTCAAGTATATGATGAAATTTCAACCAAGATTATGACGTCTAAAATTCAGGAGACACCCTCCAGGGAGGAGGTTGTTGAATCTCATTTTCTTTATGAGTCAAATAATCGAAGAAATGACAATTAAGTGCACTAAGTGGGCCTTATGTGTCTAATGTATTGGATTCAATCCTAGTTTCTTGGTCTACCCTACCCATATATCAGGTGTATACCCTATGAGTAGGGGTACGGGTAGGGTTAGATCGAGAAACACAGCCCCCAGGTTTGTTAGGTATTATTGACACACTTATGTCTTTCTAATTGCTAACTAATCTAATTACACAACTTGTAAGAGGTTCGGTTTCCAATATGAACTATAGACCCAAAAGAGAAGGTTTAGTAGATTCTCAACAAAATATATCTCAGTGCATCCAGCTCAAAAACCTGAGCCTTTCATACATTATTATTTATTAAAATGAGTTAGATATAGTTTCAAAATACAATTTGGAACCTCTAGCAGCCTCCAATAAAGCAGCAACAGAAGCAATATTCAAACAATTTTCTTTTTTTCTTTTTGATATTTTAATAAACGTTCAAAATTTTTTGTACTTTGTATATTTATATATAAAAAATGTGTATATATTTTTTTGTTGATGCTCACTCACAATTTGTTTTTCCTATCTATCTCTCGCTCTTATTGCAGGTAACAGATGCTCAAAATTGTTGTATTTATATTAAGTTTATTAACTAATTTTCCCCGAAAAAAAATGAGAGAAAAATTCCATTCGATGTGGAAAAATATGAAAATTGAAAGAAATAACAAGCATTAAGGTAATTTTTTTAAAAAAATATATATAGAAATAAATATAAATATACACCGCAGAATGAAGAGCAACAAGAGAGTAATTGAAACCATATTGAATAATATTTAGATTAAAAACATATTTTCATCTCTTCGCGTGGATTTTTTTGTATTCGATACTCGGCATTCAATGGTCAGTCATCAGTTCTTATTACATCAAAAAATTTGTTTAACAGCACACTCTCAATATGGCACACGAGGTACTTTGCATATTTTTTTACCAACATTTTTTTTTCTCTGCACCACACCCTTCCATCACCACTTTAGTATATAAAAATATATTGTGCCTTTTTATGTTGCGCTTGTTCTTCTGTGTGTATTTCATTGCCAAATTGTTTGCATTTTTTTCCATTCTCTCTCAACAAATGTCATTTAAATTTTTTTTCATGCTGTATACTATGTGACAAACAATGAACACGAGCAAAACGATAGAAAAATAAATTTGAGAGTGAAGTGAGGGAGGGAGCATAAAAAAATTCAAAATTTTTATTTATAATGCAGCATGAGAGTGTTCATGTTGCTCCTCTGAGGTTCTTTTAAGTAACAAATTCAAAATGAGTTTGGGTGGATTGTGGATGTGATGAGATTAGCTGGTTTTTGAATTTTTAAAGATTTTTTTTAAATTTTTTTCTTCAGATTAGGTGTTCAAAAATTCATAAAGGAATCTGAATCAGTTTTTGGCTTGATTAGACTTCAATTGGAGGCAGTTAGCTCTGTTCTGAGCACATCAGTGGTATAGTAAGAATTTTTGGTACCCAAAGCGGAAATGAAATTTAATATTTGTGGCTTCCTTTAATAATTTTAGGGGAATACCCCCAAGGGTAACCCTAGGCTATACCCCAAACGTAGCCCTAGGATATACCTCTAGGGTTAACCTAGACCATACCCCTGGGGTAGTGTATACCCTATGGCATATCGAGTAACAGACCCCAGGTTTTGTTAGTGAATATAAAATTTTCCTTATTTATTGAGAAAAACGCGCAAACAAAACCTCACCATTATTATATTTCTTTGAATATAAAATGCCTAATAACAATAATTTTTATACAATTGATTTCCTTTCTCTCTCATTTGTTATTCAAGCATGTTGATGAGATTTTTTTCTTCTCTTTATGATTTTAATATTGTACATAAATATGACAATTTCATGTTATGCTGTTGTTGAAACATGAAAAATATGCACAACAAGAGTAAACTGCTCTCATATATTAAAAGAAAAATTTTCATTTGCCTTTTTTTATTTTTTCACATAAAAATGTCTATTTTGATTTTTTCTTAAATTCGTTCTTGCATGTCTTAAAAATGTTTATTGCTATGTGCTTTGTGACTGGTGTTCCTTTAGAAAATTCCTTCATTGTTCTTTCAAAATTTTATTTACATATATGAGCAAATTTATGCATACAGGAATTACTTTTGTGGGGAAATATGTCAGTATTTTTTAAGGAATAACAAGATTACTGTAACAGGATTTTGGAATCTCATAAAAAACTGTACTGGATTAAAGTAAAAATAACAGATATAAATCGATTGAATTTATGAAAGCAATAATGATAATTCAGAAGGAACTGAGGTAAAAAATTCACTGAATCATCATCGTCATGTCATCATCATTATTATGACATACATACACTAAAAAGGAAGAGAGAAATAAACGACATTCAATGAAAAAGGCAAAAAAAATTTTTTTATCATTTCAACGGGAAGTTTCATGACAAAGAAAAATTGTTGACTTTTGTGAGATTTTTATCAATTTTATTATACACATGTGACATCGCACATATCTGTAGCATTTGTATGAAGGAAAATTGAATAATCATAGATAATATGAAAATCGTCAAAAGTCATAATCACATATCATGTGAGATTCCTTATATATCCTTGCGATTCTTGTCCTTCCCTTCTTGATTTTTGCAATGTGAGTTTTTTTGTGAAGATCATTTAGTTTTAAAAAAGGGGTTCGTTGTGATCACTTTGGTCTAGACTTAACGTTGAGCAGGAAAGGGACCTCATGTTTAACTTTTTTCTTTAAATTTGACTTCTGCTACTGAGGTTGGTTTCTAAAAACACTATTTTAAGCATTATGAAATTTAAGCATTAGGATTTCATGGGGTGCTACCTTACTTTACCCTACCCTGGTATATGCCCTACATACCATGGGTAGGGACCCAAGGTACCCCTAGAAATTGGCTTCAAAATTTAACAAACCCAAAAATTCTTAAATTTTGCCAATTTTTGTAGTGAACATTGTTAATTCCCACAAATAATGCGCTTATTACAAAATAAATACCATTTTTACTTGAGATTTAAAGCACAAAAAAATCACCCATAAAATAAGTGACAAAAACAATTTTTTATGCTTCTTGATATCAATGATGATGATGCATGATTGAATGTTTATGTTATCGTCAATACAAAGTGAAGCATAAAAATATGTTTTTAGTAGCAATGGTAAGAAAACCTTGTGAATAGGGGATGTTGAAAATTGAAATCCACCGTCTTTTGCTATTATTATTTTTCAAAAAATCATAAAATAAAAAAATCGAAGAAAAACGTAGACAGAAGCAAAAAATAAAAGAAAATTTTTGAAGGGGATTTAAAAAAGGAGAAAATCGAATAAAAATATTAAGTAAATACAATTTGAGGGGTGAGGATAAAGATTATTGAATGACACAAAAGTGCTCACAACAGCGCGACAATTTTTCCTTTCTTCTCCTCTTTTCTTGTGTACTCAATATGACTTTAAGGCAATTTACCATTTCACATAATAATAGTAATAATATTTGTGCACACGGGCAGATATCAAATGGTGTTATGTATTATTTTATGAGCATGAGCCCGCAATAAAAACCTTACATATATGCATTGCGATATCAAATGCTGAGGGAGTAAAAAAATATGCGCCGTTTGAATATCTTTCTTTTGACTTCCACCCATCATCATCAATGGCATCAGCAACAACATCAATGCGATTGTCATGCTGCGAAGTTATTTTATGTTAACATATATCAAAACATAAATTCCACAAAAATAGAAATTGAGGATAAGGAAAAAAAGGAGTGAGATGGAATTCAATAAGGAAATCTTTGACATTGCATTTGTTAAAAAAGAACAAAACTAGTTTAAAATGCATCAAATGCTGTTAGGAATTAGGAGCTGTTTTCTTAAGTTTGGTGGTAAACTGAAGGAAGTTTTATGTTGAAAGAACCCTAAAAGACAAAGAACTTACTCATTTTAATGAGCATGCTCATAGAACATGTTCTTTACTATTGTTTACTTTACTTTGCTATCTTACCTTACCCTAGAATACCTCAGTAGCCCTAGGGTATACAAAGGGTAGGGTAGGTGGAGTGGGTAGGGTTGGATACCTCAGTAGCCTTAAAAACCGACCCCAGATTCGATATAAATTTGACGTGAACCTGGGGTTAAGCCAGGACTCCGCAGGACTCCGCAAGCAAGCCTTCTTGGTCCAATGTTCTATTAGAATCAGTTCCTAAAGTAGAATTCCTCTATATTAGTAGAATTCCTCAATAAATATGAAGAAAATCAGCCAAACATCCTGAAAATGCTTAGTTTTTCATTTTTTATTGGAATAAAAAATTCGCTAAACATTTTTTACCACCGTTTCATGCCCATCAGCAAATTTTTCCATATATTCAATTGAGATGGAGAAAGCACATAAAAAATATCAAGCAAAAGCAAACACAAAAAAAAAGTCAAACAACATAAAGTCAATACTGAAATGGCATAAAAATATATGTACAGGAAATGTCAACCCTTAAAAAAATATTGTAAGTGAATAAAAGTATGAGAATAACCCCAGATGTATAAACGCTGGTTGAGAAGGTGGCAAAGCATGAAAAATAAAATGATTTTGACTATAAAAAGTAATAATATTGATATTTTAGATGTCAAAAAAGCTACGAGTACGGAAAATGCTATTTAATTTCATAATTTTTCAATAAAAAATTCTTCCTTTGTGTGACTGTCGGGTGGAAAAGGCGTGCTCACTGTTGTCTGAAAGGGGTATAGAAAATGAATTGTTACTTAATGACATTTAACTGTGGCTAAAAGGTATAATTTATAGTAAAATAAAGAATAAATCAGTAAGACATCATCATCACCTAATCAACGTAAAAGATGAAGATCTACGAGTGAAAACCCCTTAAACCATCAAGCATGTTCATTACCTTATTTCATTTTATCCACATACATACATACTCATTTCATCGTCTGGATTACACATTTTTTGGGCTGATATGAAAGAGAAAATTATTCGCCTCATCACATTAGGAATTTTTCTTCCTTTTCAGTCATTGTCATTCCATTAGGAGAGTATAGATACACGCTGTCAACTGCTCAATTTCATCTTCATTCCACATTTAGTCATTACAGAAAATTTCTCATATGCGATACGTGGAATGAAAGATGAAAATAATTTAATGTATTTTAATGTTAATGTTTTCTTTTTCCCCTTGAATAAATGGATCTATGCATAAGTATATTTATGCTTATAGCTCAATACCTGTCATACAAAACGACCTTTTAAAAACAGTATCTGCTGTGTAATGAAAAAATGATGATATTTGATATTTGTCGAACATCATCGTCGGTTCTCCTCACAGAATTCGTTGAAAATAAGGAAATTTTTAGTCTGTATTTTTTGGTTGTGGATAAGTTTGAAGTTAAGCACTTTGGGTGACCTTTGCAAGAGACAATTGTATATAAAAATGTCGTTTTCCTATGATGACCATCAAAAATTGGATTTTCAGACTCTCTTAACACTCTATAGCTTGTCATCCATCTAAGATTCCCTTAGTACCAAGTATCACACAGCTTCTGACCCCAAAATGCTAAGTATCATAAATGAACGACCCTAAAGGATAAAATCTATAATTTGAAATAGTTTTAAGTACCTAAAATGCGTTGCATCAATCAAATAACTGTGACTAATATCCTCACTTACCTCTTGACTTTTCAGGTACAAAATAAATGAATGAGATGGATGGTTGATGAAAAATATACAGTAGCGGAAACATCTAGACAAAAGGATAATATGTAAAAATGATGATATAATTAAATTCCGATGAATTTTTATTCCTTCATTCTTCACACAAAAAAAGTATGACTGATGAGTTTGTGCTTTGGGAATGAAATAAAAATCATCTCATCCTCTTCAATTGTTGATGGAAGTTTTACAATTGTCTGCCACTTTGAATAAATTAATATTTTTTTAAACGGATACATACACAGCTCCTTTTTTGCAGTTCTATACATTCTTGTGTGGCGGATATTGTTGCTGATTCTTGCAAATATTTTTCCCATCCGTAACGGACATAACATCAATGTTTAAATGACTTTGTACTTGAAGCGCTGGTGCTATCATGTTTTTATTTGATTACATTTACAAAATATTAAGTGATGGAGGAATATGGATGTGAAGTATGGATAGCACTCAGTGACAGTAATTTGCGTGCAGTTTCTTGAGTTTTTTTTTGAAAATTTAGAATGAAAGAGTGAAAATGCTTACCTGATGGGCCTGAGCAGCTAATACTTGGGTGGCATGAAGAAAAATGTGCCGCTAGGGATAAGGATGCTGGCAGATCAATAATTTTATTCAAGTCATAGTTTAAGGTCATCCCAAAGATATCCCAAGCCTCCAATAACTTACATGCGTAGCTTATGTGGACAAACTGACAGATTAATCTGATATATATTTGATAAAATCACACATAACCTTTATTATTTTCCATTAATTGAATTCATCACCATTCAAATTCTGCGCTGTTTTGAAAATGTTTGAAATAAATTTTCGAGATTAAAATTTTTGCTAGCCTAGAGTACACTAAACCAAAATATGATGATGAGTATGAAATATGAAAATTTCTAATTAATTAGATAAAATCATCTTTTACATTTGCGAAATTACGTTTTGGCTATTTCAGTCTGACTGCTTCATGTTTTGTTTTCATTTCTCTCTTTTGTATTTTCGTGAATTACTGCAAATGTTTATTGTTTGCATTTCAATTCGAAATAATATTTTCATTACATTACATATTACATTTATGTGCATTTTTGATTCATGTTGTGTATTTTTGATGGAAATGTATACTCAATCTCATACCACTCATTTCAGCAGATCTGTTCAATGGAAATTCTATATTTACTGTCCATAATCATTTATTTGCTTATTATGAATAGAGAGACAACAATTGATGATAATGATGCGCTTTTATGATGCTGTTTATGCGGTTGTGTTTAGAGTGCTGGATATTTTTAAAGAATTTATGAAAATCTATGGATCTTAATTGCCCTGGAATTAAAATTTCACATAAAAATCAATCCAAATCTAAAATCAAGCATTCAAACCACCTCATAGTCTGTCATCTTATTTGCTCATAATATTAACTTATTATTATATCCAAAAACAGAATGGGCATCGAGAAAACAATGCTATACTACTCTTGTAAATAGACGTTTAGTATTGAAGAGGATTTATTATCTGTGCAAATAAATGAATGATTATGATATTTGAAAACTGATATACCAAACACATTAACTTTTCCAGCAATAACAAAAACAATGCTGTGAGAGAAAAAATAGAGAAAGTATGGAAGTTGACTTTTATGGTGATTTGGCAAAAGCGCAGATCAATTCATGTGGTCAAATTCATAATAAATTTATTTAGGGTGTATCCTGGGGTGTGTAATGCCGTAAGCCTGGTTTAAGGTTTGAGAGATCGACCTCTGGTGGGAATCGAACGTCATTACAGAACAGGCGCGTATTTATAGGGGGATTGGGGGACAAATTCCCTCTGGATGGAAAAATTTCTTCAATTTGCTAGAATTCTTTAGACTACCCTAGTATAACCTAGGGTACCCCTACCCTCCATCTAGGACAGTTGCTTCATTACGACACAAGAGGGGGTTAAAAAAAATTTATATAAGAAGAGACCCACAAAATCCTCCTGAATCCGAGTTGGACCCAAAATGACCATGAAAATGACAGAATTTTCCCCATAAAAGATGCAACGAAAAAAAAATCCCATTCAATTCTGTTCACTTCAGTTCAATAAAGTCTATCTGCACAAATATTTTCCTCCTATGAACATGAATCGTATTTATCAATTGTGTTTAATGCTATAAATAGGTCTACATATAGTATGAATTTATATATTGGCCGACTTATTTTCTATTTGCACTTTTCATGGCATGTTGTTGATATTATCTTTCAAATGAAATGCACTTCTCTATTACAAAATAAATATTTGTTATAATCTCGACAATATGCATGCTTTAGTATGTGAAATAACACAAAAGGCACATCCAAAAATGATAAATGAAAATTGCATATTTTCATAGACAACGAGTTTAGTTAGTTGAAATGAAAACAAGTGAATGGAAAAAATCTAATTCAAATTGCATTGTTGTGCAAAATGCAAAAAAAACTTCATTATAATCTCTCACTACATTGAAAAATTGTCTAACCCTCCGCGGTTCAATGAAAACAGCAAGACTTTGTTTTTACAACACAATAAAATCGCGGCAGTGAAATTGATTTGAAATAAAATGTACAAATGAGTCGAAACGAATCAACGTTAAAATCATCGTCATCAGTTGGAAAATTCACTGAAATGCGATGGAAAATTTGAATAATGAGACGAAAATTTACATCAATTCTGTTTCCCTTCTGGATGTGTATCTGAAAAAAAAAATTCTCATCGTAATGAATTAAACAGAGCAAAAATCTGTGTTTTTATAGGCGAAACTGATTTTTTAGGGAATTTACTAAAAAGAGAAAATTTGCTGCTTAATGTCTTTGATTTTTAAAATGAAATTTAGGGACTATTAATTAGTTGTCCTGAGTGTTATTTACTGGCTGTTCAGATCTGAGGCAGTTTTTTCTGGATCATGTCTATGACGTAAGATGATCTGGATACCCAGTCATATGCTGTCTATGACAGTGGTTTTCAAATTAAGTACCACAGCCTTTCACAAAATTTTCTTTGGTTCTTCAATCTAGGAAAAACTTAATATCCAGGATGTCAAATATAATTTTTTAGAACACTAGTGTGCCGTCAATTCTTCACAATAGGGGTTAGTGTGCCTCGAGCTGGAAAAGTTTGAGAAACACTGGTCTAGGATCAAGAACCCTGACACATCCAGTCCTATTTTGTCATAGATGTTTATGATCTTTGATATCATAACATCCATGGTACCTTAACCTTGGTTTTTTGTCAGCCATGTGCACGGATGGACCTAGTTTTATCGAAGCGTCTTGTTGTTTTGGTTCAGTTAGCAATTTTTGATCTACGTCTTGCCTCAACATTCAAGTATTTGACAACACTAGCAACAATATATCTAAATACAGAACACTTGGACGTAAAGTCAACTATTTTCCTAGAACAACATCCAATTCTACCCCACTTCAAATGACATTTCCTACTTATCTCATCTATTCTTGCTCCAAATTTAATCTGTAGGAAAATGTACAAAATCAACTACTATTTGGTGTTAAAGCATTTGGAAAATTAAAGTCAATCTTTCGGATGAAATTCCATTTCGTTGCCCTTCCATTTCACGAGAAATTTACATTTAGTGAATTTTTTACACGAAGGAGCAATTAAAATCCCACAAAATTTAACTCCACTTGAATTTGATTGATAAATCCTCCTATATAGATAGATAGATTTGGGGAAATGAACATTTCCATTAGAGACAAATATAAATTCACACTCGTTCATTTAATTGACAGATAAACATTTGTACAAATTATTCATGCCTTTGTGGACACGGATATTTTGTGAGTAGTCGTAGGATTTTCCGGGGATTTTGAAATTTTGTTGAGTATTGTATGTGGGAGAATTGGCATTATATAGATGAGAAATTGAATGCTGGAATTGGAAATAAGTTGGAAAGTCAATGCAGGTTGATGATTGAAATGCATGCGAAGGGGAAGCAAACGCAATTGTGGTTTTAATGGTTTCTTATTAATATTGTAAATTTATATTGATATTTGGCTGGGAATAATCCAAATTATCTAAAAATTAGCTTCGAATTCAAACTGTTCAGCCTAAAAAATTTACATACAACAGCCAAACTGGATCTAAGAGTAAACCCCTTCATAAATAAGGTACATCAGATTTTTTTGTGAAAAGAAAATACCAGTAATTTATCAATTCGTCAATGGTTAATTCCAACAAAAATTTTTTTTCATCCTCATCTACAGCAACAGCACTTAATTAATCGTTTTGTTTTAAGTTCATTTCTGAACCGGTTGTGAGATTAAACTAATTAATTTTTATTTTACAGTAGGAATTTTTTCTCATCTGATGTTGCATGCAGGATTCATTATAAGGAGAATCCATCCCCCTTTTTTTAATCTACAGGAAGAAACTTTTTTTTTCGTTCTAAATTAAAACCTAAATAAAAAATGAGAAGAATTCAGCAATGAGAAAATAAAATTTAATTACACTTTTTAAAACTCTTTTTACCGCATCCAAATGCCTGACATTGCGTACATTAACATTCATTTGGAGTTTAAAACACGGAAAAATGAGGAGATGGAAGGAAAAAGTTGTTTCGTTTGATGGGAAATTCCTCTTGTGCATTGTAAAAAAGCAATGTCCTTATTAATTAATGAGGAACCTGGTGCTACTGCTTAACCACAAAAATGGTGATGCCACGCTTTGGTCGTAAGATGGAAATCTGTGTGTGTGTTGGAAAATTGTAGTGGTTTCCATTTTGGATGATTACGAAACCTTGTAAGCCCTAGACTAAAAAAAATTGAAAGGATAAATTTTATTTTTATTTCCAAATCGCATTTGTATAACAACATCTCACAACATAATGTAATGGAGTGGTAAGAACAAATAATTTTTTCATCCTCCTGCTTTATGGTGTGCTGTTATTACACAAATAGATTGTGTTACTGTAAGTGAGTATTTTAAAAATTTAAAAAGACCTCTTCTCGGTTTCCTTTTCCACTCTTGTGTATTATTTTTTATTTTCCTCACACAATGCTGCTTACCAAAATTGAGAATATTGCACCTGCGACCTGAAAAAAAACTTACCACTTTTCGCACATTTTTCATAAATTAGAAAAAATTATGTTTGTTCTTGTGCAGCACTCATTTCTTTCCAGTTTATGTTCTTGTACATTTATTTGTAACCCTCTTAGGCATTTTTAATTAGTTTCAATTTTCATGAAATTACTGCTGCTTGTAGCTGTCTAAAGGAGAAATAAGGTGTTTGTGAGCTGTACAATTATTTTGTGAAAGAGGAAATAAGGAGAGAAACTGTTTTAAGTATTTATTTGAGTTAGAAAATAAAGAAATAAGAGTTTGTTTTGCGGTGAAGGAATTGAGATGTTAAGTTCGTGAGAAAGTTTTTCTTAGTTTAACGAATTTTTTAAACCAAAAAATTCAAATTTTTTTTAAAAAAATTCAAATTTTTCCGTTATTTAACAGTCATTTTCTAAAAATTTAATTGATGGTCATTTCAGAGGGTCTACGAGAGTACCCCACTGACAATTGGTACCCAGAATGTAGGAATAAATTCCTTTCTAAGTAGGATTCAACCCAACAATATCATTATCTTACCAGTAGCCCTAAATGTCATAAAGCCATTAACCATTGGCAGTATCAATAACAGAAAGTCTTAAATTCAATTTTTTTCATGCCTCATTTCCATTCTTTTCCACGCACAACTGTTTTCTTGTCTTTCTCTTCTTTTTCCACTCATATAATGCGTAAAAAAATAAAACCATAAATGGATTGTTTATGTTTCTTTACTTTTTTTTCGGTCGCTAGCAAAAAAAAAAATTTATGATCGCAAAAGAATTAAGGCGAGAAAAACGAAAAAAATGCATTAATAATTTAATTCCACCAGACAAATTACACGGGGTGCTTCTTTTATGTGCTCTTTTTTCCTCGTTTTTCTCGCGGTACAAAATTCTCTTGGTAATTATAATTTTTTTGCTGCGACTATATGCTTGTTGTTTCTATTATTATTTTTATATTGGTTGGTGGCTTTTTAGTGGGTTGGTAGGAAAAATGGTGTGAATTGGATAGGGTTGTTTGTCTCGGAATTAAGAAGAACTTTGCGATATCGTTTAATAATGTTTCTTTATTTGCAAAGAAAGTGTAAAAGCACTTGTAAACAATTATTTTGAACTGTAATAGATACAAAAGGTTAATTAAATGAATTATGACCAGAGAAATACTTACTATTTTCTTGCACGTCCTAATTCCTCGACGTTACGGAAAGAAAAGAAAGAGAACTGAATGTTTAGCGTATATTTGCATATCAAAGCAAATTGGAGCGAATTCAACGCAACGCTTTAATAATATTTGAATTTTAAGAAACCGTTTAAATTGAATCTGTATTTCTCTGTCATTCATGAATTTAATTATAGTTTGGAATGAATATCGTTAAACTCTATGCAGCTTAATGATAATTCTTACAATAATTATATATGAAAGCGTGGAAAACTTTATTGAAAATTGATTGAAAGGAAATTCAAAATATATTTGTATCCACGGCGAATTGAAATGACCTAAATTTAAATCCTGAAAATTCGTTAAAAGAGAAAAGCTGAAAAGAATTGATTAAATTACAATTTGATGTGAATTCAGAAGACTGTTATTATATTCAATGACATCCTGCCCGGGGAAAAAGTATCTTCTAATCGCTGTCGTCGTCGAGATCAATAAATTCCGATATGATTAAGACTTGACCGTCTGGCATAGTAACAACAGGAATTGTATCTGGTGGCATACAAATAATGTCATGAACGTCGATCTTTTGGCGTTTTGGTGGAACTTGAATTTTTTCTTCTACCGTACTTGTCACCTCATTTGTCTTACTATTTGGCTGAGACTCTTCTATTGCACCTATCACATCCTTGGTCTCACTTATTGGGTGAGACGTTTCACCATTTAGCTTCTCAGTTGAGGAAGTGACTTCTTCTTGAGTATTTATCTCCGTTTCGTCACTACGCTTGAAATCGAAAGGGACTGTACCTCCACGTAAATCATGAACACAAGTGGTTGAGTCAGTGCTGGATGAACGTTCACGTTCTAGTCTTGATGTGCGGCGACGCTTGGGAGATGTATTAATTGCGGATGTACTAGGCTGTACCGTCGCATGTTCGTCTGGATCACCTGTATGTGGATGACGGAATGGAGCACGATGACTAAATATTAAGGCATTAGCTTCCTCAACTTCATTCGTCCAAGCCGTAATTCCTCCATGTAGCAGATAGGAATGTTCTTCACGAACTAAAAGGGGTACACCATCGGATAAAATTGTTGTGATAGGCTGACGATACATCATATGCGATGTAGGCGTCTGATCATTAGCAATTGCTTTAGCACTCGACTGTGCTAAAAAGGTGACAAAGCCTGTATTCTTGGTGTGGTTGCTATGAGCGTCATAATTAAGTCGAGCCACAGTAATTGAACCTTTCGATTCAAAGAATTCGATTAAGTCTGCCAGAAAGTATGTTTGATTTTCTGTATTCTTCATTCTCTTCAGTCCCTTGACTACAACTGTCACTGGAATTCGTTCATAACGTGATATATATGAAGAATTCATTAATCGTGCTCGTCCAACTAAATAATTGACCGTATCCATAGCTTGTGGATCTCGACCGTCCTCCCTGTAATCGATGAACGTATTCTCAAGTAGAACTCCATCGAAAGTACTAACTGATATCAGGTAAACTGATAATCCCAGACGCTTGCTTGCGTAATCAGCACATCGCGCTATACCCACAATGTTCGAGGCATACGGTGCAATTTTGCGTAGAATATCCTTGAGCGGATATCGAGATGAAATATTGCTGAGTCTCATTATGGTATATGGTGACTCACTGAACGAGGATGTGACTGATAAGCTGTCGTCTGATGCAACTGAGCCGACTCCTGATGATTGTGAATTGAAGGAGCTTGCTGATGGAGCAGGCATTAATACTGATGGTGACGATAAAGCAGCCGGTGCTGTTGGAAACGAACGGAGTGTAGTTGGTGCTTGCTTAACACGATTGCGGCGTTTACGAACCATGGTATCTGTGAAGAGATAATAAGCAAACGAATTAAGTGTGTGGTTTGTTTTGCACAAACCAACGTACGAGAAATTTCTCGTCATACGAGAACTCACTAAACAATTTGCTAGTTTAATGAGTGAAAGTAAGTTAAGTAGTCATAAGGTCTGAATATCAAGCTTTGCTAATCGCTTGACACTTCTATTCTTTTTCTCTGTACCATCTGGCATGAGAATATCAGCAACTCTGCCATTGCCATCTTTAGCATAATAAACTTTCTTGACTCTAGCGCGTTCCCAAGCCTTTCGAGTGTAATTGGGATCTATTAGCAGGACTAAATCGCCTGCTTTTAAAGGCGCAAAATCTTTGAACCATTTAGTCCTTTTCGTTAGCACTGGGAGATATTGAGAGACGAACTTTCTAGACATTTCTTCTGCCAATATTCTACCTCTTCGATATTGATTCTTATCGGATAATGGATCTGGAATACTTTTTATTCCATGAATCGATTGTAAAAGTGGCCATCCACTTCTAAATTTAGCTAAGTGATGAGGGGTTAAAACCTCTTCGTCTTCAGAACTTATTGGATTATGCGTAAGAGGACGACAATTAATTCGGTGCGCTGCTTCTTGTAAAGCTATATTAAATGCTATACGAGTGACCTTTCTGTCTTCAATGGATGCAGCAATTGACTTCTTAACAGACTGTATAAGTCTTTCGTAAAATCCTCCGAACCATGGAGACTGTACAGGAATGAAAGCCCAAGATGCATGAGTTTTCTCTGCCAGTTCCGTTTCAATTTCCTTTTTGGTTTCTCTAAGAAATTGAATGATTTTACGACTATCAGAATGAATGATATTAGCGGCTCCGACGAAGTTCGTGCCGTTATCGGATATGAATTGTCTTATTGGACCGTGACTAGTCCACAACGTCATTATAGCTTCAAAAACTGCGAGAGATGTTAAACTATCAAGTAGCTGTAAATGTACAAATCTTGACATAGTACAAGTAAAGATAAGAATCCAAACTTTTTTGGCATGACCGTTGTTGGCGAATATCGTAAATGGACCTGCACAATCCAATCCAGTCACCTCGAATGGTTTAAGACTAGAATCAGTTCTAACATTTGGTAATGGTGACATTTTATATTCTGTGGGATTAGCTCGACGATAAGCACAGTAATTACACAATTTTTGTACTCTTTTGAGTGCTGATCGAACCTGAGGCATCCAGAAACGAGATCTCAAGTCTGCTACTTGAGCCTCCAATCCATAATGATTATGTGCATAATGGTAATCTAGTAACAAATGTATGCTTAGCATACTTTTCCTCGGGGCAAGCGGAGCAAACTTTTGTGCATATGTGTTAATTGGTTCATTCACACGAGAGCTAATTCTCATTACACCATTATTGTCGAGAAAGACATTCAATTGCAGTAGTTCTGTATTGGAGATACGTAAGCCTTTTGACAATTTATCGTATTCATCTCCATAGACTTCTCTTTGCATTCTACGGATAAGAAAGAGTTCAGCTCTTTCTAGTTCTGCTGAATTTAAGGTTTCAAAATTAACTGATTGCTTGATTTGCTGACGAGTTTCCTCGTCTAGCTCGAGATTTTTTGTCTTTGCTAATGGGATCAAAGCTTCATAGTAAAACTTTAAAGCACGAGCTGTAGCTCGCTTTAATTTTGACCAACAACCCAAAATGCTAGGGCTGAATAAGTCGATGATATAATCCGTTGCTATTGGACAGTCTACTGGCGGTAGCTTAATAGGCGTATTTATGAGGACTGACTCATAATTTACATTGCAGACTAGAGTTTCCGTAGGATTTACTTTTTTGATCTTTGGCTTAGGCCAAAATTTTGCTGGTAACTTTAGAAAGCTTGGACCTTGGAACCAAGGGGAATTAATGTCTCCAAAGTCGAATTTTTGGAACTTCGTAGCTAAGTCGGCTACATTATTTTTACTTTCAACATAATGCCAATTCTCTTGAGTTGTCAGCTCAAGAATTTCTTCCACTGGTGAGATTGCAAACTTAGGCAGTTTTATATTCTCATTTTTGAGCCAGTTAAGAACTATTTCGCTATCTGACCACATGTGTACAGACAATTGATAACCTCTATGCAGATTAACAATGGTCTGTGTGAGTCTAGATCCAATTAGACAAGAGAGAAGCTCTAATCTAGGCATTTCTGAGACTTCCGTCTTAGTTTTGACTTTAAGTGGAGCGACTTTAGCTTTCGCCATTACGAAACTAACATATCGATAACTTTTGATTGTTGCTACCATGTATGTTGAAGCTGCTATTGCTTCTTTACCAGCATCACAAAAGCAATGAAGCTCTAATGAGTCTGCCTCTGTCATATTTCTTGATGGAAATCTTAGTCGTGGTATTTTCAGTAGCGAGACCTTTTCTAAGTCTTTTAGCCACTGTAACCATTTGATATGATCCTCGTCTGAGATTTCATCGTCCCATTCGAGTTTCTTGCGCCATGAATTTTGAAGTAGCATTTTTCCTCTTATAATGCAATGAGCTATTAGTCCCATCACATCAAAAATGCGCGCAATCGTTGAGCATTGATCTCTTTTAGTGGGTTTTAATCCACAATCTTTAGCTAACTTAATAAATGCATTTTTATTAAGATTAAATACGAAAGCATCTAGCTTAGGATTCCATGCAACCCCAAGTACTTTCGTTGTGTATGAAGATTCTTCTTCAGACATTATTTCGATTAATTCAGTCTTTACATGATCCTGATTTAATGCTTGCAAAACTTCTAAGCTGTTGCTTTGAAAGCTGCCTAAGTGCCAGTTGATTGATTTTAAGATTTCGATGCATTGTGACGCTGTAGCTATAGCTTTTCCAGCTGTTGGTTCACTTGTAAGGATATCATCCATATAAGTGTAATGTTCCAAAGCTTCAGCGGCATTTGGGTATTGCTCTAGCCATTTATGTGCTGTCCTGTTCTTTACCATTTGGGAGGTAAATGGACTACACTTTGGCCCAAATAACATAACTTGCATAATGTAAATTTGCATCGGATCATTTAAGTTTTGTCTGAATAAGATTCTTTGGCACTGCTGGTCACTTTCATTAATCATGACTCTATGGAACATGCTCTTGACGTCTCCAGTGAATGCGTATTTATGCATACGCATTCTCATCAGAGGCTTAAGCATGTCCACCAACATATTCGGACCCATAAGTAAATTATCGTTAAGTGAAGTACCATGGTATATAGCAGACGCGTCATATACATTCCTTGTTTTAATTGGGACTTTATTGTGATTTACCACTAAAGTCATAGGCAGATAATGGATATTCGGCCACCGAGATTTTATGTCACGTTCAGTTGCAGGACGTACATAATTCTCGTTAATCAATTGAATGAAATTGTTATTGTATGCTTGTAACAAGTCTGGCGATTTCTTCAACTTATTTTCAGTTGCTATTTGACGCTTATAGACCATAGGGAAATTATCCGGTAACCTAGGTATTTCACCGTTTATGCAGTTCCATATTAATGGAACTTCAACGAATCCGTTTGGTAAGACTTTCATATTTTTATCCAAATATGCTATTGCTTCCAATTCCTTCTTTGTATAATGAACATCCTTAGGCTTTATGCCTAAATTGTCCAACGAGCATGAATAAGTATAGATTTTCTCCAATACTTCGTTAGAGACATGATTGGGATCATTGTTACTTTGTTCTTGTAACTGAAGATTATTGACTGTATATGATTTATGAAAGCACTCAGGTGCGCCTCCATAAATTGTAAATCCAAGTTTACTTTTAATTGCGACGGGTTTGTTACTGCCGTCTTGAATGACTGGTTCAACAGCCTCAATCATATGTGCATGTCTAGAACCAATGAGCATGCTTGGAATTGCATCCTTATAGGATGTGAATGGAACTTTCTTAAGATGGGGGAATTTCTGCTTTAGAATTTCGACATTAAGCGTTCTGGGTGGTAATTCAAGATTATGAATAGCGTAACATTCGTCCAATATAAGACGTTCACTGTTTTCGAGAATGCCCGAAATTTCAAGCTTTACCTTTAATGCTTCAGTACTTTTTACAATAGAATCTGTCCATTGCAAATTGATAATACAAGGTTCACCATTAATATCTAAATCATCAATTAATTCTCGCTTTACAAGTGTAATTTCTGCAGCTGAGTCACCAATTGCAAACCCAGAGGCTTTATTACTTCTGCCATAAAATACCGTACGAAACAATTTGACTGTTCTTTGAGAACTCTCACTAACTGTACACGTTTGAGCAGCAATTGTGTTAATGATATACGGACGCTGCACTTGATCATTGGAAAGATTATGATGATCCACGTTGAAAGCTATTGGTGATGCGACATGATATCCAGGCACAACTTGCGATTGACCCTGTGGAACTCTCATCGGAGCTTGTACTGGAACTTGTACTGGAACTTGAACTGCTACTGGGGCAGCCAAAGGTGCTGCTTGATTATTATCAGCATTTTGTGTTTGCTGAGCCATTCTATTATTAGCTCTAGCTGCATTATTATGCGTATTTGCTCTCCGTTGCTGCTTTTTATAAGGCCTATCGGAGGAGACTCGATAGCTATTATTTCTATGCAAAGTGACGTGATGTTTTCCCGTACACCTAGCGTTTTTGTCTAGTTTATAGCCACAACCAGACTTTAACTCACAATCTTTTGCTGTATGAGTTGTTGTAAGCATGCAATTATTGCATAAATTCTTCATCCGTGCTACATTAAACTTTTCGTCTAATTTCATGTTGCGGTATTGCTTACATTCCACTGCGAAGTGACCTCTTGCACCACATATCTCACACTTCTTTGGAAGTTGACTGACTTTTTCCATGTCATATCCTAAGTATCTTGCGGTGTCTTGATCGCGTATTTCAAATTTATATCCATCAGAGTTGCTAGATGAATATGATTTGGATGAATGAGACGATGGCCCTGTGCTCATCGACATCACTTGAAAGCCTTTGGCTTTATTGCTCTTAGTTTCACTTTTTGTGAAAGTGCCAATTGGAAGAGTCTTTGCTATGTAATTGAGAAAATCAAACTGAACGTCTAACCGTTCCATTCGAGTTACAGCGTTGGGATATTTATCATAATAAAATTTATAATAAGCTTCCTGATGATACGATTCAAGTTGATGGTGGATCTTAGTTGCCAACGCGTTATCAGTTATGACTAAGCCGGCATAGGAACAAGCAGCCATATAACTAGCAATATATGTTGTGACCTCTACACAAGATGCATGTGTCAGAGGTTTTGATAATCTGGCATTCAATAACTTAAGCTTTGCAGCTTCTACTACGACATTAGCATTACCGTAGCTATCTTTAAGATATTTCATAGTCTGTTCAGGACTAATCAAGTCTAAAATGCCATCAACGCGCTCTAATGCTTGACCAGTTAAGGCTTTACGAATTATTCTTCGCATCATCGGGTCGTCATATTGACCTTCATGCCACGTTCGTTCTATTGCCCTCTGAAAAGCCAGCCACTTTTCAGGTCTTCCATCAAAACTATCAATTTTAGGTAAACTCTTACGTATTTCACCCAATGAGAGCAGAGTAACTTGCGTAGATATACCAGCTAGACAATCATTAATACTAGAAGCGTTATTTGCAGCGCTTCTAGCTTCACCTGCTGACCATTCTGACCTAGCAGTATTATATTGACCAGCATCATTCCTGATATTATTGCCTACATTAGAGAAAAAGGCTTGCCCATTTTCTTTACTTCTATTAAGCTCATCATCAATCCTCGTTGCTGCATAATTAGCTTGCAAAATTGCATTTGTATATGAAGGTGCTGAACATTGAGGATTTTGAGTTATGGGTGGATTAGCGATAGGATTTGAGACAGGAATCGAATATGGGGAATTATAAGCGGTATTCTTTGCAATACCGGTGGAACTAAACATAGGCTGAGGGATTTGAGTATTTTCATACATTGTACGCTGTAAATCTTCATTTTGATTTGACACAGCGACATATCGTGCATGTAATTCTTTAAACTTTCTCACCAATTCATCATGTGATATTGCGTCCACATATGAATCATCAGCAATTTCATAAATCGAATTATCGACTTCAACTTCCTTAGGTATTTGTTTTGTCTCAGGTGCCTTCTTAGGGACCGTGCCTGTGACTGTTGATTTTACTTGACAGAATTCTAAAATTCTGTTCTTAAATGATATTAAATGCGTATCCATAAAAACCACAGCTTTTGCTGCTTGATTTAAGGGATTGGACTGACATACGTGACAAATCCAGGGAAGATGTTCCTCTGTTATGTCTGAAAAATCAACACCGGTACACCGGACATGAAATAGACGATTGCAAGTTACGCATAAAATGTAAGTTTGTAGATCTGACTTGCTACGCTCTTCAGCTTTCGCCTCGAACCACTGACATTTATTGTCAGATGAACATTTTACATCGCTTCTTAATTGAGAAGCTTTTATCATATAATTGGCTATCCTATTACTTTCAGGATTTAGCTTTAAATACTGTTGCTTTGCATCCTTGGATTTAAGGAAAAACTCAGCAAGACTACCACATAACTTAGCTCCTTCCATATTAGTAATGAACAAGACTAACTGTGGATTTAATTAAATGTCTTATAGACTTATGACTACAACAAGACAATGTCTGAACTTGTTATCGCGAATTAATTTGCCTCACAATATCTCTATATACGAGAAAGTGACAATGAATCAAAAGGAACTGCAATTACTATTAACTAATGCAAAGTGCTAACGAATGAATGCGTTTATATGAAACGACTTTGAATGCGTTTATATGAAACGACTTGAATGCGTTTATATGAAACGACTTGAATGCGTTTATGTGAAACGACTTGAATGCGTTTAATAGAAACGACTTTGAATGCGTCTTTTGCTTCGACGACTTTAAAAACGTTACAACTAGCTAAGAAAATAATGTAAAAGCGCTATATGACCTTATGACTCTAAAATGCACTGCTACTTGTGCTTATTGCAATATGAATGCAATGAAAATGCCTCTTTTCAGGACTTTGACAAAATAATTGCCCTTATTTGAGGGACTTTAAATGAACTACGCACTTAGTGCTGATTAGTTGAGAATCGCTGGATCTTTGACTCAACAAGATCCAGTGAATAAATTATGAGAGAATTTGGTTAGTTTTGTAAAACGAGGAAATCCTCTCCGACCGCAAACTGCCTTGCACAGCTCAAACAGTCGTTCTTCCGGAGTGTAGGCTTATGCTTGTTGCCTAGCTCCACTCTAACTCCGTATGAATTAATTAGTAAATAGAGCCAATTAGTTACAAAATTCCGACAATCGAAATTTTCACAACAATCAATTTTTTCACTTCTACTTACTGCTTGTTCTTTGAATTGGAGCTTCTTGTGTCCTGAAATGCTTTCCAGAAGTCCTTTACACGTGGAAAATGTCTGGTAGGTTATGACGAGCTGAATTAATTTCCAAATTGCACGAAAATTATCCTGGATGTTGCAGATTCTGTTCTGCTCTCTCTCTAATCCAATTCCAGCTCAATATTGATGAATGAATGTCAGCTTCAATCCTTTTCCAGGTTATATGTCCAATATCCACGTGAAATATTCGCAAATATTCATCAATTTGCAAAATATTCAAAAATTGTCTCGGAATTAAGAAGAACTTTGCGATATCGTTTAATAATGTTTCTTTATTTGCAAAGAAAGTGTAAAAGCACTTGTAAACAATTATTTTGAACTGTAATAGATACAAAAGGTTAATTAAATGAATTATGACCAGAGAAATACTTACTATTTTCTTGCACGTCCTAATTCCTCGACGTTACGGAAAGAAAAGAAAGAGAACTGAATGTTTAGCGTATATTTGCATATCAAAGCAAATTGGAGCGAATTCAACGCAACGCTTTAATAATATTTGAATTTTAAGAAACCGTTTAAATTGAATCTGTATTTCTCTGTCATTCATGAATTTAATTATAGTTTGGAATGAATATCGTTAAACTCTATGCAGCTTAATGATAATTCTTACAATAATTATATATGAAAGCGTGGAAAACTTTATTGAAAATTGATTGAAAGGAAATTCAAAATATATTTGTATCCACGGCGAATTGAAATGACCTAAATTTAAATCCTGAAAATTCGTTAAAAGAGAAAAGCTGAAAAGAATTGATTAAATTACAATTTGATGTGAATTCAGAAGACTGTTATTATATTCAATGACAGTTGTTATAGTGTCAAGAAGTCTAGATGTCCAAGTATTTTATGTAGTTAAAAAATGAGAAAAATTGTAGTCTATGGATATAAAGTTGATAAAAAGCTATAAAAAGTCAGTTTTAAGTATGGTAACCGTGTAACCAGGAGTAATGATGTGAGTATTAAGTTGAATCCTTATCATTATCAATAACATTTTATATCTAATGATGGAGAGATTTCGGTTTCTGATGAGAATCGAACCCACGTAGTCACAAAAAGAGTAATACAAATTTCTGGTCTGTTACCTAACCATTCGACCACAGGGGCTTACTATAGCACTGGCAGATTTTCTAGGGTATTTGACAAAAAATTGAGGATTTCCAGGATTTAAGATTTTTCTAAAATAAAGAAAATGCGCTCTACATCCTCATTTCCTGAAATATTGAAATTAATTCTATAAGTTGCTATTACGAAAATTCTGTATTAAAACATAAATCAATGCTCTCCTTTTTTGTGTGTAAATTATTAAAATTTTTTTTTTATTATATTGTTTCCATTACTTTCATTTTCCTTCTTAAAAATTAGTGCGCTAATGGTGTAAGACTGTGAAAACAGAGGAAAGAAGAAATTTTTAATTAGATTTTATTGTTGTTTTATTGCATTTTTTTCTGTAGTTTACTTTTCATCACTGAAAGGGATGAGTCTCATTGAAATTCACAACATATTGTAAATGAAATTTTTTCAGCTATAAGAAAAAAATGTAAATTATATTTAAAAATGACAGCAGCAATCTGCATTGAATAAATATAGCTTAGTCAATAATAATAAAGCATAAGAAAATATCACATAAAAGTATTTGCTTCTAATCAAAAACCATAAAAATGTGAAAAAACCCATAAAAATCGTCTTATCGCATTTTCATATTTTTTTACTCTCATTCTGTGTGTGCAATTGTGAACATTTTAAAGTTCCTTTGATGACTTTAATCTCCTCAATTGAGCACCGATGATTTCCATAATTTTAGCATGATTTTATTGAATGGATGGGTTTATGGATGTTATTTGGTAATATTGAAAATTTATGAAATTGGGGGTCTTTGGGGGTTGTTCAATTATTACGTACAAAATGTGTATTTTAATCCCTTCTTTTGTGACACACCAAATTTGAAATCTGTTAGTCGTAAAGCGTAGTTTGAGCACTACATGCTTTAGACTTCATTTACTTTTTAGGGATCCTTGTTAGGGGTCCACATGAGCCCATTGCCAGAAATGACTAAAATGGTCACTATCTTCCAAAAGACGGTCTTTCTCTTTTATCAGTTTAGGATATTCCAGACCAGCCTCAGACAATTTCCTTACTTGTTCTCTTTAACTTTTTTTACTTGCACAACGAATATTGGAAAATGTGTTTTATCGATGCTCACAGAAAAGAAAGGAAAAAAAGGCAGAAAAATATTAAATGAAAAAAATTTGTATATGCGGATTCAATGAGATGAATGAATGATTCTATCAATTCAGGGGAATACGATTAGGGTTTGAGGTGAAATCTAAGGAAGTCGAAAACGCATTTATGCATAATCGGAATATAATGTTGACTTAAAAAATATCGAGAATTGTGTAACAAAAAAATAAGGCAATAAAGAGATGAGAAGCAAGGAATTTTAAAAATCCTACCAATTTAATTTCCAATAAAAAAATCTGTTCGTATCTATATCATTTTGCAGTTATTCATTGTATAAATATACACGAGAGAGAGGAATTGATGAAGAGGGGAAAGAAATACTGGCGGAAATTTGGCACGGTTGAGGGTGATCAAATGAAACGGAAATATTTATATGCATATGTTCTTGCTGTTGTTGTTTGTTGAATGGTATAATAACAGAAAAAATAAGGAAAAAGGCAGATAAAATATGAAAATCAATGAGATATGAAAATTATTGAATTAAAAAATGAAAAGAGAAAAAAAAAAGAATTTTAAGAAGAAGAAAATGTTCTTTTTACACTTGACTCAACTTCCTCAGAGATGGCGCTAGGTGTATCGTAGAATGAAAATTAATAATTTTTTGGCATGGGGACACAGGGGCTCATTTAAGCACTCAGAATTCTTGTTTTTTTTGTCAGTTTCTGATTCAAAAAAATACTTATATCTTCAATATTTTGCAATCCATCCGAAAATGCACCAAAAATCAAAGTATAAAAATTCATGACCACAACTCATTAAAAATTCCCTTTGCCCATTCTTTCAGTGCTGATTATCGTCCACAAATCGCATGAACATTCAAATGAAATCTCAAAATTTCAATCTTAAATAAGCATTTAGACATCAAAGTAAAATAAATTGACACCATTTACTGCAGAAACGATTGTAACATTGTGATAAATTTACTTCCAATTTAGAGCTGTGAATTAATAACACTCAGACTCGATTCATATCAAAGAGTTGAATGTAATTTCTTTTTGATTTTTATTTTCAATTGAATCTTTTTCCCTGATAACGTGATACATTCCAACATTGCATGTTTGCAGCCTAAATAAACAAACACTTTTTTTTAATTTATATAGAATGCGATGAGGAAAAAAAGTCCATTTACATTCACATATATAATATTGTGTTGAGACAAAACGATTAAAAATCACATAAAAGACGGCAATTAAAAAGTGTTAAACATCAACACGTTTCGTTTGTATAGGAATACATATAAATACAGCACATCTCATTCTACATATAAATGGTCCTCAGTTTTTCCATTTTATTTACATAAGCACACAATTTATACAACAACTATAGGTAGGTGCTGTACATTATGCATTGCATTGGAGTCAATTTCAATGAATGATAACGCTTTGGGATGAAAAAGTTTGGTACGGAAATCATCGAGATGAAATTTTTGTGTTTATGACGCAGGATGAGATGAAGAGTAGAAAGAAATTTAGAGAGTATGACTGTGATAAGGAAAAATATGAATTAAAAATAATTACAGACACAGGTTCAGTTTTTTATTGTTTCAAATGCAATACCTGGGGCCAGTTGTTTGGTGTTCGGATGCTAACCCTGTTATTACGAATTTGGAAGCTAAGCATTCTTGTGTACAGACAAAAAATTACTTGAGTCTGTGACGAGGCAACACTTATGGGGGTACTTAAGGACCATCCTCTGGCTACGCTGCTATGAGTTTTCTGAGGTACCAAATTAATAAACCTGATTCCTAGTTATTAAGTGTAACTTGGTAAAATTATTTGAATATTTTCAGAAAATTGAGGCATCATCCGTTGGTTTCATACTAACATGACCTTTAGTTTCTAAAAATTGAAAGTCATTAACTAAAACCAAGAAACACATAACCCCCTTCCGGCACCAAGACAAAACAATCCAAAAATCAAAAATTTTCACAAAAAATACGCTCAAAAAGAGCACAAAAATGTAAACACAGTTCAAGCTCAACATTCATATACAGATGTATATTTAAACGTTTCAGCATCTCTTCTCACCACCATCATCATCAACAACATCAACTATATAGAGCGATAAGTTTGCTGTTGATTTTTCTCTTTGTTTAGGTCAGCAAAAGGAAAAAGAGGAAAGAAAATCAGAGGGAGCGTACAAAGTTCTTTTCAGTTAGTTCTGAAGTGGATTTTTTAGTTTTTTTTAAAAAAATAAATGTTTATCGTATTTTTCTGCAGAAAATTTTCCTGCATTGTGCAATTGATTGCTATGGCTGCAGTAGAAATTTTCTCGTATGTCCTTAAATGAACCCTTGAATGAGAAAGGAAAAAAATGTGAAATTGAAAAATGAAAAAGGAAAAAATCCGAGTAGCAAAAAAAAGCTCTCAATTTTTGTGTCATGCGCTTTTTCAAGCTCCCCATTTTATATCCATCTCTCTTTTCAAATTATCACACTTAAACAGTCACACAGAACCATCCCCAATTGCCTTGCGTTTTTGTGATATGTATGTATGTTTTTCGTTTTTATTTCTTTTGCTGTGTGATTTCGAAGGCGTTTTCCAATTTCTTTTCGATTTCAATTCGTGAAAACTTTTTCTATTTTCTTTATTTTTCCATCTTTTTGCTTGCTTTTTCATCTCGTATTTTCCCATTTAAATGTGCTTTATGTATGTATGCTGTATGATTTAAATGAACAAATAATTTTTCTTTATTTCTCATGTACATGTCGGTTTGAGATGTTATTCCTTTGCTCTTCTTATTGTTGCTTCTTCATTTTGATAAATCAACCTGGAAAAATAAAGAATGAAAGTTTTCATTATAAAATTAGATTTTACAAAAAAAGTTTTTATTCCATATGGAAATAGATTAAGATAAATTGAAAGTTTTTCTGTGGACGATGATATTTAGTTGTCTTTAACTCACGCAGCCATAAAGGAAGGGACATTTTTTTCTTGCCTTTATTGTTTGTTTTGTATTTAATGTTTATTTTAAAAATTCAAAATAATTTTTTTGAATAATTTGAACTTCAAAATTTTTTAAAATCAAAAACCATTTTTTAGGGGGTTTGAGCATCTTGGACCCCTGGCTTCGTGTTTGCCTTACGTTGATAAATATTAGAATGAGGGAAAGTTTTCAAACCTTCAAACATATATTCTACAACTTTTTGTTTTGTGCCACACTTCTAAGTTAAAAATTATTTAAATTTCAAACAAATATTTCTCAAAAATAAAATTGTAATTTTTTCAAAATTATGCTTAAAAATTGTTTATTTTAAGGCTTGTTAGTGATTTTTCCATATTGGATTATCTTTCAAGGCTTTCACACTCGGGATCAGACATCGAAGTCAGTCAGTTGAAGTCGAATCGACTCGTCGAAAAATCAACTGACTTCGAGTCGATTCAACTGATTTGAACTAATTTTTACTCATTTTTGAATGATATTTATAACTTTTTTGATGAATTTATGCCTTTTATGAATTTATGACTTTTATGACTCGGAGTCGACTCAACTGACTCTGCTAGGGATTAATCACAAAAAAACCTGAAAAATTTCAAAAAATTCTCTTAAAATCGAGTGTTATCGCCTTGCTTATATATTTTTGGGTTAAAATAAAATCTAACTTGAAAATTAGTTTAAGTATTTCAATGATTTTTACTGAGAGGGGTAGAATTAAATTTAGATTGCCCAATATCATGCTATAGTCAATGATAATAACTAAATTCAATAACAATAAAATTGGTGTAGATATCTAATGCACGTGAATTGCAAATTTACGTTTGCCAGAAGCAATCATCACAAAATGCAGTTTGCAAAAAAAAAATCTAGTTCAGACAAGTGTTATTTTGGAAAATCTTGCCAAAATCTCATTCTTAATGATCACCGAATGGTCGCAGACATAGACAGAAAAGTATTTAAAAATTTTTTTTCATTGATTAATTTTTTTTCTTCTTCCATTCTTTGTTAGACTTTTTTATAATTTCTTCTTAACTGAATGCGAGAGTCTTCTTCCTTTGCCTTCTCTTCTTCCTTTTAAAGCTCCCTTTTTTTGGGTTAATATGAAAATCAATACTTTTATGAATACATATCCTCTGTTGTTTCATCATCTATCTTTCCACTGACTCGCTCACTCACTCATTCTACAACATTGTACTCCGCTAGAGCGATGAAACAAGATAATGTTTCCTTCAAGTTTTATGTGTATTTAGAGAAAAAAATATTGATTATGCCCGAGTGACGAGGCCCATGTCGGAGAGATATGGTAAAGAATGAATGTGAAGAAGAAAATAAGACTTTTTTGCATACAAAAAATAATATTTCTTTTTAAAAAACAAAAATTTGAGTATTCAATCATGTGAAAATCCTTGCGTAAATTTCATGATATTTGATATGTTATTTTTTATGCACATAAGAATTTTTTAAGAAATTATTTTTAGCATCTTTGCAATATTTTATTAATTTTAAGTTTTCCTGTGGCTTCTTCAGTTTGAAATATGATAGAATGTATGGCACATGAGATTGTGTGCGGTATTTGCTATCAAAAAATTTTGCTTCTTATTTATCCTGTGGCAATACTTTATGGGTGAACTATTTGAATGAGCACAAGAAATAACGTCAAAATGTAGACAGTGGACAGCAGTTAATAAAAATTATCACTTCCAGTCAGTATTGGGGACTCAGGATGAAATCAAAAATTTGGACCACAGGTCGTCCTCTCCATCCTACACAACTAGTTAGATGCGTAGCCAGAATTTTTTTTGTTGTTAATAAATCATTTTTCAGTTAATGATATAAAACTCTTTTGTAAGATTAGCAAAAAATGTTTTTGAATTCTGGACTGGGGGTCCAGTCGCCCCCCTGTCTACGCCCCTGACAACTGCTCCCAGTGAATTCATTTTATCATAAATATAAGCTAAAAACAAATAAATGGACCACAACAATTTTCACATTTTATTTATATTACAAATAGAATCTATACACACTCCCCGGACATCGACTATTAAATATCTATATGGAATCTATTTTCTGCTGTGAGAGAATGATGATTTACGAAATACAATAAATTATGTTCAATGCCCTCTTTTTTTGCTGTATATTAAAAAACAACAATATCAACACACGCCTTTTCCACAGAAGAACAAAATCAGTTACATCTCAATAGAAAAGTGATTTTTCCGCTGATTTTGTTATTACACATCTATATGTGTACATGTCTATTCCATTGGGGGATATACGAATGTTATTGAGAGAAAATTTCACAGGCATTTGAGCGATAAATTGATAGATATTAAGGGGTCAAGCCGAAGCAATCCCCTCGACTTAGTATGTTCATATAAATCGAATATTTATATATAAATTTTCGATCAAATGATATAATATATTACTTTGCTTCCCTTTTCGATACTTTACACTTTATAGGCTTTTGGATGTTATTTGTGAATGAAGGTTGAAAGGCGTTAGAGCGTCTCATTTATTTTTGACCATTTCGATTATTTAATGAGTTTTTTATTCAATTCTGTTTTGATATTCTTGAACAGAGGCTTATTCAGAAGGTAGAGTGTGGGACAGCCTGTCTTGAACGTCTATTGCAAAAATAAGTGAGACACAATAATTCATGCATTACTCACATTTTATGCTCACACTCAAAAAGACATTCAACATTGATTTAAAACTTTAATGAGCAAATGGAATAAAGCCAGAATAAGAAGGGGTTAAAAGTTCAATTACGACTCATAATTTATTTGTAATCAACTTTTTTTCCTTCTCTGCTTGGCGGCGCTCAAAATTATTTTTCATCTTACTCATTTTCTAATTTATTTCTTACTAGGTACAAGCAGTGTAAAACATAAAAAAGAATGAAGAAGTAAAAAACTGTTAAAATTTTTCAATTAATTCCGCATAAATGATCAATACATAAAGAAAATTAATTATTCAAAAAATATAATATAAGATGGTGATGAGAAGAAAATAAGTGAAAGGGTTGAGTTTGAATTGAGGATGGGGAAATTGGTGCCTTTAGGTTTCGTTGAAATATTATTAAGATTGCTGTACCGAAAAGTAATTTAAGGATGAGGAACTGATGAATGTGGTTCATAAGACATGTTGAATATTGAATTTCATAATATCTCATATGACCTCAAAGTCGTATGCCAACAAGTTCAGGTAACTAACTACCAAAAAATAGATTCAAATAAAATCTGACAAAATTTTTATGATTTCATCCCCAAAAAATTAATTCCGCAATAATTCAAGCTTCAATCCCCTTTCTATATGACAGCTCATTTAGAGTTGTAAGTGAAGGATTTATGATTAAAACCCTTAAAATTTATATACATTTTAATTTTATGAAATCTCTTACGTTTCATTCGAAATAGTATGGAAGCGAAAAACACTGTTTAATAATCAAATAACTCGAATTTAATTTGATGAAACATTTTCTTTTCCTTTTCCATAATTTTAAAGACACATTAATGTAATATAAGACATCCCATTCCATCCTTCTTTTGATCAATTTACAAACGAAGAAATTTTCAATTTTGATTATTATGAAAAAATATTTAAGAGCAAATTGAGTCTAATTGTTGTAAATATATTTTGTGATTCATCAATTTATTATTTCTCCCCATAGTTAAGGGATATGGCAATGCTCGTGCCTATCATTGAGGACAATATTTTGTTATCAATATTTGTTTGTAATTTGAATATTGTATTAAATTTATTTGTAGCTTTTTATTATGGAAACGTTCATTATCTTCATCAAAATTATTTTTTAGAACTAGCTGGGGTGTTCGTTGTTTGAAGCAAGATTGGATTTTAATTTTTTATATACTAAGTAATTTAGGGGCACATGGAAGCTTCAGTTAGCGGGAATCAAGTCATAATTCATAATATGACCACAGAGGCGTATTCAGAAAAGAGTTCCAAACACGAAGGGGGGGGGGGATTGCCAAGATTTTTCTTTTCATACAATTGATAGATGGATCTGGACCCTCTTGGACCCTTCTCTGCTAACGCTCTTGTCGGACCATATAAAACTTAGTAAATTGAAAAAAATTCTGAAATGCTTCATGAACGCCTCCCTTATAATCAGGAGACAAAGGGCTTATTTTGGTGTTTTGAGAAGAAAATCCCAAAACACCACCCCTAAATTTTGTGTTTTTTTTTCAAAAGACCCCCTCAAAAAATACCTGGTTACAACCATGTCAGAAGGTCATACAACTCCTTGACTAAGTAATTTTACAAAAAAATTTCTTTCCAGACATAAATTAATCGTCTCCATTTAATGATAGACATTCAATAAAATAGAGAATTATAGTAACTCCATCAAGAGTTATTATTAATTTTCATTGAAATTTGATGAAACTTAATTTTTTATAATTTCAAGAGCAACTGATGTTTTTGTTGCCGTGCCGTGATGAAAGGAATAAAATGACTAAATCGTTAATGGATTATGCTTAATTGTGTGAGTTTTTTTCATTAATTATCATAAAAACAAAAATAATCATAACTTTCTGAATCATTTTCAGCATCATCATTTCTTCAAATAGTAGTAAAAAATTTCTCGAACAAATAAAGGGGTTAATGAGAATGTACACGCTGGGGTGTTCTTGAGAACTATGAGGATGATGATGATCCCCTTTATTCAATTGATGAGAATTGAAGTTTAAGATTGAAACGAGATAGGATACAGAACTGAGATGAGAGGTGTGGAATTTAATGAAAGAATGCAAACAAAAAATAATGAGAGATAGAAAAAAATTCCTTTTTAGCTTCGTTTCCATCTTTTGAGAAGATTATTGAATGTTTGTACAAAAAATTATCATAAACTTTGTTTATTAAAGAAACAATTTTTTTGCTGCTTCTCTGTAAAAAATTCTCATTCTCATCTCTCGCTTTTCCTCATTTTTTCTTCTTTTTATTCAATATCAAATTAATTAAGGATTTTTTTCTCTGAATGAGGAAGAATTTTTTCTTATTTTTGATTCCTTTTCGCTGTGATTTTAGAGAGCTTAGTGTTGATGAATATACATTTTGTCCGATGCTAAAGGAGTCATTCAATAATGACGTTCAACATTTAGGGGGGGGTCTATAGTATTGTGACATCTCCATAAATTTTTATTTAATATGAGAACTTCATGGCAAGATTAAGAAAAAAAGAGGTCTAAAAATCCCATTTTTGATGACCCCTCACACCTCCTTATAATTTCAATTTTTGAGAATCAGCATTGTAGGCTGCGACCTCAAAATTAAATATGATTGAATATCGAGAAGAAATTCACTTAAGGCGTTTTTATGAAAACAGATAGACTTCATACTTTCTACATCGCGATATTTCTACAAAAAAAAAATCAAAGTTAATTTAAATCTCAAACAAATACAGATGAAAAAAAAATGTAAATTAATTTAGCAGAAAAATTCGTGGAATTTCTCTACCCATGGCATCTACCCATGGCAAACAGTAAGGAAAAAGCATAAAAACAGGAAATTGAATTTTCTGGACGATTCCTCCTGCAATTCGTTTATTTGATGACTTTGATGAGTATAATTAAATCATTTCGGATGTATAAGAAACAAACAATTTGCCATTGCAGATCTGTATATCGTTGCTCAGTATCATTAGCATCTTTCACTCTGCTTGACTATTGATTTATTTTCATTTCCTTTTCCGCTTTTTTCTTCTTTTTCCACAGAACTATGAAATGTTTTATGATATCAATGTTAGATTCAGGGAAGGTATCACCGAGGGTTCCCCTAAATTTTCGGATTTTCGTGTTTTATCACCCTCACTGGTGAATTTATGTACTTTATTCACTCACTCTATATATCTGTTTTTCCATTTCTTTTACCATTCAACAGAGGGGTTGACTCACAGTTCTTTTGGACGGAGAATGTTCTTGTGAAAGAGTTGGGGGTAAATGGAAATTCAACAAGTAAAACCTTTTCTTTCTTGCAACTCTTGTCAGCAACTTCCTCAGTAGTAAATCAGTTTTTGGTAAGATTTGAAAAATTCACCTGCACTTCATTTTCTCTCTGACAATCAACATGACATAATCATATTTTCGAGATGTAAGGGTGAATTGTGATGGATTTTTGCCATCCTCTTTACTGATTGTCATGTATATTATTTTCTGCGATTACATTTGAAGTGATTACATTTATTTTAATTTTTCCCATGTGACATTTTTTCGTTTTATTTTCTTTCTTTTTTATCTTTGTTAAATCTTGATTCATTCATGATGGAATTTACGAGTTAAAAGGTTTTTCTTTGTTTTATTTATAAACATATATGATGAGGAATTTAAGCTAAGTAGGTAGGAAGAGGGATGCTTTCATTTGAAATATGTAGAATTATTAAAGAAATATTAATAAAATTTAATTTAATTTTTATAACTTTAAGAATAAGAAATGATGTCGTTTAAAAGCAGAATGAATTTTTGTATGAAAATTTTGTCACTGAATGTTAGACTCAAAATACCTTTTTTGGTTGACGTCAGTAGCGTATCCAGGGAGTGAATGGATGAAAACAAACCCCTTTCGGAAAAAAATTGGTCCAAAAAAATAATTTAATTCAAAATTTACTACGCTCGTGGTTGACGTCATTTGAAAACGACCCCATATTTAAATTGCACTTCAGATTAGCAATGAGTCAGAGGATCTGAATCCACTCTAGTAAAATAAATGTCTAGAAAGTGCAAAACTGTCTACCATAAAATAATCCAGCTACCCATCACATACTGTTCAGTGACCTTGAATTTTTGGACTCACAAAGTTAAACGGTCATGTCTGTGATCGACAGTCAGATGGTTTGTGAAATATTGGATCAAGTTCTACCAAAAACGATTCCGTTTCTAAATTGCTATGTCTTTAAAATTCCTAATCAAATTAATTTTCTAATTTCGATCATTTCATTTCTTCCTCATTCAATCTAAGAAAAAAAGAGTCAAAGCCAGAAACAAAAGAACAAAGAACGAAATGAAATTTTGGAATTTCTTTATTCTTGTGGAAGAAAAAAAATCATATAAGAAGAGAAGCTCATTTTATGTTTATGCTGCCATCAAAACATCACATACATAAAAGAAGGAGCGATGAAGAAGAAAAAAATAAAATGAAGATAAGCAGAAGAGAAGGAAAAAGAAATCAATCATTTTATCGGTCAAAAGAATGCAATTTTAATTTTCATGCGTTTCTTCAAGGCAAATCAAAAAAGAAACTGAAATCGTTTAATATTTAATATTGTATATATATATATATTTTTTGGTGGTGGCGGTTCAATATGTATGGTAAGCTATTTATTTTGATCGTTTCTCATCAACAACATGATACATCAACGGCAATACAATATTCCCAATTCTGCTTTCCGACATTCGAGTACGAATGTCTGATGATTAGATTTTTGATATCGCATCGCCTAACTCAAAATTCATTTCACAAGACCAATTTTTGTGTTTCTTGACTGCTTTTTTGGGGGCTAAAATTATTGGATGAAGAAGAGTGCTGGAAAAATTGCAGATTGACTTTATGTCTGAATTCTTTGTATTTTTTTTGGGTGCCATTTACTCATTTACCATTTTTGATCCATCCTCTCCTTGAAATAAATATTTTTTAAAAATTATTTTAGTTAGAAGGAAATGTCAGGTTCTCAATTTTTCAACCTTTTAACCATGAAGCTAGGGTTTGAGGGAAAACCCCCCCTCCTCGACAAAATAATTCTTCAATTTGTTAAGGTTTTTGGAAAAATTCAGTTGACACAATCTTGGCTATCTTACGGACACCATCTGCCTCCTTAGCATTATGTCATATATAAGAGACCTTTTTCCAAATAATCTATAAATTCATGATTTTTAGTCACAATTTAAATTTAAGAAAAAAAGGTCCTCAAATACCATAAAAAATGGCCATGTGGCATGTCTTTAAAGCATTAAAACCATTTTTTCTCATATTTCCTTAAAACATTTCTTACTTAGTTCTTTCTCATTATTTCATTTCATTCTGTGTGTGCTGTTTAATGATACATGTTTTGTAAATATCGCCAATAGGACTTATTTCGATGAAAATGAAAAATCGAAACGTTTTCTGAATAATAAATTTATTAAAATTAATACACATCGAATAAAAAAAATGCAAATGTAATTTGAAACCGGCCAAATTATGGACATTGAAATTTTTTTGTGCAAAACATGAAATGGAGAATAAAAACCAGACGCTTTTGGCTCAATTTGATCAGATGCACTTCCCGTTTTAATGTACAGACTAATGCTTATTTTTCATATTATACATTTTTTATGAATACAGCAACAATTTTTGAAAATTAATTTGAATGACATTTGATATTATGCCACCGCCATTGAGACTGTATCTAGTGAATTTATTGTTGGAATGAATTTATGAATCAATGAATTAAAATTGAAGATAGAAGGACTTCCATTTCAGTGCATGCATGCTCATCTTTATGAACGCGGTTTTCTACAGAGTATAAAGTAATGAAAATTTGAGTTTTGGTAGATGGATGAGTTGCATTGGGATGCATAAATAGGAGGGGGGTTTCAGGAACTTTCATGGAAAATTGTTAGGTTTTTAAAAAAATCCTTCAAATTTTTTTCCAATCATTCGAAAAAATTCAGTATCTCTAGCTCCATTCTCTAGACAAAGGATGCATACCAGTCCCAATTTTCACCGACTTAACACCAGCCATAATTTCATGACCAACATAATTTCACTTTCCATAAACATAACTTTACCTTGCCTTACCTTCTCATTCAGCTTGCTTTTATTTTATGACTTATAAGTAATATGATATGTAATCTTCCATTTGCAACAAGCAGCGTAGATGCGAATACTCAATCATCGTTTTTTTATTTTCTTCATCTTTAGTGTATTTTATCGTCCTCCTCACATGTCCTTTTTCTGAATGAGTTTTGAAATTTTTAATTATTTTCTTTTCTGTCTACCTCTGTTGATTTCATGGGACGATAATAATTTATAAAAAAAAATATGAAAAAATGCCTCCAAGTGAGAAATAGAAGATGATTGAAAAAATTGCGGCTTCTCTGTCAACATAGCTGCACATTACCTGAGTGACAAAAGGCTTTGAAAGTGTAATTCGTGTGTACTCCATATGAATGTCTTTGCCTATTTTGTGTAGTTTGGGTTATGTTTTCTAAAATAAATATGACATTTTTTAATAAAAATGACAATTTAATTAATTTGATTTTTGTTCATTTTAAGATTAACAATTTTTTACTCTTCAAATATGAAATTTTATTTGAAATTGATAAACAGAATTTTTCAAATAAATAACAAAGGTTCAAATCCTATAAATATTGTATGCAAAATTTCATTTCATATTATAATTCATTTTTTTTAAATTTTTTTTAATCCATGTTGAGTAATTTCTTCCAAATTCATCTACATCATACCATCCAGAACCATATGAATTTAAAATAATGAATATACAAAAGCTACACAACACACGGCAGTAAACATACATTCATATGTGAATCTCTCAATTTAAATTAAACGCACGCAACTTATTCATTGAAATCCTTCCATTTTGAGATAATATTCATTTTCATATTCATTTTCTTAGTGATTATTTGGTATTATGCAAATTCACTTCGGTTTTTGATATGCTTAATTTTCAAAAATGAGTTTATGTTAATTTCCGGACAGAATTTTTGCGGCATGAAGAAATGAAAAAGAGGAAAAAGCAAAGAATAAGCAGCAAAGCGTTTTATTTGATTTTGTTTGCCCATGTTCTTTGCTGAAAAGATGATTGATGACATTTCAAATAATGTGTGTGTATATATATGTTGAGTAAGAGTTGTGCGTGTTGTTTTATTTTATTATTTCATTTTCTCTTTTACCAAAAAAAGTATCAGCAACTTTTTTAAGAGAACAAAAAATGAATTTTTTGAAACATATTCTTTTGATTGAAGAATAATTACATTAAATAATCATAAAAAGGGTTTTTTGTGCTATTGCTACTGTTACTTGCTCATGTGTCTATTTTAGAGGTTCGTGGAACGGGATTTGGTGATTTATGATAACATTGATTGAACAAAAAAGGTCCTGAGTGACACCCCATCGGCATATGCTGAAAAGTGGAACACATGACGACCAAGCAGACAATACCTAGAACCAAGCAAATGGTAGGGGTACACTAGGCCCAAGAGGTGGGGTTCTGCTCCAATCAACATAGAATAACGGTTTAAAATCCCTAATCCTTCCATATAGTTTCCACCACGACATATTGAAATTTCTCTTCTTTTTTCTTTACAAATGTGATTAGAGTTGATTTAAAATAAAAAATTTAATTCACAAAACTTTTTCTCTGGCAAATATTAAATCATGATGTATCACGAACATGAAATGGCAAATTTGCCTACATCACAAAAGCAGAATGAGCACTCAATGGAAACAGTTACAGTGAAAAGGGGTGCAAAATGTATATATATATTTTGAGTGAATATCTTATGATATGATTTATTTATTTAGAAACAATCAATCATCAGAAAGAGATGGAATGTAGTGTTATCAGCAACAAACTTTTTCTTTTTTGATGATGCAAGGAAAATGTTGAGATGAGATCCTTGTTACTTTTTGGGACGCTGATTTTGAGGAAGGAAGAGCTGCTTGATGTGAGTTTTATGTATGTATGTATCTAGTGATGATATCCTGGATGCTATAGTCATTGACATTGGAAGTGACTATATCAAAGAAGTAAAATTATTTTGATTAATTTCTAAGTCTAAATATGTTTCCAATGACATTCTTACTTGCCTACTCAATTCACAAAATTGACATAATTCACTGCTTATGGATTTCTGACTGATTCTTTTTTGTTTCACAATTTTTTTATTGATTCGAATTAAATCCTTACGAATGGGAATTGTTCATGAATTGTGTCAATCTTTCTGAATGATGAATTGAAAAATAATGAAATTAAAATAGATTGCGATTGTTTTTAACAATTGCTATATCTACCCTATCTGAAGTTAGTCGACCAACCAACCCACGCATACACACGCGGCTACGCCAAAATGCAGGAAGAAATAATGAACGATTTTTTAATTTCTTTTCATTCCCATCCGCAGCAAATCAATCAAAAAGAAAGTCTTCGATAAGGAAAATTAAAAAGAATTTGCATAAGAATGGAATCGACTAATGAAGGTAGAAAAGGATTCTTGACTTTTTTCTTTATTTTCCATTTTTTATCTTGTCAATTTTTTTCTTTTCATAATTTTTTTCTGTTCCTTTCAGGGATGATTAATCCGATTCTAATTAATATTAATGACTTTCGTTTCCATAGTCCATAAATTGATCGATTGTTGTTGTTGTTTTTTCCATTCTTTTTCAGCTTTGATTTTTTATGCGTTGTTCTTTAAGGAAATGCTCTTTAATTCTTTCATTTATTTGTGAAATTTTTAAGTGTGTGATATTTGAGTAATTATGTTGAGTGGATTTTATTGACTTTATGGAGGATATTATAGTGTAAATTTGATATTTTAAAGGAAATGTCCTTGAGTTAATTACTACCACTCCTGTTTTGGAACAAAAATTGGTTAATGAGATTAAAAAATGTGTTAAAATGACATGGCCTGGACAAAGTCGTGAACCATACTGACTTCATTCATATCCACAATATTCTTGTACCCCATTAATCAAATCGCAGCTATTTTTAACTACCTTATTAAGAGGTTTTGTTGCTGGGAGTAATAATTACGAAAATTGGTCTCTGGAGGGAATCGAACCCACTTCTTCACTAAAAAGCTGAATACCAACTTGATATAGATTTTCGATCTATTTCCTATTCACTCGGCCACAGAAACCTAATTCTTTCTTATTGGCAGATTTACAATTTTATGGCATTATACCCTTGATTCCCCTCTTTTTCGACACCACAGGGTCCTAAGCAATTTTTAAATTTGTAAAATAATATTTAGGGATTAGGTCCAGTTTCCACAAGAAACCCCTGAATACATCCCAGCTTAGTGAAACCATTAAAAAAGTACATTTCAGCAGATGTATATATTTTGTTCTCTTACGAACTTCATTAAATACCCAGTTTAAAATCAAACACCAAAACACCATATGAAGATACACAATCAACAGTCGGTAAAGATAATTTTATCAAAAAACACAAGTAATAAAAGTAAAACAATGGATCGTGTGTAACATAAGTAACATAAATGTAATTAAATCTCTGAAAATGAACAGAACAACAAACAACAAAAGAAGGAAGAAGAATTTTTATTACATTTTATTACTTCTCCTTTATTCAATCTTATTTCCATTATATATGTTTCATTGGTTTCACTATTATCTATGTTTCTTTATCTATTAATTTAAATCGACACAATTTTCCATTTGGAAAACAAAACAATGCGAGAGGATGATGAGAAGATGAGGGTCGGGGAGGTGGATAGAGAGACGGAAGGAAATTTTAAATGAATTTCTTTCTCTTCTTCTTTTTATTATTTTTTGTGTATTTTATATTCCATTGTATACTCTATATTACGTATGCAAATATGTGTAATTAAATTTCAATGTTTTCTGTTCTGCTGCTAAGGTTATCTTGATATGTTGATATGTTAAGACATCCTCAACCTTTCTTTCTATTTTGATAGCTAGTTTTTCGCTCGAGTGAGGAGCAAGAATTCGTTATTTTGTCTTGCATGTCTTGTATCTATCCTAGGGTAGGATAGATGGGTGGGGTACCCTGAGGTGTCCTAGGGTAGGATAGATGGAGATACCTTAGCAGTATCATAGGACACCCTACAATACCTAAGGTATAGGATAGGTACCCCGGGTAGATGTGCTTCTTCCATCAGTGCTTCTTTAAATTCAACTAATTTATTCAAATAATATCTAACTCGTTATATCTCCTTACATAAATCTACTACACATGAATATGCATAAATAATAACATTAATATTAACATTTTCAAATCCTTTTTCACTTAAACACATTTTAAAATCAGAATAAAATTTTTTCTTCATTTATATACAATTATGAGGAACAAGAAAATTAAAATTGGAATGAGATTTCATAATAATAAGAAAAGTCGTGAATGAGTTGCAAGTAAAGGAAAAATAAAAGTTTCATGCTGTGTGTGGAAAGATCTTAAAAATAACATGAAGTGAAAGGCAAGAAAAATGTATTTTTGATTTTAAATCAAAATTAAATCTAGAACAAGAACCTCACCCCACCAATATTGAGCAGCAGGAATGAAAATGGATAGGGTGAAGGAACTGTCGAAGAAATTAAAACATTCGTAATAAGAAAAGGCAAAAAATGGGGAAAGGAACGAAGGGAATTGTGGGCGGGAGAGGAAAGAGACTATTAATGGGGTTAATTTTAAATGAAAGACGAAATGAAAGAATGATTATGTTCTTTTTCTGCTCCTTCCCATCCTTTTTTTTGTTGTTGTTGTAACATTTTACAATTTCTGCTGTTATTATGTTGTTGATGGTTCGCTGCTGTGTGTAAAATCACAATAATCACGGCATAAAATAAGCAAATTTATATATTTAAATACAAGAGTAGAGAAGAAAGGAGAGTGAGTGAGCAACAATATTCTTATTCTATGCCTTTTTAGCATTTTTATCTAGAAATTACATGAAGTTTTGTGAAGTAGCTCTTTGGCTGTCCTTTTTTCACCTGAGTGTCAAGAGGGCTTCATGACAAATCCACATAGATTCCATATAGGGACGTTACCAGATAAGATTTGTTGATATTGAAGCAGATTTTGTTTATTGACTTTATTAGACCCAGAAACCAGTTTCTAGGAATATACTTAAAGAGCATAGCTCTGAGTAGGTGAGGGTAGCTGCAAGTGAAACCCGAAAAACTAGCTTCAGGGTATATCAAATCTGACTAGACATTCCTCTGGGTTATACCTAGACTATTAGGAGGACCTAGGAGGCTAACGCAATAGTCAATTAGTAGCTCCTACAAGAACAAATCAATGCCAAATTCTACACTCGAAAAATTCCTTACTATCCCTATTCTTTCTATCTTTTCACGCTTTCTTGTTGACTGAGGGAAATGGAAACGTTTTGATTTTCCTGTTTCATGGTTTTCAAGTGGAAAATTCGCTGTGTGAATGTTAAGTAAGTGATTTTTCGCAACAATAATTTCTTTGCCAATTTCGACCCTCTTTTTAATGCCAATTTTATTTTACCTTTCAATTCTTTCCACTTGCAAACATTTCTTGTGCTTTATGTCAATAAGTCATTTCATTCAATTTAACAATGAATCAATAAAGAAACAATTTATGCAATTGCATACATGCATTGCATGTCTTGCATTGAATTATAATTGTTTCAAATAATACAAAAGAATGGAAAAAGAAAGGAGTTAAAAGTGCGTAGGAAAATGCATAAATGCGAATACACATGACACGGAAATGAGTGAAATGTGTGCTCAGTTTTTTGTTAGCAAAATATTTTTAGCATTTTTAATAATTTTTTTGCTTTTTCTGGCTGAATGAATTTTTTACTAGTTTGTAGTATTGAAAATATTCTGTAAAAAGCGCTGTAACTCCTGTAAACTGGTTATAGCCAAGATTTGACTGTCAATTCTCTTCATTATATAAAACAATGTTAATAGAAGAAAAAGTTTAATACTCAATAATAATGGTTTGATTTCCTGTAAAATGGAAACAATGTATCTGTAAAAGAAGGAATAAAAATAATAATAATTTAATGCAATTAAAATGGTATGTGGGATGTAGAAGTTGAAATTTCTATACCTGAGCGACACAAAGTAGATAAAGTGTTCGATATGGAATCCACACTAGGAAATGGAGCCTCATGTCAGGTTAATTGGTAGCTAGATCAATCTAGGTTACAGGGGTGTATTAAGAAGAGGGGGGGCCTCATGGGTTAAATCCCTACGACAATATTTTTGAAAAATCACAAATAAGATGTCTATGCCTAACCATTTCCAAAAATTGAGAATAAACAAAGGCTCACTGCTGATTATAAAAATGTCTGATGTCGTTAACATAATTATTGTTGAAATGGTTAATTAAGCTGGAATTTTGTTGTTTAAATAAAACAAACTCCAATTATCTTCGAGCAAATCAACTTAATTTACAAATTTGCTCTAGTGACTCTGAAAACGACAGAAGTTCTGAAAGAGAATTGATAAATCATTAAATATTTTAAGTAATTCTTTCTACATTCATACATTTCTCTTCATGTTTAAATAGCTTCAATAATTTTTTTTATAATAAAAGAGTTAATTTACTATAATTATTTACATTATATTTTATATTAAGTATTTTTTTTTCATTTAAATTGGTTACAAAGAACTTAAAAAATTTTGTGAAGAAAAGCCAAAAATTTTACATTTAACATTTGAGTCTCTTTTTTCAACTCATTTTCTTACTGCTTTTAACTTTTATTTCATTACACATTTATGGCATAAGAGATTTCATTCATTAAATAATTTTCTTTAATTGTTTTCTCAGAAATGCGAACTGATTGCATTTTAATTTATAATTTACATTAGTTTTACTCTATAATTAGGTATATGTTTTATGTCCTTATAAAAAATAATAAGTTCTTCATTTTTCTACAAAACAAATTGTTCCTCATTGAAATAATTTTCAAGGTTGAATTACCAGCTAAAGTATGGAGTGACATGGTTGTTCATATTCTTTTAGCTAAATCAATGCCTTTACCTTCTTGTGTTGTTCGGTAAGTTAATGACTTTTCATCAATATCCATGCCATTCCAAAATTTAACTACCAATCTCATTACCTTTCTGCATAGAGAGTAAAATGAAAATTAAGCTAAATAATTTTTTTAATAAATTTAAAACTAACGAAAAAAAACATAAATTGTTAATTTGCACGCTTTTGTTTTTCTTAAAGACTGACATACTTACACAGTACAAAAAATAAAAGGTTACTCTTTGAGTTTTAAGTAATTAATTAAAAATTTTGTGTTTAATTTACTTTCTTTTCATATAGAGAGATTAACTTTTAAACCTAACCAAGGAAATTCGTTTTAATACCATCGAAATATTTTTAATTATTATTTTTTGTTCAAAATTAAATTTTTTTTATTCACTATACACATTGTTTTTAAGAAGGAAAACATAGTATTGTGGGGGTCCTCGGTTTGAAAAAATTCGATTTAAAAATGCAACTATTTCTAGATGAATTTTCAAAAAATTTAAAAATAAATTTTCCAAAAATTTAAAAATAAATTTTCCAAAAATTTAAAAATAAATTTTCAAAAAATTTAAAAATAAATTTTCAAAAATTTAAAAATGAAATTTCAATGATTTTGTTTAATTTGAACGAATTAAATCTGAATATTTTTAATTTTTTCGAACCAAAATAAATATTCAAGTCGAGGAGACACCCTGTTGTCTGTCTTCTATGAATTTTGTTACTATTGGTTTCCTTCCTTAGTATTTGACCAAAATGTAGACAATTTTATGTGAGTTTATAGCAAATGAGAAAGCGTTCTAGCGTTTAAACTACATGCTTGAGCTACACAAATAAGGATATAGAGTCTTTGTGCTGCTCGGGATGAAACTAAACTGTTTGGCTAAAAATATAGCATCTGCATTCTAGTTGGATCTTGTTTTCTAACTCGAACCTCGATTTTAATTCAAACAAAAAATTTAAATTAAATGTTACCTAATCTTGTCCACATTTTGATTCATTTCTATAAACATTTTAAAGATAAAATACTTTTCAATTTTCATCCTAATTTTCATAAATTTTTGTGTTATTTTAAAAGTAGATTAAAAGCTTATTGAATTAGTTATTTAAATAATTATTTACTTAATCATTAATTGTTAATGTTGATGATGAATTTGATCACATCTAAGTGGCATATAATGTTGAATTTTTATAATAATTTGAACGCTCTTGAAGTGAGCCTTTAACATCATTTTCGCTCGCCTGTCGATTCTTTCTCTCCAGTTCCATTTCTTGTGCGAGGGATTCTGTAATGATATTGATGAAAAAAAGAAAAGAAAAATGAATGGAAAAATTCCGCACAAATGTTATAATGTTTAATATGCAAAGTGAGTTGTAATGTCATCAGCAAAAAAAAAACCATTTGTGTCACACAATAACATATTTCTCATTCTTTATGGCAATTTCTTATTTTTTAACCTCCAACCATCAATTCATATACAAATTCATGTCGTGCATGTAGCAACAACCCACCCATAATGACAATGAAAAAAATATTTCTTGCAGTCTCATTCAGCATGTTTTGCCAATATGAAAATGATGACAAAGTCATCACACTTAAACATTCATTTTTATCGATTTAACTTATGAAATATCAACGTCACATAACAACAATTTCGCGTCTTCATAAATCCAATAATCGACGCTCTTATTTCATACCCCTCTCACCCTCTCGAAATTTATTTTATTTTTTATTATTATTATTTTAAAAGGAATAAGAAAAGTTCTTTTTTGGTTCCTTCACTCAATTCATTGGCAGAAAAATATGAAGATGAGAAATAATGTTTAAGGAGCAGAATAAGTCGAAAAGTTAAGAATTTATTTTAATAAAGCGCATTTAGTGTCTTTCAAACTTTCTGGGTTTTACCAAGGTTTTACGGTACACTTTTGAGTAGAAATTTTTTTAGAGACATGAAAAATATTTTTTGAACCAATTGCTTGAAATTAAAATAAATGGTATTTTTGGAATTTGCATGAAAAGGCTGGTCATTTTAGGTCTCATTGCTAGAATCTAGACACACCTTGAATTTTTCTTAACACATAGTTTAGAGTCAGCTGTACTAAGGGGTCTTTTACAAATAATTTGACCCCTTCTTTTATAAAACTATGATCTTTAGAGTATTATTTAGCTTCAGTCTTCAAAATATTGGATGTCATGAGTTAGTGTCCACTTAGGATTTAATCTTCTTTTAAACAGAACTATCTTATAGAAAGCAGTGATCCCAAAAATCATCAGAAGTGTTAGAATGGTGGCTTTTTACGCTAAGGACCTAGGTTTGAATCTAATGAATGCTTCCAGCCACAAAACTAGGTTTTTGTAAAGTTCATGTATAAATGGAAAACAAGCTACTCCAGACAATTCAAAACAAAAAATGACCCATAAAGCCATAGAAAACTGGACTAGCTTCACATTTCGATCATAAAAAATTGCACAAGAACTTTTTCCTTTATCTTGCTGAATTTTAATTTTTAATATTTTCGATTCGTTTAGAATTTAAGAGCCGTATAATGCATTTCAAATGGAAAAAGATATAATTCGCTTTCTTTTCTTATTTAATATCTCATCCTTAAATTTTCACGGTATTATGGAGAAAAGAAGGGCAAAAGAAGGAGAAGAAAAAAATGAAATGCTTTTTTCTACATTATAACGATAATCCAATTTTATCCTGTTTTTTATTTTCATTCTTTATTCATCGCGAGAGAGAAGAAGTAAAAAAGAATGAAAAGAATAGGAAAATTGCCAGTTGAGTGAAATGCGTGTGGTAGGAGGTGAAAAATATTCAAATGGCTGTAAGGAAAAGTCGAAATAAATACACACAACGGTAGTAGAAGAAAGGATTTTTTTCCATCATCATATTTTTGCGTTATCATGATAATTTTTTTTTCTGTTCTGTTGTTGCTTTTTTATTTACTTTGGCGAGGAGAGGAATGAGCACCCTGAAGGCTGGAAAAAAATTTCTTTCTCCTTTCTTTCGTGTTTTTTATTGTATCAGTGAATGCGATCGGAAAATATATTTATCCTGCATGCTGAAGCGTATATGAACATGTATTTATGAACGATTTGTACTTATTGTCTGTGGGGTTGCTTCTGCCTTGATTGTTTCATTTTTTTCATGGCATTCGAATGGCAGCCACATGGTGACTTTTTGGGCTATTTTTAAAGTAGTCATCTATTGGATGTCAGCAGGCTAATTCAATGATTTTCATATTAGTTGCGTTTTGTAAATTATTATTGAGATCAATTACAATTAAATTTAAAAAAAAATCATTTCTCCCAAAAATTCACTTCCTTATCGATAAAAAATCCCCAAATAAATGCGCTTCGATCCCCCTTCCACCAACCCCATCGAATCTTCCACCACTTTATTTTTCATCAACATTTTCAAATATTTTTGTGTATTTTTTTCTATTGAGCTTTGTAAAGGAAGCAGAAGCAGCAATGAATATTATAAAATTGAGAGTTGATTCAATTTCACGCAACAATTGTTTTTGTTGTGTTAACGTTTTTATCAGTTACAATGAAATGTTGTTCATTCTTTTATTTTTTTCACTTCTTGTTTATCTACTTTCAGAAATGCTATTTTGTGAATTAATGGCCGGAATAAATATTTTTCTTCAGTCGACTGCTGCTGTTGAGTAGTTAAGTAAGTGTAACTTACATTTAATCTCGTTGCCTTTTCTTTACTTTTAAAATAATCTTATGTCTAGTTACAGTGTTGCAATTGTTATTTACCTGAATAATTCTGCCAGAATGCTCCTGTTGCCATAATATTGTCGAGACCTGGAGGATAATTCCAATTTTTCTCGCGGTCTGCTGGTAAATCGCGGCTTCTTGGACGCTTTGGACTTCCACTACTATTTGCCTTATTATGATCGTTTAAACTCTTTTCACGTTCTTTATCGCTCCGATTACGATCTTTCTCACTATCTCGATTCTTATCCTTACTACTGCCCGACTCACTCTCCAATGATGCTGAATTGTTGTTATTATTTATCGTCGTATTGTTATTTTCTGTAATAATCAGTAATATTTTAATAAGCAACTCAAGCTTATGCCTTTGAATGAATGTTTGTGGCACTTAAAGGAATTTCATTTACGGAGAGATTAATAAGACATCTCTGAAAGGGATTTTGCTTCCCTTTAATGACATAAACGTGAAGAAAAGATTTTGGAATTTTACGAAGCATTGAGTTGAAATGTATAATTCACCACTTTTAAGACTGATACAGCAGGTAACCGTCAAAAATTATTTTATTATCTTATTTAGTGTGAAAAATTTCAAAATTGGTTAGTTTGGTAAGCATTTTGTCTGAAAATTTTAAAAATTAATTTTGTGTTTGTAGACAATTTGAATTGGTCTAGGACTAGAAGATCTGGAATACTTGGATACAAAATTTGTATTCTTTGGAACATAAAACGTAGTTTACAGGCCTGGGAATGAATTTATGAGGTAAGGTACTCGACTGAGGAGCAGAGGTCTTACTTTTTTGCAGGTGCTTGGGTCGAGGACCATTTATAACATCCTATAATGCTCAAAACTGAGTCATTTATCAGAAAATTGAAAAAATTGTAAAAATTTCTGATGAGACTTTCCTGCGTTTCATTTCACACTAGAACATTCCTACTTGCTCTATCTTAATACAGTTTAATCAGCATATCAAAAATTAAAATTGTTTTTCAACCCTTTTTGCTTTTCCCCAGTTTTTGTTGCTCTCATTCGCACTCACAACAGCAGAAAAAAACGAAAAGACGAGTGAATTATAAAGACTGCGGGGCAGAAGAAATCATCATCTTATGAGATGTCAGAAGCATGAGAAATTCATAAGCTTCTTTAAATGCCACGTCGACATTATTATTAAAATTTTCAAAATTATAGTCAACAGTTTCACAAAAAAATTTTTATTCCTGGGATTTTCAGTGAAATTTCTTTGCCTGAATTTTATTGGAACCACCGTTGGAATATTGTGTAGCTGATTGTAGAGACTCGATTTATTTTGAGAAATCTGTCAAAGTCGTTAAAAAGATGATCTTAGCCTAAAACTTACCCGCTAGAATTCTTAATGCTTCAGCAGGAGCTCCTGATGCTTTGAGGATGTCCTCAATTTGATTTCGCTTTTTTAGTTCATTTTCCATTTGATGCTGTAATTTTCCTCTCATTCTTCGTTCACGTTTGTAACGCTTTTGATATAATACTGTAGATAAAAACATAATAGATAGTAGATTAGTTTGATTCACAAAAGATAATTGATGGGTTTGAGAATAGTTCGATGTGCTTCAAATTGAACTAGAGAAATGAGGAATTTGAGGTTAGATATGAAAAAGTTTTGTATTGAAGAATCTGACCTCCAGCAGTTTGATATCAACACTGATAATTTCATATTTGAAAACACTTAAAATTGCATCGAGAAAAAAAAGCAATTTCAAATTCTAAATTCAACTTGAAAATCACTTGAAAACATAAATCTTAAAATTCACGCATAGTTGAAGTTAATTTCAACTTCTCATGTCTTCTTTATTTCGATTAAATTCCGTATCAAACAGATGAAACAAGAAAAAAGCACTTGTAAAATTAGAAGTAAAAATTGATTTATTTCAATGTTGATCGAACACGAGAGAGAAAGAGCGAAAAGGAGCAAAAAGCAACAGCAAAGTAAATTGAAATGAAATCAAATAAATAATTGAATTTGAAAGGTTAATCAGCAGGGAATATCAGCATAAATGCACGTTTTTACCATATGAACATGAAGAAATAACATGTGTAGATATTTTCATAAATACTCGAATGAAAAATAATAATAAAAATTATTGAGTTGAGTTGGGGGAATTCATATATCATCATGTAGCAATTATATTGAGTGAAATAGCTATGCCAATTATAATTTATGCTTTGAAAATCAAATACACATTTAATTTACTTTCTTTAATTCAATTTCTATTGTATTTCCTCTCATTTAATTTTCGATTTGATTAGATTGTTAATTAGAAAAGGAACACGACGATGCTAAGAATTGTCGATAAAGATTCACGAATGGTTTTTGTGGTCGTTCACTTATGACGTTCAAGCTTCTATATTTTCTATAAACAGAAATATTTTTGGGGATTTTAGGAGCAACCCTGGCTAAGTTCCTGAATATTATCCATTGGTGTACCCAAGTGAGGAGGGGGGGGGGTCCTGCTGAGAATATGGTAGTATTAGAACTAAATTAATCTCTATAAGAGCAACATTAGGCAGCGAGTCTTAAAATCCAATTTTTGATGAACATCTTATGTGAACGACCCCATCCAGCTATTTAAAAGAATGCTCAAAATATCACGTGAGTAGGAATCATAATCCACAAAAGAATTCATTGTTTTTATTTCGATACATGAGCCTTTTCATTGCTCAATGATGAGAATAAATTTAAGGAAACAAGAATAAAAATAATTGGAGCAAGAAAAAATGTTCCTTGAAAAATTTTTTATCAGAATGTTTATTAACTGCCTCGACAAAAAGCCTGATGAAATTTCTTCAACATAATAAAAGGATTGTACTTAAAGAAACCGCAATTCGTCGTCATCATTGCCGTGTCTGCTTTAATTTTTATTTTATTTCTCTTTCAACTCCACTCCCTCGTCTCATATTATGTACTTTTGCTGGTGACTTATGACTGTTTCCATACTCTTTTATTATGTTTGTACGAATGCCTTTCAACAGTTGTAAATGCATGCTAGTTACAAGAATTATTGCATTCAAAATGAAAATGAAATGGTAGGTAAGAGTCATGTATCATAAATAAAAATGGAAATAATGTAAGTACGTGTGTGCCAAATGCATATATCGTGCAAAATGGGCTTTTATTGTTTTTTATACTTCTCTTTCTGTAAATCATTTTTTTTTTGTTTTTTTGATGTCGAAATGTTTTTATTTTTTCATATCGCCATTATAATGAATACATGCAGTATATAAATTTATGAAAGCAGCTTGTGTATGTGGATAAACATACAGCAAATTCCATATTGCCGCATTCTGCATAATTTAGCCCCAAAATTAGCATTTTTTTATCCCCTTCTACTCTCGTGCTGCCTTCTTTTTTATTAAGAATTTTTAAAATGAAATGAAAATAAAATAAAGTACAAGAAAAAAATGCTCAGTATTGTGCTGTATTTTGTGGTTGAATGGTAAAATATTGGCAATTGCACAATACATTATTAAATATGATTATAGTGGATGTACACATGTGAATAAGAAATAACAGAATTCATGAAAAACAAAAGAAGAATCTCTCTCATTTTAATTTTTTATTATTACACTCCATCGAGTTGTTGACTCCTTTTATGGCATTTACAGACATTTAGTATTTTTTGGTAAAAACAATGGGAAAATGACAAGTCGTAAATTCATGTGAGTAAATGGAAAGGCGCGCTTTTTGGTTGGTGTAATGAAAAATTTATTGTAGATTCAAAAATATAATTGAGCTTGAGATTTGAAGACTGCTATGGTATCAGTTAAGGTTTTTGAATTTTTAAGGTAAGCTTTATATGTAACAACATCTGCTTGAGGATTGTCCACTTAAACCATCTTCAACTAGTGGTAGCTAGAAATTTTTTGAGGGGATGCTTTGAATTTCTTTATAAGTAAAAATTTAGGGGGGGGGATGTGTTAATTTTTCTCAAAAATTTCTAATAAATTGAAAAAAAATTTGTTCGAAGGTGGTGTTTTGACCCCCAAAACCTCAAAAAGGGGACCATGCTCCTGCATCCAATATTAAAGAAGGCTGCTAAAACTGCTTAAAATTTTAGCCTTTATGAAAATCTTGAGTCTGAAGGAGTTTGGAGTCCATTTAACAATATTTTTTTCATGGACATCATTTGTGAATGGTCCGATCAAAATGCCTTTGTATGTGAGCAATTATCATCATCAACTAAATAGCAAGAAGACACACAGAGGTAAGGAAACAAGTTTATGCCCTCAAAATACATTTTTCAACGCATATCATTATTTTCTGATTGCTTTGCTTCTTTTCTCATTCTTTAATTCTCTTCATTTTCATTCTGCTTTTTTTTGCATCCATCAAACGTACAGCATAAATTTTGAAGTCCGAAAAAATGTGTGTATGTAGATTCCATTTATTGATTCCATTGTTATTTAACTTTTTTTTAACACAAAAATGTTTCTTTTTCCAGAACTTGTTTTATGCAAGAAGCAAAAATTGAAAGAGAAGAAAATAAAATTAGGAAGTGCTTGAAATGATGCATCAGTCAGTGGATGAAAATGCATAAAAAATTAAATGGAAGTTAAAAATGAAATCAAAAATAAGAAGAATTTTTACTTCTTTAAATGTCTGGAAGTCAAAAATCAGACATTCATTTTGATGTACAAAATTTTTTTATCTCTTTTACGTATTTTTATGCGAAAAAATGAGAATTGAATGAAGGAATTGGAGAATATTTGTGAAGCCATGATTGCAGTTGAATTTCATTAAAAATGTTGAGATGATTGTTGCATGTTGTAAGTTTCTGAAATGATGGCGGATTTCAAGTGATAATCCTTCTTGTTTAGGAGGTTCCTCTAACTTAATGTGGATATTATTGTCAAAAATACAATGATATCTCAAAACTGCTTATAGGGGTCATCCACAAATGACGTCCAACTTTTAAGAGAAAATGGAAAATCTCGAGTGGTTCCTAATAAGTGGAAATAAGCCATAAAATCTAATTTTATAACTGACGTAATTTGTGCATAACCCCAAAAACTGATTCCATATCCACCTTCAACTTGAAAATTACCATTCTCATAATTCATCAAATTACATTTTAAATTGTCAGTTAGACGTTCAGCACAGCTCAACGAAAGTACGAAATAACATGAACAGTACATGAAACTCATTAGTAATTATTTATATCATAAAAATCTCAATTAATTCTTAATTTGCGGCTACTATTCATGAACTGGAAAATAATAAATGAGAAAGACGAACAGAGAACTTTTTTTATTCAATCCCTTATTCTTTCTGTTTCCATAATCTGCATCTTCTCAACATTCTCATTGTACTGTAATGTACACATAGTCAGTTTATTAACTTCCACGCAAAAGCGTGTAAGTTATTTAGTTTCACGAAAAACACATTTTTTTATTACGGTGTTAAGACTTCTTTTTTTAAGAAAAATCTAATGATGCCAAAAGTTTGCCCTCGCGAGACTGCATTTTTCTGTATATAAACTTTTTGCACTAAGCATCATCTTTAGTTCCAAAACCTTGAAAAACGTGTTTTTTTGGCGTCTTTTTTGTCCACAAATTTGGTAATCAGGGTCACAGCCGAGCCATGTGCATATGGAAATTTGGTTTTTTTGCCATTTGGTCACACATATCAAGCGACCAGGGGAATGGAAAGTCATTTTAAGAAATTTTGAAATCTTTAGTGACTGTGAGGCTGTCAAAGTTGACAAACCTAGAAAAAATGACACTTTTCTTCAAACGCCTGACGACCCAGGGTTTTTTTCAAACTGGATATATCTTTGCATTCAGTCTTATAGTACTCTTCATGACGTTTACAAAAATACCCCACATGACTATGTTTGGACTTAATCCTGAGATTCTACAGCACTTTGAAAATCGAAAAAATTGGATTTTTTTTTAAAAAAAATTGAATTATCATAAAGGCTCTAGATGAATGCTGGATCTTATTTTTATGGACATAGAGGCTCTGGATGGTAACTGGATCTTATTTTTATTGGATATAGAGGCTCTGGGTGATAACTGGATCTTATTTTTATGGACATAGAGGCTCTGGATGGTAACTGGATCTTATTTTTATGGACATAGAGGCTCTGGATGGTAACTGGATCTTATTTTTATTGGACATAGAGGCTCTGGATGGTAACTGGATCTTATTATATTGGACATAGAGGCTCTGGATAATAACTGGATCTTATTTTTATGGACATAGAGGCTCTGGATGGTAACTGGATCTTATTTTTATGGACATAGAGGCTCTGGATGGTAACTGGATCTTATTATAATGGACATAGAGGCTCTGGATAATAACTGGATCTTGTTTTATTGGACATAGAGGCTCTGGATGGTAACTGGATCTTATTTTTATTGGATATAGAGGCTCTGGGTGATAACTGGATCTTATTTTTATGGACATAGAGGCTCTGGATGGTAACTGGATCTTATTTTTATGGACATAGAGGCTCTGGATGGTAACTGGATCTTATTTTTATTGGACATAGAGGCTCTGGATGGTAACTGGATCTTATTATATTGGACATAGAGGCTCTGGATAATAACTGGATCTTGTTTTATTGGATATAGATGCTCTGGATGATAACTGGATCTTATTATAATGGACATAGAGGCTCTGAGTGATAACTGGATCTTGTTTTATTGGACATAGAGGCTCTGGATGGTAACTGGATCTTATTTTTATGGACATAGGGTCATTGGATGGTAACTGGATCTTGTTTTATTGGACATAGAGGCTCTGGATGGTAACTGGATCTTATTTTTATGGACATAGGGTCATTGGATGGTAACTGGATCTTATTTTTATGGACATAGAGGCTCTGGATGGTAACTGGATCTTATTTTTATTGGACATAGAGGCTCTGGATGGTAACTGGATCTTATTATATTGGACATAGAGGCTCTGGATAATAACTGGATCTTGTTATATTGGATATAGATGCTCTGGATGATAACTGGATCTTATTATAATGGACATAGAGGCTCTGGATGGTAACTGGATCTTATTTTTATGGACATAGAGGCTCTGGATAGTAACTGGATCTTATTATATTGGACATAGAGGCTCTGGATGATAACTGGATCTTATTATATTGGACATAGAGGCTCATGGTGATAACTGGATCTTATTTTTATGGACAGAGAGGCTCTGGATGATAACTGGATCTTATTTTATTACCACGTTTTTTTTGTTACCACGTTTTTCTTAACTTGCTTTCTTGTCTGTCTTTCTTTCTGTCTGTCTTTCTGTCTGTCGAGGTCAAATTTTGCAATCGATTTTTCGACCACTTCCAATACTCCAATCGAGCTGAAATTTTTTATACAAGTGTATTCTCGATGACAATACATTCTTTTAGCATTTTGGAATCATAAAAATGCTTAATTATAGTATAATTTAATTTATTAATTTTTATATGAGAAAATAATCCAATATCAATGATGTCATTTTCTCATGGACATTCTTGAAGATAATTTGATTTTTCCGAAATGTCATGGGTTCAAATCTCACCAATGACAAAAAACTTTTTTGAACTTTTATGATTCTTTTTTACACTTTTTTGATGCTTTATGATGTTTCATGATTTATTTATGCATAATTATATTTTTCTAACTCATAAAGCAGCAAAAAAGTACAAAAAAGAGTGAATTTTGATTTCTTGTATGAAATGTCGATATACTTCACAAGAGCAAAAATCTTTCTTTATACGTATATTTTTGTCACTAAAATCTATAGTCGTACAACTTTTTGGCTCAAAATAGTGTGTAAATACATGCAACTCGTTTCATAGTTTGATATCGGTGAATATATTTTTGGGGACAAAACAGTGTACGGCTGTGAGAAATGAAATTGCTTTGGTTTGGGTAGAGAGTGTGTGAAAATTTATCTTGGGTATTTGCATTTCATGATATGTAACAATGAACAATATATAACAAAGTTGTGTGCAAGTGAGATCAACAAGTACGAGTAAAAAAGTCGAGAAAGCAGAATTCATGGATCAGATTAATACTAACTTTGGGCGAAATTTTAACATAAAAGATAAAACGAAGTTTGGACATAACAATTCGGACTAGATTGAGCGTAGCTCACAAAATTTTTACGACCTGAACGTAGCGTAGCGGAGTGAAGCCGTGAAAATTTTCCAAAGTCGTTAATAGACTGCGGATATGTGAGAAAGTGTTGGTGATTTGAATAATAATAATTCGAGCGTAGCTCGAATATAAAAGTTCGAACGTAGTACGAACTAAGTTGAGCGTAGCTCACAAATTTTTACGTCCTGAACGTAGCGTAGCGAGTGAAGGCGTGAAAATTTTCCAAAGTTGTTAAAAGACTGCGGATATGTAAGAAAAATTTGGGTTAATCCCTGTGATCTATGACAGTTGGACGAACGAAGCGTAGCGAAGTGGAGTCCGACACTATTGTGATCTATAAACAGTCGGACGAGCGGAGCGAGATCCGACAACCCCTGTGATCTATAAACAGTCGAACGAGCGTAGCGAGATTCGACAACCCCTGTGATCTTTAAACAGTCGAACGAGCGGAGCGAGTTTCGACAACCCCTGTGATCTATAAACAGTCGAACGAGTGGAGCGAGATTCGACAATCCCTGTGATCTATAAACAGTCGAACGAGCGGAGCGAGATTCGACAACCCCTGTGATCTATAAACAGTCGAACGAGTGGAGCGAGATTCGACAATCCCTGTGATCTATAAACAGTCGAACGAGCGGAGCGAGATTCGACAACCCCTGTGATCTATAAACAGTCGAACGAGCGGAGCGAGATTCGACAACCCCTGTGATCTATAAACAGTCGAACGAGCGTAGCGAGATTCGACAACCCCTGTGATCTATAAACAGTCGAACGAGCGGAGCGAGATTCGACAACCCCTGTGATCTATAAACAGTCGAACGAGCGGAGCGAGATTCAACAACCCCTGTGATCTATAAACAGTCGAACGAGCGGATCGAGATTCGACAACCCCTGTGATCTATAAACAGTCGAACGAGCGGATCGAGATTCGACAACCCCTGTGATCTATAAACAGTCGAACGAGCGGATCGAGATTCGACAACCCCTGTGATCTATAAACAGTCGAACGAATTATAAAAATTCGAGCGGAGCTCGAATGTAATAGTTCGGACGAAGTCTGGACTTGGTTGAGCGCAGCTCACAAATTTTTGCGACCTGAACGAAGCGAAGCGAGTGAAGGCGTGAAAATTTTCCCAATCCGTTTGGAGACTACGAATATACAAGAAAATTTTAGATTATTCATCATAAACATATTAATTTGGTTCAGTGTCATCGGCGAGTGTAGCTCGCCTTTGGATCGGTGTCATCGGCGAGTGTAACTCGCCTTTGTATCGGTATCAACTGGCGAGCGTAGCTCGCCTTTGGATCAGTATCAACTGGCGACCATAGCTCGCCTTTGTTTCGGTATCAACCGGCGAGCGTAGCTCGCCTTTGGATGTCGGTGTGAATATGACCATTATAGCGTGATCGCTGTATTAATATTTAAAACTAAAATATCTATAAGGGTAAATCCACGAAAGATTTTTTGCAGTAGATTTACTTTTTCATAAAATTCTTCAAAACTATTTGATATTTGCATTCGTTTTGTTATTTGATGTATAAAATAAGTCAGCAGCTATCATTCTGTACTTAATTTAGTTAAAATGAAGCTTTAATTAAAGAATTATTGAAGTTTTAAAATATTTTAGGAATAATTTTCCAAAAACTGTGGTTTTTCAAATTTTTTTTTCTAACTAAATATAAATATCATATTTAATCTAAAACAAGACAGTGTGGATTGTAATATTTGTTTATACTCAAATCTAACATAAGAGAGCGTGGAAGTTTCTGGCGTGATCTGTACGTCGTGATTTTCTTCTACTTTATTTCCATTTTTATTCTATCTCAAAATTGTTTATCCTTTTTGTGATTATTCCTGTTTGTCCAGAAGTGGAGATGGAAGGATTTGCTTCTTGTATGACTCTTATGCGAGATTTTTGTAATTACGATATGTTATCTCATAAAACTTATCGGAGTAAATATTGAAGAGAGGCAAAACGTTGCTTGAATTTTGAGAGGATTGGATGGAGGAGTGGAAATGGAAGTAGAAGTGTCTTTATGTCCACTAGAAGTTGAATTCTCTTTCTAGATATTTTTATACTGCCTGTTTCTAATTTTCAACAAACCCTGATACCAGTTTCACACTACATTTTTATCGAATTTGTGCTCTACAGATAAAAGCAATGATATAGAGGTTTGGATGTTGACTAGTGATCCTGGGTTTAATCCCAGGAGAGTCTTGCTATATACGAGTATATCTTTTCTCATGTTCTAACTACACAACTTAGTGTGTGAGTAAATTTTGTTAAAATTGTAGCTAGGTTCGATGTATGGCATACACTAAGTCATGCAATTGAGCATATCTGATAAACAAGCAGCTTTAAATCCGAAAAATCAACTTAAATCTTTACCCAGAAATTATAAATTTTTCTATATTCATATCATCATTACCTGCGCCTTCAACAATAACCACTAAATATTTTCAAACTTGCTTCACATATTCACAAAATGTAATTATCAGTAAATCTCAAATCTAAAATGAATCTTGACTTCCCATTGGACATTTCATGTTTATTTATGGATAAAAATTCAATTTCTATGGAGAACTTTCAAGTGGAAAATTGTTTTTTACTTGTTGCGCTATTCTTTTTAAATAAATACATTTTGTGGTTTTAACAATTTTTTTTGTAGCAAAATTATTTTATGTGAAAAAGTTCATGAGTTCATTTGAAAATTGATTTTTTTTTGTATTTTAGGCAATGAAAATTGGAAAAAAGTTAGAAAAAATATTAAACTGTTGAAGTCAATTGAGGTAAATTGATATTGCCACTAACAACATTTTGCAGTTAACCGCAAAACTGTCAGTGTTGAATTTTATTTTCAGGGGTTCGTAAAAATCGAAAAAAAATTTGTATGCAATTTCTATATACCTTTAATCCCTGTGTCAATTTCCAGTTCAAAACAATTTTGTTGTTTACAATCAAATTTCAGCACATAAAAATTTCTACAGCAAAATTGTAAAAATCCATTTGAAATTAATTTTTCTTCAAATCCATATTTGTGTAATAAAACGAGCATGAAAAGTCATAACAGTAAATTGCCTGGCACCTATTCTACGTACGACTAACAATGCACATATTCATTTCCATTGATTGAAGTCAGTTGACTTCAGCATTGAAATTGAATGGAACGGTTATAAAGAGACAGGAAAAGATAGCAATTATAGATTTTTCATACATTGACTTTAGTTCCATTTGAAAATTTGAAGCACGTGACGAGACAAAAAAAAATTGTGGTTTGATTTCAAAATCGGATGATTGGACTCACCTCTTAATTTTTGTTCCTCTGTTAATTGCCTTTCCAGTGAATCCTTGACTTCACGTTCTCGCAGCACATCCATCTTAAGTTCAGCTGAAATTAATTAGATTAGGAAATTCTTTTTAATTTTAAATCAATCGATTCATAAGAAACGTGGTTGAGTTTAAGCCTAAATTCTTTTTGGAAAGTTTGAAAATTATTTTAAAAAATTAACTTTGAAGCGCATTTTGATGGGAGGCCATGTTAGAGGGAGAGACTGATTTTCTGCCCAAACACCTCCTCAGAGTCGTATCCATGGGTGTCACCCCCAACTTTCTATTTGCTAGAGTTTTCTTAGAGAAAAATACTAAAAACGTTCATACAAAGAAATCAGTCCCACGAAAAAATTCTGTCTACAATGCTGCTCCTCCTCCTTACGTCTCTGCATCTATGAAAAATAGTGAATTTTTAAAGACCTCAACCTTCTTAACTACAAAACTTTTAAGAACAGAAAAATTATACAGCACCACAAAGCTTCTGTAATACTAAATGATAAGCCCTTACCAAAAATTCTCGTAATAAACCTTTTTTATAGACATTCAGTCAAAAAAATGCCAAAAATTCCCATTCCCATAAATAAAATGATTTCTCACCAACAAAAATAGAAACAATCCTTCAAAAAGTCAGAAATTAATACAAGTTGCACAAAACTTAGAAACTTCCGTCGGTAAATTGACGATCTTTTCAGAAAATTTCTTTCATACTTCAGAGACTTTTTATAAAAATCAGAATTAATAATTATAGTAATTTCTTAAATCGAATATTATCGAACATCAACGTTAATTCTTATTTTTATGTGAAATTTCTTCTCTCTTTCGCATAAAACAATAATTCTCTGAGAATAGACTGGGAAATTGATCAAATTATGGGGTCATGCTAAACGTTTTTCTGAATATCGATTTTTTTTCTTTTTATTATTTCTTATAATTTCTCATATTGTGAGCCATCATCATCCAATTTTTATTATATGTATATATATTTTTTTGTCGAGATTGAGTGAGCAAACTCACAATTTTTGTGATCGATAGAATAAAAGGTCAATTAAATGTTTAAGACAGAAGACGACGAAAAAGAAGGAAGGAATAAAGTTTTTTTTAGAAAAAGTCATCGAAAATCGATGCAATTTTTGATGATTTTTGAGTGAATTCTAATTATCTTTTGATAATAAATCAATTCATGAGTGACATCATAATGATTAGTCAGCCACATGATTCTGTTGAAATATTATGCATGTCTGAATTTTGAAAAAATTTCCCACAAACATTTTAGACATCATAACAATGAAGTAACATCTTTATTTACTCAGTGACGACATCCAAATTTGGAACAAAAGAAGAACTTACTTGTGCCTTTTTTTGTAAATTATCAAACAAGATCTGTTGCAGTGTTTATATGCAGATAAGAAAATTTACAATGAAGACACAAAGAAAATTCGCGATAAATATTGGGATACTTAATTTATCAGCTGCTGGATGGTGCCAAACTGTTGGAATTTTGGTAATTTTGTACTATTTAAATTTTGGGTCTTGGTCAATGTAATTGTCTTGAACTTAGTCATATTTACAATATTTTATTGTAAATAATTAGGAGATCGACTTTTTGTGGGAATCGAACCCACTATCTCACAAAAGAAGACTACAAATATCCGGTCTGTTGTTTAACCACTCATCAACCGAAGGCTTAGTCTTACACTGGAAAATTCAGGGGCATATCTAGGATGACTTTTTGGAAGGTGTTTCTCAAATCATGACCTATTTTTTGGTAACAATCACGACCTTTTGTTTTAAACTAGTACTGGGTTTTCAAAAAACCACGAACCCCCCTCCACCCTGGACAGATTCACCTTCATATGGATACCCCAGATGCCATTCTTCTCTGACACCACAGTCAAAATTAGTTAAAATCTCTAAAAATTTAAAATCAATTTTCAATAAGAATCTCTGTTCACTAATCTAATTTTTTAGCTACTCTATTTTTGCAAGCCATCCAAAATGTGATGAAAATTAAATCCAAAAAGGAGGAGAAGAAGAAAGAACGAGATAGGAAGAAATTGGGTAACTCTATAAGTTATTTCCGAGAAATCTTGCTCGCGATTATCTGTTTTTTTGCTCGTTGGCTTTCCACTCTTTGTTGTTGTATGTTTATATCAAGACCTTTTAATGTCTTAAACAGAAAGTAATGGAATGAGTGAGAGGCGCACAAGCAGCAGCCGAGGCAACAAAAAGAGAGTCTTTAATGTTACAGATAATTATCTTCACAAAACAATGGATTATCGTTATTCAAATTTAATTTAATGAAATGGAATTCTAACAGCATAAAAAGTCAATACGGTAGTTTTTGCTGCTAATGGAGTGGGAAAGCAAAAAAGTTTGCATTTTTTTGTTTCTTTAGAAAAATGAACGACTTTTTTTTATAGGCTAGAGAATTTAATTTTGGTCATTTTGACTTTTGGGTTGCATCAGAGTCTCAGCAAAAATAAGGCTCGATTAACATATTTTCTAATGTTGTTCACAAAATGACCATATGGACAGTATACACTAGGTTTTTTTGAGGACTTCTGTGTTGTGGACCACAGTTTGAGAAACACTGGTTCCAAAAAGTCAATAAAATGCGCTCTAGTCAAGTAAATCTTATAATTCATTAGCTAACTTTTCATAACTTCCTCATAATTTTATCTTCGATTCCTCACACTAAGCTGTTACTATCTAAAATTTTGGAATGAGTAATTTACAATACTGTATCGAAATATAAACTCAAATAGGATATTTAAACAAAAAATAAACTGAGAATCAACATTTGCCAGGGCGAAATACAAAAAAAGCATTTTTAATGTGTTGCATAGCAAAAAAGGGGGGGTCTATAATAATATTTAAAGATTAATTTATTTACGCTTGACTAATTCAATTAATTCTTATAAAAGCGCCCACAGCGAAAAGGTCTGAAAGGTTTTCTTTTCCATACAACCAAAAAAAACACAACAACTTTTTCTATTCATTGCATTGTCATAAATATCCAACAGCAGCAACTGTAGATGTTTCATATTTTTCTAACGAAAACAACAGAATTTTTTTTGTTGTTCGAATGGATGGAAAGACGGAGATGATGATGAAGAAGAAGGAAAAAGAAAAACATTTAAATACACATTAGGTAAACATTTTTCCTAGATTTTTGAAAGCATCATAATAATAATAATTTTAAACTCACACAAGATTATTGAAAGAAATGCTCTTCTTCTCACACTTTAAAATATTAAAGGTAAAGTTTTCAATGGAAAAATATAGATGCCAGGTTTTATGGCCTTAAATTTTTTTAATAGCTAAATGAAATTATAATTGAAGGAAAATTTTTGTTCATTCATATCGTGTCCTTCAATTATTCTCATACCCGGAAAATTTTTGTAAAAACTTTTTAGGAAATTGTGGTTTGTTTTAAAGAGGAAAAAACAAAATGCTGAAAAGGATCATTCTACACTCAAAGAAAAATAATAATTTGTTGGAATAATTGATTGATTAATTTTAAAAATTTGCTTGCAACTTAATATTTTGAATTTTACATCTAAGGGATTCAGAAAGGTGCTAGAAATTTTGGGGTCGTTCACTTATTACGTTCGCTTTTTAGGGGGGGAGGGGGGTTCTGAGATTTTGTAACAGGTCAAACAAAGAAAAAATTTTTTCTTGAAAAATTTGTAACAAAGGGGGAGGGGGGTCTAAAATTTCGTTTTTTTGCGTAACGTAATAAGTGAATGACCCCTTACGAAGGCGTCTGAATTTTTTTTTATCATAAATTTTAAATTTTAAGAATGCGTCCAAAAATTTTTTTATCCCTGAATTAAGACATTTGGCTAGAACATTTGGGGGCAAGGGGGTCCATCTCATCGAAAAATCTTTTTCTAAAAATTAATTTTCTTAATAGGTTAGTACAAAATTTTTGAGTAAAAGAACGAGAATATTTTTGGACCCCTTTGAGGAATTAAGTACGTATTGCAATCAGCTAGCGAATAAAAGTCACCATATGGACTATTTCTGCCATCAAGAAAATATTTAGATCAGACATCATTCAGAAAAATGAAACATGGGGGGGGGGGGTGTTCAGAAAGTCTCATTTTCCAATCTACATAATTTATAAATGACCCCCAAAAACTAAAAATAATAATTTTTCATGATCAAAAACGACACAAAGAAATTTTATTCGACTCTTCAAAAATACTTAGCTTATTTACTAAAAAAATTATTTTCCCAAAAATTTCCATCCTCTCAATTTCATATCATCTGCATCCCCATTCTCCTTTCAGACATGCTTTGAATTTCTCATTTTTTTTTTGTTTCTCCTCAAAAATTGTGGTATGTAAACAGAAAAAAATAAAAAAATTCTTTTGGAAACACCTCGAGGTGAAATGAAAAAATCAAGAAAGTAAACATTTTGAATTTTTTGGAGAAGAAATTTTCACCATTTTTCAGAGTCTTTGTTACCCTTAACCATTAATATTATTGCATTTGCATTTTACTTCTTATTTTATTTACAACTGAATTGATATGAAAACATGAGAGGAAGTGAACATAGCAATATGTTCAGGGGAACTAGAGAATAAAAAGAAGAACATCTTTTTATGTAGAAAATATTTCCGTCGGCAAATTTTCATTCACTTTCTTCGTCAACTATGTCTATTTTTGAGTTACTGTTTGAATTGATTGTGTCCATAATAGGAGCATGTGATGTGAGATTAATATTTTTGGAGATCAATTAGTTGATTGTTCAACATCCGATTGTTAAAAAATCAAAACTTATAAAAATCAAAGTTTTCGAGCAAAAAAAGGCAGAGAGAAATTTTTCAGTGATTTTATCTTTAACAATTGCAAGTTGGGAAGCGCACAAAGACTGTCGAGATGGAGTGAGATGGAGACAATTTTTGCCAAAGGCATTTAAAGAAGCTTAAAATTGTTGATCGGTGCGCAGTGAGTGCCTATAAAATAATGCGAATAAGAAGAAGAAAAAGACGATGAGGATTGTGTATATTTTCATTATAAATTATCGATTTCACTTAATGAACTATGGAGTAGCTCATAATAATATTTTTTTCCATATCCATACACACAAAACTTAAAAGGTTGTTGCTGATTTTTATTTTTCAGATTGTGAAACTTTTAACACTGCTGCTGCTGCTTAATTCTCTTTCATTTCTCTCTCATGTACATTTTTATACTTTTCACTCTCTTTCTCTAATCGGTAATAATCGATTTGACGTTATCGCAACTATTAGCACGCACGAGATATTTTTTTGTGCTCTACTCTAACATGTTAGATATAAAAACAAATTCATGTGCCTGTACTGATGTTAAATGTGAGCATTGAGGTAAATTTCATTCGATAGATAATCGATATCATGTGATTTCTTCCTACTCTGATTTAAGTGTGATTTTTTTTGTCTACACGATGTACAAATATGTGTTTTATTAATGTAAATTAAAGTTGCTGTTTTATGTAGGGCAAAAGGTTTTTTTGTGTGCTTTAAATGGCATTGCAGTTGCTAATATTTTATAGAATTTGTCATGTAGCTGTCTAGTCTAGTCTAAGTAAATTCGTGCAGTTTAAGCTATTTCTGTCTATTATAGACAGTGATTTTTCAATTATTTCAGGCAATGTATGTCTCTGGTTCTGAGAGGTATCCAGGGGGTGAAGTTGGGGGTCAATAAGGAGTCCCCCTTATTTTTTGAAAACCAATACGTTAAATTATTATTGGTCATGAAGGGAATGGTTCACTGAGCAACACATGGCTCTTTTTGAAGTAAATGTGGATTCCATGCGTCTGTAATTGTCATCAATACCAGAAAAAAACCAAAGTCTTCCTACTACCGTAAGCCATCATGCTAACAATCAAGCAATTTCCCAGATTTATAGGTAGCACTTTACTGTGTCCAGCAATAATCTAATAAATTAAACGTTTCATAAATCTTGCAAAAATGGTATGAACATATTTTCCATTTTTAGTCCAATTCAATTTCTATTAAAGGCCTGAATGCACAGCATTTGTCGATAAAATTCACATTTATTTCTCTCTTTCAACATCAATAAAATTTCAATACCCTTAGATAATAATTTCTTTTGAAAGGAGAAAAAAAGGAAAAAGAAAACCAAAATGAAAATGAATTAAGCGTTGAAATGTTAAATGTGGAATTTACAGCAACTTTATCAGCATTTAAGAAAAGGGAAAAAAAGAATTTCAAGTTGAATGTAAAAACCACTTAAAGATTTGTACTTTTTTTCTTATTTACTCTTTATTCTTGTTGCAGCATTCAACAGTTGCATTAAAGTAAAGGGCATTGTTCGTAAATTACGTTAGTTACGATTTATTGCAAACATTCCTAAATGAGATTAAATTTATTGAGAAAGTTTCTTATTTCTTTTCTCTTTCTTTTTCGAGCAAAATTAAAAATTATTGCCACAAAGATAATTAACGCATATGGCAATATTTAATGCCTTCTCATTTAAGGTTCACTTTTTCTTTGATTTTTGCGGAATCGAATTTTTAAAAGAAATTTAAAGATTTTCCCATAGTTTGTCTTTAAGTCTATGACTCAGTGTATTTTTAGAGGCAATAAGGGTCAAATTGTCAACGACGAGGTGTTGCTCTGATAATATGACTTGTCAGTCCATATGGTGGCAATATAATCACGGTAGACGACAAGATGCCTTGACTGTGATGTCAGTTACATTGTGCCGATGGACAAGAAATATTAAAGTAGTAGGTAATGTGACCCTCGGGTATAGGAAATATTCTCAACTACAAAAATGTGTTAGGCAGCAGACACCTCTTCCCTTATTTCTGCTTTGTAGAGTTTAAAGGTAGCAAAATAATTCAAACGAAAACGTTTTAGAATTTCGTTAATGAAAAAAATACCCCCCACCTTTGAAATTTCTGGTTCCGTTAACTAAAAATGCGTCTCAAGCCCTAACAATTGAACCCCAACAACTCATTTCATTTTTCAATCGCAACAAACGGAAAGTAAATTGGAGAAATATTGATTATTGAATTTATCGCACTCTATAGCAGCATTTCATTTGCTTTTACGAGTTGGGCGGCACTCAACAGTAAATAACATTCTTCTTTCTGTCGTTTTTTTTCTGCTGTATTATTTTTTTTTGTTTTTGGACATGTGCTAAAGAACTTTCAACACGAAATGCAATAAAAATGAATATTGAATGCAATACGTAGATGCATGTACAAAGAGCATTCCACAGTTATCAATTTGTATGCATTTAACATTTTATTACTTTTACAATGTGCTCACAAAATTTTATTTAAATTTCAGTTTTTCATTTGCAAGGGGTACGAATATTTGATACTATTATTAAGGAAGTTCAAGGACATAATTGAATATCAGTCTCAGGTAGCCAACGCCGGGAGTGCTCTGAAATGTGCATTTTATTGCACATTGTACGGTAATTGAAGAAAATGCAGTCAATTAAATTCAATCGAAATTCATCCATACTCCAAATGCATGCACATTGGTATGTGAAAAATATATATCAATTTTAATATTTCAGCAGGTGCCATTAATAGACTTTTACGTCACATTACATTCTACCCCAATTCTTTCTAGGTCCCCCATTCCAAAAAATTTCCCCCCGTCTAATTGCTAATGCATTACTATGCCGATATGCTTTGTACTATGTGTACATTATAAATGTCAAAAACACATGTTATATTTAATAATAATCAATTAACACTAAATGCTCACCGCATTACCTTTCAACAATATACACAATTTATTTCGCGCGTTATCAATTTATAAATGGTTTGAAAAGAATATACATACATATTTTTTTTATTGGCATTTGATAAACTTTTTCATTCCATTCTTGCTTTGTTGCTGCTTTTTCCTTTTTATTAGTCTTTGTTGAATGGAAACAAATAACATAAAAAAGCATTACGATTGCTCTTTTGTTATCATTTAAATGGAAAAATATTTTTATTTTCATACTGTTGAAAATGAGCAGTGGGAAAGTTATTTGGAATTGGATGGTTGGAGTGCATGTAGGTTGGTAAACAGCAACTGATTTTTCGAGGGAGTTGTCAGACAGAATACACGTTGAAAAATGATGGGTGACAAAAATATCAGAAGGAGAGCAGTCAGTGGGTAATACCTAAGCTCCAAACAGCACCTATCCCCTTTTGACTTCTATTATATTCCCTTAACCTCAAACTTGAGACTTTTGATTTAATTTTCAGTCAAAACAATTCAAATTCAATTCATCCCTAATAATAGACTCAATAACTCAATAGCTCACTCTATCAAAAAATCCAGCTAATAAAATCGCAAATGGCATTATGTTTGTTTTCTCCTCTTTATATTGTTGCGTCATTTGTATATCATGTTGTTATGGCTTTATATCGGCTTCAAAGTTAATTTTTATTTTTGTTCAAATGAATGTTCAATAAACACACATTTACCTTTCTCAAAGTTAATCTGTCGCTCTTGTTGGCGGGCATTATCAGCAGCGACTTTCAGTAAGCCTTGAATGTTTCTCAGAAGTGTTTCTGTCGATGATAAGTTTGGATCTTGTCCATTTGGAACGCTGGCAGCAGCTGCCAAGGCTGAATAATTTAATGCATGCTGACGTGAATCCAATTCGGTACTCGATGCTGGTGGTGGTGTTGTTGTTGCTGGATGTTCCGTATCACTGATTTCTGAATGAATATTGAGAAAAAATTTTGACGATTATTAATGAAAATTTGTTGAAAGCATTTTGAGGATATTCTTATTATACTGGTAAGCGCCACAAATTAATCTTCAAAAATATAAAGACTTTATCCTAAACACAAGACTTTTTCTTCTTCATTCCTTCCCCAAAAGCATTTATTCACGAAATGTTTACGAAAAAAATTTCATAAATGTATAAATAAAACTTTTTTGAAACTCGTTGATTTCATGCTACTGGGTCATGTCACATGCAATAAAAATAAATCAATTTTTTAAATGGTATATGCAGCATATGAAAGAAGATATTGAGTTAGTGAAAGAAGAGAAAAAATTGCCAAAAACTGCGCCAATTCGAAGTATATGTAAATCTATCGAAGAGCCAGTACGAGAGAAAGAGCAAGAAGACAGAAAAAAAATTCAGGTATCTGTGTGCATTCAAGCGATTAAAGATGCGTGTTAATTTGGTTTTTGCGGTTAAATGATTCTCAAGTGAAACAGGCATAAAGAGATACCGGCACATTTTAACAGTGAAAAAGTATAAAATAAAGAATAAAAGAAGAGGAAAACTTTGGAGATATGCACGGAGCAGACAGTGCAGAGAGATGGAGGAATAAGAAGATTCAATGGGACCCTGAAATTAGCAGAAATAAAAAAACATATGAAAAAATATCGAAGCGAAAGAAATGTCAAAATCGATTTGAATTTAACCCTAAATTGATTATAATAAGTCACGAGCCGTGTCTGAATATAAAGGAGTAATGAATGCTTTTATGCGGCTGTGTTTAGTGGCGCAAGGTTCAACATGCTTGTTATTTTCCGTATTTAATAAGCAAATAAATCAATATAGTAGAATTAGAGACAAACTGCTTAGTTACTAAACAATACTAACCATCATCATCCTTCTCATTGTGTTCATCAACTTCAGACACATTTCCATCGCTCATATTATCATCATCTTCACGTATCGATGGATTTGGCGAATGGACATCACTCCGTTCACTTGGTGGTGCACTGCCTTGTTCATTACCGCTTTTTGATAGATTAAGAATTGGACTATGACCGCCATTTGATGATGCACGAGGTGATGATTGACCTCCTCGCATCTTTCCATCCATATCAATGCCACGCTCCTCACCCCTTTCATCACGTAATCTGCAATTGACAATTAAATTACAATTTTTCATTCCTACTTTATTTGATGTTAATGTTACATGAAAATCTTTAATTTATTTTTGAGTGTTTTTTGATCATTAGCTGATGCGAAAGATATCTATTATTTGCCATTCCAAACATTTTACATTTTATCCCTTAGCATTAATAAAAAAAATGTTTTTCTGCATAAGTTAAGGAGAGAGTGGAACTCAAACAAAAAATATGACAGATGTTGAAGCATTACACTATAATTTTTCATATTTTGCATAAACATCAAATCCAATCAATCTTGAACTGCTCGTAAACGACAGATAAACTCACTTGATTGTATTTTAAAAATTGTCTTTGCAAGTTGAAAAGGAGTGGAAAGTCATGAAGCGCATTTTTGAGTCGGTGAGGATTTTTGCGTGTCTTTAATAAATTATTGTAGATTTTTTAATTTTGACAATTTTAAATAATTGATTTTTCTGGAGCTAACAGGACAAACTGCACAAAACTGAACCTCATTTCACAAAAATCCAGCTAAAGAATCAAATTTGTTGCTTTTTGCATATTTTAATACCGTTTCCCTTTTTATTTTCTAACTTTTCACTTTACATTCATTCATTGTCAGCAATTGTGAATTTAAAGCAAAAAACAACGAATCAGAAAAAAATTGCAGGGTTCAGAAAAGTGAGGCGCACACGCAAAAAGCATTTTATGTATGAAAAATTGAACGGTATGCTTATTTTGATGTGGGAAATGGTTCTCGGTTCTGTTTCGGTGGATAGACTTCCTCAAGCACCAAAAGTCGTTTATCATTTTTCTTAAATCTACACTTGAAATTCTTTTTTTTTCTTCTCAAAATTTACAAACGACGACCCACCACCGCCACTTGTCATCGATTCTGATTTTGATCTGTTGTATGGAGATTATGCTGCACAGACACTTTAAAATAGATTTTTTTTTCTTCTTCATATATTGGAAGTGAATAATGCGATTGAATGGCAACAAAAATCGAGAAAAGGAATGAAATATTGGATTTTTTTCCTTTTTGAAAATGTAATTTACATAAAATTTGTTTATGCTGATGTTGTGGAAAGACGAGGACTGGAAAAATTTGTAGAATAGTCACATCTTTTTGCGGTTAAGGTGCGTATTCAAAATGATTGTGAATAGCAGATAGGAGTTTAAAAAGTATGGAGTCTTTTTTGATTGGTACACTTTTTTTCATGATGGCAGGGTGGTATCTGCTTGGTGACTAAGTGGAAAACACCTCATGAGTAAGCTACAGGCGCGTAGCTAGAGGGTGGATGTGAAGATTCCCCCCACCCCCCTTTCACCCAAAAATTCTTCAAGTTGCTAGAGTTTTTGAGAAAAAATAAACTTGAAAATACCCCCCTCGAAAAATTCCTGGCTACGCCACTGTTCAGCTATATGGATACCACGTGGTAGCCATGTAAAAGTATTTTGAATGGGTTTATCACAATTTATAGCAGAAGCTTTGAAAGATATTATTATTTTAGGAACTGAAGTAAGTTTATTAAAATATTTTAAAGTATATGGATTTTTTAAAAGCGTAGCGAGGGAGGGGTGGGGGGCATTTTAGAAGATTGAGTACCTATACGAAGTAAATTTTTTATTCCTTTTTATTTTGGTAATTACAAGAGCCTCTGTCTCTTGGCTAAGCTACTGGTGAAGATAATTTTCCGTCGAGGTTCAAACCCCTTCTTCCTAACTATGACTCTCATTTCTTGGTTGAATATTAATCAAAACCTTCATTCAAAAATCCATTTTTCTCTTATTCGCAAAAAAAATTAAATTCCCACTTAAGAAGTTCTGTGAATATCCCGGAAAATTGCCAACGTTAAAGATTATAAATCGTGGGGTTACAATTGCCATAATAACAATCTCATTTTTATGACAAACGATATTCCAAGGACTTGCATTTCCTAGATTACAATTTTTTTTCTCAACTTCAACATCCCAAAATCTACATGAGAAAATGAAATAATGATAAATGGATTTTAATATTAAATGCACTGCAGAAAAAAAAAGTGAGAAAAGATGAATGAAAGGAAGGAATTGTTTGTGGCGTGAGCCGAACACGATTGAATACAAAAAAAGATATAAATGACTTTTGAATTCGTAACAAACAAATTTGCTGCTTAAACATGAACTTTTGTGCTGTTTATGAAGTCGTTTATTGATGATGTTTTCGTTTCAATATTTTTTTGTTTATAATTCTTCGTGATGTGTAGGAGTTTCAGCTTTCTCGCAAGTTTGAGGGGTAGTTTAAATCATGAAATGTGATATACTGAAGGTGTTGAAGTTACTTGATTGAAAGATTAAAGAATAACACGAATGAATGTTGAAAGAAATTGAGATGGATGATGGAAGTGAATGAGGTACTGAGTTAATGTGTTTGCTGTGACTCATTTTGATTTTGCTGACAGATTGATCGGCGAGGATTTTTGTTGCTACGTTATGACATCATCTAAATTATTTTTTATCAATCTCTTCAAATAAATTAAAGATTTTCCGTAGATAAATAAGTTTCAGGCTCAACTTACCTCTCTAAATGTTTAACAATGTCCTCGTATGCAGCTCGACAATTTTCCCAGATGCCAGATCTGTTAGGAAAATAAATAAAATTATTTTCAGTTCATGACGTCAAATTAATAATAAAATAAATATAGTCATTTGCCTTGTTATTGCTTCCATGCCAGGTATATTTTGATTTTTCATCATCGCATCACCAGGTCGAGGAAGTCCATGTGGTGGCATTCCAGGACTCATTAGTGGAGCACCATGATGACCCATTTGTGCCATAAATGGTGCCATTGGATTGAGATGTGTTGGTGGGGCATTGTAGCCGTTAGCTAGTAATGGTGATTTATCCAATCGTGACAGATCTGTAAATAGGAATAAATTTTTTTTGTTCAATTAAATTTTATTTGTTGACATGTTGGACACATTTATCTGTGTATATATATTTATGATTCATTGATGAGTGATGAATTGTTTGTGTTAACATTCCCCCTTTTTTATGACTTCCAGCTAATGTCACATACATTTCATCAAATGATATTTTTGAAGAGAGAAAAAACAACAGAATTGTCAGTAGCTAAGTGACAAAAATATAATTTGTCATTTTTTATGAAAAGTAGGATGGAAGAAATGGTGATGATGATGAACAGTCGTACATGGTAGAGAAAGAAAAAAAATCACAGAAATCGTGCGTGCGACAAAAATTGAAAGTGGCAAGAAAATGTGTTTCACATATGTGTGTGATCCGCATAAACTTTACTGAATTGATGTGAGTTTTGTTGGAATTAAGAAAACATTTTTCTATGTTCACTGTATAAATTGATTCTTAAGTTCTTACTTCTTGAATTAATAGTTTTGTCTTCTAGAGCTGACTAGGAGCGTATTTAGAGATTTTTGGGTATGGAGCTCGAGTCCCTGGAACATATTTAGAATTAAGTGGGTCTGACAGTGAAATTGGCTGCTGTCGATGGCTTTTTATATAAAAAAGCCTGAAATCCATATAAAAGTGCACCAAATTTCATATATGGAAACGCCATGAGCTTTAAACTGCTCCTCGAAAACACCCCTGATCCTGATCCTTTGCTTTAAAATTCAGTTCCAAATCTCTTCACAAATTTAATTTCTAATCACTTTCCGATGTTCATTTCTATTTTACGAAAATATTTTGTTTCATTAGAAAAATATGAACGAATAGAAATGATTGATTACTTCTAAATGTGTTTCTCTAACGGTACAAACGAGCATGAAACACGACAGCACAGCATTAGACAGATTGTGACATTTTTATTTTTCTTCAATTGCTCACAGCTAAATGAGAAAAGGAATTAAATAAAAAAGTCAATAATAATGAATAAAAAATATATTTTTTGATGGCGTTAGGTAACTTTTCGTTTTTGTTTCTGTTCTGTTTGCAACTGCTGAATAGGGAGAATTAAAATACATAAAAATAGTGTCAAATTGAATTTTTTTTATTATGACTGAATGTATATTTTTTGCAAAAAGTTCTAGACAATTCATGATGAAAGAAGTCATCAATCATTTTCAGTAAAAACTTTTTTGACGTTTTTCAGATGAACAAAAATAAAAGAGGCAATAGCTTCGTGTTTATATTGTGCATAAAAACGAGAAAAAGACATTTAAAATAATTACGTTAATGCATTTTTGGGTATTTTTTCTCTTTCTTTATCTAGCACTGGTTTTCATGCAGAAGAGTGGATTATTGGGTTCATTATTGGTGGTTGACGGGGTAAGACAGTATCAGTCAGTGGCACTTTCCCTATTTTCAATGCTATACTGCTAATAGAATAGACACAGTAGTCACAAAGTGCAACACTCCCCCCAAAAAATGCGTTTTACTCATCCTACTTCCCCATATACATTCCCAACTATTTCATTTCATTTGAAAATTATCCACAAAAATATGAACAAGCGACGAGCGAGCGACCAAATGCTACATGAATTTGCAAATAAACGATTAGCATTAATCATTCAGAAACAGCACAGAGAAATAAAAATTATTTTATAATCTTATTGCACGCTATATGCATTTTCGATTCTTGATCTCTTTTTGAATTAAAAGAGAAGAAGGAAAGTGAGTGGTTTTGTGGGCAATTCTGGAAATGATTCTAGAAATTAATTAAAAGGAGATAAACTTAAGGTCAAATTGAATATAAGATAGATTGTAATCTCGATTCTTATTCATGGCAACAGCAAATTTCTTCCAAAATTCAAGGGGATCATCAAGGGTGCGGAACTGACCAAAATGATTCAAAATGATCAAAAGACATGAGATCAGTTTCGTACCCTCGAGGGTCATTCACTTGATGTCCAACAAATAGAAGCGTTTAAAGCTAGTGGAATTCTGTGACATAGGAACAGATTTATGGAATACTGACCTAGTGTATGTCTTCATAGTGACCTAGTGACATCCAAATGATGTAAATCTAGTAACTAAATGTGTTCAGTACCAGCTAGTCAATTAAAAACAATTATAATAACCACTTCAATTACAATTTCATTTGCGGAACTGCCCATGTCCATATTATTCAAAGAGATAAATGTGAGGAGAACCACACTGCTGACACAATGCAATCAAAATAATGTGATTTTAATAATCGTCTTTCTTGATATTAAAGACATCTTTTTATTGGAACTTAAAGCTATAATTTTTATGCAATTTCTTTAAATGTGAAGATAAATCAATTATGTTATGCGTACTGCGAAAAAATATTCTTCTTTTGAAATTCTTTATTTCTTTTTCTTCTTATCGTCATCGCTCTTTATTATTATTTAGTGCAACAAATGTATTATCATTTTAAACGTTTTGTTCTAGATAACTGCTATTATCCAATTTCTAAATGATATGTCTCGTAAATGTGCTATTTAAAACTGATGTTCTTTCTACAAATGTAATTCCTTTTCGCTCATTCCTTCTTTATCTTGTGTTCTTATAAAATATGTTTCAGAAATATGAAGATAACAGAACAGAAATTTATTATGGAATGTTCGATGTATGATGAAAAAGGGAAAACAGAAAGGAGGTCAAGAATAAAGAATGTTGCTGAGGAATTTGGATGCTGACTCTTTATTTAAATCAGATATTAAAATTGTAGAACTGTTCAGGACGTAAGTTGCTATTGATTTATTCTGGTCATAAAAAACCTTGCTATGCTCAGGTTAGCTCAAAATTTAAGCAACAATTCAGATGGAAGGAGCTGGACAATAGCTGGTCCAGAAAAGTAAATGTTTCTTGAACCTACAGTTGGTCTATTGTAGAATCCTTGTTTACCAATACATCAAGTACGATCAGCATAGATTCGAATCATTTGGTTCTAAGCACACTACTGTCATGGTGCCTTGGTGGAAACATTGAATGTTCTAGGTCAGTCTTGGAGAATGTAGGAAATGTAGTCGACGATCTAGATCCAAGAGTAATTTCAAAGTCGAGGGTAGGTTTGCCTAGATAACAGCATTGATGAATAGCTTTAAATTTTCACAAAACAATTCGAGTGCATCCATTTGAATGTCTCACTAGATTAATTAATATTCAAAATCCCTACGACTAGAATTTCACTCAAAATATTTATTCTTATTATAAGTTTCTTAATGCTTCATCTCCCAATAAATTCCTTTTTTAAACAAATTTGTTGCATATTTTGTTCTTCAACATCCAAAACATCTTTCAATCAAACTGATATCAATAATTTTGTTAAACGTTCACCCTTTCACATTGAAATTTGCATAATCGATTTGGGGGAATCAAGAAGAAGTGGAAGACAAAAAATTATTTTTAAACGAATTTCGATAGATAGCACGGATGGATGAGTAGATGGATGGAGAAAAAATTACCATGTGTGTATATTTAAAGAATATTAAAAATAGACCAAAAATGAGGAAGATTTATGCAAATTTCATTTATACATAATTCACGCGATGTCTGCCGTGTTTTGTGATGTTTTCTTTGCTGTCTTTCTCCTCAATAATAATAACATTTTTTTTTGTTTATTCGCTTGATGCTTAAGCAAAACGATTTTTTGCCCATTCTCAACACATTCTCGTCTGTAATTTTACAGTGTGCAGTCTCGCAAAAAAAATGTTTCGGTGGATCAATACTGAAAATTTCATCTTATCATGTCATGAAATGAATTTTCCCAATTTTTATTATAATTCTTTTTTCTTCTACTTATGCTCACTGTGTGTGCGATAACTTCCAGACATGCCAGTGTTGCCGCAAGCTATTGAACATTTTGAAAAAGTTTTTTTTTATTTCTTGTGTTTTCACTCGCATATGAAAATAAAGAAGAATTCTTCGTTGTTATTTAAATGAATGTTTCATGTAAATTTTTTCTGCATATTTGATTATTTGATTATGTTTCTGATTATTCCATTTTTGTTCTGCTTGTGATGAAACGAAATGGAATTTAGGTTTGAGAACAGATTCTTGACGGATTTAAGAATGGATTAGCTTTGAATCGACGATTAAATAAAGTACTTAGTTGAAGCGTTTTTAGGAGGCTTCCTTAAATTTGCAGTGTTAGTCACCTGCTAGCCAAGATTATGCTCCCCATCATCTAAAAGTTATTGTCGAATTTTCAATTTTTAAACGATAACAAAACACAACTTTTTCTATGAACTCGTGATTTTCAACTGAATTTTAAATTTTTATTTTTATCCAGATTACTATGATTGTTAATTTTAAGTTATGTTTTTTGATTTTCTAGATTCTAAATTTTCAGGAACTCAGGAAGGAGCAGGATATTCCCCAAAAATTCTTTAAAACCCCTATTTCCAACTCTGCTTAAACCTTCAAAATTTAAAAATTTTCTAGCATGTAATACTCCAAATATTAATAAGAATAAGAAGGAGTTTTAAGAGCATTTATGTCTTTCAGTATTATTTCCTTTCTCAAACGCTCCTAGCTAATTCATTATTGCCGCGCTATTGAGGACCCACTTTTTAATACCTTCAAAATGAATTTTTATTCTTTTCACTTTTTTTTCGCATTGTTTAAAATTGAAATTGTTTCCGTTTACAAAACTACTTAAAAATAATAATAAAAAAAAGGAGAATAAGCACAAGGAATTACATCAATTTCATATTTTTCATTCACATTTGTGCCATAATCATAATTTCATTGTTACCAGCAAACAGCAGCAGCAGCAACAACAAAAAAATTGGTTAAATGCAAGAACAAGGAAAAAGAAATGAAATAAGAAAAACAAGGCACAAGCAGCTGTTATGAGGAATATGAAAAGTAATATTTAGCAATTGAACAAAATGTAATAACTCCATAATTTGCTTTCAATCTGATGAGCATTAGTCTTTGATGTGAGGATAAATAATTCGTGGATGGTTCTTGAGAGGCATGAACCCTTCTCGAAATTGAAAGCAAGATGAAATCTCACATGTATCTCTTTTTCTTTTCAAATGGCACATTTTTTTAAGATTTTTGCTTGATTGCTCATCGTTCTTGTTATTCTTTTTTTGTAATTCTTCCATCTTTTTGTGGTTTGTGTAAGAGGAAATACAGTCGAATAATTGAATGAGATTATTGGGAATGGAATCTCTTTTGCAGAACATATTTTGGATACGGAATTGTACAATTATGATGGTTGTTTTTTTTGGAAATGAGACAGTTCGAATTGACTTAGTATGGGTATTTTGGAGCTAGGGTAGGGTGACTAGATATTGTATTTAAGTTCAACCAAATTAAGCTAGTTTTATGCTGAAAGTAATTAGTTTTATACATTTTAAGGCCTTCTTGGGGCACTTGGTCGACCAGTTGCTATGTCACTGAAAATAGATTCAGTTTAATTTGATATATTAAAACATATAGAAATTAAAGGTGAGTATGATGCTTAAAGAATTGAATATTTCACTTAAAAAGTCACAGCAGAAGGAAACTATAAGTAATTTTCATTTCTAATGGATCCTTAAGTCCTTAATGGAAATTTACTTATCAGATTTATTTTATTAATTTACTCCTAATGAAATTTTCATGAAGCTCAAAAAACTTTTATGCATGCAGAAAGGATCTTGAGATATTTTTAAAAAAATTCTAAAAGTTATAAAATTGTTCCCACAATTCAGTCCAAAAAACGAGAATTAAAGTCGAGTCCATTTATGATCTTATTGATTGAATGACTTCTTAAGCTCTTTTGCAACAAAATATCTCAAAAAAAAAGTCAGAACGCGAATGCTTTCCTCATTTTACTGCTGCTGCTGTTGCATTTACGATTGCAAAAATCTGTATTTAATTATTCTTTTCCAAGTAAATGCCATCAATAAATTATTGAATATTATTACGGCCCCTCATCTATCTATCTCACCGAATGGATATACAATATGAAAAGTGCCTTCTTATTTTATCCACATTCGCTTCTTTTCACTCACAAAAAAAATCATTTTTTACGATTCCATTTCATTTTCAATAATATATTTGTTGTTTGGAATAAATTAATATTTTTTTTCTGCAACTTTTACTGTTGCAATATTGCTTGCCTTTTGTTGAGTGCAAGATTGTAAGCAAAAATTAATAATAATATAAAATGAAATACAATTTCTTCTCTTCTGTTTAAAAGGTATAAAACATAAAAAAATTCTGGGCAAGAAGGATTTCAAACGTAATCTGTCAAGTAGGATAATGCGAGTGAATTTTGTGCATGACGCATTTTTCTGGCAGTTCCTCGAAATTCTGGATATTGGACATTAAAACGATAATTCTGATTGTACACTATAAACTAGGATATAATCGCTACGCCTAAGCTATACTCCAGAGGTTACCATAGTTCATATTACTAGGGAACCCCTAGGATACCTCTAAGCTATACTCCTTAGCCTAGGTATACCTTGGGTTACCCGGAATAGTTTATGCTCTAGGTATACCCCAAATAAAATGTGCAAACGGCCACAGACCTCAAAGTCAGTCAGCTAAAGTCGTCTCGTAGCCGGTAGACTAGAAAGAAGTCGACTCTAACTGACTTCGCTCTATTTTATATCTAATAAAAGTCTGACACCCTCAAGACGCAACTTAAATTCCCAACAACCAATAAATCCAAAAAAAAAATCATAAATTCCTTCCCCAAAGGAAAGTAAAAAGTGTCCAAAAAGCAACCATAAACAAACATTTGCTCAAAAAACCAGCACCAAAACTTGGAAGCAGCTTCAATGTTGTGCTCAATCGGCAGCTCAATGGAAAATAATCGTAAATTATAAAGTGATATTTTTATTTGAATTGCCTTTTTGTGTTTCGTTCTTTTCTCCAATTCTCTTGTAGCTATTGACCATTTGGATGATCTTTCTTGCATGCCTTAATTCATTCGGATATTTTTTTTTGATTACTTTATACATTCATTTTTCTTTCATTTCTACAAATTTGTTGCCAATACAATGCAAAAATTTGTATTTACGAGAAGTCGTAAAAGCTGTCGAGTTCCATCGATTAAATTATGAAATATTCTTAAGTCTAACTGGATGTTCGAATGCCTATATCTCAGAGGATTACATCGTTCTTAAGAAATCAAATGATTTTTTTTTCAACAACAATCAACAACCATTTGGTCATTATTCCTTCTTTTACTGTATTTCTGTTGAAAAGTCGTAATTTGCCTTAAAGGTTTACGCGTATTTAACCCTCTTTATTACATTCTCGTTATGATTGTGATATTTAATAGTAATAAAATTCAAAATAATCAATAAATTGTCGAATGTGCGTTTCATTATCGTCTGTTCCCTCATTTCACGGGATTACAAATTGCAGACAATAAAAATGAACTTAATTAAATGAGTTCAATGCAAATAAATTAAAATGTTAATACGAAATACTTTCAGCGTGTCCAACATGTGAAGAATATTTATTGAAACTCACCACTAAGATGTCCATTTTCGTACGGATAATCCCCATTGTCGAGACGATGCTTTTTCAGTTGCGGATGATTTGGATTGAGATGTGATGTGGCGGGAAGAGACAATCCTACGGGTCCTCGTTTTGGTGGTCTACCAGGTCTAAAAGTTCATAAGATAAAATATTCATTTACAACAAAACAAGCGGGCTACAACATTGTGGAATTTTTTTTAATGTCAATCAGATTTTTAGTATTTTTTGTAATTTTTTTAAGTTCCGATCAATACACTTTCAAATGTCCACAAGGAGAATTTTGATCGTTTTAGCACCCTTGGTGGCTATATGGATATCATACTTAATGTAGCTACTAAATTAGTCTCTGTTCGGCTCTAGATATCCTACTCATATGACCACCTTATGGACAACATAATGAAAGTGCGTCTAATGGGAATCCTCCCTAGAATATTTAAAGATCTACAATGCAGTAGTCAAAATTTTTGAAAATATATAAATAAATTTTTTTATACATATTTTCCTTCCAATTTTACACAAAATCATCAACACACATCAAAAAAATATCTTTTTGATTTTTTACGGATCGTAAAATCTGAAAATTGTATCTTGCAGATATGGTCGGGGCCAGTTCGAGAATAAATAAATAAATGGGAATAAACTGAAGGATAGAGAGAAAATGTCAAATCATAACTTTTCAAATTTCATAAGTCCTCAATAAGTGAATAAAAATCAAATGGATGGAAAAACCGAAAAAGAAACTGAACAAAAATATTGAATTTTGTTGCCTTTTTTCCTTTTAATTTTCTACTCAAATGAGCAATGAATTTCATTTTTATTATTATTAGTTTTTTCATCATCGTTTTTTATGGAGATGGACTTTATCTGCTGCTGCTGGCTGTTTTCTTTTCCTTCTGTCTTCTTGTAATTTAGAGGAATTAGAAGCACACATAAAAAGTGAGAGATAAGAAGTAAACTTTTTTTTTTGTGTATTTCGATTCTGTTTGTATTTCAAACCACTGAACACAGACCCAAAAATGCACGACGACCCCTCTCAAAAAAATCAAATTGTCATTTAATTTCACTCAATCATTTTTTATATTCTCAATAATTTCTGGATAATATGAAAAGGAAATTATGTGAAGTGACACCAAACAGGTTTTATTTTTGGTGCCAGATGCCCCTTCTTAAGAATAAAAAATAAGAAAAAAAATTGGGAGCAAAAAGAAATTGAAAGTGCAAATGATCCGTGAAAAATTGCCACACACAAAGTCGAGAGAAGAAGTGCACATGGAAAAAGTGCGGAGCAAACAAATCTTTATTATATTTTGGCACATTCAAGGCATTTTCACGCTTCATAATCCCTCGCATAGAATAGGCATGAAGAGAGATATTAAATTTGAATTTATTGAAACGCATAGTGTGAAATGAAATAAGGCAAGTGACTATATAATTTTCAGAATTCGACCTCATAGTTATTTACGACTCCTTTTTTTGTTTCTTGACTATATCCTTCTTTATTACAACTTAATTAAACTTATAAGGAATCTGATATATACACACTTTTTCTTATGCCATTCCAGCAACACTATAAATATTATTTATGATATTAATAAATTTTCCTCGAGAAAATTTCTCTGACTGTGTGTATTTCTGATACAATAAATAAATGCCTGGTGGCTGATGGTGTGGGGAGGCTTATAAGACAGTAAAATGAGCATTTTCTTTACAAGTATGAATTGTTTATGTCGATTTGGAGAGACTGAAGCGAAACAATTTTGTTGCTTTTAATTTGAAGTATTTAAGGATTGCTTGAATTTTGAAAACTCTGCAAAATTGAGCTACAAAATTCAGAGTTGCAATTGTCAAACAGATGTCTACAAAAAGGTGTATGAAGCTGGTTTTTGGCTATACATATGTGCTGCTTATGAAATTGCATGCTTAACAAAAGTGGTGCCTTGGAATGTCTAGGAAATGGATTCGTAAATTTTTGACTTGACCCCTTGCAACCAACACCCTTGCTATGCAACCAGGGGGTTCAAGAGGGTACGGACCACCCTAGAAAAATTTCATGTATAATCACAATTAACAATAAATACAATATTTTAAGTAAAATAACAAAAAAAATTTTTCGAACCCCCTAAAATTTTTTTCTGGCTAAATCATCCCTAAATGATCCCTAGACGTGCCTAGGTTTAATTAATGCCTAGGACAAGAGCAAAACCTGCACGATTCGGCTAGAAACAATTACAAAGACACCAATCCCTGCACCTATCCTACAACTCTGAGTCAAAAACCATTTAAATTACTACCAAAATAACTAGTTACATTTATGACTATTGTTATTGAAACAAGATATATTTACGTATGTATTGTACGAAATTCGTTTTACATTTCTTTTATGCTCAACCCCTTTTTCCACTTTCTTACAATTCAATTCCTATTTTTTTTATGAAATTTTATGAATTTATTTCTTCAAGGCGTTTCAGACAAAAAAATGTATAAGAAATTCTTTTCATCATCCATATCCATAATATAGACATTACTTTATAAATTGATATATTCAAAGGGCCAGTTCGGAAGCAATAATTCAAACAGCAGAAAAATTCATAATACGGAAAAGAAGTTAAATTGGAATGTAATTTTCGATAACATTTTGTTTGTAATGGGAAAAATTATTTTTTTATAGAATTTTCATATTTTTTGTTTCTTCTTTGCTATTGCTTTTGTAATGTGGAATTTACTGATTGTTATGGTTAGATTAAAAAATATTCTTTTGCGTTTGATAAAAAAATATGTAATACAAAGGGAGTAATTTATGAAAGATTATTGATTTATTGGAATTTTTGCTTCGATGAACATGCTGAATTTTATTAAATATAGTAAAATTTAAAACATTTTCGAATTTTCGACTAAGAAAATTCTTTGTGGTTCTAATTTATAAATACTCAAAAAAATTCTCTCACAATACTCAAATCTCTATTTAACAACGATTATTAATTAAAGAAATCAGCAATAATTCAATTCGATTAACTTTTGAATTCCAACTGTTTACAGATCAAAATTAAAATTTAATTCCAATGCTTAGTGATATTTCGAGATATTCAATTAATATTTTAATACATTTAGCAAACAAATCATTTTACTTCTTAAAATTTAATCTCATTTTTCAATTAATCAATTTAAGGAGATTAATCTAGTTTATGTAGCGCCAGTCTTGAATGAATGTAAATTAATTCAAGGTGAAATTTGATGAAATTAAAGACTTATGAAATATAAACAGTATTGAAATAAAGTTTCACGTTTGGAATTGAATTCAAAATTATTGAAAATTTAAAAAATAATTTTTTAGTTTTTAATGTTTTAAAATTTCGAAATGATTTAATTTAAAATTTAAATATTAAATGATTTTTATTTTTTTTTATTTCAAGAAATAAAAATTTCAAAAATAAGAAAAATTAAATTTTTTATAAACTTTTTTTTTTAAAAATTTTTAAAAATAAAAGTCAAAATTTTTTAAAAGTTAAAAAATTTTAAATAATCAATTCTTTTGAAGATTTAAAAATTCAAATTCTTTAAAAATTTAAAAAATTCAATTTTTTTGAAAATTTAAAAAATTCAATTTTTTTGAAAATTTAAAAAATTCAATTTTTTTGAAAATTTAAATCTCAATGAAAGTTTTGAATTTTTTTTTTTTAAAAAATTAATCAGTATTTAATTTAATTTTTGAAATTAGAATGATGAAGGTTGAATTTAAAATTCTGATGCGATGCACAATTTAAGTATTTCTCTGATTGTACAAGAAAATCAAACGAGATTCAAGCATACCTTAAAAAAATTTACGACCATAATTAAATTTTTTACCGGCTCATAAAAATATTAATCGTGAATTAATTGAAACAAAACGGAAAGCTACACAATTTTTTTTATCTAAAATAATCGATCGAAATGAAGTAAGACGATTTCATTAACCGTTAATTAAATACACATACACGAAATAAAAAACGCAAGTAAAATATGATAATAAAGAGCAACAATTTAATTAAAGAACAAACATCACAAAATGTGTGTATAAAGAGCTGAATTTTTATAAACACAAATACACAGAGCAACCACAATAAAGAAGATTCCCAACTGCAATAAATCTTAATCTCATTTCAAGACAGTTGTAGACGCCACAAAATGGTGGAAGAAGAAGGAAGAATTAAATAAAAATTGTGTCATTTCCGAGCTCAATTATTTGCTCGTACATCTTCCAAAAAAAACAGTAAAGCAAGAGAAGATAAATGTGCGACCGTAAGTGTGAGGCAAAGAGCTTTGTGAGAAATGTAATTGAAAATCAAATAAAATTATAGGAACCGGCACAAAAACATGTGTGTGACGACTTTTGTTTGCTAAAAGATAAATTTCATGAAGCGTAAGATGATGAGTAGGGAAGTAACAAGACATGTAATTTTTCAGCGAATTATTTTTGAGTGAGGATTATAATTTCAAGGCGTTTTTGGAATTCTATTAGATTTTAGGGTGGAAATGGCAAGCAGTGTTGTTTAACTTAATTTGGACGAAGATTATGTTTCATTCTTAGGTGTCTTACTAGGTACATTGGGGTCATTCTAGGGGTCTTAGGGGTCTTACTAGGTACAAACTTCCTAGATACCCATAAATCATATGATTTTGGAATCTTAAGTCTTCGTATGATGATCTGGGTCCTGATGTATCTTAGTAACTGGTTCTAGTCAGTTCCAAATCAAAATTATTTTGACGACTAGGTCTGAGTCGATATTTTTGTCAGAACCAGTCAAATTGCCAAACAACAACACTGATTGCATAAAGAATCGCAAAATTTCTCATCCATCAAAACCCAAAAGACAAACAAAAATTTTTTAATTTCAAATTAAAGGCAAATCCCATCCCAAAATGACTGAACACACAGATTTCCTTTGATCAAAAACCTGCGTACAAAAAAAAGTTTTATTTCTATTTTTTTGAAATGCATTGTTAATCTCTCCACAGACACAATAAAAATATTTTAGCTCATGGTGAATGGAAACGCTGTGGGAGACTTTTCATTTTCCGAATGTAATGTAACGTAATGCATGTAATCCTCACCAAAGAATAAAGAAGAAAAGATTTCCATTCATACATAGAGGAGAGATAGATGTGTAGTCAAGGTATGCATGGTACATGGTATCAATAAGTGAGAGAAACAGCCATAAAACTACAAGAAGATAAATACGCACTATGTGAATGCAAACACAGGAAAAGGCAATTACATATTTACTAAACGTTGCTACCAGATTTAATTTAGTTTTATTTCCCTACTTCTTCTTAATGTACTTTTTCGTCTTCCCATAAGAAGATTTCGTGATCAAATAGTACATTTATCTCTCTCTTTATAGACCAACATTCCTATTGAGTTTACACAACCAGACGTGTCATCATAAATTTTACTGATAACGGAGTGATAATTTTTATGATTTTCACAAACTATCAAGCCTATTAAGTGTGTGTGTATGTTTGTATGACATGAAATTACTTTATATAAAGTAGAATAGAGTAGAGAGAGACGAGCGATGAAAAAGAAGAGAAGAGGCACTTAGGTATTATCACAAAAGTGATTATGATGCGGCATGAAAACTGGGGCGAAAGAATTTTTCCCTCCTCTTTCGTATCGATTTTTATTTTGCCTCAGCTTCTCTTCTGTCTCATTATTCTTTAAGAATTTTTTTTTCATACATATACATATTTTGTATTATTTTCAAGTCTGAGCTCTTTTGTTCCTTTCTTGGTCGTCTTATCTGTTTCCCTTTTTGGGGAAGCCGCACAAAATTAATTAAAGTAAAGAAAACTTGACAAAACACGAACCTGAGATGATAATCGATGAAAAGTTTTAAAGAGAGTAAAACTCGTGAAGTTTCAACTTGAAACAATAAAGAATTAGTGAAGTAAGGAAGTCTTTGCATATTGCTTTTCATAGCTGATTGCGCATTTTTTGGATACTATGACTAATGACTAACTTTTTGGTAAAGGGTCGTTCATTTATTATTTTACGTGGAACAGTGAATTTTTAGAACCCCCCTCTCTTTGTTACAAATTTTGAATCAAATTTTTTTTTTACTTTAGTAAAATTTCAGACCCCCTCCCCCCTAAAGATAGTAATAAGTGAACGACCTAAGACAGTACTTAACAAATTTTAAAACAGAATTAAATAAAATTAATAAAACCTTTTCCTAGATAGTTCTAGAAATTGCCAAAAATTTGAATATAATCTACTTGAGTCAGGTTCTGATTCACTTCTCCTTGGCCAATGTCGTGACATGATCAGTTTTTTCTTCAAAAGTCGATGGTCAGCTTATATCTAGCGGGAATCGAACTTACGTTCTTACAAGGGTCATTGTTACATATTTACAATTATTGGACTATTGCCAAGCCAATCTGCTACAGTAACCTTGTTCTTGCAACGACACATTTACCTACATATGACTCGGTACACCAGACCCCTCTGCTTCGACACTACTTATGGTTCGGTACCCCATTTTGAACATTTCAAATGTTTATCAAAAGAAAGATGAAATTGCACATATTTTACCTCAGAGCTATACATTTCTTTCTATATTCCAAATTGCCTCCAAAAACATCTCAATTTCATTAAAGCGTGCTTCAAACAGAGACAATAACTTAATGCCCGTGCCTATTAATTGTAAGAAAACACAAATTTTCTCAAAACGGCGCCATCAACTGCTGCTGTGAACATTTTTTTTTCATCGTAGATAATTTTTGAAAAGAAAAGACTTTATTGAATCAAGTGTGCTGTGGTTAGTTTAGCAAACGGATTAATGAAAAGAAAAAGATTTCAATGCAAAGATTTCTGGCTGTGCATGAGAGCAACAAGATACAATAATTAAAATGTCTTATTTCAATTTTCCCATTACAAATTAAAGATACTTCTTTGTACTGTTCTCACACATAAACTTAGATTTGATGAACTTTTTGCCTTTCTTTCCCAAAAAATATCAGAAAACTTTTTTTTATTGTCGGAGCCTTTCACGCGCTTGAAACGAATTTCAATTTGATATGCTTTTTTAACTCCGCCAAGTATATTCTTTGAAATGGCTTTTTATAGATTTTCAAAAAGCGATTATAGACGTGGAATGAACAAGAGAACAAGAAATAATAATAATTATGAATAGTCTTTCAAAATATTTTCGGTTGATCAATACAAACACACACACACGTCTTCCTAATGAATTATTTCAAACTAATGTTGTTGAGCTTGAAACAATTAAATCTTTCATGAGATTGATGAAAATCAAAAGAAATTGCTGCGAAGTCATTAAAAATAAAATTGTTCTTTGCATTTTCATGACTTCTTTCTTCATAGATTGAGTAAGAGAGATTGGAATAGACGTGAGGCGAGAGGTGGTCAAGATCATGCCATGATGCTGCTAATCTATATCAATCTATCTCAACTCACATATCAATTCAGAATTTGCTTTGTTTCTTTGATGAGAAGTGGCATGAATAATTAATGTAAAATCTGTTGAATCAAATCACAACATTTCTTCGAGATTTATTTTATGATCAAAGTAATCATTGAGATTCTTATGGTTTAAGGTTATGACTTAAAAGTGTCATATATCAAGATTTGAGGGAATGATTAAGAAGTCATCAAATTTTGCAAATACTGAAAGCAAAGCTAGTCGAATCCTAAAGAAATTTAACAGAATCCACCTGGTTCAATAAACCACAACCTAAGTGAAACCTTTAAGGCCAAGTGAGTAAGCGCTTATCGATAAAGATCCAGTATACCTCAATTTCATCAAAAATTTCAAGACAATTAACCTCCATTGCTTCTCCCTCAATGATAAATCCACAAAAGCCTCTCTTCATTAATTTACACCAACAAAAGAAATCTTTCGAATCGATTACAAATTATTATTATCTTCAATAGAAAACTTCTGATACAAATCAAACAATTCAATCGATGTCTTCACATTCTCATTGTTCTTCGTCTTAAAAAAATCAATTTCAAAGAGTACCGACCAGGTAAATTAACATTTTTGAAAATGAAAACATATCAGTAAGTCAAAGATACATTTAATAAATGTGAGTATGAATATTGAAAATTTTTGATCGACATAAAGAAATTGAATAGAGTTAAATAAAAGAAATTGAGAAGGACAAATGGGGAGGAGATGAAAGTGGAGAGCGATATTGCTTGAAGTCGAGGTGGAATTAAGTAAGTTGTAGGATAATTAGATATATGGTTCTTAAAACGCATGTGTGTAGTATCAACTAGTCAGATCTACATAATTGGCTATACTAAAACTAGAAATTATCAGCATCAGTGCTGAAATGTACGCAGCATCGGTACTGAGTATACTGCTTAAATTTTGGCTTAAAAACCCTTTTAGAATTAATTGAGGATCACTTTTAAATTTTGATATTAAGTACATTTTGGACCTAAAGGCCGTGGTCGTGACTTTTGAAAGTGTTCCAATCAGACAAAAGAAAAATAGAATCAAATCTTTAGCAAATAACATGAATCCTTTCCAATAACGCCAGCCAAACTGTCTACAAAGTCATGTTCTTTGCACAAAACCCATCAAAAACTAGAGTCAAATTAAAATGAGAAAGATAAAAGAAGAAATGAGAGGCATAAAGGATGATAAATCAAAAAATGAATTAATATTGAATTAAATCTTTACAATATTTCGACAATAGCCATCTAGTAGCAGTTAAAAGGTATATTCAAATCAAATGAATGATTAGGCTTTTTTATATATTTATTATGTTTACACTGCGCCTCATCGTACAATAGAAATATCGGAGGAATATAATAAGTATAACAAATAGATTCTATAACAAAAGGCACACAAATTCAAATTTTTCTTTCTCCTCTTATTCTTCATTCATTGCAGTATCTCCTCCATACACACACATTTTATTAGTGAATTTATTTTTTAAGACACACATATACCTCCTGTGTTATGTGTGCTGTGTTCTTCTCATACATTTCATTTTTGCGGCATTTATTAATAATTTTTTTCATTCTTTTGCCTTTCTTCTCTTTAACATTATCTGTGTGTACATTTCAAAAAAAATCTATTGTTCAGATTCGACCATAAAGGAGGCCGACAAAAGGAAAAGAAAATCACTTTTATAAATAGCAGCAATAATAATAATAATATTCATGGATAGATACAATATCATACGTAAATCTTTTTTTTCTTATTTTTCAAGAAATAAGGAATAAAAATTGTATTAGCATGCTGTATGATTTAAAGAATGAAACAAGTCAAATATTTCCTTAACAGAAGAAGGGTCCCAAAATTATTTTCCAAACAAATTTCAATCTCGAAGGGGTGATCCAGACCCCCTTTGGGCCCCTCCCTGGCTACGCCCCTGTTTAACTTTTAATTTTTTAGTCAAAATGCTTCCCAAAATTGTGGTCACATTCATACCAAATGCGTCATAGAACATCCAGAGCACTAAACAATTTTAATCTACCTCAATTTTTTTTCATCATAGCAAAGATATAAAGAAGTCGGCTCCTATTATGGGCATTAAATTGCGTGCGAGGGTGGATTATAAAGAGAAAAAAAAATCTCTGCTATTCTCCTTCGTTTGTATTATTGAATTAAAGTTGTGGGCATAAATCTTAAAAAAAATTATGAAACAGAGATTTTGAAATGAAGGGAAGTTGTAATGAGAGAGTGCCTTTACCCTTATCAATTAATTAATTTCATTTCAATGACAAAAATTTTTAACTTCCACGCAAAAGCGTGTAAGTTATTAGTTTCACGAAAAACACACTTTTTTTTTATTACGGTATTAAGACTTCTTATTAAAAAAATTCTAATGATGCCAAAAGTTGTGTATCGCGAGGCTGCATTTTTCTGTATATAAATTTTTTACACTAAGCATCATCTAAGGGTCCAAAACCTCGAAAAACGTGTTTTTTAGGGTCCACAAATTTGGTAATCAGGGTCACAGCCGAGCCATGTGCATATGGAAATTTGGTTTTTTTGCCATTTGGTCACACATATCAAGCGACCAGGGGAATGGAAAGTCATTTTAAGAAATTTTGAAATCTTTAGTGACTTTGAGGCTGTCAAAGTTGACAAACCTAGAAAAAATGACACTTTTCTTCAAACGCCTGACGACCCAGGGTTTTTTTCAAACTGGATATACCTTTGTATCTTATCTTACAGTACTCTACATGACGTTTACAAAAATACCCCACATGACTATGTTTGGACTTAATCTTGAGATTCTACAGCACTTTGAAAATCGAAAAAAATGGATTTTTTTTAAAAAAAATTAATTATCATAAAGGCTCTGAATGTTTACTGGATCTTATTTTTATGGACATAGAGGCTCTGGATGGTAACTGGATCTTATTTTTATTGGATATAGAGGCTCTGGGTGATAACTGGATCTTATTTTTATGGACATAGAGGCTGTAGATCATTACTGGATCTTATTTTTATGGACATAGAGGCTGTAGATCATTACTGGATCTTATTTTTATGGACATAGAGACTCTGGATGATTACTGGATCTTATTTTTTTGGACATAGAGGCTCTGAATGTTTACTGGATTTTATATAACCGGACATAGAGGCTCTGGATGTTTACTAGATCTTATATAAACGGACATAGAGGCTCTGTATGTTTACTGGATCTTATTTTTATTGAACATAAAGGCTGTAGATGTTTACTGGATCTTATTTTATTGGACATAGAGCCTGTAGATGATTAAAATATATTTTGGTGGGAAAATTTTCAAATATATTTTGACCGTTTGAAAATTTGAATTTTGAAAAACCGTTAAAAGGCAAAGCATTTTATTATATGAAAATTTACCTCAAAAATTGATAACTATACTATACTATAATTAATTATTTTCAAGTGCAATAAAAACGCGGGAAATTTTCAAATATATTTTGACCGTTAGAAAATTTGAATTTTAAAAGCGAGCGTAGCTCAAGCTCGACACTATTGTGATCCATGTAAAAACTGTAATTCTAAACAAGTCGAGCGAGCGTAGCTCAAGCACTGAACATTTTGAACTATTAATACTTTTTGAAAAAATTTGGGCGTAAAAAAATATTGATCCACTGTGCATCAATATTAATTTTTGGTTAAAATCATTACCATAAAGTTTGTTAATTTTACCAATTATTTAGTTATTTTTTAACAAAAGTTAAATTAATATTTTTCGGATCATAACTATTATCCTAAAAATTAATAGTCGTTTGAGTTAACCAGAAATGTTAATTTTAACCAAATATGTTGTAAACGCTATTTTATCGATCTTTTGGTTAAAATTTGCATACAAATAGTTAAAGTTTGGTAAAATTATTTCTATGAGTATAAGTTTGCAGTCGCGCAAACGAAACTATAGATATAAGTAAGATATAAATAGTTGAATTTACTTTAATACGGTATTAATACTTCTGTTTTAAAAAAAATCTAATTATGCCAAAGTTGTGTATCGCAAGTCTGCATTTTTTTGTTTATAAATTTTTTTGGATTCAGTGGCGTAACAAGGGGTAGGGGTGGGCAGCCGGGGTATTGGCCCCGGGCGCAAACTAAAAAAAACTCAAAAAATCCCATACAAAAGGGCACAAAAAATTTTTTTTTAAATGGGCACCATTTTTTACGGGGGCGCAAAAATCCTGATTTGGCCCCGGGCGACGAACACCCTTGTTACGCCCCTGTTTGGATTAAGTATCATCTACGGGTTCAAAACTTCAAAAAACGAGTATTTTGGGGTCCAAAAATTTTTCACGGCCTCGTTACCTCGGCCGCATACTTTTACTACTTATTGATAATAATTAGTTTGGACGAAAACCGGATTAAGTTGAGCAAATTTTTGCATCCTGAATGGAGTGAATAGGAGTGAAGAATGTGGATGTACACAAAAACTTAATGGTATAATATTAGATATTGTCAAAACTAAAAGATCTATAAGGGTAAATGCACGAAAGATTTTTTGCAGTAGATTTACTTTTTCATAAAATTCTTCAAAACTATTTGATATTTGCATTCGTTTTGTTATTTGATGTATAAAATAAGTCAGCAGCTATCATTCTGTACTTAATTTAGTTAAAATGAAGCTTTAATTAAAGAATTATTGAAGTTTTAAAATATTTTAGGAATAATTTTCCAAAAACTGTGGTTTTTCAAATTCTTTTTTCTAACTAAATATAAATATCATATTTAATCTAAAACAAGACAGTGTGGATTGTAATATTAGTTTACACTCAAATCTAACATAAAAGAGCGTGGAAGTTTCTGGCGTGATCTGTACGTCGTGATTTTTGTCTTTGTTTTTACAGAAAAAAAATATTCAAAAGTTTCTCAGATTTCAAGAATTTTTTGAGCCTGTGTCCCAAGAGAGAGGTAGGTAAGTGGGAGTTAAGTAACTTTTAAATATGATCTTCTTAACTCGACACAATAAAGGGATTGAAATGAGTCGGAAAGAAGAAGGGAAAACAATTTTGTGGATTGAATAACATTTTTATGTTGCCTTTTTTTCTTGGGCAATAAAACACATGTAATATTCTGGTTACGGAATATTTTCTATGATTTTTCTTTTATATCCTTATTTCTGGTTAGTGCTTAGATTTAGTTTGAGGTATGCATCCTTAAGAGAATTTTATTTGACATTTATTGGATTTTTTTCTAATGCTCTGATTTGAAGTTTTTAATCATTTTTTCAAAGAATTCATAAATATTTTACGTAGCACTATGGAGGAGAGGGGTCTAGAAATTTGTTATGAGTAGGAGCTTGAAAGTGGTCATTTTTAGCATTTAGTAATACCCAAACAAGACTTATAGGCTGCAGGCTACCAAATCCTTTTCACAGATCAAAAATCCATCGCAAGCGTTGGTAAAGACAACAAGTTTTTCTTTTACGCAAGCCAGTTTAGTCTTTGCTTGGACTTGACTAGTGACAGGTCTTGTATTTTGCCTAATTCTAGGTAAAAAGTTGCTGAAAACAATGAGTTATCGCTAGGTAAGACAAACTTGATGATCTAAGAAAATCCAAAAGCTAGTCTGAAAACAATAATCCAAACTACCCCACAAGACTAACTAAATGACGTTAGAAATTCCCCAAAAATCTAACGAAATTTCCCTTTTAGGAAAGTACAAAAAAATTCCAAAAAAGAAGCAAAATCCTTTGAATTTTATTTCAAATCCATTTCTCAACTAACTCACATGTAACATATGCATACCTTCCATTTGTGGGTGGTGGTTTCATGCTCTTTTAAATGCGACATACCTCAAGAATTTTTTCCTGTTTCCACAAACGGAAGGAAAAACAACAAAACAAAAAGAAGCAACATCTCATAGAACAAAAGAATGAATATTCAATTTCAACAACAATTTAGATTCCTTATGTCTCATTAAAAGACATAAAACGAGATGTGTATGAAATTTAATATGATTGGGACATCCTGCTTACATTTTCATTTCCATTTCATTTTCCAGCCCCCGAGAAAATTTTTTATGTTTACCACACAGTAACATTAAAAATATGAAAAAGGAATGGAAAAATTTTCACAGAGATTTTTCCTTTAAAGAGTTGAGTTCTTAGCTTGTACAATAAAGGAAGGGTTAAATAATAATAAGAAAGGAATTGCATTTCATTTTTGTATTTAATAATAATAACATGACAGAAAAGGCAGTCAGTGAGGCACAATTTAATAAAAGAAAGGAAAGGATGATAAAATTTTTAGCAAGCAAAAGTGGAAAGGAGGAAGAAGAAGAAAAGCCATTTACATATTAAATTACCTATTAAATATATCATGAGATACAAATGTACATGCATAAGGCATATTGTTGTCTACTAAAATTACACTTTTCTTGCTTATTAAGCACTTTTAAAATATGAGGAAAGAAAATTTTCTTTTCCTTTTTTCATATTTCCACATTTAATTGTTATTCTGCCCTTAATACCAGTTATGAATCAATGCTTTATGTATGATATGAATGTTGTGCAACATATTGTCTAAAATTTAATTGCTTTGAAATTTTTAAGGACGATTTTATGGAAAATGGCAAGGCTTTGAAGACTACATGCTGTAAAACTGGTCGTAATCCTTTATGTCTCTACCCCAATTAGAGAAATTTATTGACGAATATTTTAAGTATTTGTAAGAAATCATAAAATTTTAGTTTAGAAGAATAGAGGTAGCATGTTTAGTCTCTGACTGCAAAAGTGACGTAACAAGGGTTTTTGGTGCTGAAACTAAATTCGAACATATTTATGATGCCTTCAATATGACCGGTTCTTCAATTTTGCGTCCATTAAATCACTATAGCCTTAGTCGTCCTCCCCTTGCTATGTCACTAGGCTTGGTTACCATTTATAGCTGTTGGCTATGCATTCATGACTACTTTACAATTTAAAATGAAATTTCACGAATCTAAATTCAGACAATTTTTTTACATTTCTTAAAAAAGTCATTAAACCCGCTCTATTAATATTAATAGCTAACAAAACACAATCGGAATGTTAAAATCTGTAAAAAAAACCATTTTTTAAGAAAGGCAATGAAAAAAATCTAGCATAAAAAATGAGGTTGAAGTTCACAAGAAAAAAAAAATCAGCCTCAGCATTAATAAATGAACAAATTTTTCTCATTCATTTGCTTCTGGCTGGCCCTCCCCAAACTCACTGAATTTAGTTAGTGTCTATAACATTAAAGAAAGAACATTCCGCATAGGAGATGAAAATGATGATAAATGAACGATTTAATTTAAATGAACTTCTGTTTTTTCTTTCTTCATTTCATTTTCACGATGCTTTTTTCATTTGAAATATTCATATTTTTCTTTGTAAATGGAAATGGATAATTTATGGGCACACTTTTCTCATATTGATTCGGATGCTGCAACCCCAAGTTAGGAGCTTTTTGTTTCTATTTTTGTTTTGAATTCTCACTTTAATGTTGATTTATCATTAAATTGCTGTGCATTATTATTTTTCATTTATGGAAAAATTGGAAATGGAATGGATATTCTGAAGAAATTTAGTAGTAAATGATTTGTGGTTTTACGGGTTTTTAGCAACAAAATTAACCTAGTTGATGATACATAAGGTGACCAGGCATTTTATTTTAGAAGTGTAGACTTTGAGGCTTGGTTCTACTTTTATTGTCTGCTTGGTCACTAGTTTGGTCATCATTTTACAAGGACAGAGGCAAATAACAATAAAATACAGGACTGTGTATAGAAAAACCATGCAGCTAGTCAGCCTAGCACCAATGTTTCAAATAATGCTCATTTCTCATTTCCGATCCAAAAAGTCTAGAATTTCTCATGTGAAATCCACAAATCTGATAATAGCAATTAAAATTTCCATAATAAGAACCCAATTTTAAATATTTAATCAAAATCATTTCAAGTTTCTATCCTCAGATTTGAAATAAATATGAGAACTCACAAAGTTCTTCAAATATTCATCACATATTAAGAATAATCACATATGAAATATTTCTGAGATGAGATAGCAGAAAAAGTCATGAAATTTAAGTAATTCTATGTTGGTTAATAATGGAAACACATTAATTTATGATTAGCTCTGCAGAAGAAAAATTCTCAATTTCAAATGAAAATGAAAATTGAGTGAAAAAGAAAATTTAAAAAGCCAAAAAATTTTCATTTTGCATAATCTACATATGAAATATTTAATTTAATTTTGAATATTTTATTACGCAAAAGGAGAAAATTTCTGTTGTAGAACACATAAGGGAACATCCACCTTACGGTGTTGTATAGCAACTCATATACGATTCAAATAAAAAATATGAAAATAAGAGACTCGACTCTTTTACATTATTTACATTATAAATGTAAAATTGAGTGAGTAAGTAAGTGAATAGCAACAGCAATAATGAAAATTACATGCAGAAAATCATGTTTCAGTATTTTTCAGTTTTACTGTCACGCAATCATAAAAGAAATAAATTTATTATGTTCTTTTTTCAACTGATTCAGCGCCATTATTACTGTGACTGTTTTGATGATTTCTTTTATGATTGTTGTTTGTAAAAGCATGTGATGACATTTTTCACACATACAGGGAGTAAGTAATAAAATAGGAAGTTGAAATTGTCATTGACATTTGTTCATATAATTGTTTTTAGGGCTGACTTAGGTTTGAAGGAGATACTAACTTATTTTTTACATTCACAGAATAGAGGCCAATCCAAAGCAACAACTTTTCAGACCTCCTCCCCCTTTGTCACAAATTTTTCATAAAATAAAAATTTCCTTTATTTGAATTGTCATAAAATCTTAGACCCCCCTCCCCTTTAAAAGTGTTATGTAATAAGTGAACGACCTCATACCGTACAATAGATTCTGTAACGAATCAACCTTCGGCATGCTGGAGTTCTTTCATATTAAAATGTCGTTCATTAGGTTTGAAGGATAGGTTCGAGACTCAGTAATGCAATTAGTCATTTTCGAATCGTACGTACTTGAAATGTAGCTCACTCCCTACCTTTGTAAGCTACAGACATGAATGTTATCAAGAGAGTGATTAGCGTCTTCAGGTATAGGTTTGAGTCAGTTTCAGTACTGAGGCTCAAGTACCCCTTGCTCTAAACAGTAATTAGCTATAAAGAACACCCAAATCCAGCTCTGGATACCAGTTGACATGATAGTATTTCTAATTTTAACAATAAATAAAAATCTCTGAATTTTCTCATTGGCAATAAAATATTTCATCATCATACATAAGAGATCCCCCCCTTCTAGTATCACAATAAAAATTATTTTCGTATTTTAAATCAACACAAAACTTTCACCCTCTTCCAATTTCACAAAGAGTAAATCCGTAAACCATAAGCAGAAAATTGCACAATGAAATTTGTTTTTCTTCCACTCTTTGCCTTGCCTTGTGCTCACTTTGTTGTCAATCTCTTGTTCTCAATTCTTTACATATAATTCTGATATGTCAGGAGGAGAGAAAAAAAGAGTGAGGAAGTGAAAGAAAGAATAAAAGTCGAAGGTATATGTTCTTGCTACTTATACCACTTGAAATGATAAATTGCAACAAAATGTATGTGATTGTTATGTTGTCATTCTGTTGTTATTTTGCCGCTGTTGTATTATGCATAGACACATATCGCATTTTATGCATGACATGAGACCATGAAAGAATGGTTATTGTGAATTTAGATAGGAAGATATAGATATGTGTGTATATTTACGGTAGACACAAGGTGTCTATTTTTCAGTCCCATATTGAATGTATTTATACTTTCTTTCTGTCTGACTTAATAACATTTGTAATGTACGCATGTATGAAAAATATCCTTTTTATACAAAATAACAATACAATATTAATACATGAAAGTGGCATGTTTTTCTTAATTCTCATAAAAAAAAATCTTCATGAATCTCTTCATAAACATTTATATAATAACAAAGAATTGGAATTTAGGAGAGAAAAGTACATGCTGGATGTACAAAATTTGCCATTTGCCGTTACATTCTGTTTTCTAATAAATGAATCAGAAGTTGCATAAGGAGAAGCTTTGAGTAAGCTAAGGGATAGTCTTGCTGTAGAAACGCATTTTTGAAGTCAAATGGGATGCAAATAGTAAAGTTACACCAAGGATGACCCCAAAGATACACCCCCTCCTTCAAAGGTACCGTTAACAGATAAAGATAACCTTAAAAGATATAGCATGAAGATTTATAATTTAAGTTGGTAATCTGCCAAACTTCAAAGCAGCACTCGATAGCTCGGTGCTAAGATCTTGCGTCGAGAAATTGTAAGAGAGTGGGTTCGATTCCTCGTTTGGTACAAATTGTTCAAAAGTTTACTTTTAATTATTACATTCAAAATTCGATTTTAGTGAAATTCGTCATTGCCATTTAAGGTACTGCCACCCAGTGACCAATTCACATTCAAATGTTGATTCCTCAAGTACAGAACAAATTTACATAACCTACTAGACAGACAAAAATAAATCATCAAATCCTCTTTCTCTTACAGCCAACAGGAACGAAATAGATTAGGTTTTTGGAGAAAAGATTAAAACATCTTTGTCTTTCCATATTCTCATCTATTCCTCTCAAAACTTTTTCGTATTGAACACAACAAGTTATAATATGGATGTGAATTACACAACAAAGTCTATAATACATCTTATTATGTACATGAGTTATTCTCTCTCAGAAGACAAATGAATTGTTGTTATAGCCTATTAAAGAAGAATATGAAAGAACCAGAAAGGAAATTGTGTGGTGAAAGCATTAAGAAATAAGTAAAAAGAGTTAATTAAATTCCAATTTATCATTTCAGGGAATTTTATCATCTTTGAATTTCAAATTTGAACTCCTTCATTTATCATTTTTGTGGATGATGTTCATATGGATATTTGAGTTAGTTCTGGTTCCATTTATTATTCTCATGATGTTTTATATCGGCAGGATGAGTCGAATGCTTATTTAAATTTGGTTCTATTGTGGATTTGAGAAAAAAATACTAGATATTTATCAATATTCATAAGTTGAGCGTAGTAAGACCTTGCTGACAAGTTTAAATACGATATTAATATGCAATTTTGATTGAGGCAATCAACACAAGCAATTAAACAAGTTTAAATTACATTTGAAATTCATTCTGAACTTGGAAAAAAAACTTCTAGTAATTGATACAATCTACATTTCTTTCATGTTATTCTCCCTTATTAAATCCACATTAATATGAAAAGATTGAAGAAAAAAATTGTTTAATTAAGAGTGAAAATGTACGTTTTTCATTTCTTTTATTACACCAATTGGATGTAGTAAATGATAAACAAGAGATGACAAGTAGGGGTGAGCATCTGAATATATGTAGGTTGACTAGATAAATTTCAGAAAAAATACAGGATATTTCTACAAATTTAGGTTATTTGAGGCAAAAGTAGCTGAAATGGGCCTGAATATAGACGATACTTGCCAGAAATTTTCATCGAATAGAGAACACTAGTGGTGTAGGCGAGTAACAAAGGTTGATGGGTAACTCTCCAAAAATTTTTCCAAAAATTTTTTAAATAAATTATTGGAGGACACTAAAAACCCTAGCAGCATGAAGTATATAGTCATATTTAGGACAACCACCTCAAGAGCAAAGCATAGACAAACTTGGATACTGGATTTAAGATTTAGATCCAGAAAGAGTCAGAAAATGCGCTAAAAAGTAAAAGAATTTATTTCTGCTCTACATATTGTCGTTCATCATTAAACATACACGCTACACATGTTGAAATTATTCTTGTGGGGTTGGCATTTCTCTCTTTTTTGTGCCTTTTTTTCTATATCACACTTCATTAATTCCAACATCTTTTTTTTTCCTAACACTTACTAAATAGATAATTAATTCGACAAGTATGCTAGTAGGAGACTCCGGATAGATAGATAAATAGATGAATTCTATTTATGTGACATGATGAAGAAATTTAAGGAGTGAGATGCTGGAAATGTGAAATTTATTAGTCAGATGCAAACACATATCTTAAATCTCATTAGGAATTGACACTCTCTTACTTTCTCTCTGATCATTACGATGATAATACAGATTTTTTTTTCATCTTCATCCTGACTAGGTTTATTGAGTGATATGTCGATGGAATTTTCATCCAATGACTTAGAAAGAAAATATTTTTTCACACATGTTTGACGACCTATTAAAAGCTTGATACACACAAAAAATGAATAAAATCAACTCATGTGGCTCATTGACTTTTTAACGCTTTAAAAAATTCATTAGTTTCTATCGATTTTTCAATCAAGCGACTATGAAAATTGAAACGGTTTAGAAACTGTTGTTGTTTACTTTTTTTTGTCTTCCTTTTAGATATTCTCTCTCTTGTGCATGCGGCCTTTATTATGCACAGTTGGGGTTATTTAGTCGATTATAATACAAAAAAAGAAGATTTTTTATTTACATTTTTTTAACTGTTGAAAAAAAATAAAGTAAAGTGTTAGACGGCAATTAGGTGATCATTAGACCGCAACATCAACATTGGAAAAAGGGGCTTGGCGTTTGCCTCTCATCACTGAGGATATCTTAATCACGAAAAAAAAATAATTTGAAAAGTCTCTTAATTTGATTAATTTAAATTGAAAAATGAAATTGGTTCTATTTTAGAAAGGGGTCATCAGCGGTGCGCATCAAATGACATTTGATTTTCAATATTTATTGCATAGCTTGATAAATTTTACCGAGCAAAATGCGACCTGAAAAGCAAAAATTTAATTAAATCTGAAAAACTTGCGTTAGTGTGATTGTTAGTGATAAAATCTCTCTCTTTCAGTTTTCCCATAGCCCATCCACACTCCACGAAATAGTGCCGAGAACAAGCAGTAACGATGTGCGTTGATGTGTGCTTATTTGAAAGTTATCGAATCTAAATGGCTATCAACATGATTCATACCTCTCAGGTGGTTTAATTGACAAGCATCTGAAATTAGAAGAAAAAGATCGAAGATATGTTTCAATGAAAGCCATTTAAATTTTTTTTGGTTGATTTAAAAAGAATTATTTGAATTTAAGAATTTGTCTAAAAAAATTATAGAAACAGGCAACAACATACAACATCAACGACATCTATTTATAAAATGAAAATAAATGCAATTAAAAGTAAGAGAAATTAAAGAATGTGAAATTTGTAACGGAAAATTTATATTTTTTATAGAACTAAAGTTAGTTTGTTATGATTTCATGCAAAAATTTATAATATGAAACAAAACTCATTAAAATATCCCTCATCCCACTTCTCGTATCTAATTCTATTCAAGTTTACCGATAATTTATATTTCCACCTTAATAACCCGTAAAATCAGGAGTCAAATCAAGCTGAGAAGTCAAAAACAAAAATATAAATGATGGATTCTGGTGTTGAATTATTTTTTCTCATTTCAAGACACGGAATTTCTAGCACAACAAATGACGAAATAGGAATCATCATAAAAATTCATTCTGAAACAACAAAAAAAATCGAATGTCGAATGTTCATTAATAACTGTAACATATTTTTCTCATTTCTCATTTCTTTCATAGAAATCGATTTGTGGGGAAGGAGAATGAAAAATTTTATACGGAATTGAACGGCAGAAAAAGCAGAAGCAGAGAAATATAGCATTAAATTCTACATACATATCTCTGAATTGAGAATAGAAAAAAAGCGATTAGTTATCCATTTACAAATAAACTTGATGTTGTGAGCTCGATTTTCTCTGGTTTTGACATGGAAATGCTTATTCCCTTGTGGTCTTGGGTTTGTGGCTACTAATAAACTAGGATTAATGTCATATTATCTTGAACCAGGTGATTTAATGCCTTTATAGAGGAATCTACAAGGTATTTGGCAAAAATTGGGTATGCTAACTCGAAGGTCGTCAGTTTGAATCCTAGTATTCTCAAATTTGGAATTTTTTAGTAATTTTTAGATACATCGACTGCTTAATGTTGAGATCAAGACACAATTGAAGCTCTTGGCAACATTGGATTAAGGAACGGGTCAGGATCTAGAAGTTTAGAGGAAAAAACCTTTGAAAATTGTTATTTGAAAAGTCTCTTGATTTGATCAATTTAAAACTTTTTAGAAATTAAGTAGACCAACTTAACTCTGCTCAGACACCACAATAACCTATAGTTTCATTCAGCCCACTACCAATAAATGCGTTAATTCCCACCCAATTTTCAATTCATTTCTTCTCGTTTCATATTTTTCTCCTTTATAAATTTTACTACAGATTCAGTAAACGCTTTGATAATAGCTTCGGGATAGAAACATTGCTTTTCGAGGGATAAATGTGGCGATATATGTTTGCATCGAAGTGTCTGCCCGCGCCCGTTTCATTATTAATGAATTGTTGATGCTTCTTATATTGATTTGTTTTCCCAATAATACCTACATATAGCAACATAATCACTAGAAGCAAAAGCATTAAAAAATTCTCCATGACTAATTTGTTCAGCTCACATGAAGAACAATAAGAAAAGAAATAATAAAAGTAGTTTTTACTTGATTAGTTTGGTAGCAATGGAAATGTATTATCTATCTTTCTGAGATATTTTTTTTATTGCTTATTTCTGATGAAATCAGACTAATCGTTAAATCTATTGATCTTCTGATTATCATTATTATTGTTATTAATATTTTTAATGCTATTATTTGGCATTTTGCTTGCTACTTTCCCGTGATTTCTGACTTCTGTAGAAATTATTTTGTGGGAATTGTGAGGATTAATTTTTTTTTGAATTCTAGATTAGCAACTACATGACATGTGGAGTATTTCTTTGGAATTACAAGAAGGAATAAGAGTTTATTAATTTTTTGATAGCTTCAAGTTAGTGGGAACTTGTTTAGGGAGTTTAGGAACTAAGCATTATGACACAGCCTCCATTTCAAGGGATAGTCGAAAATATTATCAGACACAAAGTTCACAGGCTACCTTTAAAAGGACAGACAGTACTGAGATCTTATGAACCCCCTTTCTTTCGACCATTACTACACTCATAGAAAAGATCTAATATTCAATATTCATTTTGTATGAAGAAATCAAATATTAAATATTTGATTTCCCTCAAAAGAAAAAATATTAGATTTGAATATTCGAATATTAGATTTTTTGAATTTCAAAAAAACCGTTGAATTATTGTGAAATCAAATATTTGAATATTTGATTTTAATGAAAAATTATTTAATTGTGTGCTGAAAATTAAAAATTTGAATATTTGAATTAAATATTAAAATATTTGATTATTTTATTTATTAAGAATATACTTTATTTATTCATACAAGACATTTTATTAATTGATTACATTTCACAGCACTAAATGATTTAATTTTCCATTAGCATGATGATTTTCATAACTCATCAATTTGTTTCCACGAGGTTGAACAGGAGACTTTTTCATCAAAAAATTGTCTTTATTGCTTCTGTATCCTGAACTTTAAGTAGAAGAAATCCGTAATCCATTTTCAGCATGTTCAGATGAAAACTAAGCTTTTTAAAACGTCACTGATAGTCTCTAGCTGTAAAATTGTTTAAAAAAAGACTTAGACAGTTTATTTGACAAAAAATATAAAACACACTTTACCTCTTTGAATTCACTTTTGTTGACCTATGTAAATTAGAATATTAACAATAATTAATATGTTAGATTACTTAATTAAATAACTCATCAAAATACTTACCAATATCGTCAATGTGTTTCCTGTAAAAGTCCAAAAACTTTCTGAATGTTGCAACAATTTCCATTATTTATTTCCATACATATATCGATATTTTTGAATCCTTATTTATCACAAATATCAGCTATACTAGCTAAAATGAATGAAAATCACTAATTTTTCTTTAAAATCACTCTTTTATTCACTTTATTTTAATTAAGATTTTTCAATCTTACCGCGAGAAATTTCTTCAAACTCAGGTCCCAACTTTAGTATACTAATATTAGAATCTAATATTCGAATATTTGATGGTTTTTTAAAAAAACGTGAAGTCAAATATTGAAATATTTGATTCTAATAAATGAATATTTGAAACATATTTTTCCTCCGTTTTCAAATAAATTTTTATTAAATTTTAATATTCAATATTTGATTTTGCCAAAATAAAAATCAAATAGACGAATATTTGATTTTTTTCTATGGCTATAGCCATAAAACGAATAAAAATCTACAATTCTAGATCTACAAGTAATGAACAGCTAAAGCTCATTTTTTTTAATTTTTTTTAAGTCACTCAAGGATAAAATCTGAAAACCAAACAATCCAAAAATAATTACTAATCCCCCAGTCCAAAGATTTCCTTATATCTAAAATTAGTCAATTCCCATCCAAGACCAAAAGTTTCATTCATTTAAAATTATATCATGTCTATCAATACAAAAAGTCAAATTAGAAATTCATTAGTGATCATTTCATTATGAAAAAGTGAGAAAGAAGTTGAAGTATACGAGCAGCAAAACATTGATCGATTCATGAAAAAGTCGATCATTAATCAAATGAATTGAGATCAATGTTTTTACTCGACTCTGACTATTTTTATTTTGTAGCGCTCTTTATGCTGAGAATTCACACAGAAGGCAAATGAAAAGAGAAAAAAAAATCAAATGCCTAGGCAATAAAACTAAATTAATTGTTCATGTTCGCGTAGTGAGGTAAGCAGTAGAGAAAAGTTGAAACTAATGGGATTTGTCGATAGATGTATACATATTGAGCTCAAATGGCGCTTAGAAAATTGTGAGAAAGTTTAACGACTCGCGTTCTTTTCATCTCTTCCAATATTCAGATCAAGAAAATAAAATAAAATTGTCTGATCACACTGATATGACAAAAAGGAACCTTAAAAGTGCCACACTTTGCTTCTCGTTTAAACGATTCTTTCACTTTTTACGTCTCGATCTCTTTTCTTATTCTCTATCGACATGATCCGCCTTGTAATTACAAAACGAAAAATAAACGGACTTCTGTGATGCTAAAAAATTCAAAAGTATGAGCTTGATGGTTTCAAATGTTTCTGTGTGTCTATTATGTGGAAAATTAATGGCTAGGAACCTTTAATTGAATGCTTTATTAAGGTTTTGATGATTTTTAATTTAGAGGATGTCTATGTTTAGAAACTTTGAGGTACAAATTTTGTCGATTTGTATGAAATGCAGTTTGGCAATATTTGTGTAAAAAATTAAGGTTTTTTGCAGTATTTAATACAAATTGACAGAATTTCACAGTTTATCAGCTAAATCTTTTAACTGGGAAGAATTCCTATTTTTTAGTTCACATATCGTTCACTTTTGACGTCCATAATTGTTTATGACCCCCTCCTCTTATGTCACAAAATTTTGAACGGACGTCGTTTCTAAATTACCTCCATGTGCCAGTATATGATAACAAGAAAACACAACTTTTTCTTTGAATTCATGATTTTCAACTGAAGTTTTTATTTTCATTTTTATCCAGATTGCTTTGATTGATTATTTTACACTGTCATATGCAAATGAAAATTTTTAAAAATAACAATTATCCCCAATTGATATCATTAAACCCTAAACATAATCACATGACTATGTTACTTAAATTCAGCATAAATGAGGAGAATCAGATTTAAATTGATTTTCAATAACTGAAAAAGAGTGAATATCATTCTGACCGTTCAGAACAAAAAAAAACACACATGAAAGAGTATGAAATAAAGAAAAAGTAAATTCGAAACTGATTTGATTTCAATGAGAAGGGAGGGACACATCGAATCTTAATAATACAAAGAGAGTAGAATCGAAATCGAAATAAAATAAATATTTTTAATTCAAATCAAATTGGAAATATTACAAGCGTATAGAATCATCATCATCCATCGTATTGATGTATTTGCTTTTTATTCATCAAATTATGCTATATCATTCCAACGATGAGATCGAGAATGAAGTAAAATAAAAGAAAAAAGCACCGCTCGCGGTTTCTCACTCTTGATAAGTTATGAAGACCATGTACATCATGTACATTTCGTTTCCAATCTGATTTTGAGTGGTGGGCTGGCAAATTTACTCTTTTCTTCTTATTTTTCTATTGTAGCATTTAAATGGACATGTATCGATCGTGCTTGCTTTGTTTCTGATCTTTTTTGGATGTACTTTGATTCGTGTTAATTTGTTATTTGTTGGTGGACTTAAGTGAGGAGAAATCTATTAAAATAAGGAAAGACTTTCTTGGAAAGATGGTTTGGAATATTCAAATACGAATTTCTGTGCCATGCTTTCAGGATATGAAGGTTTTTGACTTGTTTATTTTGATTGATCAAGTTTATTAAATTATTGACTTCAATTAAATTATTGACTTCAATAATTTACTGATTGCAGTCATAACACCAAAATAAGAACCCTAAAGAAAATCTTTTCATCTGAAATCATTCCAGTCCTTTTCCAAGAATCATCATCCATAAAAACCTCAACTCCGCTCAATCTCCATTAATTTTCATCAATTACATAAAATTTTATTTCATTCCATTTCGTTTTCATTTCGATTGCAGTGCATATTTTTGCCCTCTAAACATTTTTATTTTGAATTGGAATCGAGTTGGTAGCAATGTGAGTAGCAAACGAACAGACAGAGAAACAGTCGAAACGTACATTTATTGAAAACAATAATTATTTTATCAAGAAAAGTTTAAAAAAAACAACACAAGTGCAACAACAAATAACAGCAATTGCGAATGGAAAATATAGTTACTTATTGGGTTTACCAGATGACAGAATGTCCGGTTTGGTTATTAAAGCTAATATGCGGAGCTTATTCATTGCATTTTAACTATTGTATGTGCATGTCAGCCCATATGGCAAGTCATGGCTTAAGTGTATAGAATTAAAGGAATGATAATTGACTTCATGTAGAACAACGAAAAATGAGTAGGATTTTTTTGAATTATTTAACGGATGAGTGGATTAAGCGCATTTTTACTGATGTTTGACAATATGAGGATTATTAAATGACAGAATGAATCTCAAAAATTTTGAGAAATTTTATAAAGTTCCAAATTTAAAGGAGGGTAGAAGGGAATACAACTGACTGGACCAGACCAAATTTCATCTGTTTGAAGTTGTATTGAACTGGAACTGTTAAAATAGTGGGCAATAATTTGTTCATTCTAGTAGGATTCCCCTGAGAGGGGGTTTAAAGCTGTAAGGTACTTTTCAAAATAATTTTTTCACTTAAAATATTTTTTAGCACAAGAATGGTCAGATAATATCATTTCATAAAGACCATAACTTGCAAACCCAAATTGACAATATTAAGCACATCTCTCAGCTCTTCTAAAAAATTAGCTATATGCGAATGCATTTAAATGTTCACAAACACACTTATACATCCGTACACAAATTAATAAATCGCACGAAGTAAGGTGCATAGAGCAGCAAGAAGCACCTTTGGGAAATTACATGCGATTGCTGTAAATGCCCTTTCTGTTTTTGTTATGCAGAACTGAATATCATTTTTTACCATGCTAAGAGAAGAGTTTTGCTCATAATTTGAAAATCGTGAAATAATTTTTTTGCATTCTTTTATTTGTTTGAAAATCAGAAATATGGAACTCGAGTGCCGTATCGATATCTCTTTGCTAAATCCTTCATCAAGTTTGCTACTTAAATATCTCTTGCTCGTTTTCATTAAATGATCTTTTCTCTTGTGAAAAAAGGGAAACGTATCGTAAAAAAAATCATGCAATTATGGATATAAAGGCATCAGTAATATTAAAGGAAAAACAAGAAAAGAAATCGTTTTGCAATTGCGAAAAATGATCAATAAATCTGCAAAAGCCACACCTCTTCAATTATTTATATACTTTTGTTGTTCAATTTCTCCATCTCTCTCCATTTCAGCTGTGGTACAACAACAAAAAAAATAAACTTATTATCTTTCAGCAATTTCTTATTGAATAAAAATGAGAAATAAACTGTTTACAATACTTGTAGACATGATTTTAGCTTGAGTTTTGCATAATTAAATGGAAAATTTTGTAATTGCCATCATTTTGTCTGAGAATTAGCTGTTGAGTAAGAATTGTGATATATTCACAAAATTGACGTCCATTTAAAATGAGATTATAGACCCCACTCCCCCTCGGTCATGATGTGTGCATGAAAATATTTTCAGCTACAATACAATAATACAACAATCAAGATTTGTGCTAGAAACTTGATCAATTATCAATCTCAGGGGGTATACACTAGGGTGTCCTTACCTACCCTACCCTAGGGTACCACCACTTATCTTACCCTAGTGTAGGAATACCATAGGGTTATTTAATTGGATCTTGGAACTGATCAATCACTTTTGATTATTTCGATAATTTTTCACCCTTACATCCGTCACAGTGCCATGGTGACAACATCAAAAATTATGCCATGCAGTGGTATCACTTATTATAGCAGAATTTTAAGAATTTCTCAAAATGCGCTATAAAGCCATCAAAATATTATTTTCATATTCTCATACTCTCTTAATTCAAAGCTCTTTTCAATGATATGCAATGAAAAAGAAGAAGAAACAAAGTCTCCTTTTGTGGTGTCTATATTCATGTTTCAATCGTATACTTTTTCATCTAGCATGACCGGTTTATGTGATTTAATAATTTTAATAAGCTCTTTACATGTAAATATTAAGCATTAAAATGCAAACACATGATATGAAATAATTTATGCAATGATATTCAATGCTATGATTGTTGCTCACAAGCTTATTTTTTCTCTTCTATCTCTTTATTCACCGTTTTATGCTTGGTTGCTATTTTGTCTTTATGCATATAGCGCGTTTTAGAGCGTGTGTTGACATAAAGGTGTAAAACTTAATGTTCTATAAACGAAGGTGAGAAACTCTAAATTGCTTAAAAACTAATCGATAATCGCGCTTAAAGCCTCACATGCAAAATTCCTCCCAAACTTCATCCTCTTCTTCTTATTTTTATTCAATGCTTTTATTTGCACTTCAATTTCACAGCATTTAATATCGATTCAAAACATATTTATGCAGCTATAATTAGATTTCATCTTTGATGATTTATTAATCGCAATCGATTGCGAAATAAATAGAGAAATCACATCAATTTACTACCCGTGAGATTTCCGCTCCTTTTTGCTTCATATGACATTTAAAATGAAATTAAAATTGATAGCAAGATCGGTTTACAATGTAAAATATACAGTTGTATCATATCAATTGAAGTTAATAACGCAAATCACTAAATTACAAATTGTGAGTGGAACAAGATGAAACAGTAGTGCATTTGCATACATAAGTATCCATTTCTGCTCTTTTTCTTTTATTTTATTTTTTCATTTCATTGCACGAATGCATTTTTCCATTTCTTTGTGATTAGATGTGCTGAAATTATGAGGTTGCATGGTCAGTTTGGAGAGATTTATTGCAGTTTGACTGACTATATTTATGAAATTCTTAGTTTTCAAAACTGATTACATCTGTCTCAGTCTTAAGAGCCATTTCAAAATTGAGATTCTTGTACGATCGACACAATCTTAAATTTTGTCTAGTCGGAAGTCGAACTGATTATATACTGAGAAGCAACAGTTTGGAGAATTAACCCAGAAAACATCCTAGTTTGTTTTTAAGTCTACTGTCCACTCGATTGCCATGTTAATCACTTTTGAATTGTCCTGCTCGGATGTACTTATATGATAAGCTTCAAAAAATCATATAAAATGAGGAAAATCCTAAATAAAGGCACGAAAAATCCCACATAAAGGGGCGCCATATTATTTTAGCCCCGAGCTTCAAAAAGCCTTGCTACGCAACTGCTGTGCTTAACATATCCGTCAATTTTCTACTAAAGTCGCTTTATTCTGCTCTTTACATTCGTACTAGGGGCTATTTCAATTGTATAAACACTCACAAATTATAGCTTGTACTTATTTACATACATATGAATACTGACTGAGAACAGCAGAAGGCGAACGAATGAAAAAAATTAAAATATAGTTATATTTGAAGTGAGTTCATCACGAATGCAGAAATTTCTTTGATTTTTTTATACTACTAGTTTTTCACAGTTAAATATTACTTTTGTATATGCATTTCTAGGTGAATGAATGATATAAATGGATTTATTGTGTGCATACACATTTGTGCATTTGAAATAAAAAACAGGTAAAAAACTAATTTTTATGTTATTTGCATGTAAGGAAAATCCACAAATATCCTGTTGTACACACGCTCTTGTGACTTGTGCAAGGAGGAAAGTTGCTGCATGCATATCCGATTGAAATCAAATGCAAACCCAATTATTGAATTTTCATCTTATTTAAGTTAAGCTAAGTAGCTAATTGTGAGCTGCTACTTTTGTAGGATGTCTAATATTAAAATGAAAGATCTTATTGTTCCTGAATGTCCAAAAGAAAATTTATTTCATCAGAAAATGCGCTACAAACCTAACACATACCTCCATCAATCATAGCATTTACTAACTTTGTTTAACAATCGATTGACGTTAGTTTGACATTAAAGCAAACATTCAGCAAAACACACATACACATATCAAGGCTTATTTAATGATAGAATGAGAAATATTTTTCCACGTCGAAAGAGTATGCATAGAATAATTTTCAAAGTCGTTCAAGTGAAAAAAGAACAAGGCTACAAACAGCAAATTACGCAATAAATAGCCTGAATGTTTTCTTAATGGCTGATAATTGTCAAATAATGAAAATGAGAAAATTTATTTTTTTTTGCATATAAAATTTCATTTGTGGAACTTCTCAAATTGCTTTTTAATTTTATGTCTGTTAATTTCACATGTTTGCGTTTCTACTATTGAATAAAAAATTCAGTTACATCCCAAAGATATTAATTATAATTCAGGGTTGGCAAAAAGTATTCCGATGGATGAACATAAATCATGACTAATGACTGACTGGGCGATTAAGCTTACATTTCTTCAACTCAGAACTTAATCCTCATTTTCAATTAGTTAACATAAAGAGATTACATTTAAAATCTTAATTGAAACAACACGCAAACAACAACTCTGTTACACCTCATGATTCCCATAAAAATAGACAAGATGTGAAAATTAATTACAATCTATTCACAATTTTTATTTTTATCTCAGTATTTTTCAATTTTCACTAACTATATTTAAATAATAAAACGCGGCATTAATATTTGAGTGAGATTCATTCACAGAGAAATAGTCAGTGAGACAGAAGTGAAAAGAGAGAGAGAGAAAAAAAAAGCGCAATTAATTATTGTATTTTGTTGCTTCTGCAACACTGAATGTGCACTTGTAATTAATTTTTAATGGCGCAGCACGAAAACAAAGATAAATCACTCAGATAATTGAGAGAAAAAAATTAATCAGTTTTAGTTTGTTATATGTGTCAAGTAGATTTGGGTACAGCCACTCAGGGGGATCAGAACCTTCACTATAGAAAATTTCCAGCTACACTCTTTCCAATGCTGCTTTTCAGGTGCGTAGCCAGCCCCTCTCGACGAAAAAAATTCTTCAATTTGCTAGGGGTTTTTCCCCCCAATGGATGACAACAGTAGTATTAACCGTTATTTTTTACAAATTCAAAACTATTTCGAAGTGTTAAAATTTTCAAATTGTCAAAAACCGTTAAATTTACTTATGAAAATTTCTAACGGTCATATTGTTTTTGAAAAAAATTACATCTTCGAAGTTTCGATTTCGAAGAATAAGAACCAATTTTGAAAAATAAGAACTATTGTCGCTCATTGGTTTTTCCTATACAAAAATTTTGAAAATTTCCCTCTCGAAAAGTTTCTGGCTACGCTGCTGCTGCTCCTTAAAATTAAATGAAGTTCAAAAAAAATCCACAAAATTAAGATATCAATCATAAAGCTGACGAAAGTTGCTCAAAATTATCTCATCGTCTCAAATAGCTTCATTTTAACTAGATAATGTTGAAAAGAACCACGAACGCGGACCCTCGTGATGTATTTAACATTCAACTGCTTTTTTAACACAAAAAGTTGCACACAAAAAATATCAAGAGATGAATTTTGAACAAAAAAGTTAAATGTTTTTAACAAAACGTTTAAAAAAGTGGTGAATTTTGTGCAGTATAATGCATGAAATAGTTTTTCTCACTGTTCATTTATTCACTATCCCAAAAAAATATTCATATGAAAAATAAATAAAAGAGAAAAACTTTTTTTTTGTATAAAACAGAATAGAATAATGCACAGTGTTTGAATTATTATTATGCATTTTTTTTTTGTTTTTAACTTTTTAAATATTTTTCTTTGACCGCTGACCAAATTGTTTATTCAGTCGTCGACAGGATCTGCGTGTGTATATGCATGTTGTGTATGTGTCGCAGAGATGCACATCTAACCGCATTGCATTTTAACATTGACATCATGATCATCATGATGACTTTATACAAATTAAAATGTCATGCAGGGCAAATTTTTACTGTTGTGTATGCAAACAAAACGCAAATGAGTGATGAATTGCGTATGCACTCGTCATCGGTCATTCAAATCGGTCCATCATGATAAAGCAGTAATGATGATATTATTTTCGTGTTTATGTTTGCTGAAAGTGGTTGGAATGTGTGGAAGAGGTGGGTAAAATTGAGTTTTTGACTTACTTAAAGGTTTTTGTGCAAGATTGAATATTTAATGGATATATGCATCGGAAGTGATCGAATTAAGTCACCATGAAACCATAAAGAGGATGAATATTTGTGAATTTTAACCAATATAATAAATATTGTGCCCATTAATCCCTTTTGAAGTCAATAGTCGACGGTAAATACAATGAATTTATTTTAATTAATTGCTGCCATCAAACATTTACATTTTCATGATAAAGTCCGGTACGTGCCGAAGCAAATAATAATAATAAAAGGTTGTTTTTTATTTCATCAATCAAAAGAGATGAATATTGTTCAATTTTCCATGGGACAATATGCATAAGTGCATCTGTCTATACATTTATATGCATATATGACTGAGTTCAGTAACGGTTTTATTGGCAATAACTACAATTTAATTTACTTGCGCTACCATTATTATTAATGCTTTATAATTACAGTCACAATATGCCATGGACATTCATAATATAATATGATTTTACACGACTGTGATGATGATGATGATGATGTCGATGACAATATTTATTGTCCTTTTCGTATCAAAATTCTTTTCGAGGATTCAAATTAAAATTTTTGATGTGAAAAGCGAGTAATTTTACTGGCTGTATGGTGGCGTGTGCACTAAGCAATATAAAATTGTGGTTTTTAAGTCAAGCATGAGGAGTAGGAACATGAGTCTGCTGAGTTTTTGGGACCTAGGAAAAAGGAAGGACCATGAAACAGGATGAAACCAAAAAGTCCAGCCCCAATTGATGCAAGAACAATTTTTTTAAAAAATAATTGAGAGCAGGGAGGTTCACTCCCTCCAAACTCCCAAAAAATATTAAAAAAATCGCTTCAAACTCAACCTGAACTTTCATACTTGTTTGAAAATCATATTTATTTACAATTACTCAATAAAGTTGATAAATGTCTGTTCACTTTATGAAATTGAGAGATGGAAAATTTATTTTATTTATTTTTCAATAACAATATTAATAATATTCATAGTGGATACTTGATTCATGCAACTAAAATTGTCGAATCGAAAATTGAGTTGTCCCAAAAATAATTCATTTTACAGAAGAAAAAATAAATTTTTGTGTACCATCCCGAACCAACATAAATTGCAGCATTTAATTTTATCTCAATTATAATATTGAGTTGTCGTGTTATGTGGCTTTCTTCTCATTCCTATACGCAACATATCACATGGCTTATGCCATCGAGTGCATATTCTACATGAAAATATATGTTTATTTTGTAGATGCATATAAAAGAGAGATGAAATGCATAAATGCGATTCGTTTACAATGGCAAATTGCCTTTTCAGTCTCCCTGCATTAAACAAATATTTAATTTTGCTGACTGCAATTTGGCAATTGTTGGTCATTCTCTTTCTATATATTTTATATATCCAATGGCAGAACAATGAACACTTCTTGTCATATGTTGCAACTTAATATTTTTAATGCAATCATGTTGATGTATGGAGTTCAGGAGAGATGTGAATATTTTTTATTTAGGACGATTTTTTTGGAACGATAAAATATTTTGTGTATGCAACTTCATTTGCAGCTTATAGGTGAGTCATCTTTATGTAGGAGAATTTCTATAAAATTTTGGAAATTCAATTTTGGGCTCATGGGGTCCGTGAGGTGGTCGCTAAGTCAGTTGCCACCTAGTCATCATAAATAAAGCGTGTAGATCTGATATCCCCACAATTATAGATTTTTTTTGACATAATTATCAATCAACCGCATCTAAATCTTAATCAATAATTCAAATTAAATTCAACAAAAATCATATATCACCAACAATTATCAAGGCGAGGACCTCCACAATCAAACATAAATTATATAAATTAAATTGTTAATCAAACATTTCTAATACATAGTAACGCAATAGTGTGCACGTTAATGTCCATTGCTTACACAATTTATCTGTCTTGTTGATAATTTTCCGTTTTCAAATCAAAACCGATTAAGTGCCGACAAGCGTCTCTATATAATTAAATTAATGGAAAAAACTAATAGCCAACATGCTAATTCTATCAATTTATTAAATATTCAATAATTATTATCTCTTTTCGATATTAATATCACGTGTTTAGGAGGTGAGAATTGTTGTTGTTGGCATTTTGACTGGAATAGTTGGTGATTTTGGAATGCTCAAGACCCCCTTAACCCTAGTGTTTTTCAAACTTTTTTACCATTTTGAAAAAGTTATTGAATAAAAACAATTTTAGTTAGTAAAGTTGCTTTGGTGTGTCTAGTAGAATTATTGAACTTAAAATTTTTTTAAATGAGAATCTGGATGAAATTTCTAAGAAAATCGAGGAAAATTTCTAGAATTGGTCTTAACAGTCTTAGCTTGCAGTTTAAGAACTATGTCTTCAACCGCTAGGGTCAAATTTTTTTAAAAAATATTAATTTTGAAATCTTTAGGCTCCTCCTATATACTGGATTCTGTATGTGAACAACACCCAATCCTCTTTTTATCCAACTCCAAATTTTTGTGAAAACTGCGCTAAAATTTTTCAAAATATTCATAAAGAAAATTTTTCTACTTGTATCTCTTTATTTAATTTCCCATATGCTTATATGCTTTATTATATCGAGGCACAATCGATTATTTAAAATAGTAAAGTGAATGATTTTTATCAAGTGTTATAAGCAGGCAGGTTAAGTCATAAACAGGCAGCAAATATATTACATATATGTGATATAAAAAGTAATATTATTATATCAAAATGGGTGGGTCCAATAATGTCGAGAGGAGAGAGAATAAAAAATGTGAACTGAAATGAAATAAACGTAAATTTACTTGAAAATAAGTGCACTTAATTAGCATACATATTGAAAATCATATTGAAAAGTAATTTGAAACACAATTGTATTTAATTGTCCATAAAATTATGAACCATCATCATACACATGTACAATGTACTCACAAATCGATACGGTAAGGCCGCCCAGGCAATTGTAATGGATATACATACATCCATTGATATTGAATGATTTTTTTCTGGTTATATGTTGTTTCATTTGCGGGGGGAAACCGCACTTAGATATCGTTTTACACCAGCTAACATAATGATGATGTTGGAAATTACATTAAATTTAGATTTGCAGGAATAACAAAAATGCTCATGAGCATTTAAGGGATTAGTAGGTAAATAAACAGGGAAATTATTATTGTACAGGAATTACAAGTGTGGAGCAAGTGAACCCACACAAAACGATCAGATTTCTTTTAATATTGACGACCACCATGATTTAATTCTTTTCTGTTTTTTTTTATTCATTCATTTCATCTCGTTCAGCCACAAAACACATTAAAAATAACAGTGAGCCACCACAAAACGGCTGCTACTTTTACTGCTACTGATGTTTTGAAAAGGAAATCACCAAATGATGATGATCATCATCGCGGTTTTACATTTCTTTTCATTTTCATTCTCATGATTGTAAATGCTATTTACTTTGAAATGCTCATATGCATCTGGAAGTCTCTATTTATCTACAATTTTATGCAATCACCATTTTCCGCTCAAACAAACTTGTTAACACAAAACCATTGAATTGGCAATGAATGCTGGAGTAAGTACTCGTGTGAAGTTGGCCGGAAAATCCTAGCCGGAATTTCGGCCGACCATTTCGGCCGAAATTTTAATTCTTATATATTCCGATTAACCGGCTTACGTATTTCGGCCGACCAAATTTTTCGGCCGACCACTTTTTCGGCAGACAAGTGTTTTCGGCCGACCAGTGTTTTCGGCCGACCACTTTTTTAACAATGAGATTTGAACTCGGGTCCTTTGAAAACAAAAAAAAATTGCACGTCTTCTTCCCATTTGAGACACAGCTGCAATATTTAATTATTGTGATATATGACCAAATGATGTATTTGAATAATGGAAGAAATTATTTGTCACGAAAATAAATAGTTTTTAGAAATAGTTTTTGATACAAATTATATACTTCACAAGACAAGTTTTTGTTAAATTTCGGCCGACCAAATTTTTTTTTCTAAGATTTGATCAATTCAATCTTTTAAACCAAAAAATAAACTTTACTGCTTAACCCTCTGTTGGTAAATTTAATACTAACATAATTTGTCAAAATACTATACTTTAACTGATACGTTTAATATTGAATTTATTTTTGCAGGTAAAGTTAAATTTTAAATTTTTCTTGCTGTGTTTTTAATACCACAGAAACCATTTTTATATTATTAATTGCTATGAAATGCTAATTCTGTGACTAAAGCTTTTTAAAATATTTTTTGATAAAGTTAGTGGACTACCAATTAGAAACTTCTTCAATAACTAACTAACCCCACTTTAAAGCTAATTCAATTACCTTTCTAATAGTGTATAATCTTTAATAATAAATTGACGATAAATAGAAACTTTCATTTACATTTACGAAAAGTGCTTTTTTTTCATTTTTTACGGTGAAAAATTTTTCTTGTCGCCTTTTTTTTATTCGTAAAGAATAGAATTTGTTTTGCTTTTTGAAACAACCTACTTTGGGAAATTGTTTCGTAACTCTGCACATTGCATGAACCAGGGTATATCAATACAATGTACCTAACCACAATTTGTGTGCAGACATCACACAAACCGAGTAATGTGGCTAGAACAGTGAAAAAGCACCCAAATCCGACTAGACATTCCCTGGGATCGAACCCCACCACCACTTTATTTTAAAAATAGACACAAAAACTTATGGATCAAGTGAATATTTTGGTTTTTTTAAGAAAAAGGGATAGAACAAGCTTGAAAATAGTGTATATTTTATAATATAATGATAAAAATTTAAATTATCCACTAACTTTATCAAAAAATATTTTAAAAAGCTTTAGTCACAGAATTAGCATTTCATAGCAATTAATAATATAAAAATGGTTTCTGTGGTATTAAAAACACAGCAAGAAAAATTTAAAATTTAACTTTACCTGCAAAAATAAATTCAATATTAAACGTATCAGTTAAAGTATAGTATTTTGACAAATTATGTTAGTATTAAATTTACCAACAGAGGGTTAAGCAGTAAAGTTTATTTTTTGGTTTAAAAGATTGAATTGATCAAATCTTAGAAAAAAAAATTTGGTCGGCCGAAATTTAACAAAAACTTGTCTTGTGAAGTATATAATTTGTATCAAAAACTATTTTTAAAAACTATTTATTTTCGTGACAAATAATTTCTTCCATTATTCAAATACATCATTTGGTCATATATCACAATAATTAAATATTGCAGCTGTGTCTCAAATGGGAAGAAGACGTGCAATTTTTTTTTTGTTTTCAAAGGACCCGAGTTCAAATCTCATTGTTAAAAAAGTGGTCGGCCGAAAACACTTGTCTGCCGAAAAAGTGGTCGGCCGAAAAATTTGGTCGGCCGAAATACGTAAGCCGGTTAATCGGAATATATAAGAATTAAAATTTCGGCCGAAATGGTCGGCCGAAATTCCGGCTAGGATTTTCCGGCCAACTTCACACGAGTGGAGTAAGTTGGAAAGTATTCAAATGTTTCGAGTAGCTTCAGTGGTGTAGCAAGGGGAGGGTGACTGGAGTTAAGGCTTTATGCGTTTCAATTTAAGGGGTACAAAATTCAGAAGCTGTTCATACTTCCCATGTACCCAGGAGGGATTTTTGGGTAGCGTAGTCTCTCTTTCAATTCTAACCAAACCGACTATTCTTGAGTTTTGGTCCAAAATTCCTGCTAATAATTTTTATCTTTTCAACAATTACAATTCTATGAGTAGATGTACTTATATTTAAATCAAGCATATTTTTAATTATATGAAGCTCCCCATACAATTTTTAATCTCTTTCGTCATGCTCGAGTATTTTAGTTTACCTTCTCATAGCAATTAGCTCATCATATAATATAAGATCATGATTTATTTGTTTCTTGTCTATTTACTTTGTACTGTTTGAATTATTATTGTATGAAGGTACACTTACATCTCATACTTTATATTATTCTAATGTGATCTTTGTTGTTAGTTATATTTTAATTTATTAATAGTCAGTTATGAGATCTTCTTCTTTTCATTATTGTAGCAAAATAAAGACTTTATTAAAATAGAAATGAAAAACAAAAGGAGAAGATGTTTGTGGTGTGCATTTTTGAGGTGTAATTTGCATATGAAATTATAAACAGAAGAATTCATTCTACACATCACATGCAGCTTGATGTGAACGAGCAAACCAGAGAAAAAGAGAAAAAAATCATGATACAGAGTTGGAATTTCTGGATTGTTGAATTCTAGATAGATTTTTTAGTACCTTCAATAAAGCCATATCTGGGGCTGGTAGGGTAGGTTACAGAAGGGTAACCACAGGGGTATAGTCTAGGGTAACCCTAGTGTATACCCTAGTGCATACCCTAGTATATCTCCTAGGATATACCGAGCAACCCCTCTGGTATGAAAAAGTTAGATTTGTAGATTAAATTTTGTGTTTCCATAATTTTATCACCTTCTAGCCATTTGATCTGGATTTTATTCTATTGGTACTAACAGAAAGCTCTCAATATGAAGGAGCACCCAACCCTGCATCTTTTTCTTTCTCATTTTTCATGATGTATTTTATACGGCAATGATGAGAACGGTGATGATCATCATCGTTTAAAGATTAATATTTGCAACAAACTGAAAATTGAGTTATTATTAATTGAATATGTTTATAAACATAAAAAATACAAAATGATTGAAAAGCAGCAATTTTCTACTTGCACGATTTTTATTTCATTTTGAAATATTTCCTTTTCTCTCCCTGCCTTGACTTTAAATTAGAATTATTTCAATAATTGACTGCTTTTTATAATTTTTTATGTGAAGTTATAATTTGAGATATCATTGATAAGCTTGTGAATGATATAAAACTTTCTTCGATGATACCTACACGTGTAGGGCATATTCATTTTCCGTACTCAAAAAAATTTAAAAATTGTTGTCAATAAAAACTATAATTGCTAATAATTAGAACGAAATTAAGTTTTAATTAGAATTTAAAATCTACGAATTACAAATTTTAAACGAACATTCAAAACTGATTAATTTTTTGCAATAATGCATATCAAATCGCATGTCTCTGTACACATTAATTAACATTATCAATTTTAAAAAGTCACAACAATGCATTAATTGGTATAAAAATTCAAGCTTTTTACTTTAAATAAATGGAAGTGAATCAAAACTTTTCACAGTTATTCATTTATTTTAGCTCTTCATTCCGCTTAATCAATTTTCTTTAATTTGTTTAATTCACGATTATTAATTTTTTTCCTTTCACCGCATCATTTAATTTTTTCTTCTTATTATTCAACATCACTGCTATTGGCATCGATTAATTTCTAAGTTATACCAGCAAAAAATCTAAGAATACACACTTTTTATTTTTTTGCTAGTGCTGCTAATACACTAATCTTAATCTTTATTATAATATGGAGTTATTGATTGCTTGTGTGATGATTTTTAAAAATTTTGACCGTTATTTTTCAAATTTTAATTTTTTGACCGTTATTTTTCGTTTTTTTGATTGTTGTTTTTAGTTTTTTTTTAAAAAAAGATTTGACTGATACCTATTTTTTAAATTTTTCCATTTGATTCTTTTTGGGTTTTTTGGTTTAGAGGCCCATAATGCTACTCTGTGTAAATAATTTTGAACCAATGTCACGAAAAGTTCTCCATTTGTATTACTTGATGAGAATTTTTAATTTTGCAATAGTTAAGTAAACTTTAAAAATTTTCTAAATCGGAAAAATTTAATTTTTTTAAAACAAGTTGAAAAAATTTAAATTTTCAAAATCCCAAAACTGAAAATTTTAAATTTTCAAAATCCCAAAACTGAAAATTTTATATTTTCAAAAAAAATAGAATTTAAATTTCCAAAATCATATCAAAAATTAAATTTTGCAGACAAAAGAAATTAACATTAAATGGTTGTTTTACCTAACAATGCAAAATTTTAAAATAAGTGAATAAATTATTTCAAAAGCGCAAACTCAAAAAAAAAAATTAAAAGCGTTTCAAGACAAGAAAATATTGAAAAAATCTGAACAAAATCATTCACTTTTAAAAATGTTAGAAAAGAGCACTAAGTTGATTAAAGCTGTCCAAATTTTATGTGATTTAGTGGTTTTTTATTCGACAAGCTTCTTTATTTTTTCGATATGCTGATTTTCTTAGTCTTAAAATTCAATCAAAGCGGATTAATATAACAAAAACCACTACACAAAAATATGCACAATTTAATTAAAAAATTTAGAATAGACATAAAAAATTCCACAATTAAAATAAAACAAAAATTTCCGCATACCTGGCAGTTGTGCAATCCCTGTACAAGATGTCAAAGTCCTTACATGCTAATAATTTACATCGATTAACACCGGGTTGAATTGCACCGAGTCCACGTAAAATTCTCACTTGTTCAACGTTACAAACTAATGGCACAATATCTAGTCGCTTCAATTTTGTGTAAACTGTATGAAGTCCACCAACAAGATGCTTAAGGAATAACTCAAATGCTTGCGGTAGACATAACATTGTCTCACCCTGAATTATGAACGCAGCAACTTTTTGACCACGATAGTCAACTAATTTACATTCGTTTGCTGTTGGATCTGAACTGCTTATTGGTGGTGGACTATTGTATGAACGTGGCGGTACATGATGATGTGCGGCAGCCATAAGATCTAGAGGACTAGCATGATGCATAAATGAATTCAAAAGTCCCAAACCGTGTGGTGGTAAATGTGATAAACTTTGTGCCATTCGTGTTTGCATTCCCATCAAATTACTTGGTGTTGACACTTGCGGTGGACTTAATGGATGTGGCATTGGAAGCATCTGAGGACCACCACTTGTGAGTGGGCTATGTGGTCCGTCCCGTAAACTTCTAAAATCTCTCTGTGAGAATGGCATTGGTGAGCCAGGCGTTGGTGTTCTCGTTTTATCATGCGAATTCGGACGCGAGCTATGATGTCCTGAATCATTACGATGCGGTGAACGGCTTCTCATATTATGAACTGATTCGTTTGACGATGCAATACTATGATCACTTGTTGTCGATAGCGAATCCATCGCTGAGTCCATACTCATAATAACTTTTAAATTCTTTTACTAATTATTGTTTTTAATTTTTTTTCACAAATGATATTTTTTTAAGATTGTTTATTTAATTCATTCTGTAGATTTTGAATTAAAATTTTAAAAAGTATTTCAATATTAAAAGAAAATTGATAAATGCCGTTGCAATTTTGCCGTTAAAACTGAAGCTTTATGAAAACCAAGCCATTTATTTTGAATGGATAGAATTTATTAATTTTTAAAATTATAAAAAAATATCTTTTAGTTTTGTATTCACAGAATATTTTTCACAATTTAAAAAAAATAGTTTATTTCACAAAACTTCAACAAAAATATTTCAGCAAAATTTCACATAAATTTTTTGTTCGATAATAAATTTTCACAATAAAATGTTTTCATTCAAAATATTTTTGCACACAAAATTTTTTTTATTCATTCTCAAGTTTCACACAGAAAAACTTTTCCGATTAGAATTCATTTTTTTTTCATTTGATGGTTAAAATTTTTTCATTGCGATCAGTCAAAAAATATTCAATAATTTTTTTAACATTCTCTTGAATAAAAATGCAACGCGCAAAAAAATTGTTCTCCTCGAACCGAACCGAACACGACACAAACTGCGATTGCAATACTCAATACGAATTGAAAATTGAAATGAAAGAAAAAATAATTTTTTATTTAGTTAAAGATATATTCCGATTCGTATATATTTCTTTTTTATTTCTGCTTCTCTCTCTCTTTTTCTGTTTCTGAATTCGCGCTACATGTTGTGCCCGCTTACACACTAAATATACTCTACACCCGATACGATCAACGGTGGATGATGTTTGTACATCCATTAACATATACAATTGAAACGAATCGAAATCAACATCGAACGAAAGAGAAGAAAGAATTAAATAGCAGAGCAAAAAAATAAGGTATAAATTGTACACATCACCTTCATACAACAGTCACACGAATAATAAAATTTTCTCTTACACACAGAGCGGCAGAGCAGAGCAGTGCTCTGAATTGTGAGCAATGAGCAATAAGAAAGGAAAGAAAAAAGAACGAAAAACGAACAGCAAACATGCAGACATACAAAACGATATTTTTTTATAAAACATACACAAAACGAGAATGCGAGAGAGAGAGACAGGGCGGCGGAGTGAGTTTTTACGATTTCAATGACTGTAGATGTGCTCATTTCCCTTCAATTTTCGTACCATTTTAATTTGTTTTGTGAGCTCAAATTGGGACTTTTTATTTCAACTTTCAGTTAGGTTGCGACTTAAACCACAGCATACAAATATCACCATATTTCTTTACTGTATCCTGAAGCAAGAATAAGAACAGCAGCAGCAGCAGTAAGAAAGAAGCTTTTATTGCGATTTTTCTCTCTCTCACAGTTCAACTGCCAACATACAGACATACAAACATTCATATTTTTTATTTTCATCTGTTTTTACATTCACACAATTTTCACATTCACATACATGAATTCTCTCTACTTCTGCTGCTTGCTTGCTGCTGCTGCTGCCTGTCGTTTATACTCACCGAAAAAAAATGAGAAAAGAAAGAACGAAAAAAACAACAACTTTTTTGTGAACGAATCAGAATACAACTGAAATGAAAATATAAAATAAGGTGTGGATTTCGAGCAATTCATTTCCATTTCGAATGTTTGTTGTATTGGTTAAGGATTATTATTATTATTTTTGTACGAGTATAATTTTCTCTCTCACTTGAAAATTTTATTTTTCTTTTCGTCTTCAATTTTTGAGGCCAATGTGATAAAGTCATGCGCTCCACATCCATATACATTTACGGGGGGATATAGTCAGCAGCAGCAATCGGAGAGGAAAAAAAGTTCTCATGAAATCGTACAAAAATAGCAAAATCGCAATCAAATTCACAAACAGTAGAAAAATAATATCAAAAAAATTGTTGTTCGTTTTGAGTGGGCGTGTGTTTGTGTGATTGTGAGAGCTACCTCATACCATCACCCATACTTTTTTTCCTTCTTCCTCATACATACATTAATATAAAGGCGGAGCTACAGAACGAAGAGAGATTTCCGGTTTTTTACTACTCTGCATGATGTTTTATGTGGAATTTGTTTGTGAATTGACACACAAGAAATTGAATGTATGTATATATGGAGATACACAGAACACAAAAAGTTTAATTTGAATAAAATAAATATCAAACTTATTATTATTCTTCATGTTTGTTCGGTTACTAACGAAAAAAAAATGTATACCGAATAAAAAAATAAGAAGAACAAGGAGAAACTTTTAGTTTAGTTCGAAGAATATGCCAAAAGGAAAGTCAGCATAAGAAAAATTCAAATGAGAGACACAAAAACATATAATTTTGCATTCCATGCTGCAAATATAATTTATGCTCAGCAATTTTAATAAAATTTTATGTTATTTTATCATTTTGTTGTGGAATTTTATGATCAAAGAGGAATTATTCCTCTTTTTTGATGCAGTTTCGATTTTTAAAAACATATTTAAATTTTTAGTTTTCAATTTTTATTTTTTTTAATCTTTGATTTTTTACTTTTTAACAATTTTTAACATTCTTCACAATTTTTAATTTTTTATATTTTTAATAACTTTTTAATAAAGAAAAATATTTAACAATTTTTATATTTTTTTAAACTTTAAAAATATTTTTTAATTTTTTAAAAATTTAAAAATTGTTATTTTTGATTTAAAATTTACTTTAAATTCAGATTTTCCTTGATAATTCAAATTCCTTTAATTTTGAACAATTAAAAAATTTAAAAAGTAAAAAAATAAAAAATATTTTTTTTAAATTTCTATTTTTAACTATTAAAAATTTTGTAAAACTTAAAAATAAAAAAAATATTTTTACTTTTATTTTCTTTAAAATTTAAAAATTGTTATTTTTGATTTAAAATTTACTATAAATTCAGATTTTTCTTGATAATTTAAATTAATTTAATTTTGAACAATTAAAAAATTTGTAAAATTTAAAAAAATAACATATATTTTTTCAAATTATTTTAGTTTTTAATAATTAAAAAATTTGTAAAATTTGAAAAATAAAAAAAATTACTTTTATTTTTTAAAAATTATTATTTTTTATTTAAAATTCACTATAAATTCAGATTTTCTTTAATAATTTAAATTCCTTTAATTTTGAAAAATTCAAAAATTTGTAAAATTAGAAAAAAAGTTTATAAAATGATTTTTTATTTGACTCAAATAACAAATTTCAAATCATCCACAGTGCAATTTATGAGCAAAAGTCAACAATTTCTAAATATAAGGGAATCTTTAGCCTCACATAAAATGTTTCATAACCCACATCCAAATTCTCAGAGATGATGAGACAATTTTCCCCTCCATCATTTTCGAATTTCGAAATTCCAGGACATTCGTGTGCTCATCACATTTTCTTTCCATCTATACTTTAGACATTTTTTCCTTCTTTTTGTTCCATTTGGTCTTCCTTTCCTTTCGTGTATTTTGAAAGCTGAGAAATAAAAAAGTTTCTGCCAACTTTTTCAATTAAATTTATATAAAGAGGATTTTTTTCAAAGGCTTTTCTTTCCATAGCTATGTTTTGTTGCTTCTTCTCGCGCTTCTGATAAAAATTTGACTTGAAAAACTCACAAAGATTATTAATTTATACCACAATCGCTTGTTTTTTTGGGGATCTTCTGTGACTTTATTTTGAATACAAAAAAACTTTTCTTGGTGCTTCAAATGAGGATGAAAAAAAGAATATTTTGTGGGTGAGAAAAATTGAAATTCTCGATAAGAAATGTTCAATTATTTGAACTTTTAAAATTAATTAGGTTAAATAAATTATTTTCCTTTCTATTCGAGATGTTATGAAGATTTATTTCTATCGAATCTCGATTAAAACTTTTCCTGCTTCTGTTTGGAAAAAGGTATGGAAGTCCCATGAAGATATATGAAATTTTAAACTTGCTTGAAGAATAATAATGAATTTTGTAGAGAAATTTGAGTAAAAATTCATAATGAGATGAATTATTAATAATCATTTATTAATGTTTCAGGTGTTATTCAAGGTTGATGGGGAATTATTAATGAAATAAGTAGTGTCGTGATGGTGGATAGGATAGCATTATACTTAATAAACAATACAAGGGATCCTCGATTTGAATCATTTCAGTGAGTATCAGCGGCGTAGCCAGAAACTTTGCTAGGATGATTTTTAAAAATTTCTCAATTGAAATGCTTTTTTCTTAAAAACAAAATAGCAAATTGAAGAACTTTTGGGTAAAAGGGGGACAATCCCTCAATCCCCTATCTGGCTACGCGCCTAGTGTGTATACAATTTAATTTTTTTAAACTTAGTTTATTTAATATCTATCTTCCATAATGCAAATTTTGTAAGCAATCTAAGATTTTACAAGTCTCAAATAGTTATCCAACTAGAGGACCTCCCATATGTTGATGTTTTTTAAACTTTAATCTCATTTACTGAAAGTTTTTTGAACAAATTTAAAAATTTTGTCAGTGAATTAAAATATTTCAGCTATAATTATCACTCTATCATTGTTTTTTCATAAATATTTGTGCATGAAGCCTATTATCACGTCGATTGCAGAAGCTATAACGCCATTATTATTATCGTTATCATGATCTCCATTTTACATTCATGAAAATTGTTGAACACATCATTAAATATTGTTAATTAAAATTTTTCATAGGCTGTGACTTTAAAGCTTACAGACATGATCCACAAATGATGAAGTTTTGAATGAGAAAATTATTTTTGGAGATTTTTAATTTTTATTCATTTTTAATGTAAAGTGTTTTAAATTTAGATTGAGAAATATCTCTGAATAGGCAAAAGTCTAGACATGCTAGAAATTAATATAGTTAAAAGTAAATACCATATCAGTGATGCTGACACAATTTATTCTAGAAAATTAAAATATTTTATAAAAAATAATTTTTTGACAATTCAAATGATCCATTTAAAAAAAAATCCATTAAAATATGCAATAAAACCACAAAAGTATGAATTTGAATAAAAATGCCAAAAATTACCATACAAACAATGAGTATTGTCAAAAAATAAATAAAAGACCTCCATGAGTTTAATTCTTTTCGAGAGAAATCTGAACCTGCAATTGTGTGGGAGCTGAAATGGAACTGGATATATTGACATTAAGCCAACAAATGAAATCGTCATTTATGTTGGCTTGTACCTTCCACATGCAAAAGAATATCGTAAGAATTTCTTTCATTTCTACATCCAATGGCAATAAACCTGCAAAAAAAGAAATTCTACCCCCATTTTTCTCCACAACCAGCACAAACGAGAGAAGAAATTTTATCTGAGAAGCAAAGAAGAAAAAACAAATTTTCACACGAAAAATGCTTTTTTTCTGTATTCGGAATTGAAATGAAAAACGAAAAAAAGACAGAAATGTTGAGTGGCACAAATTCAATAACAATAATAACTCCGCCTTGAGTGGTGCCTCACAATACACAGCATACAGGGCTAGGCACCAAAAAGGTGTGAGGTGACACTCACCCACTCAATACCAAATCGCAAATTTCTTCATGACTTTTTATATGTACATACGTATGTACATATTTAGATATGAAAAACCTTATAAATTTTTTTTTATTTTACTTCTTATTTTCGGTACATCTCTCTCACTTACAGTCAGAAAAAAACAGCGCATGATTTCGCAAAATGATAACAGAGCAGTTTGAATTTTCTGTGTGGAGAAATTTCTTTCACTTTATTCTTTTTTTGTATAAACACACATTGATATAGAAAAAAAATTTCATTAAACAGGAAAGCATTTGAAGCTCAACAGAAAATAAATTTTTGATCATCGACTTGAGTGCGACTGAAAGAAGAAGACGATGGCAATTGAAGAAAAGAAATAAAAATCCCGAAGTTGATTCTTTTGAACACGAATTTTTATTCTTGCTGCTTTATCCGAGAGAATTTCGAGAGAAAAAGGTATTTTGTTTTTGTGAGAGTGCTTAAGGGGGAGAATGAAACAGAAATAACACAAAAAAATAACGATAGAAACGGCGCAAAGCAATCCTTAACCAATACAACAAACATTCGAAATGGAAATGAATTGCTCGAAATCCACACCTTATTTTATATTTTCATTTCAGTTTCAATATGTATTCTGATTCGTTCACAAAAAAGTTGTTGTTTTTTTCGTTCTTTCTTTTCTCATTTTTTTTCGGTGAGTATAAACGACAGGCAGCAGCAAGCAAGCAGCAGAAGTAGAGAGAATTCATGTATGTGAATGTGAAAATTGTGTGAATGTAAAAACAGATGAAAATAAAAAATATGAATGTTTGTATGTCTGTATGTTGGCAGTTGAACTGTGAGAGAGAGAAAAATCGCAATAAAAGCTTCTTTCTTACTGCTGCTGCTGCTGTTCTTATTCTTGCTTCAGGATACAGTAAAGAAATATGGTGATATTTGTATGCTGTGGTTTAAGTCGCAACCTAACTGAAAGTTGAAATAAAAAGTCCCAATTTGAGCTCACAAAACAAATTAAAATGGTACGAAAATTGAAGGGAAATGAGCACATCTACAGTCATTGAAATCGTAAAAACTCACTCCGCCGCCCTGTCTCTCTCTCTCGCATTCTCGTTTTGTGTATGTTTTATAAAAAAAATATCGTTTTGTATGTCTGCATGTTTGCTGTTCGTTTTTCGTTCTTTTTTCTTTCCTTTCTTATTGCTCATTGCTCACAATTCAGAGCACTGCTCTGCTCTGCCGCTCTGTGTGTAAGAGAAAATTTTATTATTCGTGTGACTGTTGTTTGAAGGTGATGTGTATGAACAAAAATTATTATATATACACATAATAATAATAATAACGTCGAGACAAGAAATTTAAATTAACAATCTGCTGCTGCTTTGCTGTTCTGCTGGCTCTTTTTATAATAATATTTTATAACACTAACTTTTTAATGCAGTATAAAAAACAACTCATTTCTCAAATATGTGTTTGTGCAGCATAGTGATTGAATGAATTGCACAGTGGCGAGCGAATGAGCGATAAATAAAAAATAAATAAAGTGAAATAAATAAATGAATAATAAGAAGAGAAAATAAGTGTACTGAAAAGTGTTTTTATTAATGAGCAACTAAGTAGTGCAACTAACATAAAATAAATCGAAAGAAATAAAAATAAAAGAATTATTTCTAAATTTATAGTCAAGAATAAATTTTTACGTTGAAACGTTCGGTAGTTTCTGATGATTTTAAGTACGTTAAAATTTATGATGAATTTAAAATTGGAATTTCATGGAGAAATAAATTAAATTTTTTAAACGGATTAAAAAAGTTGTGAGAAAGGTTTTTTAAATGGAAATGAATAAAAATATTTAATATTATTTTTGAGTCAAAATCAAATATTTTTAAAATTCACAATTTTTTAAAAAATATTTTGAGAAAATTCAATTGATTTTCCTATTTTTGAAAAATTATTTTTATTTTTTAAAATTCAATAATTTGCAAAAATATTTTTTATTTTTTAAAACTAAATTTAGCTAAATGTTTAGAGATTGATAAAAAGTTTAAAAATAAAAAAAAATCAACTTCAAATTGAAAATTTAAATTTAGAAATATTTTTCTGAACTTTTATTTTATAATATGAACTTGATTCAATCAAGTGCACCTAATTCTGTTTTATTTTTAATTTTTGCATACTTTAATAAAACTTTAAAATATAATAAACATCATTAACTTTAAAACATTGAAAATTTTCATTTATTTCTTCAGGAAATTCGATTAAAAATTGTGAAAATATTTGGAATAAATAATAATTTTAATAATTTTTTTAACCTTACAGTGAACATACTAAATTAGTTTAAAAATAAAAATTTTTTAGAAAAATGAACCTAATTTAAGTGACAAACTATTAAACAAATAAAAAATAATTGTGAAGTGAGCAAAAAAATAACAAAAAGTTAAAAGGCACAAAAGAAATGTTACCAATGATGAATCAACGTCTTCCTTTACCGCCGCATCACGGTTTGGGACTGTTAAACTCATTCATGCATCATGCTAGTCCACTTGATCTCATGACTACTGCTGCACATCATCATCATCATGATCATCCACCGACACGCACCTACAATACACAACCGTCCTTTGTTCCCTCCGATCCAACTGAGAATGAATGCAAAATTGTCGAATACCGTGGACAGAAAGTGGCCGCATTCATCATCGGAGGTGAAACGATGTTATGTCTGCCACAGGCATTTGACTTGTTTCTCAAAAATTTGGTGGGAGGACTGCACACAGGTTATTTAAGTACATCAATCAATTACATTGTGTTTATGATTAACTTTTATATGAATGTACAGGATCTTTTGTACTTCATACAATATGCAGTGATGAGACTTGCTCGGAAATTTCTGATAGGCTAGATTAAGATAATTTTTTGGAAGCAAATTTGAAGTTTTTATGAATTTTTAGCATAAAATTCACAAGTTTATATTTTTATAATTTTTCTTGTTTTTTTTTTTAAAAAATTATTTTTGTCACTAAAGTAAATCGAAAATTGGATTCTTAATTTAATTAAATTTTCTCAGGACCTTAAAAACTCTCACTGCATAATAGTTTCATTAGAATTTCTAGCAAAATCCTACAAAGATTTGCTAATTGGAAAAATTTTCTCTCAAAATCATGAATCCAAAACTTTTAATATAATTTAAAATTTTCATCACTAAACACATGAAAAAGAACCACAATTAATACAAAGATCTTTAACTTTTTTCTCTCTCTTTTCACATTATTTCTTCCCACGAAAAATCACAACACATGTTAATAGTTCACTCAAAGTTGAAACGTTTGGATATAACACCATTAGTTTGTACAGTTGAACAAATCCGATTACTTCGAGGACTTGGTGGTGAGTTGATGATTATTATTATGATTTGTGTGCTTTTCTGTTAAGATTTTCACATTCTTTTGTGGGGAATTAATGGCTGGTGGATTAGCATTACACATAGAATCTTTTTGAGGTGCAGATTTTTGGGAATTTTAATTAGCTTCTGGAATTTAAATCTTGTGAAATTTGTTTGTTCATGAAAATTTTAATTTTTTTGTGGATTGATTTTTAAGCACAAAATGGGGTTTCTTATAAACTAGCATTTTTGTACAATATACTCCGTTTCAATTGGATTCGCAGTGCCTTCAGTTGGATTCACCGAGTCACTGATACACTTTTTTCTAAACCAGTATTTCTCAAGCATTTTTCACTCGTGCCTCACTAGCCGGCATTTTGAATATTTTGTATACCTAAGACTGAAAATAAATTTAATTCACAACAATTAAGTAGTAACGTTGCTAAAGTATGTCTAATAAAATAATGAAAAGTTAAAAAAAAATTGAAAAATAAGTGAAAATTTAGTGAAAACTTGCAGAAAATTTCAATTCTACGAGAATTTTGCGGCTTACATGCACATTAGTGTGTCGCTGTACACAATTTGAGAATTATTGCATTATTTTGTTTCGGTTCAGTCACATTTGTCTCTAAAATTGCCAAAATTTTATTTCATATGTTACGAAATTAAGCTTGCCGGTTTATTGAGTCGCGAGTAAATATATCCAAAAGCCAATAGTCTTAATTCTAAAGAACGGACGCAAAATTAAATTGAAAAAAAAAATCAAATTTGTAACTCTTCAAATTAATTTATCAAAACCAATCTTCTTCATTCATTAGCACTGCAACCAGGCGTAAATCGATGTAAATTACTATCGAGTAAGCATTTTGATATTTTATACCGGGACTGTACACAAGCAAGGTAAGGAAAACTTAGAAAATTCTCCCACTTTATTTTTCTTCAGACATATTTTCCCTTCAATTTATTTATTGTTACAATTGCTGTTGATATTTATTTAGCAACACACCCTAACTATGACTTATTATGAGAAAAAAGTAAAAAAAGTGAGGAAAATTTGCTCACAGAAGGGTGAATTTTGCTGTTGCTCTTATCCTTTCGCGCTGTTTGACCACCGGAAAAAATATATAACCCCCAAAAAAAATCATGAAAAATCCATGAGGATTACAAATATTAAAAGAGGGACAACAATTTAAATTGTGTGAGATTTTTATGTCCAGAATATTGTGTGAGAGGTTTTTCCGGAAAATTTTCTGCTTTCTTTGAGGGAAAAATTCATGCATGATTTTTATTTTTTCAAAAAAAGTCATTCACCCTCATCATCAGTTGTTGAAATTTTATAAATACGCACGTATCTCTCGTACATATAATTTCTTTTAAGTACATAATATATAAATTTTTCATGGGGTCAAGGTCATCCTTACAGATAAAAAAGAAGAGCAGAGATTTTTTGTGTCTTAACAGCAATTTTTTAATACCAACTCATTTATTTCTTTTACAGATGCTTGTCGGTGAAGCCAAATGAAAAGTAAGTATTTTTCATCTTTCTCAATTATTAATTGCATGAAAAAGATTTTTTTACTTCTTCTTCTTCTGTTCTGTTCATCACTCAATTTCTTCTTCTTCATTACATTCTTATTCTCCCTTTCGAAAAGGAGAGAAATGCCTTTTATCGATCAAACATTTCTTTTTTGCCTTTTTATAATAACATTTTTTATGAGTCTTTTTTTTTAAGAAATGAATTGGATAGAATTCGAAAAGTAACTGAAAGGAGGGAAATTTAATAATTAAAATTTCATTTTCTTTAATTAATTTATGGTGTACAAACAACATTAACTAAGAAATATTGAAAATAAATAGAGGAAGAGAGAATTAATATGATTTATTTAAATCAACAATCCATAACCATTTTAAAGAAGTCCATTAAGAGAAATTATTGGATAATTAATTATTTTTGTAGTTCAATGAGTTCGATTAGTGTAACTAGAAATTATGAATATTAATTAATGAAAATTAAATAATTATTAAAGTATATTTCGGTTATAATCTTCATATATGATCCAAGCATCACAAAAAAGTAGCTAGGGTACCACTACGTTGATGACAAGACGTAGAGGTGCCCTGGTGGCTGGTTTCAACAATCGGATGACAGTCTAAAAAAATGCAACTTTAAGCCTTAATAAAACATATTTTATTTCATTCAGTGACTGCACTGTGTTGAAAAGTGCTGAATTTTGCATAATAAAATGAGCATTGGGGGTGTTTACTGATCAAATAACACAACTATTAGCGTAGCTATGGTTCCAAGTTTTCGTTATTTGGTTAAGATTTATTGAGTTTTGAGCCCCCTAAACCGTAGCTACCCAGGAAAATTCCCCACTTTTTTCACCATTCGCCCAAATTTGTGACCCCTGCTCAAAATGCGACACCCTAGTTACTTCCCTATACCCTCTCTGACTTAATAATTGAATGAGCAAATAAAATTATGTCAAGCTACATAATTAGAAAATTTTTACACACATAAAATAACCATAAGATTAGTTTAATAAGCAATTTCAATGCTATTACAGCAATAGTTCCAATACATACATGAAATTGATTTGCTGTCCATTAAGCTGTAAAATATTTTCTAAAATTACACAGAGCAAGTTAATTGTATTAAGTTCTGAACTGCAATCAAAATAACACAAATAGTTGCTTTAACATTTCCAATTTAATTCACATAAATTTACGCTCAAATTAAAATCTCGTGCTGAACACAGAAGAAGAAATAACAAATTTCCTCGTAAAATTTTAAAACTTCTAATAACAAACTTCAAGTCTAACCTTAACATGAAAAAAATCATCATCAACGTCAATCAAGAAAAATTATCGTTAATAAAAATTTTTACAATATTTTCTTCAACTCTCAATAATTTATATGTATGCTTATAAAAATAGCAATAGACGAGGACGACCGCCAAAGCAAGGTCTCCCCTTTGATGATTTCAATGATGATGAGCCTGAACATGGAAAGAAATATCGATTAGATGATAAAGAATCAAACAGTGATACAACACAAGAGGACGGAAATGGTAAGCAGTCATCTTTTCTTTAAATTATTGAGTCTCTGCCATTTTAATGTTTATTGGTGGTCAATTAAATGAAGACGGTACGAATGGAATTCAAATTGTTATGGTTGTTCATTGACTCGTTGCGAATTTTTCAAATTGTTGGGTTGTTTCCTTAAAATGGGGGGATTTTTTCATAAACCTTGAACTAAGCTGTCCATCAACTTTTGACAATGAAAATTGGATTTTTGGAAAAAAATTTTTAGTACAAAATCTCAGACCCCCCTACGAATAAGTGAATTAACCCTTAGGAAAAAAGTTGTTTAAAGTCTTCACAATTCCAGGTTAACCGCTTTATCAATTTACCATTAATAAAATTCATTCCTTCATAGCAATCATCATTCGATGCATATTTGCTTCATTCATAATTCATTATTAACTTTTGTTCTTTACAATTTCCATTGAATGTGTTCAGGTAAATCGAAATACCCATCTCTACCCAGTGATTATAATCCATCTGCGATGCATTTGAATCACATACAATTTATGCAAATGAATCAACATCGATTAGCACAATCAAATGCAATTATGGGGCAGGAATTACAGGCACAACATTTGCAAAGAGCAATTGAAGAAAATAACAATAAAAATTCAAATCTTGCAAATTTACATCGACCAAATCTGTGGGAGACGTGCAGTGCTTCCTATGAAAGTTTCGTTAAAAATCTTGAAAGGTAAAAAAAATTTGTTTTTGCAATTCAAATTAAGGAATAATAAAAAAAATTGTGCATGAATAAAAAACAATTTATGTAGATTGCGAAAGGAAAAACTCGAAGAGAATCTCGAGAATGAGAAAAGACGACATTCAGAAAATGGCACGCCAAATGAAAGTCCCATTTTAAATTTATCAAAGAACCGTGAGCGTTCAACATCACCTGAATATAATCATCGAAATGATGCATCGTCGCCGGGTGCAGAGAGTGCGGAAAATATGGATGCGCATGAAGAGCGTTCAGATGATATGGAAGTGTCCGAAAATTCACCTCGATCGCGTTCACATACACCACAACTTGGAAGCATGAACAATAAGTTGAATTATAATCCACGCGACTTTTCACGTCCCGCACCAACAATTGCATTCCCATCAACAGAAATTTTACTCAGAAACATACAAGAGTTGCTTAAAGTTGTGTTGGAAAACTCCATACAGCAGGAGAGACAACTGAGTTTTGAGAAAGGTAAGGAGTAGAAAAATTGTGGTCACGTCGACATTTACTGACAGACAGACGAATTATGAAACGTTAATAGCAGCTTGTGCTATAAAGAAAAATTCTGTTCAAAATCGAATTATTGTCAATATTATTAACGAGCACATCGAAATGATAAATAATACATGTGCATGGCTACATTTCAAGTACATGTGAGAAAGAAATTAATTGTAATTTATCAATTGCCATGTTTCCCCAATGCTTTCCTTGTTGAAATCACCTGTTAAGTGCGTTGAGTAATAATATGCTTGCACGGAATGATTTGAAGAAATTTTATAATTTTACGTTTCTTTTTCTCGTTTGCGGAATGAAGAGAAATAAAAAGTTTCCATTTCATCTCAAGCTTGTTTACAAATCAAGCTTCAAGACGACTTTTTTTTGTTGTTGCTGTTGTGCATTACAAAATTGATGATGAAACTAATGAGATAATTTCTTATTTATGAAAGAAAAATTTTTTAGACCGCAGAAACAATTTCGATGTCTTTAATTATAAGCATCCCGAAAATGTCCATGCAATGCATTTTTGAGCAGGAATTTCAAACATGTTCAATTACAGCAAATTATTAAAAATTACAACCAATTAAAACAAATAGCAATTACCCCTAATAAACTCATTCTGCTTCCATTCATGAAATTCTTCAAAAAAAAGTTAATAATCTTCATCTATTATTCTCCTTTACATTCCGTCGACATCACAACAAGGTGGTATTTAAGAAAAATTAAAAATTGAAATTAACTAATTTATCAATTTCAAATAATCGTAACGCCAAGCACATGCTATTTATTAGCGCTAACTCAATAAGTAATTCATAAGAACTGTTTCTCTTTCTTTTCCTGCTGAATAAAATTAAACACCGTGAGTTATTGAATCGAATACAAATGAATAAAAAAAATATGAAAGAAAGAGACGTAGTTAAGAAGTAGTAGAAATAATAATTTATTACCCCTTTCTCTGTATACTTTTTAATTATAGCTGAGTTGAAGATGAATGCTTTGAGAGAACGTGAAATTAACAGCAGTTTGGAGCGTCGATTGTCGGAAGAGCAGAAGCTGAGAGGTAGGTTTTCTTATTAATTTGTTGCTACTTTTCTTTTGACGAAGGGAAATGCGATTTTTATAGAGATTTATTTGTCTGACTTAATTTTAAGTCATTTGCTATCTTGTATCTCAAATTTCATTCATATTTGAAAAGATTCGCGGAAATTGCGCTTACCTAGCTTATAAATGTGATTCAATATGATTTATTTCTTTTGTTACTGCACAGAAAAGATTTATTCAGATGTCACATTTTATCAAACTAAAATCGTTAGAAATTGAATTTTTTTTTGTCTCGCAGACATAAATGAGATCGAGTTACGGGTAACTAACTAATTTGCAGCATAAAAACCTGTTGCAGAAAAAAAATCGATAGATCTCTGTAAAAAAATAATTTTTTATGTCTGCCTCACTCTAACTGCTGCGTAATATGAGGTGGTCTTGCTTTTTGATGGAGGATGACAAAAAATTAAAATTCATTTTTTTCACTTTTCCTTTTTCTCTCTTTCATCATCATCATCATTCGTTGTTGTCGTACGAACATTGATTTAATGACTCGACGCTGCATACGCACATACATTATAACATACAGTCTTATATCAAAAGCGATACAATCGAGATCGAAAATATCGATTTAAATTGCAGAAGCAGATTGAAGAAGAATATGAAAAACATAATCGTTTAGAAGAGATTCTGAAGAAATCTGGCACAACTGATACGTTGAAGAAACTTGCAGGTGAATAAACATAGATGTGGATTAATATTTTTTTTAGAAGGAATTGAAGCCTGAATTTTTTTGTTTATATTTAGATAAATTTTTGTATCCATTTTGTCTGAAAGTCTGAATGAGTTTTAAGAAGTGGAAGGGACTGTTCACTTATGATGTCCTGGAGAGGGGGTCTAAAAATCCCATTTTTGATGGACGCCATTTGTGCACGGATCCTTAAGAACTTATTCGAAAATGTATAAATTGTCAAATAAAACTCATATTGAGCCTAAGCTTGAAGAAACAAATGAAAAGTTTTTAATTCCTTTAAAGTCTAAAAATGCGCTTAAAATAAAAAAATATTTCTCCTTTATCTTTTCAACAGAGTTTCTGCGAGACAGCAAGAAAATGTTTAATAACAACATCTCAACAGGAAACAACAACATCAACAACAATAGTATTAAGACAACGGCGAAGGATGATGAGAAGAGTGATGACGAGAAACGGTCAAAGGATGTCGGATCGAATGATACCAAGGAAAGTGAAATTTCTAGTCCAAAGTCGAATTAATCTAATTAGTCACAAGTCGTAATTTTCTGACGTACATATAAATATAATTAAAATTAAATATAATAAAAATTTAAACATAAAATGCTCAATATTTTAATCCCACAATTTTAAATACTCGGAATAATTGTGTAAATATTAATGAAATGAATAAAATTTTGATGATCATTGATTACTCCTTAGATCTCTCTAACACAAAATGAGTTTTAATTTTTGCAACAAAAAATCTTTACTTGTATTTGTGAGTCGAACGATTCCTTGATTGTAGTTGAAAATTTTCTTATAAGAAACTTTTCATGACGTCATAATTGATTGAAGTCTGCATACAAATAGGGTGAGTGTCGACATGAGCAGCATGAGATATTTTTTTTACTCGCCGTCTCTCGTTTCATTTCGTTCCGATTCTTAAATTTCATATCAGCTAATTCCTCTCTTCGTCTTCCCTGTTTTTTAATGTCCTCGTTTACAGTGATATTTGATTAGGACAATTTTTAATGTTATTTTGGGTGGTGTAAGGCAAATAAGAACATCATCAAATTTCCCTTTTTAAGGCATTCCTTACATTTGTTTTTCCTTCCATTTATTTGCTTTTAAAATGAATAAAGTCGATAGGGGGTATAAGATGATTTTTGAGTGGGAAAGGGGGTTGATTTGACAAAAGGTTACGATGATATTCTTGGACTGGTTTTGAAAATATTTTTTGGAATTAAATAAAATTGAATTTTAGCATTTGAAAAATATTTTTAATCTAAAAATTAAGAAACTTTTAAATTTTTGTAAATTATTCTTCACACAGTGATAATAAGCATTCACATGATTCAGTAAAAATTCAATGATAATTTTACACCATCAATCTCACATGTTGACAATATAAAATCCCAAATGGCCATAATAACAAACGATGAATTTCAAACTTACAAATTTAATTTGATATTAGGATCATTAGATTCCCTCGTGAATTAAAATATCAATCAAAATGCAGACTCTGCTTGACGTCCACAGTTTGTTTTAAATATTTAAGGAGGCTTGTTGGAAATTAACAAAAAGGAAAATGTTAAATAAATAGAAATTTGTTTTGCTGGAAGTAAGTTTAGAATTATTGGTGGTCAAAATGACCTATTTTTTTAAAAAAAATTCAAACTACTTTAAAAATAAAATTCATTTCCTCAAATTCTTATTTTTAAAAAATTTAAATTTAAAAACAAAATCAAATATTTTAAATGTTTTAGATTTTTTTAAATGTTAAACTGTTTCTAGTCTTTTTTAAGTCTTATTTTTTTAACCATAGGTATTCAGTATATAGGACCATATAGTATTAAGAACCAGGACGTATTCAGGGAGGGGTTTTGGGGGTCAAACTTCCCTTTTTTGGGAAAATTTTTCAATTTGCAAGGGTTTTTTAACAAAAAATTCAAAAATCCCGTTCATTCAAAAAATCAAACCTTCTCCTTCGAAAAATTTCTACGATATTAAGGATTCTAAAAGTAATGCAAAATACCAAAATTAATAAATAAATAAGTCTCAAAATATAAGTTAATTCTGATAAATTTAAAAGTTCCACTTTATTTAATTTAATTTCTTATTTCCCTCCACCTCATTTGCCATACCTCATAAAATATCATAAGATGCAAAAATTTATTTCATCTCATTTCCATTATTAATAATTCAACGCAAAATAATTTTAAAAAATTTCTCTGCTTCTGTTCGAACCTGAAAAAAATAATATTTCTAAAATGTGTAAAACCGAAATATTTAAGAGGGCATAATTTTTCTCAGCTCCTTTTCACAGCTGAGACCTGGCACAAGGATGAAAATTAAGTAATGTTTGTGTTACATGTAAAATTTAGATAAGTATTGAAGATATTTTATGATTGTCATAAAAACATGAAAAACATCATCACTTCAATTTCGGCAATTGTTTATTTTTTGATGCTCAATTACACAGCTGCAGTGCATTCTCATTACATTCTTTTTTCTTTGTTATTCCTTGTATTACATTACATTAGATTGTAATACATTAATATTATTATTGAGGATATCAAAATATCCTCGATGAATATCTTTTTATTCATAAAATAAACATACACCCGCACAATTATGATAAAATGTACTCATCACTTGATATTGTCATCACAAATCAAATTTAAACTCTTTATCACGTATCACTTTTTTTTCTTGATTATAAAAGGAATTGGTTTGATACATTAAATGCGATGGAATAGAGATTATTTCTAGGAACACTTTGGTCTTTATAAGACATTTATAAAGAAGATGATGGAAAGTTGCAGGTATTTGTATGGGTGAAATGGTATCGGATGTCTGGGTGGTTTCTGGGTTCAATTTTAGGCCAGATTTAGTTGAAAGTGCAATATTCATTTCACTGAACTAGCCACGGACTCAGGTCATGTTCTGGTTAGACGTATTAAAGACTTTGGTACAGAATATGTCTTCTTTACTATGTTTACATGGAAAAGTTTTGAAAAATTTCATAAAAATGCGCTTCTTTTAATAATTTCCTCTAATTTGTCATTCATTGAACATCAAAGATATTCGATATTTATTACGTGCCCTGAAAGCATTTATATACGGGTATTGAGAGAATAAAAATCTGTTTAATAGATAAAATCACGTTCTATAATTATTTGATGATAGTCATCTATACATATCTATACATTTTCATTAATTATTGTTAATGATGAAAATAAATTGGATGTAGTTGCAACTTACAGTGCAATAAATACACAATTCCTATAGCAACTGAGTCAAAAAAGGAAGAAACAAAGAGAAATTCTTTTAAGGACGTAAAGCAAATTTAATCCAGAGCATGTAGCACTTAATATTCTTCCAGATGAGAACATTAAATTTTAATAATGTCTATATAAGCGGAAAATCGAGCGCGAGAAATAAAACAAAAGATAGCAGAATTATAATTTAAATTTCTTTCATTTTTTCGGTGTAACCCCTTCATATTATCTCCTATTCCTATTATTGCTTTTATTATTTTTTATGATCATAATAAGAAGAATAATATAATTTGAAAAATTTAAGGATGTAGTTGTCTTATTAACGCATTTGAAGGTGGCTTTTTAATGGTTTTTGTTTTTGACATTTTTGTGCCTTAACCAGGTTTGTACCCAAAGAGAATGAGAAATCCTGTAATTTTAAAAGCAATATGAAGCAGAACAGAGATTTTCAATTGACATGTAATCAATGGATCCCTGTAAACCTGGTGACTAGGTCAAACAGGTCTAAACCCCCTCCATCCAGAGTATATCCAGGGGTTTTAGAGGTCAAATCCCCTCATAATTTTTGAAAACCAAAACAGTTCTGATTCGAAAAGATATCCAAAAACAAGGTCATGATGAAAAGATATCCAACAAAATTGGAACCTTCAAAAATACTGAAAACGCCTACATACCTAAAATTTTTATAACCAAACTCTGAATTAGCAAGCAGCATGGAGCAGAAATGGTTTTTAAATTCGCAAAAAATTATGAAATTGTGAAATTAATGCTCTTTTTTGACGACAAATCAAAATTAAGGACAAAATGACACAAACATTTCAACTTTCTAAAATAAAAATGCTCAAAATGAAAATATAAAGGAATAAAAATTATTAAATTTCACACCCTTTTCGTTATCATTTTTTATATGCTCATATCTTCTTTTCTCACTCCCCTTTCTCCACCCGAGCCAGACTTTTATTTCTTTTGCTCATCTTACATATTCATAGAGCCATAAGTAAGTACATGCACATGTAGATGTACAAAGAATGAAAACAATTTTCACTTAAAATTTAATTTATTCTAGAGTTATTATATTCTCATCTGACAACAATATACCTTCCATTCTTTCCTTCTTTATACACGTAAATCTGAGTGCAATGGAAAAGGTGAAAATTTGAAAATATTTTTTTTACTTTAATTATTTTCTGTTTGGATGATAAGATATAATAAAGTTATATGTGTTTGCAATCTGATTAAATATTAGCACGGTGAATTTAATTTTGTGGATTTCATATATGTTGCACTTTAATTTCAAATTTTTAAATTACAATAATAAATTACTGCGTAATTTAGCGACATCATAGAAACAAACAGAAATTAAATGACCGAACGATAGCCAATAATAAAGATAATGTTCGTTCGTAATCTCCTTCAAATGAACATTATAGTATCAAATTTCTGCTTAAATGAATGCGGAAATTCACATAAAATCATCAGGAAATAAAATTTTCATTTCTCATCATTTTCACACATGAAAGTGGAAGTGGAAAAAGAAGAAATAAACTAAATGACATAAACAATTATATGAGATACACACATATTTACTGACATAATCTATGTCATGTGAGCAATGTGATATGAGTTTAACTTTATTAAGTAATCTTTATTGGCAATCATAAAAATAAAATTCATAATATGAAATGGACTTACAGCTACAAAAGTATCTTTATCGCAATTGATGTTGCAAATACAGAAATGTATGATGTGAGAAAGAGGGCAGTGGTGATTTTTATTGATGCAATTTTTGTAAACGAGTAGACGTATTTTTGAACTCAATACTAGGAATTTTATGCAGAGGTAGCTAAATTCAGACAAATTTTTCCCAATTTATACTCTAGTGAGCTGAAATGGTTTAATTGGGTTTGAAAATTCTGGTTTAGTGGATCAGAAAATTCTCGTCCTGATCTATGCATCGACAGTGCCTAATTTGAGTAGTTGCTTAGTGCTTTTGTATCTAATTTCTGCAACCACGACACTACGATCATTTGGTCGAGACTCGATATTGATTTCCAGTCATTAAATTTTTTAAACAAGTAGATATTTAGCCATGATTTTTTTGGCTACACCCTTGACAACTAGGAACTAAAATCAGCTCAAAGTCGACTCGGAATTTGTATGGTGTGAAGTCGAGGTCTGATTCAAATTACAGAGTTAGAAAATGCGCTTTAAGCACTTCGAATGTCATCAAAATATTTACATCCTCAGTTTTTTTGATGAGTTGATACATTTTCCCAACAGTTAATAAAACACATTAAACAGTATTGGACATTCAAGCATTATTATCACCATCATCAAAGCAATTGCAAATGAAATGAGAAATTTTTATGGAATCACATCGTAATATCGTCTGATTATTGCATGTTGAATTCATTCGATGTTGATGATGATGGCTATTAATAAATGACCGTGTAATGAAAATACAGTCAGTCATGAATTTTATGCTGTTAAGGGAGGGTGTGAAATTTATTTCCTAGAAATTCATATCTGTTTCGTGACTTGATCATTGACGTTAATCTTAATTTTATCTTCCTTGTGCAACTTTGTATTGAACAGAAGTTTCCTGAAAATCATATGCATTTTGTCGAATTTCCTTGGATATAAATGCGCTATGTACACATGATTAGCTTCTAATAATTTCTCCCTATTATTACATTGTTGTGAATAAACCAAACATATCATTAAATTAAATTACATTTTTTTTCAATTTCATCCTCCATCAACATAAATGCTTCCATCTTCCCTCAAAAGTTTCTTTTTTGTTCATCCAACTCCTCAGCAAATGTTAAGTTACTGACTTCATCATAATCATAAGTAACAAATTTTTTATTCGGAATGAATAATTAAATTCTTCATTTACATACACAGTCATTCATCATGCAGCCGCTAGCTAGTGACATAAAAAAATGTCTCGATGACAATTGTGGGGAACGAGAATGAGTGAAGTGAAAAGAGCAAGGAGTCATGGTAACGATTATTATTTATCATTTCAACTTCTCACATTCAACGAATAAATTTTTAATTTTGGTAATTTTTCATTTTCTGCTGTCTTTCTTTTCGACAGTGGCTTACATACTTTTCGTTTTTATTCAATATGTGTCGCAAGGATAAAGGTAGATTTTCTTCATGCGATATAGAAGTGAAGTTAAAGGTGTAGAGGTGAAAATTAAAGTCCAGTATGTAGTTTGTGTAAATCTTGAGATTTGAACTCAGAACCTTCTAAAAGATGGATCACTGATATCTGATCAGGTATCTTAATCATTCGGTCTTATAGTTAATTTGATCATTATGAATATTATCCATACATATATGCATCCTGTAATACTGAACAGCTTGTACGCTAGGGGTTGGAAAATTATTAACAATGCCCCCTTAAAACATCCCCTTTCTTCAAAAGGGTAGCCAGAAGAGGGTACTAGATTAACACCCAATACAATTGTTTCTAATTTCTAAAAACCAGTAAAAATTAAATTCAAAAGCTAAGTTTCATAGATTTTTTTGAAAGTAAAAAGCCCCCTCAAAAATCCTGCTTAGGGTCATAGGTCACTGACCAGTCAAAAATAGTAAATCATCCCAAGGAAAAATCAACCCATGTCAGCATCTAAAGAAACAATGAAAGGTGAATTATGTGTGATGTGGTTTTTACAGCGATGACATACTTTACAACTCATCATCCATCCATGTACTCATCCCTACCAGCATATCATCATCATCATTCTTATTGTCAGTATCCTCAGTTTGAGAATAATATTGTGATATCGTATTTACAATTAGAATCGTGTTTATGAATATTCCTGTGTGATTTAAATTTGATGATGAGTGCTGTTGTTGGTCGTATTTCCTTTACATTCTCTGTGTTCTCGGTAGCAACAACCCTCATTTTTAAATCATAATAAAAAATAAATATGATAACACACATTTAAAAATAACGATTTCTGTCTTAATTTGGACACACTGTAATTAATAAAATTGTCTTCTTTTGTTTCTATTCATTAAATTCATTTTTTATTTTAACCATTTTTCCATGTACATAAACACACTTTTCGTGTGAAGTGTTGAATTTCCTTTCCCCTCTTTTGTTTTTCTGCTGGCTGGTGCCTGATCCACACAAAAGGTTGGCAATTTTTTATTGTCATTTTATTGCATACATTGTCATTTATTATACGCATATATGTCTGCGTAAAATAATGAAAAAAATATTTTTAATGAATTTTACACACAATTTAAATTATTAATTGGGTTTAATTATATGTAAAAAATTGTAAAAAGGAGAATGAAAAGATGAACAATGAATGGAAGAGTTTATTAAAATTCAAATAATTCATAAACATGATGTAAATAATGTGTAAGGTGAAACTGGAGAGAAATTCATCATTTCCCTTTTTTGGATGTGTGCTATCTGGATTTAACAAGTTGAAAGATGATGAACTCTCTTATGGAAATTGAACATACTTTTCGTAACCCAGTTTTCAGTAAAGGATTGAATTTTTAATGAAAATGAATTCGTCATTTTCGTTAGGCTTAGAAACTTAATGATTTTCATGAATTACAGTCAATTTAATATTATATTTTCTTAAAATTTGTCTATATTACCGTTCGTGGTATCAGAGTAGAGTGAAATCTGTTGTATGGAGCTATATCTCTGATTTTCTAAACCTCGATTTTTGCACATTTTATATTTGCATAAAAAATAATTTAATTTGAAATTTTTAAAAAACTTAAATTTACATTTTTTGTGATCATTATATAAAGCCATTACAGCATAGTTCTCCAAATACAACAATTGCAGGCTAAAAAATCAATGCCTTAAACAAACAAAACTACTTCAAATTACATTCATTGAGCAAAAAGGAGCTGAAAGAAGTAAAAAAACTATTTCAAAAGATCAATTTTCCACTTATCTAAAAATCTACATAAATACACTACTTTCATGCTGTGCTAAGGCAGCAAGATGAAAATAAAAGCAAAAAATATGTAAATCACTTTAATTTCCATTAAATGAGAAAAAAATACACAGCTTTTTTATTGCCTTTTATTTTCTTCAATGTCGTACATGGCGCTCTATCTTAAATTGTCGAGTTAAACGAAGCAGAGATAATTAAAAAAATTTCAACAAGCTTCAATTTTGAATGGATATAAACGCAGTTATTTAAATGTAAATGTAAAACATTTGAACTTTACTCGATGTCAGGCTTGCTTGGGCACTTGAAATTGCTGAGCAGTTAGGTAATTATGGGGATGATAATGTCAAGAACGCAATTTGATAGTGGAAATGGAGTTGGATAGAAAATAATATTCAAATAAAAAGTTTCAAGGCCTAGATGTCATGTTGAAGTTTTTTTCAATAAATTCTTCAAAGTATATTCCAAGAATGTACCCCTAGGATACCCTACCTATCCTACTCTACCCAAGGTGTTCCTGGTAAGATTTTGGTACTAAAAGACATGCCATTTAATGTTTTGGACCAAATAATATTCCATATCAACTAATGTTTGTGTCCATCTTATAGATGAAGATTTGATAAGTTTAACTGCTCTTTTCAGACAACCCGACGAATTTACAGCAATAAAGATTCTTCATTCAAACCAAACTATTTAATTTAATCCAAAAATTGAAAGGAAAAACGGCAAAAATAAAGGAACAAAATTATCAAGATTAACATCATCATCCAATGAGTATGTTGCATGTAGTTATACTGAGTTCATCACATAATTGGATTTCTAAATGGCATCGCACAAAAAAGCAAAACAAAAATTTTATTACACATCAACACATCGCACTGTGATTTTAATTATCTTAGATAAAATTGTCCCTATTGTCTTTTGTCACTTCCATCTCTCTCTCTCCTGCACTAATATACATGAAAATGATGTTAAATAGGCTAAAAGCCGCTAAAATTCTCTAATTGAAATTTTTTCTCTAAATGATGTCTTTGGAGAAGTACAATCTAATTAAAATCCCTGTGATATTTTTGTTTTGGAAGTTTTCATGCTCAGAAGTTGAATTTTGAATGACTTATTTATGCATGACATCAAATGTTAAGGCTAAGGTACTGTAAATTAATTGCAATTTTGTCACAGTGTCTGAGACTTGTCAAAAATTCATTATAATTTATATAATCACAAAATCTATAATATATTTAACAAAAATAATATACAGACCGTCAACAGACATCTAGCGCCATCTATTGAGACGACATGAGAAATTTCCCACAGACTTCTTTTTCCTTATCGCTGGTGAAATATCGAAAATGCAATTCAATTCAATTTTCCCTCTTCTTTTTCTCATGACTCGCTTACCTTATACATCTTTATTCACATATAATATTAATAATTATTATATTCTCCTCAATATGGCATTGATAAAATGAAAATAAAGAAGAAGAACAAAAAATAATTTTATGTCCATTGTCTCTTTCCTTATTTTGTCTTCATATGCAACATAATACAAATATTTATTCAATTTACTTTTTGTTTTCGTATTGTGACTCTCCGCAATGGATAAACAAGCCAACAAACAGAACGAGAAAAAAAGGTCGTATGTAAGATTCAATTCTTATATGCTTTTTATAGCGAAATAAGGAGGAAGATTAAGAGAGAAAAGAATAATGTAATTGCAAACAATCTAATTAACAGACAGATCATCTTGTTGTTGTTTCCACATTCCAAAAGTGCTCAAGAAAGACCACGATGGATGTAATGTGAGAATAAAGATGGTCAAAATTAACTTTTACTTTTCATTTTCATAGAATATGTATTAAGAATTTGTACAATTATTGATAGCTTTTGGTAGATTTCTAGGCTAACTGCTGCTTTTTGGGGTCAGTCTAGAGTTGCCTACAATATGGGAAATGGTAAATTATCGAGTTTGGGTGACAGAATACCAGATGATTCAGCAATCAAACCTGTAAGTGGGGTCTAAACTGCTTCTTTGATGACAATTCTAACTGTATCCAAAAACGTGAGGTTCTTAATTCTGCTACTTAATATAGCAGTATATAGGCTTCAAAAAAGGATAACATGCCATTACGAGGTTAGAATTCTTGATCGAGGGATTACTAGGTACTTAGGTACTTCAGTTAATCATTTCAGCTCACATTTCCTGTATTATACTTTAACCAAATAAATATTAACAAGTGTATCACTGAGATAAAACAATATTTGACCAAATGAATCACATATGTTAACCATCATGCAAGGAGAAGAGGAAGAAAAATACATTCTATTGATTCTTTTCGATTGTTTTATATTTTTACGAATCGATTATATCGCATAGTGGGATAAAAAGTCTAAATGAAGTCATTAAATGAGAAGAGACAATGTGCGGAATGTCTCAGGCGAAATGCACGATTTTTTCTGCCTGCTCGCCTTCGTTATTTCTTGTTAACTCATTCGAGTTATTGCAAGAATGTACATTAATATCTTTATTTTATTTCTTAACTGGCCTCCCTCTCGTTCTCATCGCACGATGCTAAGATCTGTTGAAATGTGATAAGATTTACTTTTTTTTTCAGAATTAAGGAACAAGAAAGTATTTGGACTGAAAACATGAAAAATTTACAATTCACCCCAGAATAAAGGAAGGACTTTAATGGGCCTTAAATTGACATCAGAAATGATGCTTATTATAAAGGCAAGAGAAAAAAGACTCTTTTAATATATTTTTATTATACCTCAGCATCTTTCAGCGGACTTTAATTATTTCCTATAATAAAAAATATTCCTTTGGTTAATATTAATCTCGTGAGTATGATAAAAAATAGCACTTTGTCGGTCTACACTGCGTCTGAAAATGGTTAGTGCTGGGTATAATTTTTTTTCTCATGCATTTTCAATTTTTTAAGGGGTCCAAAAAATTTTTGGAGACAAATTTGAATCTCAAAGGGGGACCTGACCCCTTTGGACCCCTTCCTGTATATACCTCTGTATGTATCATTTGAAAAATCTCTAAAAGAAGTCTAAAAATTATGATGACTGTTTAAAATTGGAACCTTTGATTTTTTAACAAATAAATAATTTTTTGTAGCTATTCCTCAAATTTACTGCGCTTTTGTCGGGTGTGTTGCATAGGGCTGACTTTTTATTCTGCAGAATTCTGGAGAATTCTGGTAAAATAATTCTGGTCAGATATTTTGCAGAATTCTGAACAGAATTCTCCAGAATTCTGGAAAATTATTCTGCTTCTGAATTTTTGCGATTCGCAAAAATAAAATTCAGAATTATTCTGGAGAATTCTGATTCCAACAGAATTCTTTCAGAATTCTGATAAAAACAGATTTTTTTCACGAATTCTATTAGTAGTCAGAGTAAGTGTTTGAAAATTTGATTTTAAAAAAACATTTGGTTTTTGTAACATAACGAATTTAAAGATTAAAATGATTAAATTATTCGCTTAGCGACCCCGGAGGAAAATTCAAGCCATTTAAGTTTGTAAGTCTTAAGTCTTGACTATAAATTAACCTATAGATGTAGGTTGAGTTTGGTAAATATTAAATATTAATATCCAATTTCTGTGTAATTTTCAACCATTGTTAATAAAAGTTCATTCTAGCTCTGTAATATTTATCACCAGAATTCTGGAGAATTCTGTAGTTCCTCACCAGAATTCTGGAGAATTCTGTTTATTCTTATCACCTTTCAGAATTTTAAATATTTACAGAATTCTGCAGAATTCTGGTGAGGAACTACAGAATTCTCCAGAATTCAGCATAAGTCTGATTAGTTACAAAATTCTGTCGACAAATGTAAAAATTTTGAAGCCGAACGAGATATTTCTAAAATATCGAATAGATATTTGGTTAATATTGTGCCACTGCACATAAAAAATTAGAAAAAGGGTAAAAAAATTCAAATTTCACGAGATATGCGACAGACTTTAGAATTTTTTATTTCACTAGAGCATTAATTTAATCAAAATAATTAGTTTTTTTTAAATGACACAGAATGATAAAAACTAAATTAGACTTTTCATTCAATTTAATCAAAATTTTACAATTACCCAATATTTATATATGTACTAATACGTAAACGTGGAGCCCAAGATGAGCCATTGTAAAAATACGTAAAGCATTACTTGCCCAAATATAATAATTTCATTAGTTTAGTAAAATGTTAGTTAAGGTTTAAGCCTATTTTAAAAGTATACATTTTTTGAAATTTAATGGTTTTCTTAACGTATTGGTACATATATAAATATTGCTTGGAATCTTTAGATTTGAATAAGTTACTTCCACCTATTCTATTACAGTTTAATTAAAATTCTGCACTTTCCAAACTCGTATCAGAATTCTGTTGGAATCAGAATTCTCCAGAATAATTCTGAATTTTATTTTTGCGAATCGCAAAAATTCAGAAACAGAATAATTTTCCAGAATTCTGGAGAATTCTGTTCAGAATTCTGCAAAATATCTGACCAGAATTATTTCAACAGAATTCTCCAGAATTCTGCAGAATAAAAAGTCAGCCCTATGCAACATAATCCTTTTGTCATCTAAGATCTCATCCTAGACGCAATGCACATTCCCATTTATTTTCTCTCATTCCCCGCGAAAGAATGCCGAGGGAAATTTTTGTTCCTTATTCTCGTCTTTTATTTTTAATGCACAAGTATGGGTCTTGTAGGAATAATTCAAAATCATGAAAAACCATTTAAAATCGTGTTATAAAAATGAATTCTTAATTTTTTATTTCGCGGAAAATGCGATTCTTTTTACTACTTACCGTAGCTAATATTTCTTCTTTCTCTCTACGACATCCCTCTTTCCATAGAGAACGGGAGGTAAAAATATGTTTCATGTCAGTAGAAACAAAAAAAATGTATAATAACAATAATAAGATTCTATGAGATTACTTTACGTGGCATTTAATTGGACTGTGTGTGAGTTTGTGCCCTAATGAGTGGTTTGGGAAAATTTAAACAGAACAAAATTATATAAAAAAAAAGTTTTGGACGGATGAAAAAGTAAAGCTTGAGGCGGTACAATAAAGAAAGGAAGGAAATTAGAGTTTAGAACGACATGCTGCTTTTTTATTGAGCAAGAATTTTTTTTTTTCATAAAATATTTAGTGCATGGGAATAATTAAATTTCTTCAGAAGTTTTAATTTTCACCGAAAAATGTTTTGGAAAGTTCATTTTTTAAACAACCTATAAAGGATAATTTTATTGCCTTTTCAGTCGATACATGAAGGTTATAGCCATCTAGGTCCTATGGCAGACAAAATTTATTTTCTGGTATTTTTTTGGAAATTTGAAATTTTCTCATAGAACACCAGAGCCATGGCTATTCTCACTAATATAAGTGACCATTGCACTAATACATGTATCATGACATAGGTTTTGTGTAATTCACTCCAAAAAGTTTGATAACCCACTGTCCTATGGACATACTTTCATACTAAAATTAAGTAAAGTTAGGTCAGCTTAATTAATATCCTACAATAATTCCCACAATATTTCATTCGAAAGCTTCTAACAAAAAGTCTCTGCACATAAATAAAAAATTCAAATTAGTAAATTAATTACTCGCCTGTTCCAATCAACACAATGAGAAAAGGTAAGTTGGAGTTATCTGAATGACATGGAAAATAAACCACAAAACCACAAAGCACTAATGCCACTACATTACATTATGCTGTTAACTGTCAAGCACGTACCTTGTTAGCTTAATCGGATTTCCATTATCGCGAAAAAATAATCAAATGTAAAATAAAATGAAAAGGAATGAGAAGAAGAAAGGTTGGAGGAGAAGAATGAATACAAAGAAAAAGAATCCGGACTGAAAAAGAAGAGGAAACAATGGAGATGATATAAAACATTAAGAGAATCTTGAATATCATTGCAGGCGCTCGCTGATTCTAAATTGTACATAAAAACAGTAGCAATGAGAAATGATAAATCATAATAAAAAAATTTCCTTCCCTCGCACATCCACACACACAGCACAATACAATAAATGCATTTTAAAATCATTTCAAAATATGCTGATGGCTATAAAAAATTAGGAAATAATATAAAAATTATACTATAGAGCAGCAGTGGCTGGAATGCAATGTTATTAAATAATATACAAAAAAGAGAAAAATCTTATCATCAATGTTGTATCGGAGGGTGCACCTATTTTGCATAAAACATGCTACTGTTGCCCCATAATGAATATAAATCTTAATATAATATACAACAATACAGAATGGATATGTATAATTTTTTTCCTACTCTCAGCTACTTAGCGCAGATGTACAACATTCATTTACTTATGCTTCGTCATTTATTGACTTCTTATAAGAAATTAATTTTTCCTTTTTGCTTTTTTTCATGTAGGACGGACAGTCATATAGTTTTTATTTTTAACTAGTCGTAGACAGACTTGAATCTTAGTATTTTAAAAATTATTTATTTTTTGTAAGATTATCGACATAAATGTTGAATTTAGAGGTTTTCCGTTCATAAAATAATCAAAAACTCACCGTAACAAAATAGGAGTTCCTGATTCTAGTACACAAACCTCCACTTCCAAAGTGAGACAACCAACACCCAAAAAATATTGTCCATGCAACAAAATACACACATTTTTATTTATCTAAAATCTTTGGACATGAAATAAAATAAAATAACACAAAAATATTCAGAATGAACAGGAAAAAAAATTGTTACTTGTTGTAACAGCCGTCAACAGCAATTGCCAGCTTTAATTAATGTTGAGTTAAGTGAAAAAAAAACTCTTTCGCAACACATTATAAAATACATGTCGCAAAAGTTTTTATTTATTTTTTGTGCAAAATCACCCTGACATGCTGTCCTTTGATGTCCTCTTGTGACACACTAACGCCTTCCTTTTAGCATAGATTTTTTTTAAATATCATACATTCATAGTAGAAGGATGAATAGAGAGGAAAAAAATTAATAATGTAGAAAAAATAAAATTTCTTTTCATCAAAATCAACCCCGGAAAGATTTCATGTGTTTATGAACATATAAATGGACGAGTGAATGGATTGTAAATGAATAGTGAGCTGTGACTATTAAAATGGAAAAAAGCAACACTTTTCCTTTATAACACCAACTACGTGTGTGTTTTTATTTTGCTGTATGTGAACTCTTTTGATATTAATTCAGGATATATTTATGCAAGGGATGAGAATTTTTAAAATGTTTGGATTATACGGAGCCATGTCCCTGGTCGCCCCCTTGGTATGCCACTGATCATGCTACAAGTAGCAATATTGTCAATGGAGTAGTTCACATCCTAATTTAAGAGATCAACCTCCCTTGGTACCCTGATTTTCATCTGAAAATTAATTTTATTTTGTAAAGGCATTTGAAAGTAAAAAATACGTTAAAAATGATCCAGCAGATTCCCATCCCTTGCACATGACATCACAAAGAAAATAATTCAAACAATTATAAAAGAATTAGAACAAAAATTATTTATAGAATCCCTGAATGAATGACCAGAACGACCATTTAATTAAACTTTCTGCTTTATTCTCTTCTATTTATTGTTGCCATTTCATATACAGACATAAAAGATGTGTGATTTTCAAATGAAATAAATTCAACACATAAAGGACGTCATTCTGTTCAAAGATGATATAAATTTTCATTTAGAATGGAAATTTTCATCTCAAATTACGTCTACAATAAATTTAGTATTTTTCAAATGAAGAGGATGATGGTCAGCAACACCAATGGACTTAAATAAATAAGAGAAAAATAAAAGGGGCAAATTGTGTGAGGAACTCTTGTGATGTTTTTATTGTGATAAAAAGGCAAAAAGTCAAAAACAGAGAAGGACGAGCTGTAGAAATTTTAGAAATCGGATAGTGATTTAATAGAAGATTAGTAAAGAGGATGAAGGAAGCTTATCCTTAAGACGCTTTTGTGGGTATTACTGGAATTTTGCGGAATTCAGTTTTTAATACAGCCTTTATGTAAAATATATTGACGAATATAATTCCAGGATACTTTGGAATTTTTCAGGATACTATGAGACCAGTTTCCAAGGTTAAGGGTAGGGTAAGGTATGTAGAGGTATCATAGGGTACCTCGAAGTAGAGTAGAGTAGGGTACTTCTGGTAACCCTAGGAAATGGTCCCAGACAGTCAAACAAAAATCATTTGAACTCAAATCATTCAAAATATGCAACAAAAATATAGTTGACTTTGATTTCTTGACGCCTACAAGCTTTACAGCAACAGAGACATAAACTCACAAAATAAATTAAAATCGAGAAGAGAAAACAAAAATTCTCCATGGAAGTCAATAAAATTCACATAATAATGAATGTCTCATGTTATATATGTGTGAATTTTACAATATATACATAGCAATGCATGCCATGCTGTGTGGTGACGCTTAAATTGACATAAAGAATTAATTAGAAAGACAATAAATTTTAGTTTTCTGTATCATTTTGCTAACAATTTTCACTATCGTCGTCTGGATGTCGCGCGATTTCGAATTGTAATTTTTACACTTAAATAACACTTCACATTCATTTAGATTTGAAATTATAGCTATGCGATACTTTACAACATTTATCTTCATGAGTTTCCCTCCTATCTCATTCATTCTCGTAAGGAAAAAATTATTTTTAATTGAGAAAAGTTTTTCAACCCTTTACGATGTGGGTGAATGTGGAAAATATGCAGCAGTTCAAACAAATAACATTGAACGAGGATTCGAAGTGTTCAGTGAGATAGAAAATAAATTTTCGTGTTTGGTGAGGAAAAAGAATCGCAATAACTATCGAGTAATTTACAAAGCGCAACAGTTTATCATTCAATTACTTTACACTTTTAAATTGAAAATTTGATGGATGAGGATTCTTGAAAAATATTGAAATTGTTTTTTAAACAGACCTTTTTTCTGCTATAAATCAATAACTAAAGAACAAAAAAATTAAATGTTTTATAGTTAAAATTTTAAGTCTAAAAACTATAATATTTCATTATAAGATTCTCAATAAAATTCCAATTTACCCATTTAAAATACAGCATCATTCTAGACTCTAGATAGAGAATGAATATTTTTGGTCACACATTTATGAATATTAAAACATGTAGTTGGAATCCATAGTTTCGTACATCTACAAGGTAATGCCATCATATGCTGCATAACGACTTACAAGTATCCACAATTTGTTCAATTAATTTCTGCCCATTGTACGTATGATGCATACATGTAATGTGCTCAAAATATTGAATGTCTCCGATAAATTTACTTCGGTTTTAGAAATAATATTTTTCAATGCCCTCCAAGAGCACTCATCTTGAGCTTGAATACTACTCGAGGAAATCTATCGTATTATGTGGATTTAGTACATGTACAATACCTCATACACTGTACACAGTCGAGAAGAGAAGAAAAACCCTTTTCTTGCTTCAAAACAAACCTTTTGTGTGATATGATTTTGAGAAGAAGAAGAGAGCTGTTGTTGCTGATTATGTGATGTGATACCATGAGCGCATTTATTGGAGTGATCAAGACAATATCATCGAATCCTTAATTCAAGAATTAAACAACTCGAGAAAGGACAAATCATAAACATCAGTATTTTAAGGGGTCATCCCCAAGGATTATGGATCAAGTGGTCTTCCGTTGAAGCGAAAAATATTTAAATTTTCCCGCAACTTTCTTCGGATTTATTTTCGAATTTTTCGAAAATTGAATTTTTTGTAAATCTCAAAAATGAACACTTTTGAGACAAATTTACTAATAATTAAGTATTTAATCAGCATTATCAAACTATAAAGCATGTTTTACAATTAATTAGACTTTACTTATCCCTCAAATAAGCGATAAATTTGCAAACAAAATTTTTTTCCAAAAAATGTAAACAAGTTTGTTTTGTTTACAATCAAAAATTTTGTGAAACAAAATCTTTTAATTTCTTCTTTATATGGACAAAACGAAGACTAATCTAAGTAAATTAACTTCAAACATAATGAATTTGAAGCATTAAAATGAGTTGAAAGCTGTAAATACAAGAAATTGTAAAATTTTGTAACGTACAAAAAAAACTTCGAAATTTTTTCCCGCACAAACTCATTTAAAAAAAAGTGATTGAAAATTCGAACTCGAATTTTCAATCACCATCCATAATCCTTGGGGTCATCCTTTTATTATAAGAAGGGGGGGCAAATTACCAAAAATTTGCAATAAGAGGGGAGGGGTTTAAAAAGTTGCTGTTCTGCATAATATAATAAGTAAAAAAAAATTAGCATCTATGTTATATCAACTAAAATGACAAGTCAGACAAATCAGTGACATAGACCCTTTTTGCTGGAAAATCATGAAATAGAAAAATGTACAGAAAGACACAAGAAAGGAAAAAATTTACATAATCGAGAAACACTTCATGTGTTCTTTTGAGTAAACAATATCCTTTTCGCATTAACCCCCTTCCTACCTCTAACAATCGATATAATATACTTATGTATAAAGAATCGAAACAAATGACAACAATATCGCACATATGGAAACCGAAAAGAAAAAAAAAGAATAAAGGAAAAATAAGCAGGAGACTGGATAAGTTATATTATGAAAATAAACATATAAAACCAATAAATTGGGCATTTCTTTCCAATAATAATTGAACTGGAAAAGCTTTTTGCTGTTTTCATCCATCCGGTTTTATGTTCCTCTACACTCTTCTTTATGTTGATTTTTTTATTATCGAAATTTTCACTTTTTTTGTGTGTGAGATGAAAGGGATGGGAAGTTTTTTATGGTCGAAAAGTGAAATTTGAATATGAGTGGAATTGAAAAGGATATTTATGTGGCTGATATGGATTGTGTGATTTGTTTTAAAATTGTATATTTAGGGATATTTGAGCATGATGCATCTCTTGCAATTTAAATTCAAAAAATTTGTGGAATTCACTACAGTGTTGTTAAACTAGATGTCTAGGCTACTCGCAGATTATAGAAAATTAAGTCTCATCTGGTTAAGGCTTCAACTAGGCTTGACAAAATGTTAAGGTCTGGCCACATACAAGGTCATACCAATTACACTGACTAGGCCAGTTATGTCCTATCTGTGTACCTTAGGATTGCTTTTTTGACATATTAAGTGTGTAGTTTAGGAAAAATGATGCTATCTATCCAAGAACACTCTGATCACCTAGATCTAAACCCAGTCTGAGTCAGATTTTGTCAAAACCAGACAAACAACACTGAAACTCAACAAAAGATACACAAAAATTTTGTAATCAATGAAAAACGAACTTTAACATCCAATTTTTCAAAGAAGACAAAACAATGCAAATATTGCAACAATTCAGATGCAGCAGTCAACTAAATTTTCCAATATCCTTTTGTAATCTCCTTTTTTATAGTCGAATGGTCAGTGTTGAAGCTGAAAATAACTAAAGCTAATACAAAGAGGACATGCAATTGATGACACGCATGTAGTGAGCATTTTGATAGCACATACACTCCCTCATCAAAAAGATGTGTGAAATTGCATTGTTACAACTTAATTTATGAAAATGAAAATTCTGTGATAATTTCATTTTGACAGTTTCTTTATTTATTGTGTCTCATACAATTCTTTCCCATTTTTCATTTACATTTCTACTCTTGTTGATTAAATTTTATCAAATAATATTTTGATGTCAAAAATGAAACACAAAAACACATCAAGAGGATAGCTTGAGGCATCAAACACTTTGTGAATTTAAATTTTATATTCTTTGACTTTATTTAATTATGAGAAAAATTCGTCAAAGTAGAAAATCTCTTAATACAATATAAATAATAAAATGATTTTTCTGTGTGTCAAATACGACACTAAAGATGAAAATGAGTTTAACTTAAAATTGTCATAAAATTAGAAATGTTAAAAAAATTGTCGAAGGGGATCGAGTGCGGAAAAAATAGCTCAAGGACGAATTTTCATTTACATGTTTTCCTTTCGTCTTCTTTTCATATTCATCCAGCATAAATTTATACTTTAAATTGTATTTCTTTGTGAAATGGAATGACATTAAAGCAATTATCTATGGATAAAGATTTTTTTTTATGGAAATGAATGAAGAAATAAAAGAAAGAGAGGAGAAAACCAGCTTAAAATTGATGTAGCGTGAAATGATTGTGCATTTCAAAATGCTCTAATTTGGTTAATGTAGACAATTTTGAAGGATTCGTAACATGAATGGTAAATTTGATGACAATTGCTTCAGTTGCTTTATATTTTATTTAGTTATATAAAAATTTCAGAGTTGTAAGAAAGTATCTGGTCATGGGTATACCCAGAGGAGGGGGGTCCAATTTTAAAACTCAATATACATGGAAACCATTTTATAAATTAATGATTTCTTCAAATTTACTACACCTAATTAACGATAAATCAAATAAAACTTTGAAAGAAATTGGTATAATCTTCTTAAAAAAGAGTTTGAAAACTTCGGACCCCCTGGATACACCCATGTCCTAGGTAATGTCTACTTTGAGGCTAACCTCAAAAGGCAAACATATTAACCTTAGCACAGTCATGATATAGACACAGAAAGGCTAAGTTTAAAAACCAGTAAGCAACAACTCTGCAAAATTGATTCAAATATTCTCATAGAATCCTATCAAATTGCTTCCCAAGATAAAACGTTATCTTCACGAACATCAAGTTGTTGACACAAAGTATAAAATGTGGTGCGTATATAATAACAATAAGCATAAATAATTCATATGTTGATGTTTTTAATTATCAACAACATTATTCATGTGTAATATAAATACGGTATAGAATCAGTTTTGATGTTTAACATTTTAATTATTTCTTCTTGTGTGATAATTTCAACTCTCTTATTTTATTTCCATTATTCTTTCTTTAAAATTTATTGCTTCTTTCCATTATTCACATTACGCGTAACAATATACGCAAAATAGATGCTGGCAACCATAAAAATATATATGCTACAAGTCATTTATTTCTTATACTTAACATCTAATTATTTATGTCTATTTTAAAAGATACGACAAGCAAATACTTTCGCGTTTTTCGCCTGCATTAAAAACATAATGTTTTTTTTTTGTTTCAATAAGGTATGAGGGGTTTAATAGCAAGTTTTGTAAGCGCGGTTTTATAAAAACTAAATACGTTGCATTCAGAATAGATAAATTTTTCAACATCAGTCGGTAAAACGCGCTAAGATAACACAAAACATTGTTAACAAATCTAAAGAAAAAAATATAACGCCGTCCGACCCTTTCGCATTAAAATTTAATTAAAAATTCATTTTTTGTTACTTTTTTCCAGCAACAAAAAAAAACTTTGTACCTCACCATTTTTTACAAGAGGATAAGTTGTGCAGTGCAATGGAAAGTTTTTTTTGTTGTGCGTACAAATGCAATTTACAGACACAAAAAATTATTTACATAAAAAATGTACGAAAAAACTGCTTGCAACATAAAAATGTGTTTGTCAACCCGCAAAAAATCTAATTATCACAAGATCAACTGACACGAGTGTTGGGAGAATAAATTTTATAAGCAGTAGTAGAAAAAATGGAACAATGTTGTGACAGAGACATACAAAAAAAATTTATGAGGCCTAATCAACGGCAAGCACAGGCGAATGAAAGAAAGGACAACCACGAGAGAATTTGTTCATGGCTGTTAAGATTGTGATTCAATTTGCTCAGTTTTTAGCGTGGGTTTCTTTGAGAAGTGGTGATTTATGGTCGTTTTGGGGTATGCATAGTTAAACAGCTTGGAAATTAATGTGCAGTTGTGGCTTGAAATATTGGCAACTGCTTAACCCATTATATTTAATTATTAAAATTGGAACAGTCAAAACTTACATATTTAAAATTACTCAATGTGTGGTCTTTCATAAATAACGTTCAACAGAGAACAGACTTTTTAGGGGGGTCCAAAATCTTTTTTTCTTTCTTATACTCATGGTTTTTTATTTGTTATTAATTCTAACGGTATGTAAATGATTATTTGTAAAAATAAATTAAGATGAGGGGGTGCGGACCCCACTAACTCCCTCCTCCTTTTGGTACACCCATGACGTTCAATATTTAAGTTGATGTGGGAATCGGAAGCAATAAGATACTATTGTAGAGATACTTTTTTTTACAAATGGGGTAAGGGGTGTTCTAATAATCATATTTTAAATAGACGTCACTTTTATAAACGAAATCAGATCCACATTCCTCATCATTAAACTCCAGAATCAATGACTTTGCTACTTGTTCTCCTCTTTCAAAAGGACACTTTTTTTATTTCGAAATTTCAATGGCACTCAATTCATTTAAGTTTTGACAAAGACGCGGGGCGACACGTTGCTTTTAGTAACAAAAAAATGAAAGCAACAAAAAATTAAAGAAATAAACACGCGAAATTAATTAAAATAATTATGAAAATTTAATTATTTTCGTTTTCAGTTCCTTTTCATCCATTTTCCCTGGTGCTTCTTCTTCTTTTTGTTGTTTTGACGTTAATCCCATTTTTGTGTGTGTGTCTCTTTCTTGGCAAAAAGGTTTCGAATGGCACATTATGGCAAGCAGTAAAAAATATCTATGTTTTCTCAATAATGCTGTAACTTTATCTCGCAACTGACACAAAAAATTATGAAGCAAAAAAAATCGCCTTACTCACGACTTTGTCCATGCCACGTGAAAAATAAGAGAAATACATTCTTTGAGGGGTGATGATGATGTTTTCTTTACCAACTTTTTTTGTGTGGTGTATTTTTGAATTTTCATTGAATAAAGTAGAAAGTAAGAAAATTCTTTCAAGATGATAAGTAATAAAAGAAAATGTAATTATAAATTTTTCTTCCATTAGATAATTTTTTTGCACCAATTCATTATTAAATTTTTTTCCTCTCTCTCTTTTATTAACAACAACAGTTATTTTTGTGGATATTTTTTTACAGAGGACTATGAGAATAAATATTTTGGTAGCAATTAAAAAATTCCTATCAAAAAAAGTTCTATATTATTTGAACGCATTTTGTTACTGTGCAACTAGCCTGAAAATTTATGTGTGATAATTGCTTTTAAAAACTGTTCACACTTTAGTTATATTGCATCAAAATATTGCGTGTGGGGAATTTATTGCAAAAAATTTTTTGATCCAAAAGATTATGTCTTAATCTTCCCCTGACAGCTAGGGGAAGCATTAATTTGTTATAAAATACAGGGCATTTCAATCAATTTACTTAAGGATACGGGACTAAAATTAATGTAGCAGGGTTGGAAAATGTCCGAGGTCTCGAGAACATTCAGAAATCTGTCTAGCTGAGTTGGATACTAGATTTTTGTAAAGCTATGCAATTTTAAGTTATTTTAGCTAGACAAGAGGATGTCCTATCCCACCACCTAATTAATATGATAACACTAAATAATGACCTCCTACCCTCCAAGACAATGGCGTAACCAGAAAGGGGGTCCTATGTTTCTACTTTTTGTTAATTCTAACAGTACGTGAATGATTAACCTCTGAATTAGAGCTTTGGAAAAAAAATTAGAGGTCGTTCACTTATTACGTTACGCAAAAAAACGAAATTTTATACTTTTGAATGACCTATTACAAAATCTCAGACCCCCCCCCCCCCCCCTTCCTCCCTAAAAAGCGAACGTAATAAGTGAACGACCCCTTAGAAGAAAAATAATTTTTCAGAAAAAAATTTCCATGTAAAAAATTTTTCTAAGGAGGTCCGGACCCTTTTGGAACCATCTCCTGAGTGTAGATTTTATTACTTATTTCAAAGAAATTTTAACAGCAACAACGTCATCGGACTTTTATCAATGGAATATTTAATAATATTTCAGCACCCCAACATGACAAACTGATATTATCGAAAATATTATTTACAGTTGACCATAATTATCGTCATAAAAATGCGTCAGTAAAGGAAAGAAGAAATCTCAATATAGAAACACAAAATATTTTGGTGCTTCCAATTTTTCTGTATTACGTTCTTTTCAAATTTACGTAATTATCTTTCAATTATAATTAGGGAATGATGTAAAAGCAAGGAACTTGGCAATAACATTTTTGTTTTTAATTTTTAAGCGTTCCTTTATGTAAATAAGACACATTTTTTCCTCTCTTTATTTTCTGTTCTCAAAGGTGGCAGGGATAAGAAGAAGAAAATTTTTTAATTGAATTCTAAAGACGTTAAATGGTGATGCAGTAACTGGCAACAGAAATTCAATACTCTATCTATTTTGGTTGATGACGTACCGTAAATTTCTTCTATAATTAAAATTATTATAATTATATTTTACTATTGAATAAATATCAAATGTTCTCATAAGCGTCGATCTTAATCTCATAATGCTGATGTTCTTACAGAAATGTCGAAAATTACAGAATTGTGAAATACAAATCTCCCCTGTTTTAATGTTTTATGGAAGTAAAAATCATTTTCAATTTACATAAGCCTTTCTCAATCCTTTTATATTTCATCTTTTCCATGGCAATACTCACACTGTTGTGAACATTAATAGGAAGAAACACTCAGAAACTCAATAAGATGTAAAATTTTAATTTCTTAGACAAATATTATTATAAGTAAATATGAGAGAAGAATTTACATTCAATTTAAAGTCCATCAACAGTTCTTAACATTTGATTCCATAATCTTTCTTATTGTTTTTCGTCCATGAAACATTTTACATAAAATTGAATGAAATATTCAGAATGAAACCTTTTTTGGTGAACTCTTTCAACTTCTTCTAATTACCCTAAGATAACATTTTTGGAAACGATTTCTTTATAAGAAAGGTTTGGGTTATTTTCATACATTTTGTCTTAATTCCTTATTTTCTGTCAAGGAGAGTTACTTAGAGATACAGCAGATGACAAGGTCGAGGAATTTTCCCCCTTTCACCAAAAATTCCCCTTTCAAAAAAAATTTGAAAATCCTCCTCTGGAAAAATTTCTGGCTAGGCCACAAAGATACAAAGATACATTCTGGGGCTACTTGGGGATAGGCTCAGATATTGCAAAATCCTAAACTGGGAATCATAAAACAGACTATTTTTATCATTAAGCGACAACTAAGTTTCCAGCTTTGTAAATTAAACAGTTATTACTTGCTATTGTTAAGTTTTCGAACACCAAATTTTCTCAAAAATTCCGGGTCCAAAAAACCCATTCAAACGGAAATCTTTGCAATATTTACTGTAAAAAGTTGTTCCTATAGAAAAGCAAAATATCCCAAGATAAACATTTTCTCAGTCCTATGACTCAAACTTGAATAGAATCAATAAATTTTTATTGCAATTACACAAGAATGAGAATGAAAAGTATTAGAATCGTGATAAGGTTGTTTTTATACAATGTTGCATATAATGTGATTTCTATTCTTCTATCTGCGTCTACATTGTATCATCGTAGAGAATTTCAAAGGTGCATTAATAATGATAATAAAAAGTGACGACCTTTTTATGTTGAATTTAAATTATACTAAATTGTATGAAGCAGAAGTAAAACTTGTTCGAATCTTAATTAATGAGAATATCATAAATAATCTGCCTCAAGAAATGCATTCAAGATGCTCTAATGAAAATGCACGATTGTAGTTTTGATTCAAATTTATTCAGACGCCAACAGAAACACTTTGATTCTACCAATGCGAGCTTCTGTGACCAAGTGGAAAGGCAAGAAACTGGAAATCAGTAATATACGCTTTTGTGTGAGGACGTGGGATCGATTCTCACCAGAAGCTGGCCTCTTAATCCATTATATTCGAACGACATTGCAATTTTCATTAAGAATCCCAAAAAATCTTAAAATTATTAAATTATTAAATCTGTCAAGAATTCGAACTTGAATTTTAAAATTATGACTATTTTCGAAGTTAAATATTAATTCGATATCTCAATGAATTATCGTAAATTATCATAGGAATATCTACAGCACGCAGTTTCATAATGATAATAATAGCAATGATTATTAATAATTCGTATAATTTATATCTGATGTTAAGTTTCAAACCATTTAGTAAGTCACTGCATCTTTAAAACGTGTTACACATGAGCACGAATGTAATCATAATTTTCATTCCATATCGATATCAATTTATATCGAACGATCATAATAAATTTTTAACTAAAAATCTATGCATATTTTTATAAATGTTATGAGTGTATTAATGATATAAATTATAATTAATCAAGTAATGGCTAGCTATGTGATAGCAACAAGTCGTTCATGTGAACCTAAAAATCATTTATGGACTGATTTGAAGCAACTTATTTTTGCAACCAATCTGCTGATTACAGATAGTGTGAATGTTAGCAATATGATTTGATTATTGATGTTCTATAAATTTTATTTGTCTAATCAAAGTACGAAAAATTTAGAAAACTAATTTTATAAACTAGAATCAAAGCAACACTGTTACTAGATTCACATTGCCACTCCTTTAATGTTAATATTTTAATTCTTGATTTTATATTTATTCATGAATATTACTTTAGTAATTATTCTCAACCTCATTTAAATTATATTTCTTTCTCGTCAGACAGTAACAACAATGATTTGAAATTGCCTTTTCGTTAATGAATCTTGTTACTAGATGTAACTCAGCACCTTAGTTAAAGAGCCTTCCAGCAATGCAATGCTAAAGAGCTTTACTTCTACTTTTAATATAATATTTTTATATATTCTTTCATTCTTCGTCATCGCTCATCAATTTTCAATTCCACACTATTTTGCTTGTTTAGCATGTTCACTGTCTTGCACATTCTTACAATTTTCATATTTTTATATTATTTATATTAAATTGAGAGCTGGGTAATGTGTCCATAGAGCAGTGGTGTTCCTAAAAGAATTATAAGTTATTCAGTTTGACACTTAGGAATTAAGACTTGGTAGTCCATGTGACCGTCATTATCATATCATAGTTGTTAAGGTGCTTTGATGGTACTGCTAAATCGTATTGACCTGGGGCGTATTCAGAATTTTTTTTATATGGACGGGTTTTGGGAATTTTTTCTTAAAAAACCCTGGTAAATTGAAATAATTCCCGAAAAGTTGGGGGGGTTTTGACCCCCAAAAACTCCTCCCTAAATACTCCCTTGGTATTGAAATAGATTGACCTCATTGTCGCTCTGTTATGAACTCATAAATCTCCAAAGTAGGCGTTTGAGCACAAAAAATGTCCTTAAATGATTTCCAAAGTATTTGCTTCTGGTTTTCATTCTCACGATATCTTATGTGATATTCATGAATTGGTATTTAAATTTCAACATTATAAAACCTCAACCATCTGTCCATTAACCCTACTAAATACTCAAAAAGACCTCACAAATTCCACGAAACCAATAATCATAAGAAATAACCACGAATTTAGAAAAAGAATCATTTTAATGTAATTGCCCAGCTCATTTTATTTAATTCGCACAAGACATAACTATATAATATACGTATGTTTGTAGCCATTTTGTTACTGATGAAAAATGGTAATCACGATGAAAGAATAAAAAATAATGCGATTGCTGTTGTTGGTTAATGAAATTTAAATGCATATAAAAGCAAAAGCCACATTTATATGTATGTACAGAGCCAGAGTGTATAATGGAAAAAAATACAAGGCGCATGGAAAAAATGGAAGAAAAAGAAAGAAAAAAATATGAAATTATTAAATGCTACTGGACGTATGTGCGTTTCAAAATGAAATAAGAACATGCATCAAAACAGAAAACATGAAATTTATGCAAATTACTATTCCTTGCATAGCAAATTTATTACTTTAACTCTGAAATGAGTTTGTGCTCTTATCTTGATAACGATTGGTATTTTTTATTGGCTCACTCGTTCTCGTTCTCCACTTACTTCACTTGACATTTAATAAATGGAATGAAAAATAATAAAAAACTGCTGCCATTGCATTAACAGAACACACGACATATTTTCGAAGTGATATTTCTGGGAATTCGAGTGACTTTGGTGGTGCTTTTTCTGGCAGGATAATATAGATCGTGTGTGAATGGCTGTGTAAATCAAAACCTCCTGGTTTTGGGACTTGAGGTACATTTATTTGTGGATTATATCCAAAATCAAACCATGTTTGTAGAGTGTCCTTATTTGTAGAGTCCACTTTATTATCTTTAAAAGCTAGATTTCCAAAATTCTTACTTCTAAAATTTTCCAGCTGACTTTGTAAAAAAGAATTCAATCAAAAACTGAAATAGAGGAACAAATAAAGCTCTGAGTGCAGCAAAGTGCCCTCGCCAAGTAAGTAAGTAATGTATTAAAATTACCCAAAATGCTCCCCATCGTATTCACCTCTATAACTCCTTTACTACTCCTATTTCAAAAACACACATAGTATTTTATCAAAAAAAACAGTAATTTCAATTTATGAACTAATATAAAGTAGAAAAAATGATTAAAAATTATACTTTTCTCTCTCATTCCATATAATTGAATTTTCATATCGCATACGTATCTAAAGTGAATCTTACATTGATTGGGTTGATGAATGAAAAATATGTGAAATATACACGAAATGAGTAATGAAAGATAGGAAAAATTTTTAATTTTTTTTAGATTTTTCCAAAGTAGGATGGAGGAAATTATTTTTAATGAATTTAAAAAGCATCATGTGTAGTATACTTGGATGTGTTCTTTTTGCATATTTTGAAGGGCTTGTAATGATTGATTTCTTTTAAATACTTAGTAAAATATAACTTACATTTGGAAATTATTAAACTTAAATGGTTAAAAAAATTAAAACAGAGTGACAATGAGCATCAAACCATCGATATGGCTACACTATTTAAAGCATCTTAATGGCATTGGTGATCACACGACGACCATACGAATGGATATTTTTTTTGAATTAGAAGTCGTTAAGAAAACCAAATAAAACATTAAAATCCTCAGTTGCAACACCTCGTTCATCTATTTTCATTCCGACAAATAATATTTTTTCCTAGTTTAGATAGAGGAAAATTTAATAAACCGAAGTGTTAAAGACATATATTGCTAATACTAATTTACTATGTAGGAGACTTATTTTTTTCAATATATTTTCTAAAAAATAATTTTTTTTATAATTTAATGAGATTTTTAACACCAACAACAACCACTGTATATTGATCAGGATGATGATGATGACGCTGATGGGTGTGAATAATTTTTTTTCATAACCCTTCTATTCTCGCATGAATGTAAAAATATATTTTGCATTTAATAATATTATTTTTGAGTGATATAGTTTTAAATCATATTATATCTCAGTAAAAATATTTAAACACACTCGACTATGTAATTTGCAGTATCGGATCATAATCATTTTTTCACATTTATGCTCTTATGCTACTTTTTTTCAGCATGAAACTATTCCTAAGTGAAAAACAACATCTTTTTGCATGGAATTAAATTATGAAAAATTGAGTTTGGAAATGTTGTGACTGTGAAATCTGATTACGCATTTTTGATGCTAATTTGGAACAACTTTGGTTATTTTATTTTTTGCAAGGGTTGGAATCTGTTAGATAGAACCTCAGTCAGACAAAAACTTACTTAAGCAGGACAGGATTCGATATAGATCCACAGATTATTTAAGAATTTTATTTTAAATCAAGTAAGAAGACAGTCTGATTAACAGTCTTGCATGGACATAATGTCATCAATCGTTCACCTTTACATGAAATCCTCGCACGAAAAATTCTCCTTCCTATGCATTTATGCTAATAATCTACGATATTGCACATGTAAACATCAACATTTACTTCACAAATGGATGTATGTTGTGCCTTAAAATATTTTTACTTCGCGATAGATAAAATCATATAAATGCATAAAGTTTTAAAATAGTTAATGCTTTTTGCTACTGCTGATGTTTATGTGCTCACAATGTGAAATTATAAGCTATCAAAATATTTTCTTATTATTATTTATAGATAATCAAAAAAGGAGAAGCAGAAAATTTAAAATTAAATTTCACTTCCATTGTTGTATATCCTATTATGTTAAGTATATTTCGCTCAATGAAGTTATTGTTGAAATTTTTCCTTTCGAAATAAAATTGAGCTCTTTAAAATAATTTAAAATGCGATCTCATGATGATGTTCGAGGATATTGAAATTTAATAGCAATTATCGTTTAGCATTTAAAAGGGTTTAAGTGATCTCAAAGCTTATGGATTGACACTTTCAGAGATTTTTTGATAATTTCAAGTATTATCATTTGCTTTTGTTTTTGGAATGTTTCGGTAATTCATAAAAATATTTAAGAAATGCATTAATATTATTGTGGTTGGATGTTAATTGGCTAAGGTGAATTTTGGATAGAGATTAGGTCTAACGGAACTGGAAAATTAAATTAAAAACTAAAATCAAGAAAAATATTAATTCAAAAGTTGAATTACATTAAATTTTTCTTCTATAAATCATAAATCTTATTAGTTTAGGTATCATCATGTCAATATTTCAAAATTAAGTCTCATTATCCGATCGTCAAAGTATTTCGTCTATCACCTAAAGGATTTTAAATTGCACTATCATAAAGTTTATATTTAACAAGGTACAATCATGAAAAATAACATAACATATAAAAATATATTGAGAAATTTTATTATTTATGATAATTCAACATAAAAGTAAGAAAATGTAAATTATTGTAAATTATCATAAAATGATCATTGAAAAACTTGCACCTTTATATAATTCAAAATTATCTCCATTATTGTATCATTTTATAAAACATATTTTATTTTTTCAACATATCAAACATATTTTTGTTGTTATTTTTGCGTTATATTCATCTTAAAGATCTTTTGTGAGGAAAAAAAAATGAAAAATCTTTTATAATAAAAATACCACGCTAAAGGCATTAAAATAATGTAGTTAACTCATTTGAAAAAAGTAAAATTTGATTTTATTATTCGAATCACGTTTTCGATTTTAGTTATTTTAATATAATTTTATTCTTTCTTCTTTTGATTTTTCCTTTTCATGTTTGGAGGAAATCAAAAAAATAAGAACTGGTAAGAAAGACTCTTTGAATAAGTTGCAAAAGCTTATTGGTAGCCAAAATGGATTGAATTCTAAATTAAAGCTTCAAAGGTAATTTTTTTTATTTTAGGGTCTCAAAAATTTCTGAAGGGGGGGGGGTTAATTTTTTTATATGAATGAAAAAATTTAAGAGGGTTATGGGATGATGTTCTCTTAAAAATTCTCACAAATTGAAGAAAAATTGAATATGAGTGTAATTGTGACCCCCAAATCCCCTCCCTAGCTCCTTTGGTGGTTCATAATTTACATAATTATTTAAGACCGGAGAAGCTCTATCCAAATTGTGAACACCTGTATTCTCTGTCGAGGGTATTGGAGCTTGATCTATCGAAATTGAGATTCAACTAGATCAATCCCATTAATTCAAAAAAAATTATTTTTTGGACATTATGCCACTCATTTTACATCATCTTTAAAAATTCCTCTAAATTCTGCATATTTCAAGTAAGTAAAAGATTGCGATTTATATAAATATGATTTTTTTTATTTCATTCTCTCCTCTTTTTTTCTGATGTTCATTTCATTTTTTTCTTCTTACGATTTATTCCAAATAAATTACAGGTTTATGTTTCGAGAGACCCGGCATGCATCCATCAATACAAGAGAACGAATAATCACTGCAAATTATTTCATTCAATCATCCATCAATTTTCATTGAATAAATTTTTTTCAACTTCTTTTCTGGCTTTTTTCTTCTGCTTGTGCAACGTAAATCTCATTTTTTGCATTGCATTGATGCGCTCTCTTCCAATATATGTATATGATGTGTACGTCTGTTTGTGTGATGCTTATATCCATTTATTTATAATATTGTATTTATATATTGATGCGAATGGCTGGATGGGCAGTCAATTTATACAATTTATGTTCGTTGAAATTCATTCATTTTATTTTCTGCAAACATTCTACAGCTTCTTGTGAATTGTGTATTTAATATATTATTTTGCCTTTTAAGAAAAATAAAAAAGAGAGGCACTGCAATCATGCATAATTATAGAAATATGTTGGATGAATGTTGAAAACAAGTTTTTTTTAAATTAAATAAAAAAAAAATTTCACTGAATTTCTGTAATGTTGACTTTTATGAGAAGGATGTGATAATCGTTGCGCTTTGACGTCTCATTGATTAGTAAGGTTAGCTTTGGAGTTATCTTTTAAGATGATAGTTACTAAGAAGATCATTCAACACGATCAGAACATAATCTAGATCAGCGATTCATAAATTTTTCTGGATTGCGATACAAAAAGCGTCATTTTGAGAATTTGTTTCAAAATATTTTATTTGAACTCAATTCTAGTTAGTGAAGTGGTCTAGGTTTATTTCTTGATATTTTCACTGCAAACTACAAGTGTATCTTGGGATATAGTTTGAGCACCACTGATTTATGAACTCCCCTGCCTGAAATGGCAACCCCCAATCAGACGTTTGAATAGACCTTACTTCTCTAACTTCAAAAATACCCTACAATAATCAATAATTCTTAAATAGATTATGTCTCTCAGACTGTTCATTAATTACAAAAAAATTAACAAAAAATAGTAAAATGCGCCTTGAGCATTAAAAACCTTTGTAGCTTTGTAAAAAATTTAATTTTTATTCTCTTTTTTTGCATTATTTTAATATGAGAAATGACTTTTGAGTCGAGACAAATACTCACTTACTTATTATAATGAATCATTTCCTGCTCAGAATTTTTATAATAATTTTTTTCTTTATCAATTATGATTTTAATGGCATTTTTTATGAGAAATTTTTAATTTTTATATTAAAACAATTGCTTCAGTTATTGCATTTATCAGCACTGGAGGCTTTTATTAAGAAAATAATTTCTCAAAATGATATAATAAGTTAATGCAAAAATCAGTTAGAAAAATTTACATTTCTTAATGAAAAATAAAAAAACGTAAAACATTATTATATTTAAATCCATAACTTTTTTCAGCTATTTCATAAAAGATGGCGCTTTTTTGTGAAATAATTCAAATTCTCTGATTCCGTTTTACTTAAATCTTGTATGTCAACTTATGAAGAAAAAGGAAAATCAATTTTTAATCTTTAAATTTGGGATTATTCATAAATGATGTGCAATGTATATTAGTGACATAGCTAGAGAAGAAGGTGAATGGATGAAAATTCCAAAAAAATATGGTTACGCCACTAAATTTTCTTTTGTATGGAGTATCACACAGCTTCAAAACATCCTTTCCCTTAAATTTTAGACGTCATTTATGACTTATGATGGAAATTATTAAGAAACCATAAAAACTACGTAAAGTGCTAATGATCATTGATAATCAATAATAGCTTTGAATGTTGAATTTTAGAGAAAATGTTAATTTAATTTACCTGGCACGTACATTCATAATCAATTATCACTCACGTACTAAATTGCATATTTCATTGCAATATTTTTAGTTTTTAGAACTGTATATTTTTATTGCGATATAAATTTTGCATGTCATTATTTGCAATTGGCACGACCATGATTTAGAATTCTAATTTAAAGAGCATTGCGAAATTTTGCAAAAAATTAAGCCTTTGTTTTTGCAGATAATACAAACTACCGTAGAATCAGATTAAAGTCTTTCCAATTAAATGTTCACTTTATTAAGAAGCTTTTATTTAATTCTTTTATTTTTGCAAGTAGCATGGACTTTAACTGCCTTTAGTTTTTGAGCTCCAAAGCTGAGGAAGTGAAATAATTAAATTAATTATCTAAATCTCGACCAAAATCATTGTGAAATTTAAATGTTCGCCCAAAAACTAAAAACTTTAATCCACTAAGTCTACAGCAGTTAGACAAATAACGAAACTATAACAATGGGCAACCTTAAACAATTTTCGGAGCTCATTAGCATTTCTACTTATTTAAGTTGCTTTAAAAAATATTTTTGGGTAAATTATACAACCTTTTCTGTATTTGTGCTTTAATAAATAAATGTGTCAATGTAAGATGCAGTAATAGGTTACAGGAATGGCTAGACTATTTATAATGACTTAAAAATATTAAGACTATCTCCGTTTCTTGTTTAAATCGCTTTGTTTAAGAGCATTTAATATACATCGAATTACGTTTTTCAGCTATTCACAAAAACGAAACAATAATTTGTCATATTATGTGTAGCCCCAGGTGTGCAGTCAGATCCATCTTTCTAAATGTTGGACACTAAGGGACATTATAGCATTAATTAAAACTAAATTAAATTAATTGACATTAAAAAAGGGAAATTATAGCAATAATTTATTACATTTTGTACCCTTTTCCCTATTGTACCAATTTCAATATTTGGAGGTAGAGAACAGACCTCCAAAAGCCCCCTGACTATGACCCTATATAGCCCTACTTAAAAAGAGTCAAAAAGTCAACTTTCAAACAGCTTTTTAAAACAGAAAAATTAATTTTATAAACCATAATAATTTTCTAGTATACAAAAAGAAAAATTTAACTTGCCTTCAAAGTACGATGGTATCGTGATAAACGTATAAGGTAGAGTCAATTTTTATTAAATTGTGGTTAAAATGTCATATTTGACCAGTTTGGATTTAATGTTTGAAAAATGCAGTTTTTCTTGACTTATTCAATTTACTTTTTGGATAAGACTGCCTATTGCTTTGAGTCCTTCGATAAAAAATTAAAAATAGCCTAAAAGCTCTGTTGGCTCCAATCTCATAAAGTGACATTGCAACACTTTTATTTTCAGAGAAATCTCACTGATAATTCTTTCATGTTGCAACCACACCAGACATCAAAACTGACCTAAAATCAGTCGCACAACATGAAATTTATTATCGCTTCCAGCTACATAGCATGCATGTATAAAATGATTAAATCATATATTTGCATTGTACGAACATCATCACAAACAAAACATTTAACGAATAATGCAAAAAAAAATAAAGCGATTATCGCATTAAAGTTCATTGATCGTTGTCGTTTATATCCATGCGGTAATGAAACTTGTAACGGTATAGTTTGTAGGTCACTAAGTCGGTCTTTTTCTTCATATACAAACAGTACAGTAAGTGTATTTTATATATAGCACATAATTATGAGCTTGTAGTCAATGCTGTTGTTATTGGCTGCCTTATTTATACGCTTGTTATTATTGTACATGTATCAAGTTCAACGGCTATAATTGTGTAATAATGAATAATTTTTCTTGTACTAATAATTGTCTCTACAGCTGTAGTGGGCAATGGATCGATGAATGAATTGAGTTTGAAGTCATTTTTGTGTAAATTAAAGTAGATGGCGCATTTTTTTAATTTATTTTGTGATTCTAATATTGAATGAAGAGCCATTCTGGTGCATTTGACTTACCCTGTACTTGTTACATCAGAGGACAGTCCTCTGATGTTGAAGACAGCCCTCTTTTTGACGGAAAGTATCTCCTTTTTAATAAAATTCGTTATCAACCAAAACTGAAGACAGACCAATAGACAACATAAAGCTAATGAATCTCACATCCACATTTTTTAACAACAGAACTTTACACACGAATGTATAAAGCCCCGTACTTGTGTTCGTTATATATACTTGTTATCACCTCACTCTTCTTCTACGATTTCGTTTTCATTTGTTTTCTCTTCTAACTTTGAAGCTTTTTTTTCCTCCTTCTTCGTTTTTGTTTTTATTCCCATTCGTTTACGTACAATACATGTGCAGCACAATTGGAATTGAAATAATGAGAAATAGTAAAAAAATTAGTGCTTTATATTTTGTTTTATGGCATACGTAGTTAAGGCTTCACGTCTCAGTCGTGATCAGTTTTTTGACGATTGCGGTCGCATTGTGTGAATACACTCAAAATAATTGAACAGACCTTATCGGAGCAAGTGGTGATAATAATACACAGAATTTTTTTGAAATTGTGTTTGACATTTTTTTAAAAAAATATATTTTGTGGTGTAGATTTTTTGCATAAATTAAGTTCTAATTAAATAAGCTACTACGAAGTGTTATATTTTGATAGTTGTTTGTAGTTTATAATCATTCAAAAGTGAAAACTGATTGTGTGCTGTTTCAATTCATTAATGTAAATATATAACTTAATAAGCAGTGAAAAATAGAAAAAATATTTTGAATATATAAAGTTCTTGCAAAACAAATATCACTATAAAAGTATTAAACTTATTTTATTCTCAAATCCATAATACGATGAACTAGGATCTATCATGCAGTTTATTATCCATTTGGCTTTCATAAGAATGGCCATCCATAAAGATGCAAAATTTGAAAATTATTTTAAATTTTCTTGTATAAAAAAATTCGAAACGAAAAATTTAGGAAAATATCGAAAATATAACAAGCAGGTGTCCAGCCTAACCCTCATAGAGCTTTTGTACAACACGTCTTATAATCTTTATAAAAAATGCCGAAATTGTATTTCATTCTTAATTTAAATTCTTAAGATTTTTTACACTCATCTAAACAAATAACGAAAAAATAATTATTTTATTACTATACATGCATACATAGGGTAATAAAATAATGGCATTCTTTAGTTATTATTTTTGGATAAAACAAAATTCTCGTTACGGCAATTTATTTCATGCCTTGAAAATAAGGAAATTAATAAAGGAGAAAAAAATTCAAGGAAATAGTGCTGTAATGCTCACATGTGCTTTGATTTAGTGATATTTGTTATGTGAAATAAAAAATCAGAGTAGTGAACTGTGAAGTTTAATGTTAATATTAATTAAATTAATAATAAAACATTGATTATAGCTAGCGATAAAATCGAACTTTAATTTATAGAAAAAAAATTAATAATATTTAAGAAGAAAGTGAAAAAAGGATAAAAGCTGTAAATACTCAATAATGGAAACTGTACTGGAAAAAATTGTGAATTTTTATGCTAATTATCAAGTGCCATTGTTTTTTCTATCATTAATTGGTTTATACGCATTAACATGGTGGTCATACGAGAACTTCAAATCAATTTTACAAATCATCAAAGCATTGCTATCACCTTACTTTCTACCAAATGAAAACAAAAGTTTATCTGAAAGATTTGGAAAATGGGCAGGTAAGAGAGTTCAGGACATCTTATTCTTAGTCAAATTTTCATTTCCTTACCTTCCAATTTTTGGGCAGTTGAAAAATTTTTTTATTTAACATGACTGTTAAAATCTCACAATGATGTTAATTCTCGAAAATGAATACTAATGATTTTGAGTTTGTTAATTCTTCGTCGTCTTAAGGTTTAGTTAGCAAATATAGATTTTTTGTTGTTACTACCTGTTGCTGGCATTCAAAAAATTTGATTTCAATAGTCTTTCAGCGTGAGTGTAAATATTTACCGATTTTTTTTTTGACCCTTCCAATAATTAATGAAATATAAACAACATAAAGCCGGCAAACTGTTTGATTTCAAATTGAAGTATACAAAAATAAATGAATAAAAATTTGTTTAATAATGCCAAAAATTCTTATTTGCGTGTACATAGTCATTAGGAATCGTTCACAAATGACGGCTATCCTTTAAAGGAGAGTAGATCTAAAGCTGGGGTCGGTTTTTAGGGTACCCAGTCCGGAGTACCTTAACTTACCCTACTCCAAGTAAGTAGGGTATACCCTAGGGCACCCCTACTCTAGCCTAGGTTAGGGCAGATGGGTATAACCTACCTATCCTACCCCGGGTAGTCCTAGAATTCAACCCCTAATTTAAAATTGCTTTAAATATTTTTTTACTAGCAAAAGATCAAATTACTAGAAGAGTCCATTTACATATAATCTAGGCAAATTAAATGTGAAAAATAAATTTAATTATTGATCTTAAAAATTCTTCTTATTACTCATGATATCAACTGTCTGAAACTGGATTTTCAACTGAAGTGGTCTATAATTCAAAGGATTATTAATTAAAGTCACTTTTATGAATTCTTATCTTATCTTTTCATGTAATGCATTATTTCAAAAGCATAGGTTAGAACTCGAAGTCGACCGGAATAGCCTTTTCCATAAAAAATCTGATTATATCAATTACAAAGCCTAATTAGTTGGATTGATCTTGTTTCTTAAGTCATAAAGTTAATCCAATTAAAGCTTGAATGGTAGAAATAAATTTAGGTTTTTTAATTAAAACTACAACTTAATAAATTTCATACAATATGAAAGATATTCGTAATTGAGGCAATTAGAAGTATTTTAATAAATTTATTGAAAGAATTTCTGTTTACAAAGATGACCTTCGGGCATCGTATTTTACAGAGTGCATTTAAAACAGGTTTAAGCTCAAAAGACTTAAATGCATTTTCTGTGTCTCAGTTATAAAGCGATAGAATAATCTTGACATACAAGTATGGATGCTTTAGATCTCATCTCATGTGTAAAAAAAATAAACATTAAACTTAAAAGTTAAGGTAAAAATAGTAAGGTTATTATAGTGTGTGTCAATTGAATATTAATTAGCACTAAATGTCTATTTATTAAAGTGCAAAGTTGCATTTAATAATCTCGTAAATTATAGGTTAAAATGTTAATTTAAAGTTCCTATTCCAAAGCTACATATTACTTTACTGTTTAAGCTTAATCTTATGTTATGTCTCCATATTCTTAAATGTTTTCTTTTATTCTGTAAATGACAATTATCAAGAAACATAACGCCTACTTTACTTATCACCTCACTCTATTTTTAATTAAAACTTACTCTTAACTAAAATAATCCTTTTTACATTTAAGTCATTACTGGATCGACAGATGGTATCGGAAAGCAATACGCCATCGGCTTAGCAAAACAAGGTCTTAATGTAGTTCTAATATCAAGAACGGAATCAAAATTGCAAGAAGTGGCAAAAGAAATCGGTAAGCAAGTATCATTGACACCGTACATAACTGCATTCTCATACTTAACATTGTTGAATGTTATACGGCCTTGACAATTACTCATAAATTTACCTTTTTTATTTTATTTACTGCGACTGTAGAGTCAATGTACTCGGTCAAGACGAAATACATCGCAGCTGATTTCGGTTCAGGAAAAGAAATTTACGAAGAAATCAAGCAGAAACTGCAAATGCTCGACATTGGAATATTGGTGAATAATGTTGGACGAATGTATGACTTCCCTGATGATCTCGACAATGTGCCAGAAGATTTGCTATGGCAAATTATCAATATTAATGTAGGAGCAGTGACTATGATGTCAAGAATCGTCATACCACAAATGAAGGTCAATCGAAGAGGAATCATCGTCAATATTTCATCAGGTTCTGAATGTCAACCTACCCCACTCATGACTGTTTATGCCTCAACTAAGACGTATGTTAGGAACTTTTCATTAGGTAAGATTAATTATGTAAGGGTTCATTCACAATTAACGTCCAGCAGAAAATAAGGTTTTTAGAAACTTCCCCCTCCCTCCTCTGTCACAAAATAATTTATTTTCCATAAAATGTCACACAAAACTAAACTCTCATCCTTCCCTTTAAGTTGGACGTCATTTGTGAATGAATAATAAGCACAAAGATGATTTCTTCGAGAATATTCACAAAAAACTAATCTCTGTAAATCCATTCTCTAATTTAGCATTAAGTAAAGAACTCGAAGAGCACAATGTTCAAGTGCAACTTGTAACGCCGCTCTTCGTTCAAACTAAGATGAACAATTACTCAACATCTGTGATGAAAGGCAACATTTTAATGCCTGACGTGGAATCTTATACAAAATTTGCAGTCTTTACGTTAGGAAAAAGCTCACAAACAACTGGATATTGGAGTCATGGACTTCAAGTAAGTAATCTTGATCTTCTAATAATTATTACATCGTTTAGAATTCGTGACGATTTTTTCTATTTTACAGTATGGTGGAATGAGGCTGTGTCCTGAATTCATCCGAACTATTGTTTCATTCAGTATGAATCGTGGATTTAGAAATGAATATTATGACCAGCAGAAAATACTAAATAATAATAATAATAACAGTGATATTGTTGCATAGATATTTTTTTAATTAATATTAAGTATTTATAAGAAACATTGAAATTAGTTTTAATAAATTGGTTTTAGACTGTGAAAATTTATGACTTAACATATGAGCCCTTAAATGATCAAATTGAACATTGAACCTGTTTTTTAGATTTCAATGATTTTGAGTCATGTGAGAATTGTTAAGATTTTCAGGTGTAACTGGCAATAAACTTGAAATCAGTGCTTTTTTCGGACATCAATTAAAAATCTAAAGTTTGATTTCAGTTACAGATCCAATCAGTGATTAATGTCTTTTTGGAAGAGTAAAGTCTACATCCGAATATCAATACAACACAAATGTTTATGAAAGGTCAGATTTAGACATGCAATCAAGAGTATTAAATTCTGTAGGCACTAAACATTCAGGCAGGTTAGATTTGGCAGTTAGCGTATTCTTTACTTCCAAAAAAATACTTCCTTTTCCTGCATTGAAATTGCATACAAAGTAAAATGTCAGAGATTCCAAAAATACTATTTGTGCTGAAAATCATTATGTTCATCCACAGACAAATTCTGTCTTAAAGCAGATCTTTAGAAAATCTCAATGAAAAGAGATTCATTCAATGTCAATATCTAATGGCCAAAAAAACAACGTTCGGAAATTGAACAACTAGAAAATGAGAATATTAAACGCATGGTGCGTAATTTTTGTTTAAATTCAATGATATTGAAGGCCATGGCTTTAAAAGCGAGAATTAAATATTCCGAGAAGTATGTATCAAACATCTCATAGGCTCAACTATATAAAAAATTTGACATCCTCGAACTCAAAGTATAATTAATCTACTCAACGGATTAAGCGTCCATTAAATTGTAGTGTACACCGAGATCGGAAATAAATTATCACATAAATTTAAAATTCATGAACAAGGCAGAACGAGAATTGATTACATGTTTCTGTCTTAGATGTCATGTGATGAGGGATTGCGTAGTAATGTTTATGTTAAGATAGGTTTTTATTATTAATATGCTGTTAAATTACTATGGGGTCGTTTGGATATTACGTAACCATTAGGGAGGGGGAGACGTGGTCAAAGTTAAAGTTTATTGAATTGCTCCAATTTTTTCACAATTTTTTTTACGGGGAAAGGGAGTCAAAATGGTCATTCTTAGCGTTACGTAATATCCAAATGACCCCTATCCATTTATTTTGATTTGAGATTCTTTGTTAAACAGGTAAATCAGCAGCTCTATGAAGGGTAAAACTAATTTTTTGCTTTTAAGCTAATGCAAACAAATAAACTTGATGAGGATGGACATCTACTAATCATAAGGTTGTATTGGATATTTTATTTTAAAAAGAATAGCTTAGCTACATAAAGACATCAAGCTTCATCTTGTTCAAACTTTGACGCTTATAATTTTGCGTTATGAGATTATTCACAAATGACGTCCAACAGTGGTGTACTCAGAATTTTTTTTGAGAAGGTTTTTTTAGTTCAAAAACTCTAGCAATTTTAAATAATTTTTTGGTCTGGGATAATTTTTTCACAAGGGGGGTGGTGGAAATCCACCCATCCATCCCTCTGGTTACATCACTTACTTCCATTAAAATATATCCAATGGGTCAGCATAATCATTTGTGCACCACTTTTACGAGTTTTAATGGCTAAATTGCCTAATCTTTGAAATTAGAAATAAAACAACCACATTCAATATGATGACATCCAGTGCACTAGATAAACCAGGTCATTGTTGAAATCGCTTTAATTTTTGCAGCTCATTATTTCTGTATCTTATGTTTTTTATTCAGACAACACTCTATAATATAGTCAAACGATGTGATACTGCATAAAAAAGATAACAATCGTCTGGTGACATGACAGACGTAAATTATGTCAATAGTAGCTTTGAAAAAGAAATACAAGAAACCAGTTGGCTGCAATGGATATGAGGAATCGAAGGGCAACTTTGTTTGATTTGTTTCGATTTGAATTAATGGAAATATTGCGAATTTTGTGATTTGAGTAATGGGACTTGATTGGTCATTGAAAAAGCCTTTCCTATTCATTTTTTAAAGTCAGCTTATAATTTGTGACATTTAATTTTAACACCTCTACTAAAGGTTTAATAAATAATCATGAATTTGCCGTCACACGCAATTAATCTTCTTTTCTTTTATTCAGCACATTCGTAGTGCTTTTTAAAAACTATCCATTAATTAGCTTATACTATTAAGCTGTTAAAAAAGTTATTTTATATCAAGATATTATTTTGAACGGAAGAAATACGAAATATTTCTCATTACCAAAATATAAAACGGTCAATAAAGTTTTTATATTTCTTTTATTTTTTGTTTCAACTTTACAACATCTTAAAACTCATAATTTAATTTTTTCACAGAAAACCTTTTGATTTTAGCAAAAATTAAGCTTTTGATAAAACCACGTGTGGACTCAGATTTTGGTTTGTAAAATATAAACTGTATTTTTTGTAAACATTATTGAGTATAATTTATTATTATTATTATTATTCAGAAACAAACAAATTATTCGAATTTATGTGCTTGGGGTTTTTTTTTATAAAAATGTGGATATTAAAGCATAACTTTAAATATGAATATATACATAATTAAAACCTACATAAATTGATAAGTTGATTTAGTTTCTGAAAGGTTTTTTAAATGTTAAAACACGAGCCAATTTATAAAATATTAAATGTTTTAAACAGTGTTTTTGAATTTTTTAATAATTTTTTTAAACTTTTTAATTTTTTTACCAAAAAATCTGATACAGACGATTAAGCTAAAGCCGCTAAGACAATTAAAAATTTTGTGGTCACTCGACTCGAAAATAAATGATAATTACTTTAATAATCTAGCTAATTAAAATATTTCGCAGTTTACTTAAGCTATTAAAATAATTATTGTAAATAGAACAGCAACAAGAAAAAAATTACTAATGATGATCTGTTAGAAGAATTTAAAAAAAAATTCTAACAACTTAACACAAATGACGTAAAAAGTCATTTAAGGTTATAGAAACTGAAAGTGATTCGAGAGTTGATCATTCTAAAGTTCAACGATCAACGTTAGTGCACATAAAACAATAAATAAATGTGAAATCTAACGGTATCATTTGTAGGTCAATAAGCTAATTGAATAAAACATAATTGAAATAGAAGAAGCAACAATTTTTTGTCGGTATGTTCAAGTTCAGCGTTTATGGTTATGCAATATTTATAGCTACATTATGCAGCCACGCTAACGTGAAGGAACGTTTTTGTTTATAATGAAAAAAAAATCATAAATATTTTATCGATTGAGTATTAAATTTTTGTTATGCATTTTTTATGTTTTTCGACTGCTGATTAAATTTTATTTGAATGCATCTGAATCCGTATAGCAAGTTTTTTTTGTTAGTGGCCAACTATTTCTCTATTATGTCTATTTAGTTTTCCTGTTTCGTATTGTCTCTTTTAATACAAACACAGATCAGTCGATGCGATGAATGGAAAAAAGAATAAAAAAATTTAAGGCTTTTATTTTCTTATTGTGAAAATGATGCAGCAAGTTTTAAACGACTCCTCATCAGTCGTTGCCGAAATTTTAAACGAGACGGTCACAAAAAGAACGAATTCATTTTATTTTAATCTTAAGAATTTAACACTAAAAGGAAAAATATTTCGGCTCCTAAAAATACTTTAGTAAAGGCGTAAAAGTGAAAAAAATAAATAAAATCTAAAAACTTTATTTGGATATGTAGATGAAAATTTCAAAAGATTAATTAAAGAAAAGAACAAAACATGAAGGAAGTTTCAATATTTTTCTTTAAAACATACTTGTTTATTGTGCCAGTATCATTATTAGCAATAGCTGGAATATGGACGCTGATTTGGTGGACATATTATAATTTTAAATCAGTGATACAAATTATTGTTAACGTAATAATACCTAAAATTATTAGAAGATTGAATAAAAGTTTGCCAGAAAAGTATGGAAAATGGGCAGGTAAATTGCAAAATTTTATTATTTCGAAATGAAAGACATAGTGTCAGGGTGGACTTTGGGGTCAATACCTCTACAACTTTGAAAAATTTCTATATTTTGGTAGGAAAAATTCTAAAACCCTCTATAAATTTTGAAATTTTTATGACTACACCCATGGTCAAAATCATAATAAAAGTAATATAAATCCAGAAAATGTAACAGAAAGGAAAAAATATTTTTTACGACATGTGTTCTATAGAGCTTTTTTAAATTTATCGGTTTTTAAAAAAGTTAATAAGGCTTACGTTTTTCTCATTATAATTATAATTACACGGACATTAATCGTTTCATTATATTTTAATGAAGTAAATTTTTAACACGATTTAAATTTTAATCTGTCGAACTCTGTATTGAATCCCTAATGAACTGACTATCACTAAAAATATTCTTAGACACCAAACCAATTCTATATGGCAGTGTACTCCAAACTATTTGTCGCGACACAATGGTTCAGGGGCGTATTCCAGGGGAGGGGTCAAAACCCCAACCTTTACGTAAAAATTTTTCAATTTACTAGGGGTTTTGTAAGAAAAAAATCCAAAACCCCTCTAAATTTTATCGTTCATACAAAAAAAAATTAAAATTCGCTCGAAAAATTTCTGGATACCCCCCTGCAATAGTAAAATAATCAAAATTCTAAGTATGTTTAAAAACGAACAGCATCATGTGTGTTTTTAAAACGAGATGTGAATCTCAATTTTTGCATAAAATTTCAAATGAATTTAAGACAAAAATATTTTTTAAAAATTACAAAAAAAATTGTTACTCAAAAGTGTGCCGCCAGCCAAAAAAGTTTGGAAGACACTCTTCAATGTAAATGAAATAGTTTTTGAAGCCAATGACACTTTTTTGTTTTAAAGCAAAGCATTCAATGCTATTAGATAATATCCATCTTAAGCTTTAAGACCAAACAATTTTTCAATTAGCACTTTTTATTGACTTCTTTGTTTATTTTTCAATGACTTTTTGCTATATTTATTCGCGTTTGTTATGTACACCGGTATCTATTTGTAAATTTATTGGACAAAGAGCTGTCAAAAAATCATGAGTTTAAGAGGAAATGAATACAAAAAATTATATAATTGAGCATACAACTTTATAAATTGGTAACCATTTGGTTGATGTGCGGGCTATTGTAGAACGTTATGAAGCTTAGCATTATTCTCAATATCGAAATTTAATATCTTCTAAATTTTTCTTAATTTTTAAAATAACTTTTTATTTTATAAATTTAAAATTTATGCAGCAACGTAAATTTATTCAATATCTGTTTATTTCATCCGTTTTTTCGATCAAACTAAGATAAGGATACGACTTAAGGATAACCGGATCTGAATAATAAATACAACATCACTCGACAAATGTTAAGAGCACTCGATTTCAATGACATTTTCTGTACACGTTTAAAATTATTTACACACACACTGCCAAAATTCAAGCCAACAGAACTGCTTTAAAATGGACAAGAAAAATAACATTAATAAATTAGAAAAAATAATAAGAAATATTCTAAGCAAAAAATGCTCTTATCATATTTTGAATGGTCAAACTACTCATTAGGAATTTCCAAAACCTTTTTTTTTAAAACATCGGTGACTTATGGTTATATCTTTATTTTTTACATATATTAATTTTTGTCTCAAATTTTTACTGCCTGTTTTTCAACTCTGCACAATTATATGGCCCAGCGTACATCAATGTAATGTACCTGACTACAATTTGTGTAGGAAAGCTTCATACAAGCAGAATCACATGGCTAGAATGGTGAAGAAGCAACCACAGCTGCCTTAAACAAATTTGTCTTATTTATCTTTCATCTATTCAACTTCACAATATTCATAAATGTTAAATAAATTATTTGACAATTATCAAATTGGTAACAAAAAAAAAATCCTCTCCACATTTAGTGATGATAGTCATTATTATGTACATATTGTGATTCATGACCTTGCAAAAAATATTCAATAGCTTCTTGAGATTGAATTCAAAATTATATTTTTCCTGTATTGAATTGAGCTACTGTACCGGCATACAAAAAAGCTTGAGTGACGCAATATGTTTTGCTAATATTACGCGTGCGATATTACTTTACTAATTCTTGAGACAAAATATTCGCAAATTTACAGATTTTTGCAAACCGGTTAAGCAGGCAGAAATTTAATTTTTTAATTTGTTCATTTTTTTGCAAAAATCTCGATCTGCCTAATGCCATCCGCAAAAAAACAGGTTTATTTTTGTGAAGATTTTCTTTATCAAGAAAGGTCACTGAAGTGTAGGTTCACATAACAAAAAAAAGCAATTTTTAGTTCTGAAAACATCTCGAAAAAAATCATTTTAAAATTAATTCTTTAAATTTCACATTCAAGTGATAACTGGATCAACTGATGGAATTGGCAAACAATACGCGTTTGAATTAGCAAAACGTGGAATGAATATAGTTCTTATATCAAGAACGGAATCAAAATTGCAAGAAGTCGCAAGTAAAATTGGTAAGTCTGAATTATTTACTGTTAAACACATTTGTATGCTAAGCATAAGCATGAGATTCAGCTGAATATGAAATGACCTTGACAATTAAGTATATGCTCATATTTTATTCCAATTTATTGCGTCTGTAGAGTCAATGTACTCGGTCAAGACGAAATACATCGCAGCTGATTTCGGTTCAGGAAAAGAAATTTACGAAGAAATCAAGCAGAAACTACAAATGCTTGACATTGGAATATTGGTGAATAATGTTGGACGAATGTATGACTTTCCTGATGATCTCGACAATGTGCCAGAAGATTTGCTATGGCAAATTATCAACATTAATGTAGGAGCAGTGACTATGATGTCACGAATTGTCATACCACAAATGAAGGTCAACCGAAGAGGAATCATCGTCAATATTTCATCAGGTTCTGAATGTCAACCATCTCCTCTTATGACTGTTTATGGTGCCTCAAAAATTTACTTAAGAAATTTTACACTAGGTAGGATTGAGAATTTATTTATTGAAGTGGATTTTAATAAATAAACATTTCTGTATAGCATTAAGTAAAGAACTCGAAGAGCACAATGTTGAAGTACAGCTTGTGACGCCAATGTTCGTCCAGACAAAAATGAACAATTATTCTTCAAGTGTGATGGAAGGAGGGCTCTTAGTTCCTGATGTTGAAAAGTATACGAGTGCGGCTGTCTTTACACTAGGAAAAAGTTCAGAAACAACGGGATATTGGTGCCATGGACTTCAAGTAAGTAATTTAATTGCTTATTTCTGGTCACATACTCAGATCATAATTTTTCACAGGTTGGAATAATGAAACTATTGCCGGTTCACCTTAGAACGTTGTGTGCATATAGAATGAATAAGAAGTTTAGAGACAGTTATCATGAGCAATTTACAGTGTAAAACAGATAATTAAGTTTAGTTTGTAATTATGCAAAATAAATTGCAGACTTTAAGTAATTTACATGGTAGACTAAAGTTTTTTTTTAATTTCCGTATGTGGAGCGTAATTTTGTTGGTCATTTCAGCAGTACATAAGTAAGGTCAATCGAATTATCCGGTTAAGTTTTTCTGCATATGTTAATTTTTTTTTGTATGGGCCATTACAGTCGTAAAACAAGGAAATAACTTTTAGTAGCTTCATCTGCATATGAAACGTTTTGTTTGCACTCATATCTAGATGTTGTTAAAATTTAATTTAATTAGTTTCGTTAATATATAATTAGCCTCTATTCAAGTTCCAGTAATCGCTGTAGGTATAAAACCATAACAATTATGAAAACGTAAAAAAATAAATTTCTTGCAATTTTGATATTAAAAAAATTATTAAATTCTTATTACGAGAAAAATATAGTGGAAAAGTTTCTTATCTCATTAACACTTTAATTAGCTGTCTGAACATAAGAGTGGAATGGCAGCTTAATTTGAATGCAGGTATTTTTTACAGATATTTTTTAAAGTCTTGATTTTTTTAATCAATAAATACAGTTTTTCATTAGTAAATCAGGGGGGGCTCAAATCAAAAGTTCGTACAAAAAAAAAGTTATTGACAAAATTTTATGAAATTACTTACTAAATCGTATCCCTAATTACTTACTAAACAATAAAACAACCCCCCCCCCTCAACCCCCTCATGAAAATGTCTGGCTACGACCCCTATGTAGGTTTCAAACCGGCATTTGTGTCACACAAACAATAAAAATATTAACGGAATTCATATTTTAAGGCAAAGGCAAGCGAAATTACATTCATGATTGACTTTAATTACTGTTTTTGTTTTGACCAATTTTTCAAGTTTGAAGAGCTCACAGTAAAGAAAATTGTCTTTAAATATTTTCAACATGTATATTATATGCATACTTTATTCACATAAAAGGTTGTATGCGTAGCGGTCTAATGCTCTTCTCAAACTTGTTCAATGTCGTTCAACTTCCGAACAACTAAATTTATAATCATGAATAGTAAGATATATTTTAATAGCATCTGAATCAGCAACAACAATAGCACGAATATTATTGAAATTTTTGAAGAAAAAAATTACGAATTACTCACAAAAATTTATGAACCTACTCATTGAATCAATTAACATCTCAACATGATATATTTCAATCTGACGCGTGCTCAGTCATGAAAGTGACTTAAATCGAGCATGTTTGTCGCTTAACAAATATAGAAAAAAGCTACACAATTGTCATTGACATTGATCGCATTTCGGAAAAAATATATTTGATGTGGTTTTAAACTTGCTGACGTCCTATCTTAATTAGTAAGGTCATATAGTTGTCATGACTTCTATCTTTATTAGTAATCTAATATAAATAAAATCTTATAACTGGAATTAGTTAAATTTATTAAAAATTCCTACTAAATTATGCAAATCAATCGAGGTCACTTAATTAGACAGCCCATCTGCTCATCATTATCATTGACAAGACCTTTGGAACGTAAAATTGAAAACATCATTTTTAGTTTGGTGATAAAAAGACATTGAAATTCATACATTTATTGTTCCTGCAGAAGATTAATAATTTTTTGTACAGTGAATAATCTCATGTTTATTCATAAGCATCAATTTACTGTCTTTAAAAAATTCTCAAAAATATTTAATTTACTTGCTTGACTGAGAATTCAATTTTCACAATTTTGGCAAAAATATTAGTTTTAATATATATTGCAAACTTGTCAGAACAATCTTGATAGTCCTTGAACAATTCTTTTGTCCTTCAACGATGCTCTTTTTTGCAGCACAATGACTCTTTTGTAAATTAGGGGTCGTTCGCTTGTCACGCCCAATATTTATAAGTTAGATGCTAAGTAAAATTAACCAGATATCGTGTTCTAATTCCAGGGCAACTTAGAATTAATCTGCAAAATCCGTATAAATCCCTAAGGTGTTTGATGTGTTAGATATCTTGATTGATATCATTAGTAAACGAGCCATAATTTTTATTTTTTATTTTATATTCCTCTCATAAGTTGTGTGACAGCGGGCAAGCAAAGACAAAAATTAGCTTTAATTTTTTTTGTTTAAATCATCTAACCTTGCTGAAATTATTTTTGCAGACTAATCTTGCTAATAAAAGATTGGCATTAATCGTTCCTCTTATGCAATATCTCATTTAAAAACAGAAAAGAATTATCTTCGGTATGCTGATTTATCTTTATACCTGTTGTTATGTCCACTTTTTAATGCAACAGTGGCGTAGTCAGGGGGAGTGGATGGGTGGATTTCCCTCCTGTTCAAGAAAAGTAAAAAAAAAAGTTTTTTTAAAAAACTTTTTAAAATTCCTAGGGTTTTTGAATTAAAATAAATTCCACTCTCCAAAAATTCTGGCTACGCCACATTCTTTATTGCAGAATCTTAAAACGATTAAAAATATTTTTTTGCAGACTATAAACTAAATGATTTAGAACTGGTTGTGTAAGAATAAATTATCATAAATTATATTTCGCAAAAATCTTTACTAAACTATGAAAAACAACTAGAATTTTGAAGTGTTTATCTTTTAAAAAAATTAATAATGATTTTCTACGAATATAATTTTCAAACATCTTAGCCGAAAATGTCAGTGAACCTGAATTGTACACAAACAGACAATAAATCAAATATTTTTTTTAGTTTAAGCAACACAATGAAAAATTAAATCTATTTACAAGTTAAGAAATGTGATAATTTTGCAAACGATTAAATAAATGTTACTTGAACAAGGTCAGTAAGTATAAACAATTTGTGTGGGTGTTTGTTTTAACTATTTCAATACGCACGATGCTCATTGTTGATTTAGAGATGTTTGGCTTATTTTCATACTTACACTTAATAAAGTTCATGTTAGTTTATTTTAGCTAATTGATATTAAGATAAATAAATAAAATATGAATTTTAATTGAGTTAAGGATGAAAAATGGACTATAAAAAATAATTTCAATAAATATTTTCAAATTACTTTTAAAAAATGAAATTTACTTTAGTTGATATATTCGAATTTTCAACTTCTGTTACAACATTTCATAAAATATCATAATAATGTACTTTTGATCAAAATGAACAATCAATATTCAAGTAAATTCATTTAAAGATTGGAAAAACCTGATTTGCAAAAAAAGCTTAGAAGATTTAAATCAAAGATTATCCCAAATTGAACATTTAAAACAGGATATTACGTAAGTTGATTTTGAAAATTAATCAATAATGATGTTAATTAAAGCTGTTGAGAAGCGTAGCTAGAATAAATTAGGGAAGTTTAATTTTTTTCATCCCAATTTAAAAAAAATCGAGGAAGGGGATTGTTTAGGACTCCCTGACTACACCCTTGACACTGTCTTAAAATTATTCTGACATGGTTCCATTAAAACATCAGAACTTAAACGTCAAAAGCTAATGAAGCCTTAAAACATTTTATTTACTCTCGACTAGATCTTTTTAATGATGTTTACTAATGTGAATTAGATACTTACATGGAATAATGTGATTTTAATTTGATCCTTGAATTAATTATGAATCTAAATTTAGTAGATGTACAAAAAAGATTTAGATAGATTCAGAAAAATTTGTCAAGTTTAATACTCACAACTACGATTTTATTTTCTCAATACCTAAGGGGTCGTTTGCAAATTACGTCACGCAAAAAAAACGACTTTTTCGAGCAAACCTCCCCCTCCCTTGTCACAAATTTTTCAAAGAAAGAAAAATTTTGTGTTTGGACTGTCACGAATTCTCCTAACCCACCTTCCCCCTAAAGCATGACGTAATTTGCGAATAACCCCTAATACTATTGTTGAGTCCGCTTCTTGATAAAAATTTACAAGTACATTTAATTTGTTTAAATGTCAGATTTACGAATGAATTCATTTTAAGTAAATATATATTTGATTTAATGTGAATAATAAAATGATTATAAAGCAAACTTAAGTGTCCTTAATATATTTTTAAATACAAGAATTGAAGAATTAAGTTGAAATGGTTTTGTTTGTATTCACATAGGGGTCTTACTTCTTACGTTCGCACTTTAAGGGGGAGGTCTGAGATTTTGTAACAGGCTGAACTGCGTAACGAAATAAGTGAACGATCCCATAATTTTTTGTCAATTTTTATTCTATAAATCGACAAAATAATGGAATTGAAAATTTCTGATTCTAATTGAAACAATGACATGACATTTTTTAATTGAAAATGAATTTTAAATTTTTTAAAGCTTTAATTATAAACATAAAATAATAAAAGCATTCTCACATTAAAAATATTATTTGTACTCGAACTGCATTAAATGAATATTAAAAATTTATATTAATTCTTTTAGCAATTTAAAAAAATATCTTCAAATAAGCAAGAACTGACCAAACAGTAAACAAATAAAGCCAATTAATAGAGTTCGTTGGATCATCGCTCAAAATAACACCTTTTATTATTAATTCCACAATTCATTTAACCATTCAAACATTACATTAATCGCCATTCATCATCATCAAGTTAGTTGCCAAAGGCACAGGAAAAGGATTAACGGCATCATAAACATTCAATAATCGTAAAGCTCATTTATCTTCCTATTTAAGGTTGACCTGCTTTTGTATTTAATTTTTAATTTATTTATTTAACCCACAACAGTCTTAAGAGCATGAATTAAGTTTAATGTTCATTTGCAATGCATTTATTTAGATGAAAGAATGAAAGCAAAAGAAGTTGACTGCAAAAAGTGCTAAAATAAAAAAAAACCAACTACCAATCTTGATTCTTTTCAGGGTTATGAGCGTGCTTTAATGTGCATATAAAATGCATTAGATATAAATAAAAAAGTTGTTCTTTCTATAACTGTATGATGTTGACGCTACGAGACCTTGACTCAGAAAATCTACTCGATATGCATGTGCAAATTATTAGTATTAAGACTTATAGAAAAAATGTTACCACAAAAAAGTGCTTAACAATAACTCATATGTACATAATTAATGGAATAGAAAAATGCAATCGCCTTCTTATGCGTTATTAATGCATTTTTAACATGGAAAATGAGTTGACGTCTTTAAAATATAATCACTATTGAATTTTAAAAAATGTTAATATATTTTGCAATTTAACGGTTTTTTGAAATTCAAATTTTTTAGTGGTTTTTTTTAAATTTGAAATTATAAAGGTAGAATAAAATTTGGATTCAATAAAATCAGAGTTGTAGCCAATTTTCTATCAAAGTTCTAATTAAAAGCAATGAAAAATGCTTTATTCTTTTACTTATACATGATTTCAATATATTTTCTTTCTTTTCATACATGAAGTTAACTTTAACGCATTTTCCATTTAACTATTAGCTTAAACGTCTTTTTTGGCTAGCTGGTTACCACAGAAACTCGACCATGAAGACCCGTAGAGGCTTGGGGTAGTTTTGCATTGGAAAGCTGCTATGATTTAAGCATGTACAACTTAATTTTCATATGTTCACTGACATTAATTAATTAAATTAAGTTTTCTTTTTACACTAACACTACCATATATGTAATTAATATACTTTTGCCAGGCAATTATGTGTTCAAATCCCACTGACGGGTAAAATTGGATACTAAAATCAAGTATAAAATTTCTTTTGGAATAAATTTCCATGTTCCATTTTGTTTTGTTATTTAACGGTTTTTTAAAATTCAAATTTTCTAACGGTTTAATAAAATTTGAAATTTTAAAGGTAAAGAATTTTTTTATTTTACAGGTTACAATCAAAACATCTAATCGAATAAATATTTAATCGCATATTTTAATATCGAATAAAGCAGTGTGTAGTTAAGTAGAATTGTATATTTTCAATTCTGAAAATATGGTGTAATTCTTTAAAATAAAAGAAGTTGCTGTAAAAACACGTTGGACGAGTTCATTCAAAGAAATAGAAAATAGAATATCTCAATTCTATATAAAAATGTTATGCTTAACATTAATGATGAAGCAATTATGTTTAATTACAGATTCATATTGTAATACCAATAAAGAGCACATCACCAGCTTTTGCATAAAGATAGCTGAATATGACACTACTTTCTTCGTATCATCGAAAAACACCACGAGCGTGTCACAGAATGCAGACGAAATTTGCAAAAACATTTGCGAGTTCCTCGAAAGATTCGGTCCACAAAATCATAACGGATAATGCTTCAAATATGCAATCTGCCAAACGGATGGTGAAGCAAAAGTTTAGTCATATATTGACAATTGGATGTGTATGTCACGAGATCAATCTAATCATTAAGGATTTCATGGAGGATACAACAAATAAGCAAACATATAGCGAAGTCGAAACAGTGGTAAAATACTTCAAGATGAAAGAAATTGCAAAAAATGGATGTCCGATAAAAAAACGAAGGAAATATTGGAAGGTCTTTGAGTTTTCCTGTAATAACACGTTGGATGAGCTCCTTAGAAGCGATCGAGAATCTCAAGATCTATAAAAATGTAATGGTAAATATCAATGATGAAGAAATGAAATCTTTAAGGAACATTGCTCCAAAATCATCATCTAAAGCAGTTTTAGCGCTAATTAAAAACGAAGACTTTTTGACTCGTGTGGATAGGATTTGGAAAGCAATAAAGTATCCAACTAACGCGATAAAAGCTATACAAAGTGATCAAGCAGAATTAGCAGACGTTTATCACTTCTTATTTAAACTTCATGATCACTTTGTAGACAACTTGGAAATACAAAATAACGTTCTAGAAATCTTAAAGGAAAAGAATTTTTTTATTTTACAGGTTACAATCAAAACATCAAAATATTTAATCGTATATTTTAATATCGAATAAAGCAGTGTGTAGGTAAGTAGAATTGTATATTTTCAATTCTGAAAATATGGTGTAATTCTTTAAAATGAAAGAAGTTGCTGTAAAAACACGGTGGACGAGTTCATTCAAAGAAATAGAAAATAGAATATCTCAATTCTATATAAAAATGTTATGCTTAACATTAATGATGAAGCAATTATGTTTAATTACGGATTCATATTGTAATACCAATAAAGAGCACATTACCACCTTTTGCAAAAAGATAGCTGAATATGACAGTCCTTTCTTCGTATCATCGAAAAACACCACGAGCGTGTCACAGAATGCAGACGAAATTGCAAAATTTGCGAAATTTTCGGTCTAAAAAAGTTCGTGTCAATTGTAACGGATAATGCTTCAAATATGCAATGTGCCAAACGGATGGTGAAGCAAAAGTTTAGTCATATATTGACAATTGGATGTGCATGTCATGGAATCAATCTAATCATTAAGGATTTCATGGAGGATACAACAAATAAGCAAACATATAGCGAAGTCGAATCAGTGGTGAAATTCTTTAAGATGAAAGAAGTTGCAAAGAAGTGGCTGTCCGATAAGAAAAACGAAGGAAATATTGGAAGGTCTTTGAGTTTTCCTGTAATAACACGTTGGACGAGCTCCTTAGAAGCGATCGAGAATCTCAAGATCTATAAAAATGTAATGGTTAACATTAATCATGAAGAAATGAAATCTTTAAAAAACATTGCTCCGAAATCATCATCTAAAGCATTTTTAGCGCTAATTAAAAACTAAGACTTTTGGATACGTGTAGATAAGATTTGGAAATTGATTAAATTTCCAACTAACGCAATAAAAGCTATAGAAACAATAGACAACTTGAAAATGCAAAAGAACGTTCTAGAAAGATTAGACCTTGTTGGAAGAAAGAATGCAGGCATAGCATACTTGTTATGTCCAAAATATGCAGGAAACAGAGCTTTGAGATTTGAACACACAAAACTGGCGCAGAAAATTAATTTATGTAAGTAAAAATTTACTTAACTAAAATTTAAGCAATTTATTGTAAAAACCTGAAGTCTCTATGTGCCTCCGTTTCCGAGATCTGTTTCACCTGTCCAGCCAAAGAAGATTTTGTTCCTTGGAAAATGCGCTAATATACAGCTTTATATCCGTTTGTGAATGAATTTTCTGCACACATTTTGAGGTAACATAGAAGAATGATGATCTCTGAGCATATGCTGATAATCACGAGGAACACGGCAAAGAGGAATCTGAATTGATGTACATCTACAAATACAAGATAAATTTCAAGAATAGATTAGATGATGTTCATTTATAACGCTGAAAATTTTATTTTACCTATTCATATTTTAACTTCTGTGGTGCTGGTATAATAATTTGGAGTTCTCTGAGCTTCATCAAGTTTATTTTATATAGCGTTGGATGATCCATAGCAGCGATAAGGTGTTTTGAAGCTTGATTGATTGCAAAAGAAAGTGCTAAATTAGTGATATTTGAAAATCGACGAAAGCAAAAAAACACTGGATCTTTTGGAGTCTCTTTCTGCAAATTTAAGTCTAAAGTAATTGTGATCATACAGTATCTTACAGCTGACTTCTGGATAGATATCGCCCGCTTCTGACCGGATTTTGTCGATGTCGCTATAGCAGGTAACATTAGTACTGACTACTTTTGTTTTCAAGTTCTCATTATCCTTAAAAGTGTTATATGCTACACGAATCCCTTCAGTATTAACGAACACAGAATTAATCAATTTAATCCTTAAAATATACTATAATTACATTAATAAATAAACTGTAATAAATAAACACAAAAATCGAATGAATAAAAGCGATAATTTTTCATTCAAATGTTTACTGCGATTTGAATTTTTTCTTCAACTGTTTCTTTTCCGTTTATTTAAATATTTTTTGACCGTTATTTTTCATTCTTATTTCAACGGAAAATTTAAATTTGAAAAACATTTTCTGAATTCACCACTTTGTGAATTCACCATTTTTGTGGTGATATATAAATGAAAGAGAATGGCAGTTGAAAACAATAATTGAAAGAAAACACTCCCAGATAGAAATTAATTAAAGTTACCTGAAAAAAATGAAGAAAATTGAAAACTGTCTGAAAAATTACAATTCAGATGAATTTTTACATTTATATTATGCAACCACAATCAAAGCAATAATTTTCAGCTGATGCAAAAATTGCATGACTGTTGATGATTATTCTCGAAGGAAAACTGTCTCATCGCCTTCGCCTCAATTGCTGGTTCAATGATAATTAAAATAAAATAAAAGGTCTTTAATTGTACAGCAACCGAATACCAATGAGTCCAATAAATCGATATTTTATTATTGAAAAGCAATCGATGTTTATATTGAAACAGAATGACTTTTAAAAAGTATAAAATTAGTTAAAATGAGAAGTTGAAATGAGAGTATTAAAAAAAGTCCAAAAAGTAAGTATCTCGTTAACATATCGGAGAATTTGGATTTAAAAAATTTACTGAAATAAAGTAATTAATTATAACATTAAAGACACACCTGGAATATAAAAATTGTCTTGGACTTGATGCTCGTGCGAATTTAAATATTCTTGTGTTCAGTAAAATAAAATCATTAATTGCTCTTGTTTAAATGGACCCAGTGGTGTAGCTAGAAATTTTTGAGGGGGGGGGGGGGGATGTTGCAATTTTGGTTTGGGACAATTTTTCTCGAAAAGGGGGGTGATGCACCCCCCAATCTATATGCCTACATCACTATATGGACCTAATAAGTTCACTCTTAAACAGAATAATTGTAATAAAAAATTTATAGAATTTATTTCAAATAAATAATATTTTTCCATAAAACAAAACCGAGGCGAGACTTTTTAGTTCAATGTTTGAATTATGATGCAACATAACGCATTTAAAACATGCTAGACATTCTGTGAAAATGAATTAAACTATTGCTGCAAGACAATTTTCCTTACTATATCAGTTAGTGGTCGTTCGGATATTCTGTAACGCTTAGGGAGGGGAGGGGGGTCAGAGTTTAGTTACATTAAAAATTGCCATTTTTCGGAAAAACAATTAATATGAAGCGTAACTAAACTTTGACTTCCCCTCCCTAAGCGTTACATAATATCCAAATGACCCCTAAATTCAGTAGACCGCATAGTTATTTAAATTGAGTGATTATCACAGTTGTTTATGCTACTTGTAAATTAGTTGCTTATATAAGTAAATGTATGGTTGAGTTTTTAAACATCGGGAATAATCGAAAGTACTCGAATTGGGTCGTTCAATTATTAAGGAAGCTAGAAAAAAATATGTTTTTTGACCCCCTCCCCTCTCTTTCTAAATAAAGATATAAACACTTTATACATTACCTGTCACAAAACCTCAGACTTAAAGCGAGGACTTTATAAATGAATAAGGTCGTTCAATTTAGATGGACCATTTAAAGGTATGGACAGAGCATAGAGTTTCTAGAAATAAACTTGTAAATTTTTATAGAAAAGTCTTTTTAACTATATCTTTTATTTATTTTTTTTTTATCTTGTTTCTCTTTCTTTTTATTATATTACAACTTGATAACAATCAACAATCATATGCAATGAAATAAAATTAAAAATGTCATAAAATGATTGCTGGCATAATTATTAATCCGATAAGAAGTATTGAATTTACGACACGATTGTAAAAATATTTGTCGTTGCTATCATCTTTCACTTGTCATCCTTTCCAACAGTTATTCTTGATTGCTGTTGAAATGAATTCGAGGCATCATGTGCGAAAGTTGTTTTGCAGAAGGGTTGTTGACAATAAAAAAACACACAGTTTTTAACAAAACGGATTCAATCAAAATAAAAATTTACCACAAAAACATTCTGAAAAGAAGAAAAAAATAATTTTTTATGAAAAATTCAATTTTAAATGATTTTTTTTAAAATATGTCCAAGTGACAGTAAAAGCTCAATGATATTTAGTTTCGTAGATGTATGGGCGTTGCTCTATGCTATGTTTAATAATTTTCTACTATCAATTTTAGTGAAAATGTCACTAAAGAAAATTTTTCATGGCCTATATTCATAATAAATTTATTTAAACGACCACTGTAAATTTTTTGTTACAAATTTCAAATATTTTGTGGCACAAAGAGGAATTCTTCTGAAGATGAGATGTGGAAAATCGGAAAATTTAAATGAATTTTTCTTCTTCTCTTTTTCCACATTAATTATACTTTTCGCTTTCATTTTCATTTTTCATCTCGAATGTGCTTGTAGAAAAATTATTTTGAACGCGGTTTTCTCATAATAATGTTCATAATTTATCAGGTTTTCGAGCTGTTGAGTTTTTTATTTGTTTATCTTGTCTTGTGTTTGTTGTTTAGTTGGATTGAGTTTGATCATTAGAAGGATTTGCTTATGTAGATTATTTATTGTTTATTTAAAGTTAACATATGTTGGCTGGTCATCAAACTATCCCGAATGACATAGAAGGAGGTAGACCTAGCGTTAAGGGGTTACGTCACGCTTTAGGGGGTTTGAAGAATTTGTAACAATCTAAAGATAGTACTTTGGAAAATTTGGGTCAAGAGGGAGTGGGGGGAGGTGGGTGAGTGGTCGAAAAAGTCGTTCTTTGAGTGACGTAATTTGCGAACGACCCCTAAACCGACATGAACACACATGCAGTACTAAGAGTACTAAGAGACGGCGCCAATCTAGTTTCAAATGACATATTTTTCAAGTAAACCTTTGGGGTATGTTGTGTTAGCCCTAAAGTGTCTACTATTACGTTAAAATTAGACATTTAAGCAGCATGATTGACAAATTTAAATTGTTTACTTCTGTAAAAACTAAGGACGTCCAAAACTTCAAAAATATTTATGTGCTCTTTATGCCCAACATTATTTAAATTTACACTCATTTAAACATTTTACTTTTCCCTTGCGTTTTTCATTTATGATGATGGAAAAATGAGTTGGAATAAGAATATAAAAAAAACGAATGAAAATCCCCGGGATAGCTGTTTGTTGTGTGTTTTATATAGCTTATCTCATGAAACTGAGGTCAAGATTTCCACATATTAGAGAGCATGCTTGAAAGTATTTCCGATACTATATGTTGCAGATGTCGTTCACACTCTTCATCATTTTTCACGTGTGCTAATGACTAACGGAAAGAGAAGTTCTTTGGCTTTTCTTAATTTTTAGGGGGCATTGTTCTTTGTAACATGAATTTTGAGTGTTTTTGTATTAATGAACTTCCTGTTTTTTTTGAGAATTTGTTTTTCAACAAGTTTGAGATAATTTTCGACTTTAAATTCTTTGAAATAAAATATTCAAGCCAACAACTTATTTGTAATTCTAAAAATTACAAAATTGAAACAAATTACTTTGAAAAGTAATTTTCAAATAGCCGTGAACTGATCCATCAAGTAAAGTATGTCGTAATAAATGTTAGACACCTCATCGCATGCCTTAGACACACGTACATATCATCGATGTAATTGACTCAAGCATCATCAGTCGTAACGAGGTTAACAATTATAAATTGGAAAATTGATATTTTATGCCATTAAAGTATTTAAATCGATTGCATTTTAATTATTGACTGTAAGGTCCATAAATCACTGAACTGTACTTGATCTTTTGGATCACTTTCATCACCTCTTAAACACCACCTCGATAATGATAATAAAATTATTTTACAGTAGGTACCTATAGCCGTGCGATCACAAAAGTCCTCAACTCAGCATGAGTAAATTTATTCAGCGATTTTAGATAAGAAAGAAAAGAAATGCCTGCCAATTTTAAGAGACAGTAAAAATGCATAAAGCAATAAATAATGGAAATAAAAACAGACGAAAATTGCAGGTGTGTTAAATTTTTATGCATCTTTAGACATTTTTATTGACTGATTAATTAATTCGAAAATTAAATATTTTAAATAAATATTTTTAAGTACATTTTCACTGCTTCAGTAGAAAGAAGTCATTAAGTATGCGTAGGAAGCGCGATAAAATGTGAGAAAAATTCTGTTTTGAATCTTTTGTATTCACAATTGGGGGGTGTGAAAACTGAATTTTTAGTGTTTACTGTATGACGTAAAACAACACTACTTGACCATTGAAAAAGGAAATTCCATGAAAAATCTTTCAAACAAAGAATGGGAACATTAAGCAAACATGAAATTTCTGATGGTAGGCATAGAAAAATTCCAGCAACATTGTAACAGTTCATAAGTATTTTTTACTTACAGCAACAAGTACGTTTATAAAATATTCAAAAAAATTACAAATTCACAGTTATTTAAGTTCAGTAGCATCCGTTAGCATGTGTGACTGAAGTCAGCCTGCATGCTGTCAACAATCGATTTGAAACCTTCACCATAATTTTGTCATAATATCATCTAATTTCGTCAAGCAATCCCCGAATTTTGTCAAGCCTTCCTTTTCGAGCTACAGCATCGATTGATGACAGCATGCAGGCTGACTTCAGTCACACGTTAGCATTCGTTCCTTCAAGTTACATAAGATTAATACAAACACATGTGAATTATTGTGTGCATCCCAGAATTATTTCCAATATTTTGAATGTCTTAACCGAGAATTCAAAAATAATCGAGTAGCTGCCAAAAGACATAGCAGCGATTCACAAAAATAAAGCATTTTTCTAAAAAGAAAATCGTTTCGTACAGTTTTATCTTTTATTTCTTCTACGCTTCATTTATGTTTATTTTCACAAGAGAAATTTTCAGTGACTTTGTTCTTTGTGTTTATTTTAAAATAATTCTTCATATTGATTTTTGTATGAATTTTTTTTTTAAAATTAACTACAAAAAATGGAACAGACAAGAGTCATTTGATCTGTCTCAGACTTGTTTTCATTTATTTTGATAAATTCTTGTTGGACATAAAATGATGCGTGTAATTTTTCGTCGGGTTAGCATTTCCGACTTATAAAAAATATGTGGACATGAGATAATAAGAAGAAGAAGCTGATACATGTTGTCGATGAAAAATATCCAAGCAAGTGAGTAATTACCCATCATTCAAAACATTAGTCAATCATGATGGGGTATAAATAAATGGAAGTTCTTTTAAGATCTCTCACCCCAATAATCCCATCACACATGTGACATTTGTATTCATCACTTTTTTCATTTGGAGCATCACAAAACAACTTTCTGCTGTTTTTCATTCTTCTCATCTCATTTCTGAAATTTTTTATATTTATAAAAATAAACTTGAAGCTCTTGAGTAAATTAATAATTTTTTTTGCTATATAACCGCAGTTTCCAAGTGTTTAAAGACATTTTCAAGAAAGATCTTTTCATATTCACCAAGCCAGATACACACATTATTATTACTGTCCATCCCTTCTTCGAGAAGTGTACTAACGCACGTGCCAAACATTGTGAAAGAGAAAATATCTCATAGATTTTCACTGAATCTATAATTAGTATCAAGCAGCAGCAATATACATTCTCACAAAAAAATATGATTAATCCAGAGAATGTGTCGAAATCGTGCATTTATACCTTATGTTCCGGAAATATTCATTCGCACTCATTCTTGTTGTAAATTAATAAATTTTAAGAAAACGTGCGCGAATTGCTTTTTATTCCATGCAAAATAATATTTTTATTTTTTGAGCGGCTGAAGAAAAACTCATTGGAATTAATAATCACATAAATTCGACTGTTAAATTGATGATCATCAGATGAAATATTAATTGGTCATAATTTTTTCACTCTGAAACAGCAGATGATCACTTTATGAATATTAATTCATATTTTGAAATGAATTGGGTGAATTTATGGAGAGTTGAGAGCTTTTTAAAGAGAAATTTGTGAATTTGGAGATGATTTAAGGTCTTGACTCCAGGGGTGTAGCTAGGGAGGGGTTCAAGGGGGTCTGATTATTCCAAATTATATCCATAAATTTTGGATAAGTCCTAAAAATTGAAATTCTATGAGAAAAATTCTAACTACAACCAAGAGCGTATCCAGGGGGAGGTTTGGGTGTTAAAGCACCACCCTCGATGGAAATTTTCTTCAATTTGCTGGGATTTTTCAAGAAAAAAATCCCAAAACACCAGCAATTTTCCAAAAAATTCTTGGGTACGCCCCTGGCTACAACCCTGCTTGAGGAATGGAATTTTGGATAATTTTTTCAAGCGAGATTCGTGATCTTGGGACACTTTGTGTACATAATTTCACAACTAATCATTTACAGCTAATAATATTAAACTAATAGTCACCTCCTACCTAAAAAATTTTTTTTACATCATGAAATTTCATCAAGTCCAATTAAAAGTTTATGACGTGAATGTAAACATTTTTATATAAAAAATTTCTTCTTCCTCCTTTAATTCGTGATCATAAATTCTGACAAAGATTCCAATGTCATTGAAAAGAGACTGTCAAGAAGAATAGTAATAAAAAAATGTAAAAAGTAATCTCGTAAATTTTCTGTGATCGTTTTACACTTTTTTTTATAAAACCACGCGTCTCGTGATTATGTTTACAAAATGTAAGTCAAGTTTTACAGGTGAAATTAGCTAAATTGATCATTTCAATAATGAAAATAACTTTGAATATTTACGATATTGAGCACTAGCATTAAGTCACACGTTTTGTCATAAATCATCATTTGCTTCTTCTGATTCTATCGAAATTGCGTCGATCGGCTTCAAATTTCTTTAAAAACAATAATATTTGTGTGTCTTTATTTTGTTTTTACGATAATTTCGTGTGAGGAGTCTTCATTGACATGATGAGTAGAAATTTTTCAAAAAAAAGTAAAAAGGCACCGTTCAAGAGATAGAAAGAAGAAAAAAACACGTCGACATGTGAAAAAGTAAAGTCAATTGGATAAAAATACACAAACAGAAACAGAAATGCGAGCAAAAATAAACCGGAACGGGAATATTTTTAGGTGAAAAAAAGAAGGAAAAGAATTTTCATTTTATCGCGTTAATAATAGGAAGACCAAGCATTTCTTGTCTGAATTTATTAAAGTTTTTTTGATGCTATTGAGCATAATTTGTTTGAAATTCTCTTAAATCACTGTCGGTGTTTGTATTTTGATGTTAATTAATTTATTGATATAGCGAATGATGCCAATAAATCCAATGGTATTAACAAGACTGTCCTAACAAGTTACGTTAATAATTTTATTAGTGGATTTTATTTTTGGAATATAAACTTTGTGCTTGTTCATTTGAATTTAAAATGTGTGATTCTTTGACCACAATTAAAGGTATCCAAGAAAAATCTAGGAAGTTGATTTTTTAAAGATGGAAAATTCCTTTGACTGAACCTAGCCGGTATGATGTTTCAAATGATTTAGAAACTTTAGTCAAAATTTACTCTAAATATTGTCAAGCAATCCCCAAATTCTAAATGGTTGGAAACATCATGCTGGTTAGGCAGGATTCGCCTGGGGTGTATCCAGGCGGGAAGGGGGTTTTGGAGTCAACCCTTCTATTTTTTTTGAAAAACTAATACTTGTTTAAAACAAAAAGGTCATGATTTAAAGAACCCACCCCAAAAAACATCCTGAATATACTTTTGCGGTCAGGTTCAGTCACACGGAAAATTCAGAGGAGGAAGGATGGTTGGATTGTCTGACCTCCAAAGAACCCTTGTCTCCTAGTCAATAATTAACTTTGGCTGTGCAATATAAATTTTATACAAAAGAAATTAACTGTCCGTTTAGATTATACGTATTCTCATAACAATATAACAGGTGATTATTGAGGAAAGGAAAAGCCACAAGATCATTAAATCCATGAAGACTTAATATATTTTAAAGATATTCTTACGCTTGAGGAGTCACATAAAAAATTAATCTCTTAATAAAAAGAATACATCAATAATAAATGACCCATATAAACATTCAGTGCCAATCTTCCTTCATTCGCGCATTTCATTTTCCTCGTGACATCAATAAAGACGGAGGACAAACAAATGTTTTATTACTATTGTTAATTTTATTTTTATTTCCTTCAATGAGAAAATAGAAAGTGAAATGAGGAACGAAAACAAGTGTTTTGGTCTGAAAATAATTTTTCGCCTCAGTGTATACAGAGTTGATGCTTAGTAAATAAAGATTTATGAGAAAATTGTGTGCGTGCCTTTCCTCATTGTTTGTTATCGTAAGCAGATCAAGAAGTAAAATAATTTTCATTTTAATTTGTTATTTTTCATTCTTTCGTTTTATTACTTTTTTCAGTACAAACTCGTGTCTCATTGATGCAATCACAGTGAGACAATAGTAAACAAAAATAAACTTGATATGATCATGATGTGCGAAATGTACACGAGTACGAGATTGTAAATTTATGTATTATGTCATTTCGTCTGATTATTTTTAATATATCTCAATTTTGTACTTCTGCTCATGATATATTATTAAATGCACCTGCTACTAAATATGTAATTTACTGCAACATTAATGAAGAAAAAATGAAAATGAGAGCGGTAATTGAGTCATTAGGAATGATGTGTCCGGAAATATGCTTGTCTTGATTATTTGGAAGTAAAGTTGACACACTTTAAGAGTTATTTATTCTGTGACGTCCATCATTTAGTGAGGTAGGTCTGGAATTGGAAAACTGGGAATTTCACTTCCGGGATCAAGCTCGATAGTGGTTGACGTACTTGAAAAATTTCAATTCTTACAAAAATTTCATTCAAGATTTCATCAAAGAATTTAAGGCTCTCACCAATTCTCTCTGAGATTTATCACCAAGCTCGAACCAATTTTTAGGTCAAAAATTGTTTGAGCTTTGAGACTCAAGTCTATCTTTGAGACTCAAGCCTGGTTCTGAGACCCAAGTCTGACTCAAGTCTAATAATCCCCTTTACTGACGACTATCATTTGTGAACAATCTATTTAAAAATTTAATGGACCTTTTAAAAATTCGTACAGTATGTGTTAACTGGAGTCTCGTGAAAAAAGTATAATAAAATTCCAATAATGACATGAACTTGTAATGATTATCCTTTTATTTTCTGTGAAAGTTTTTCATAAAGGAATTAACAGCTTTTTTATTGAAATTATTAACTTTTATTGATGGACATCAATTTGTTCAGAAAATATCAAGCTTATTAACACGGTGCCAAAAAGAATTAAAGATTTAAGATGCTTCCATTAGTCTAATATAAAAAATGAGTATTACACAGATTTGAGTCTTCTTTTGGACTGTATTAACCTTTAACTTTTATCGTACATATATGAGGGCGAAAAAAAAACTTTATGCCTTAAAAATTAAGACAATATTTCGGAATTGCCAATTTTAAAGTAAATTATGACAAATTGAGACACAAATTAAGAAAACTGCACACTTAAATTACCACATTCTGTCTTTAAGTACCTAGTATATGAAAGAAGTAACGACGTCCAATTAATATCTGCATTAATTATTATTGCATTACTCTTTTAAACTTTTATTCGTCTCATCACTGAATGCGATAAAAAAGAAAAGGAAAAACTGGATTTTTTCTTTAAAAAAAGCTAAACTGTGGGAGACCGCGATGTAAAAATAAATATTCATTGAGCTGCTACTGTTACTATATTAAAATTTGTCTGGTGAATATTTTGCTATTCGGAAAATAAGAAGAAAAAAATTGAGTCACTTACCATTTTTTATTTTTTTTTGAATTTTTTTAAAGATTTTTTTTTATTCCAGTACGGAGCCTTTTACACTTAATTGTTGAGAAATAAAATTGGAGCAAATAAGTAGGTAGGATTAAATCATATGTGAAGAACTAAAAACTGAGGAGTCAGGGGATTGTAAATTTAATTAATTAAGATGTAATGATGATGTTGATGTGTCACTTTTAGATGAATCCAGCATATAAGATCCACATCACTGTAAGGAAATGAAATGAAATAAAAATACGAAATTTATTAGTTTTGCATCGGGTTTTAATTGCAATTTTAATATCGATAATTTAGTTTTAAGGTTTTTGACTGAGACTTTAAGAATCTTAAGACACAAGTATTGTCCACTGAAGAATTATTAAAATTGTAAAATAAAAGAAACAACTAGCTAAAGACATTAATTCTTAAACGGTCGTTCTTAAATGACGTCCAATTTTTAGGGGAGAAGGGGGTTTTGTAATACTTCCATATAAAAGAAAAAAAATTGTATGACAAGAGGGGGGGGGGGGTTAGAGGGGGTCCCATTTTCTGCTTGACGTCATTTATGGACAACCTCTAAGAAAATTCCAAATTTCTTTTTTTAAAAATCCCAATTAGTGATCGCCGTAAGATTTATCTTAAAAATTAGAAGATAAGATCATCAGGAATTTTGAGACGAATGATAATTTTAGGATTTTCAGAATTTTGATAAATGTTATCGATCCACAGACACTTGTCAACACAAGGTATTGGTTTTTCCATGAGATTACTGTGCTTTATCATTAATCATTTAGGCAAAAGGTGAGCTTTGATTATCAATAAGTGGCAGAGACGTACCCAGAAAAAGAATTTAGGGAGGGGTCCAAAATTTTTTTCCTTTTTTATTCTCATAGTTTTCCCCTTGTTATTAATTCTAAGATAAAAACTATTATTTACAAAAAAATAAATTCATGTAAAAAATTTTTTCTAGGGGGAAGGGTTCAGACCCAATCAGACCCCTTGGGTGCATGGCAGCTACATTTTGATATCATACATTAAAATCAATTTCTACTTCTGAACCAAAAATATTTTCGATCTTTTACTGATTTTATAGTTTCAGCATGTAAATTAAAATCAACCATAAATTCACAAGCTCTTAAGATTTTGTAAGCTTAATGTAAATGCCAAAAAAATTTCCACCTTCAACATGCTTATCTGTCAAAAATTTTAAGCCCTCTCGTCCGATAAATTTTTACGTTTTTTCTAACGTAAAGGAGAAAATACAATGAATATGCGGCTCAACTGTGATTTATCTTCCTCATGATGGAAACTGATTCAAAACAAGATTTCAAATGCTTGGAAAACTTCCAACGAACAATTTTTCATTTGGATTTATTGAAAAAATTAAATGAAAAATTTCTGCTAATTGTTTTCCACATGACTTGAAATACATCTTTTGCCTTTTACATGCTGTTTCATCTCATTGAGGTAGATCAAATTGAAAAGGAGAGGTGAGTGAAAAATAATCTATCTTGAATATTTTTATAGCCTTTCTACATTCTTTCTGCTGCTATAAAGTTTAAAATATAGCATTTTCGGTTTTAGCTGCTTTTTACAGCACCAGATGGTTGCTGCAACTTGAGTGAATTTTGTATTTTTTATTTTATTGCATGAATGCACAGTTGGAACAACTAATTTTGATTGTAATAAAATTAGAATTTTTATTAAAAATAATCAAATAAGAAATGATGTTTAAAATTTGAAGCATTCTAACCCCTGTAATGTCCTGTGCATTGTACGAATCGTCAAGACTCTATGTAATGATTGAAAGGTTTGCTTTTGATGGGAATCGAACCCTTTCTCAAGCTTTATCAGATTTAACTACATTTGGTTCGATACCCCACATACCACTCTACTCAGACACCAAAAACCCATGCCAAAAAATTAAGCAAAAGTAGGTTTTGGAAGCTATATAAGGGGTCAAAACCAGGGGGAAAACAACTTGGAATAAAAATATTAATCAAAAAGAAAATAAAGATAATAATTTTATTTCAAGTTGTCTTCCCCCTGCTCAGAACTGTAGCTTTTTAGACCCCCCTCTCCCTCATTACAAATTTTCAACCTAAAGTAATTTAGCCAATTACAAAATCTCAGGCCCACTCTCCCTCTAAAATGCGTTCATAATAAGTGAACCCCTAAGGCTCTAAAGTTATTACCATTTATGTCTAAATGACGAATGGTTTACAATCTAATTGTGGTCGATTGGTTAGACAACAGAGGCTGGTTCTCTCTTTGGGATTTCTTATCTTTGATTTTTAAGGATGGCTAACAAAGCCAATCCTGTGGTAATTAGAGCCCCGTTAGTTTCCATCCACTATGCGGCTTAGGTTAACGGCCTCAACCACGAGAAGATAAAGTTAGACAGCAGAGGCCGGTTACTCGGGTATAACCTTATAATTCTAAAGGCAAAAGCTGGGGTATACTCGAGAAACCGGCCTAATAGACTAGAAATATCTTATCATCCATTTATAAGGGCGTGTATTCGATTCCTCAGAGATTAACTTCAAATTATTTATTACCCAGGTTGACATGATTGCTACCGTTTGTATAATTAGAACTAAATGGCAGCTGGTTTGGCTTTTTCTTTGGGATTTTCCGCTACATAGCCGCAACTAAGTTCTAACTTAGAATTCTATTCACATGGTTACTAGGTTAAAAACATTAGAGATAGTTCAAAAACCAATTTATGGTCATAAGAACCAGATAAATGTATAAACCAGTGTCTTCCAAACTTTTTTGAGCCACGGCACACCTCTTGACCAAAACCGCACACAGCGTGCGGTTCGCGGCACACAGTTTGGAATACACTACTATAAACCATAAATTCTTACCTCCCAGAAGAATGACTAAGATGCTGAATGTTGTGATGAGATTGTGAAGTTCACTCATCTGCAATAAACGGACATCATATTATATCACAAAATGATCATTCTATTAATTATAATAATTGCAATGGACGTGAAATCACGAAAATAAAAGTAAAATAAGAGCAAAACGCTTCAAACTCAAAGCTGATCAAAATAGAAATTAAGAAATTTATCCTCGACAGTTGTTGTTAAGATTTTTTATATACTTTTTTTTTGAAGAAGCGATCATAAATTATTGCATTATTCGAATTTTTTATTCCTACATTTTTTATTTCTTCAAGATGTAGTAAAAAAAGGAAAAATTAAAAATTTTCTTTTCTCATATTTTTTTTAATCTAAAATCTTCTTCACTTCCTTCACTTTTATTTCTGGCATCATTGTGATAAAAATAATTTTCCATTCATAATCACAATTCACTTACTTTGAAGTTGTTTTAATTTGCTTTACTTTTATTTGCAATTTAAAATTTTGAGCTATGCTCTTTGATTTCTTTTATAGATTTGATTCCTTTTAGTTAATTGGGCAAGAGAATCTTGCGTTTATATCGCTTGAAAATTGAAACTTGAATGATGAACAAGCAACGCTCTGGAGATTTTCAATTTTCACACATCAGCGAGGAGAAAAATTCGGCTTTTCTATTTTCCTTTTTGAAAAAATCCGAAGATCGAAGATTTTTCATCTTTTTTATAAATTTACTGATTCTTCGGGCCTTCTGTCGTCGTTGTTGTTTGCTGCTACTAAGTAACAATTTCATTTTCTTCATTCTGTCCCATTCACGAGTTATCTCCCCTCATTCCTACATCGATAAGTTTAGACTTTTTTTCTTGCTTTATTGTCATGCAAGAGCTCATGATATTAAATTCACTTGCTGAAGTTCCTGCTGTCAAAATTATTCAATTCATGATGGAATCATTCATCATATATGTCTATCAATAGGATCCCTTATTCTTGACAATGTTAAAAAATTCCATGAAATGTCACAGACCCCTCTAAATATAGAACATCCCATGACTGACCAAGCAGTTAAGAGGTCGTTCACTTATTACATTCTCTTTTTAGGGGGGAGGAGGGGGGTCTGAGATTTTTTACCAGGCTATTTTGTAACATAATTGTATCAAAACATAATTAAACTGAGATTTCGTTCAAAATAAAATTGAGTATGATAAGAGTGGAAGTTACAGAGGGGGGGGGGGGGGGTCAGTGACGTAGGCAGAACTTTTTGAAGAGGGGGTGGAAAATATTGCTTTTTTCAGTTCAAAAACCCAGAGGAGGGAGGGGGTCTGAAAATCTTATTTTTTGCGTGACGTCATTTATAAACGGTAAAATAAAGAATTTTTTGTTCAAAAATTTGTAAAGAGGGGAGAGGGGGGTCCAAATAGCAGATGTTCTGCGTAACGTAATAAGTGAATGATCCTTTAGGGGTCGTCCTCCATTTAGGGGGTCTGAGATTTTGTGACACCTTCATGCAAAAGGATTTTTTTGGTATGAAAATTTTGTGACAAGAGAGTTCTAAAAATCCCATTTTTTGATGGACGTAATAAGTGAAGGTTTTTAATTACAGAAAAAATATATTTCCAGACTGATTCAGCACAAAATCATTCAAATTGGTATCAATAAATCGATTTATTCATGCACAAATGTTTTTCTCACTTGCTTATTATCGCTTTATCCATCAACTTGTAAGCTATGGTCTGGAAGAATATTATTACAAGTTGAGCCTTCAGTCATGAGCCAGAACTCGAAATCAACTTGGATTTTGTATAGGGGTCGTTCGAAAATTACGTCACACTTTTGGGAGGGGGGCAGTATGTGACAGTCCAAAGACTTCCTTGGGGTTCGAAAAAGCCGTTTTTTTGCATGACGTAATTTGCGAACGATCCCATATTAAATAATAGATTCAATAGACTTCATACAAGCTTCGTGCTCTGGTCATGAGTGAATAAATTGAATAAATATATGTTTTCTATAGTCAAGCAATGCGGAAAATAATTTAAACAATTTGTAAAATTAATCACGATAAACTTAATCGTGTTAAAAACTTGTATATTCAATAATTATTATAATCTTACTAGTTGACTAAATTTAAATATTAACTCCTGTTATTACAAGCTGTATATCTATGAACTTGCAGCTGATTTAACAATTAACTTGAACAAGCTTCATTTTTGCTCTAAAAGGCTTTGCTGTAATCGCTTGATCGGAGTTGGGAAGTTCTAATTAATTAACTTCGTGGATGTCAAGTGACTGCAAGGTTGGCCACTGAATTCCAGAGAGAAGACCAGTCACTTTTGTTGCAAAATTGACAGACAGTTGATTGTCTATGATAAAGAAGCTGATTTCAAGTTTTTAGGAAGCAGACCGGATCCGTAGGAGATTGTTAGAAGCAATTACTGCCTATAATTTTGTCATTTTTAACAAAGAACTTGAACACATTATTGAATGTCATCCTGAAAATGATTAAAACATAAAATAGATTTTTAATCACTCGACAAATTTACGTTATTTGATTCCTCAACAAATTTTGTGTCTCTTGTTCTAAATATATATATTTAAGATTTATTTAAATGAATTACGAATCATCATCAAAGGATTTATTTTCATCAGTTTTTCTTTTTTTAATATTTTTTTTCATATCAACTTAAGTAAAATATAAAGACACTTAATAATTATATGTTTGTGATAATTTTAACAGATAAAAATCTGAATTTTGTCGGAAACAGAATGAAATAAAATAGTAGTTTTCAAAAAAGAAAATAATATTTGCGTGTAGTAATTAAAGTAAGTCAATAGTATCGTTCAAAATTAGTTAGAGTAGCTGATTTGTTGGGGGAGGAATTTGTTTTAAAAGGTACTTAACATTATCTACTACATCATATGATAATAAAGTTAATTAACATATATCATGTTCCTGTTTTTCTCTCTTTTTTTGGTTGAAAATTTTTTTGTGACATTAAAACATTTTGATTTCTTTTTGATGAAATTAAAAGTTTTTAGCTCTAAGTATCGAAATGACGAAACAATTAAAAGGAAAGAACCAAACAGGAAATCAATGATAATGTCTCAAAAATTTTCATTTGTTATGATAATCAGCTTATGTGGTGATGTTGTTCTTGTAAATTTAGTCTGTGTGCCATGTCAGCCGTTGTTCATAGAAATCAATCACCAGTTGTGGACAATGTTGTCGGGCGAGTTTTGAAGGAATAAGCATCGCTTTGTTGCTATTTTTCCATTGAACGAGGAATGCAAGCTCACCATTAACATCTGTAGCTCCAATAATTTTTTCTGGCTCGAGACCACTATCAAATGGAGAGGATTTCTCCTTTTCCTTGTCTTTATCGTCATTACTACTCTTTTTTTCCTTATCCTTAACTTTTTCCTTGGACGTTGACTTTTCATTCTCCTCGTCCGAGTGTTTTGATGAGACATTATGATTTGATTCCTTCTTGCTCGTATGTTCTTTGCTGCTAGGTTTTTTAGGCTTCTCTCGCTCTTTTTCCTTATCTTTTGACGACTCCTTGTCCTTATCTTTTGTCGATTCCTTATCCTTTTCTTTTGTGGATTCACGGTCTTTGTCCTTCACCTTGTCATCGCGACTTTCTGATTCTGTTTTACGAGATTTCTTATCCTTCTCCTCATGTTTTTTTGTCGAACTTGTTGTGGAGTCTTCATTGGAACTGTTACTAATGCGTCGTTTCTTTGTCTTTGCTTTTTTGGCCTATAAGATTAACATTATTGTTATTACATTATCAAACTTCCGGATTTAAAATAATTATTAAATTACCTCTTCACTCTTTTTGCGCATTTCTTCAAATTCTCTGATTAGCTCATCACATTCCAAATTCTCTTTTGGCTCCCATGTATTTTGACCGTCATCATACCCTTTCCATTTAAGAAAATATTCGATCTAAACAAATAGTTGTTGTTATTAAGCGCCTTTTACATCTTGAAAATTTATTAATTTACCTTTCCATTCTTCATTCGTTTATCTACGACTTTTTCAACTACATACTCCTCTTCTTCACCATCACTTCCACTGCCTGAATCATTGTTTTTAGACTTATCGGAATCAGAATCACTATCCTTACGATTTTTAGGCATCTGAAGTTGGAAAAAAAATATTTTAAGAGCGTCAGAAAAAAATATTGAAAAATTTCATGGAAATAAACTGTTTTTGATAATACAATGATCTACAGCATGTTAAATCGACTCTCAGCTATAGATTAAAGCTATTGGTAATGATTTTAAAGCACTAAATACTTACGTTTTCTTAATTATTTATAAAATTAATGTGATCTTTAAACTCGACCAAAAAATATGCAGAACACGAAAAAGCAAACTTTTAAAAATTAAAAAGTCGTTGATGAGTGAATGAATTAATCAGTATTTTTAATGCCTAATTTCACAATAATTAGAATTGACTATTTAATTAAGCAATAATAGTTATTCCATTGATTAGGACTTATTTTATTCGGTCATTAAGTGCTTAATTAAGGAACTTTGTCGAATGTTTTGTCGAATGTTGCAAAAACTATGTTTTCAAATTTTTTCGAAATAACGGTTTTCTAATTTTCCCGCCAAAAATAGCAAATAAAATAAAGTGTAAAATAGTTTAATTAAATAATGGGTTCTATTGACTTATTTAAGGATTTTAATGATGAAGAGGATGCACAATATGGTGATTTAGACGATGATGATGTTGACAGACAAAATCAAAGTGGTAACGAGCAGGAAAATAATGATGGAAATGTTGGAAGCGATAATGATGGAAAGCAGGAAGTAGATCCAGCAGTTAAAATCAAAAAGCCCAAAAGAAAGTTAGTGACACTTAATCCTGAGCGTTTAAAAGGTCCAAGAGGCATAATAGCCATTGATGAGTTCTTTACTAATATTAAATTAAAGGGTAAAGGATATGAAAAGCAGGATTTAAATGAAGTCATGAAGAGACTAGAGCATTGGTCACATCGAATGTTTCCAAAGTACCATTTTGATGATTCACTTACGAAAATAGAACGGCTAGGAAGAAAGAAGGAAATTGCACTTCATATGACAAGATACAGATTAGGGCAATTAACACAGGAAGATGATAATCGAGTGCTTTCAGATAATGATGATGATAGAATGGAAGATACTTTGGCTCATGAGTTGCCTGTCGATGAATTTGAGGATATGCTGAATCAACAAATTGCATTGTCAAGTACAACAAATAGAACTAATAATGATGCATCTGTTAGTCAATTAAATATGTCATCAATATCAACATCTACTCAAATTCACAACAAGCCAATGTCACAGGAACAACCATTATTTTCACAGCAGCCATCCCAAGACGTTTCACAAGCTAAACCACAATTAACAGACGAGCAGAAAGCCAGAATTGAAGAGAATCGTAAGAAAGCAATGGCTATTCGTGCTGCAAAAATGAAGGAACTAGAAGAGAAAAGACTGAAGGCAGTTGAAGAGGAAAAGTTAAAGGAACGATCACCACAAACAATTAATATAGAAATTGATGATGATTTTTGCTAAATAAATTTAACAGTTTTCACCGGCTTATTTTTAAATTTTCGAAACATATTTTTTTTTGGAAACTTTTCAGATCCACGGGAAAAAGTTTGCAAACTAGCACTTCTGAAAAAGATAATTAACAAAATAAAGTATTACAAATCATTAAAATTGATTACTTAGCAATCAAAGGTTGCTTTTGATATTAATAGTGTTAGCAAGTATCTCCGTTAGCATAACGGTCGTTTCAGATTCAAAATTCTTTAATTTTACGAGTTTAAAAAATCAGCAAGCAAAAAAATTATAATTAAAGAATTAAGCTATAAAACGTGCTTTAAGTCATTGTAAATCAGTAAGAAACGGTGTTTTAGGACTTATCAAATTAATAACATTTCATAGTATCCTCCAACAATAAAGGTAAGCATCATTTTCGGTGAAAAATTGAAAGTTGAAAAAAAGTACAAAGAGAAAAAAAAATTAAAAATTTGCTATTTCGTAATATTTCGACAGTTTTTCTCTCGCAATGGATGCCGATAACAAACTATATGAGCTTATGAATGTAAATAGAAATGCCACGGATGCTGAGATTAAGAAAGTAAGTATTAGTCTGACAAATTCTGAGAACCACAAAATTAATTGGAACATGTGCTAAAAAAAGAATAAAGAAAATGGAAAAGTCTTGCTAAAAATCCAATGAAATCAAGGTCGTAATGAATAATAACATTATACTTTCTAATTTGTCCTTTTTAGAGCTATCGTAAACTTGCTATGAAATATCATCCGGACAAAAATCCAAATCCAGACGAAGCTGAAAAGTTTAAGGAAATAACTTATGCTTATGAGATTCTATCGGATCCAGAGAAACGCAAAACTTATGATCGTTATGGCGTTAAGGGACTGCAGGAAGGAGGAGCTGATACAAATGACATGTTTAGTCATATCTTCGGCTCATTCTTTGGCGGCGGAGGAGGTGGACGATCAGCAGGTCCACAACAATGCGAGCCAATTGTCATGCAAGAACTAGTGACATTAGAAGATCTTTATGTTGGAGGACGTGAAATTCCACGCAAAATTACTCGAATCATTGGCTGTACAAAGTGCAATGGTCAAGGTGGTAAAAACGTCAAGAAGTGTAAAGAATGTCGTGGAACTGGCACAAAAATCATTATTCATCAAATGGGATTCATGACACAGCAAATTGCATCAAAATGTAATGATTGCGCCGGAACTGGAGAGTTTATAGACAAAAAAGATCGATGTGACATGTGTAAAGGGTCGAAAACGATTGAAGAGAAAAAGGAAGTAACGATTCATATTGATAAGGGCATGAAACATGCACAGAAAGTTGTATTTCGCGGTGAAGGACATCACTTGCCTGATACAGTTCAAGGTGATGTCATTGTTGTGCTGAAAGAACGCGATCACGAAACTTTCAAACGTGAAGGAAACGACTTGATTTTGCAGCAGACAATTTCCATAACTCAAGCATTATGTGGATTTGATTTGTTAATCAAACATTTAGATGGACGTGATCTTCACGTAAAAAATCCACCTGGAAATGTGATGAAAAATGGTGACATTAAGTGTGTTAATCACGAAGGAATGCCAATTTACAAGAATCCATTCGAAAAAGGAAACTTGTTCATCAATTTTACTGTTGAATTCCCCGAAAAGATGGACGTTGATTTGATTCCACAATTAGAGAAATGCCTACCACCACGACCGGCATTTGTTATGCCAATTGGAGAGCATGTAGAAGAAGTGAGCATGTCCGACTACGATCCAAATGATCAATCCAGACGCAAAAAACATTCAGCAGCTTATAATTCCGATTCTGAAGATGAAGAAGGTGGCCATCCAGGTGGAGTTCAATGCCGAGCATCATAAATTCATTGTATGTAATATTATTTGTGGAATATCCCCTTATAATAACAGATAAAGTAATTCTGTTTATTGATGGTGAATGGAGATTCGTATTTTTTGATTTCTTTTTTTAGGTTTCACAATTAATTAAAAACAAATTATAAGTAAATAAATTTAATTTTTTTGTGTCTGAAGATGCTGATCCTTTTCTAATATAATCCGAACATCTATAAATATTTTTTTTTGTTGCAAAGTCATTCATAATTAATAACGCAAGCACCGTAGATAAAAAATCAATAAAATAATATAGTTTCATGCATACGGTTAAGAATGTCCGGAAAATGGATTAAAAATCCATGGATATTGATGCACTCAATGATGCTTCTGTTCTGATCCTAAGGATTACTTTAAGAATGATTAGTATTACATCACATGACAGTTTAAACAAGCTTTTTTTTGTGGATTAATCTAGACCCAGTGTGATTCTATGGGAATTTCCATAAATAAATTTTTCGTAAGAAACTCGTTGAAAAAACCACAAAAAGTGATATTCAGACTGTTTTCGTGATAACATGCGCAATTTTGTAACTTAAAATGACTGCTGAGACCGAAGCATCATTGGACGCTCATGTCCTGATCAAAGAATAGATTTATTTCATATTTTGACAACATGCTCGCTTCGATATTTAACAAATAAATTGAAATAATTAATAATAATATGAGGATGAACTTAACATTAAGTAGAACTGAATTTAAAAATGACTATCGTTGTGATTTAGCATTGAATGATGAAGAAAACCAAGATTAAATTATATGAAATTCAGTATAATTAATAATTATTAATTAATCTCCCAATTTAGGCAGTGCAGATTCCTTCATAAAAATCAATATTGTAACTTTAATTTAATTTCCTACTTATTTGTTCCTTAAAACTATTTTTCTGCAAATTTGCATAAAAGGTCCTTTGATATACCCGCAAACAAACACACACACACGTAAAATAGATAATATGAATACAATAAAATGGCAAAGAATTAATAAAAGAATCAATTCGTAATCAAAACTTCTTCCTTATAATTCCTTTTATACTTTTCAGATGACGTCATCGACTATAAAGTAACATGTTATTTTAATTTCAGTTGAATTTTGACAGTGAGTCATCCACTTATGATAATGATAACTGATGATAACATTTGTTCATAATTCAGTGGTTCTCAAACTTTTTTAGCAGGCGACACAAAGTGATGATGACATTTCTTTTTTAGTAAAAATTTGGGTAAGCAACATAGACTGAGATCGTGGTCTTTCAATTTTCACATTCGCTTTTTATGGAGGAGAGGGATCTGAGATTTTGCAACAGGCTAATGTAAACAAATTTTTTTTCCTTGAAAATGGGGGGAGGGGGTCTCTAAAAAGTCACTGTTCTGAGTAACTTATATAATTTTTCCATACTCTATCAGCAATTTGGAACTAAATTTTGTATGAAAATGACTGAAATATATTTTTTATTTGCACATTCTGGGCGAAAAATTGCAAATTTTCAAACATTTTTCGGTCATCAGAATTAAACCATCCAAAATTCACCAAAACTGTTAAAAATTCGCACAATTTAGAATCATCATCCAGAAATTTTTCGAAGGGAGGGGGGTTCTTATTTTTGCAGAAGGGAGACAACTCAAAATGTAACGGTTAAATTTTGACAACATGTTAACTGCGATCCAATTTTTCAAGTACTCAAAGTGAAAATTTTAAAATTTCAATTTTCTCAGTCAAAATAAAATTTTTGAATGTAGACATGAACTAATGACATGACATCAAACTAAAACTGCTTAAAAAGAAAGTTGTTCAAAATTTTCATTTTTCTATGATTTTTCTGCAAAATAAATTGGAGTACTTCATTTTCAAATTTCAAAAAACCGTTATATTTTGTATGTTATTTTTATACATGTTTGAGATCTTAAATGCTCTGAATGAGCGCTGAATCTCATATAAATTCAATTCCAAGTATTAATTGTCCTATTATATACACATATTTGAACAAACAATAAATAATAACAATAATAATACTTGAAAAATTGCATCTCAGTTAACATGTTGTCAAAATTTAACTGTTACATTTTGCATTGCCCCCCCCCCCCCTGGATTTTTCTTAAAAAAACCCTAGCAAGTTTCAAAAAAAAAATTTCCAAAGGGGGGTTTGACAGTGTCATAATATTAGTTAATAATAATAATAATAGAGGGTGGATAGTCATAAATAAATGGATCTTAAGAGATAAACATTCAAATAAGCAACCCAAAAGGCTGGCAACTAAAACAATTTACAAAATGTAATATTTTAAAAAAACTAATTTAATAAGGGGTCATTCATATATGACGTCCATAATTTAGGGGGAGATGGAGGGTCTGAGATTTTGTGACAAGGGGAGGGGGTCTAAAAATTCCATTTTTTGATGGACGTCATATATGAACGACCCCTAAGCATGAAAAGGTTGGAAAAAGTGCCAATTTATCCTACAAAAAAATCTCAAACAGGAAAAGCCTTCAAAAATGCAACGATAGCTTCATTCGAATGGAAATTTTTATTAATCAGTCAATGTTGCACATAACTTTGCCTAGAAATTCAAGTTGTCATATGAGCAGCGATAAACCAGAAAGTCAGAAACCACAAGAGATGATTTAAATGTTTGACGTTTTCGTAATAAAAAGCAGCAGTGACGCATTGATTCGTTATACATTTAAACAAATGACCCTTAATGGAAGCAAGAATAAAGTTCGTGTGTGAAGAACATCATCACCATCATAATCATCATCACATTCACAGCACAGCAAACTCTTTTAATCTTCATTTGTTTCCATTCAGTCAGTTACATTTGAGAGATCCATACGGCCACAAAGTGCATTTTTTTCTTTTTTAAAAAAATATTTCTTTACATGTTGACTATTTTGCGATTCTAAGCGCGAGTGATCTTGTTCCAATTCGATGTAATAAATTTTATTTCCTCTTTTTTTCATAGACATAAAGCAAAGTCTTTTTTCTCCTACATTTTCATTTTCTTGATCATTTTGGTCGACTTTTCTCTCTCTCTCTTCTTCTGCTGAATGCGCGAGTTTTGTTGGAAAACCTTTCAAGTATTGAAATATTATAGTGAGCATTTTAGTGCCAATTTTAAAGTGCCTTTCGTCTTTTCGAGTTTAAAATTACAATGTGAAATTCTCTTTTGTGTTAGTGTGGATTATTTTTTTGAGAAATGGAGAAAAATTATTATTGCAGATGTGCATTGATGTGAGTTTCTTTTCATTCTATAGGAACTGCGAAATAAATTTTAATCATTTCAATGAAAACAAGGTGGAAAGTTTAGAAGAAAGTTTACAATCTGATAAGAATTTTTCTTATCATTTTTCCATAGAGAAAGCATCAGCTTTCATGGAATTTTTCAAATGAATCATCTTTAATTTCGCCATTTTTTTGACATAAATTAGAAAAAAACATCCGTGATTGGCGAGGAATTAAAAGTCTGATGTTGGTTTGGGTTATACAAAACCTCAGATAGACATGTCAATGACTAAGATACTTGTTCAGATAAAATATTGAAGTTTGGACTCAGAAATCTTATGATCGTGGCATTGCCTGGTCAAGATATGATTTCGATAAATCTTTTATCTAGCTTTTGTAACAAAAATTATTAAAAACTAGCTGAGGCTAACTTTTAGATAACTTTTAACTGTTTGAGTTACTGAGGTAGTTCAAAGATTCGAAACTAATCAAAATGACCACACGTCAGTTCACATCTAGTGATTTTTGATCAGTTCCGCTTCCTTGATCTAGTTAGGGGTCGTTCACTTATTACGTTACGCAAAAAAACGAAATTTTAGACCCCCTCCCCCCTTGTTACAAATTTTCCAAGAAAATTTTTTTTCTTTGTTTGACCTGTTATAAAATCTCAGACGGGGGGTCTCCCCTAAAAAGCGAACGTAATAACTGAATGACCCCTTAGTATGTGTCAGGTATACGATTTAGTAGAAGTATACAGATTTTTTTACAGAGAACCCTCATATAATGGACCCCCCTCCACCCTCAAATTCATTCTGTCATAAGAGTCTAAATTTTGTCATTCCTTTGTCTAATTAAGAGGTTCTCTAGTGTGTCGTGGATCATAGATTGAGAAGCACTGGTCTGGCTTGGTATACCCTAGAGTATAGGGGTATAGCGGATGGGGGTATACCCTAGATATACCTAGCAACCGGCTCCAAAACGTTAGATTTTTTTAATGGATTTCAATTTTTCCCTCATTTTGATTTGTAATTTTTGTTAATTCTTAGAGTACGAGAATGATTCTGGTTCAGAAAATTCCATGCAACTGAAACAGTGGCGTAGGAGAGGGGTGATTGAGTAAATTTGCATCTCCCTTTCGAAAAAATTAGTCCAAATAAAAACAATATTTAAAATTGCTGGGGTTTTTGAACTGAAATTCTTCCTACGCTACTGAAGTTGAGTCCACTTCAACTTCAAAATACAACTACTGTATTCGCGTCTACCATTTTAATTTCATTTTATCCCCTTTTTCAATGAAAATCTAATTTTAAATAATTTTTATCAAAGTGTATACCCAAAAACACCGTCCCAAGGCCGCTGGGTCAACAGCACTGTCTAATCGAAATTTAGAAATTGTCATCAAGAATGTGAATAATAAGAAATTAGTTAAAACACAGTGATAGAAAAAAATAACAAATAAGTAACATGCTGCACAAGTGTACACACTAACTTTATACAGAATAGCACTCACTCAATACAGCACAATACGGGGGACCAATTCATTTAAAACAATTTATTTAGAAACATCATCATCAACATCATGCTATATGCTGGTGTATATTTTTTTTGTTCGTTTCTTATACAATTGTATGTGGTTCTGGTATGATGTACAGTCATTTCAATATTATGTATTAATATTATTCAGAGAAAAAAAGGTTGTTTTATCGCATTTTTTTTCGAAATGCTGAGTATATTCCAAACTGATAACGCGCGGTGATGGCAAACACAGAGCACATGCATACATTTATAGAACAGAACAGAATACTAGTAAGAAAATTTCGATGTACGAAGTGATGAACAGAGTGCATTTTTATCTTGCGTTTGACACATTTTGTTGCAAGGCATCCAAAAAAAATTAAAGAAAATCACTTTTCAAATGTATATATTGAGCACAGACAAACAGCTCTAAATATGTGCATATTTGCTTCCTTTGTGTTCTCACGTGTTTAAAAAGTTTTTTTTTATTACAATCAAATCACGATTGGAAACGTAGGTCAAGAAAAGCTAGAGAAAATTAATTTTTTCCATAAAATAAGGCAATCGCATGACAAAATAACAGCAAGAGATTACTTTTTGTCACTAAACTCGAAAAAATAACAGATGAAGAAATCTTATATATTATCATAATTCATAAAGTAAAAGAAGAATGCCACATCTGAGACGCAATTGAGAATGAGGATGATGATGATGATAATGGGGCATTTTGAATTAAGGTCTTCTATTCATAAAGGCATTCAGCATATATTCAGACACACATACACACTCACAGAGTGGGGGGCTATTACGAAGTCATTTACTTTTTAAACAGAAATTTTTTTCTTCGTTATCATCTCGCCAACAACATTTGAGATGATACCGATGATGATGTTAAGTATATTTGTAGGCATTCCTCTCCGTCGCTCTGTGCTCTTATTATTTTATTTATTATTTCTTTCCTTCAAATATAATCATGATGAAATTTGAAGCAGCAGAAAAAAAAGCATTTGATTTGATGGCATGAATATGTCGCAATATCCCTCTTTCTCTGTCGTTCTGTAATTTACTTTAGTTAACTTACTTACTTACTCTATCGTCTTTGTTCGGCTCACATAAAAATTATTTCTGTGGAAGTCGTCAGTCACTCCACTCAGTTGATTTGTTATGTGATTGCACAACAAAATGAAAAAAAAAATCAACACAATTTGCCTCCCGACTAAAGTTCTTTTATTATTTAAATTGATACATTATGGAACCATAAGCCATTCAACAGAAGTTCAAGAGACGAATGCCCCCGAATGTGTTATCATCTCTTTTTTTATTTCATTTTTTTACACACATTGGATTGTCGGTTCGTTCTTTTGTCGACAGAGTTTTGTGACAGAGAAAAAGAAAAGAAATACACAGTCAGTCACTCAGTCATTGGCATGAATTGTTTCATATACATCTTTTTTTTAAAGGAAATGATCTTCTTTATGATATTTTTTAAGAAGAAATCCTCAAACAGCGGATGAACTTAATTTTTATTAGTATCAAAGAATTATTCTTTTATTGTAATTTAACATGCATGGTCGTGCTTAACTAGCTTCTTTGGACGATGATTTTTAGGAATTGCTTGGATGACAAAGCAAGCAAAATAAGAATTAAAAGGAATTTATGGCAAAAAGTAGTTTGAAATAAATTGTTTACAAGTTGTGCTCCCATTTTTGTGCTAGCACACTTGTTAGGGGATCAAATATTTTGTCTTGCACTTGGATACGATGTAAGGGATCAAATGCAGCTCTATTAATGGAAAAAATTTGTATTTTTAATTAATCTTGGTCCACAGAAAATTTATAAATTTTTGCAGCATTCAAAACTAATTTAAGAGGCGTATGACACAGAAATGGGCAGTCAAATGGGTTTTTAGGTTGACTCAACATTTATGATATTCCTAAAGCTGCCTTTAAATCAGTATATGTCCTAGCCTCTATCCTCTATAGAACGTTACACAATTTGCTAACGCTTCCTAATAAATTCGATGTGATGCTCAATTTGATCTCAAAATATTAATAGAACTAAAGTAGATAAGTCTAGCCATAAATTATTTAACTCACAGCTAATAATAATCATTCAGTCTACTACATCTGTATATTGATAACGTGGACGTTTTAAAGGCGTCTCTAGTTAAGTTAGGATCATCTTAAATTCCGTGTGATTTTTGAAGAAAAAAAAATTAAACTTTAGTAAAAAATGTTAAGATAATTTCGATATAGAGATCCTCAATAAATATCATCTATCCAGTGGCGTATCCAGATTTTTTGTGATATTTTTTTAATGGTTGAGAAAATTTAGGAAGGCTTGGGACTTTTTTTTAAGAAACTCTAGCATATTTAAAAAATTCCCAAATTTCAGGGTTTATGCCCATGTATCCATCCATCGTAGATGGAATTTTTAAACAACCTCATCAAACTAGCTTTATATTTTTTAAGAGTGTCGTACAGATCTAAATCACCTCTTCTCTAAATAGTGAACATCATAAGTGAGTGAAACCTTCAGAATTTTATTTTTTAGTGAAAGGAGAAGGGGGTCTGTGTGACACCCCATACTGCTTTGAGGTCCTTCACAAATTACGTCACTTTTTTACTGTCGAGAAGGGTTGAAGCAGTTTGTGACAGTCCAAACACTAGAATTTTTTTCTATGGAAAATTTTTGACAAGGGGGGGGGGGTCATAAAAGTCGTTTTTAGAGTGACGTAATTTACGAATGACCCCTTTATATAAAATAAATTTTTTCGAATGAAAATAATACCTCCTTTTGTGATTGGGACGACCCATCCCCCAAAAATCTCATATTTTTGATAAACATCATTTGTAAACAACCCTTAGGGGTCATTCATTTATGACGTCCATCAAAAAATGGAATTTTTAGAACCCCCCTCCCCCCTTGTCACAAAATTTTCATACAAAAAAAATCCTTTTGTATGAAGGTGTCACAAAATCTCAGACCCCCCCTCCCGGGGAGTTTCTGACCGAGCCAAGCTCGGGCTCGGAGCTCGGTCATTTTTAGCCTAAAGCTCGGGCTCGGAGCTCGGTGCCAAAGCTCGCCGAGCCTTAAATTCTAAACATTAATAAATATTTTTCACGCATTTTTAATTTTTTTTTAATTTCCATAACAGAAACATTTTTAAAGTCATTAGATTGTCAAATTTTTAAAAAATCATGTTAAATATGGACATTTGGATATTATTTAATAATCAAAACATTAATTTTAAAATTTTTATTATGAACAAAAATTTTCTTTAAAATTGCATTTTTCAAGTGAATCAAAGCTCGGAAGCTCGGGATTTTTAACCGAGCCCGAGCCCGAGCTTGACCGAGCCTCATAACCCCGAGCTTTCAGAAACTCTACCCTCCCCTAAATGTTGGACGTCATAAGTGAATGATCCCTTAATTTAATCCACACAATTTTTGTATCAGTTTCAAATGATTGTGCCTGCAAAAATTTAAAGAATGTAAACAATAAAGTGATTGAAAATTCAGATTATTTGCGTTATAAGATTAACATAAGTTGTTTCAAACGTGCAATGTACTGCACTTTTCAATCACAAATGCAAGTAATTTAAATAAAGCAAGATCCTCTTGTCATTGAATCCGATCGAGGAAAAAACTTCAAAACATTAAAAGTAAAATTTTATTAAAATTTCAAATACAAAAAAGAACTGTAGCCAATGATGATTGAATATCAATCAACCAAAAAAAGAAGATTTAATTAACATATTGTTAAATTAAAAGAACATAGCTGGAACTCTCAGAAGAAGGCTTCCTGATTTTAAATTAAAATTTTCACAGAACATCGTCGACTTCTTCTCTTCTTTCAATTCTTTCTTTTACCTCTTCTTTCGCTTCATAAATTTTCTTTTTCTCTCGTACCTCTGCTGCTGCTGCTGTATCATCATTTTCGCACCAACACAGCACAAAAATGAAAAATTTCCTTCATTCTTTCATTTGCACATTAATCCTCTTTCACGTAAATTCTTTTGTGTATCTTAAAGATGAGGCGATTGATTATGATGGTGGAAAAATCCCCCAGGTTTCCAATTGAATCGCGCAAGTAATATGATGATGATAGGATTAATTAATTGCTGTAGATTTCTTGAACAAAAACAAAAACATATGAGAGAATGACTGAGAATCGTGGTGTGTTTTGTATTGGAAGCGTTTGCAGTCATTTTTGTGTGAGTAATTTAACATACGATCGTTCGTACTATTAAAAAATTTTCTTCATTTAAAACAAAAAAAAAAGAATGTTAATCATCGTCAATACACAATAAGTTAACAAACACATATGAAAGTGAGAAAAATCGCTCGTGAGCGACTATATGTGTGTGAATTGTTAGGTCTTTTTTTTCTCAGCGTAGAGCGCACCCGATTCGTGAAGGCGCATTAATAAAAAAACACGAAAATCAGACGAACGAATTTCAAAGACCAAAAAAGTTGGAAGTATAGAAGCAGCAAAAGTTAGTTGCGCGCGGTTTTTGGTCTGATGTTACCCAGAGCGTCGTCGACGACGTTTTAATGTCGAGTTGGGGCGACTTGCAATTGTGTTGGAAAACCTTCTCCTTCACAGAACAGAAAAAGAAAAAAAATACACAAAATTGATCATCAGTTTGCTAACTGAACAGAGTCTAGTAACCATTTGATATTTTTTTTTCTTCTTTTCATTTCGTGAGTACATCTAGCCGAAGTTGGGTGCACTGCTCAAACAGTTCTTTACTGTTCGTTCAACTTGACGGGACTCGGTGTGTCTCTCTCTTGAGTTGGATTCTCGTTACAGTGACTTTTTAAAATATCATCTTTTTATCACTTTTGTTTTAATTCTCTCGACTCGCGGGGGTCTCTAAGAAGACTTCTTTTTTAATTCTTGCTTCATGTTTCGTGTTTTTCTTAAGTTGTGATTTTTTTTACTTCTGAATTTTCCACGTTTTTCATTGGAATGGAACACGAGTTGTGCATTGACATTTAACGGATATTTTTTTGTTTTCAACAGAAAGTGAAAAGTCAGTGGAAATTCAACATAATTTATGAACTAAAACTCTAAGAACACCCATGGATTATAACCTTAAAAAATAGTGGAAATTGAACCAAAAACAAACTGAAAAGTGACAAAAAAAATTACCACGTAGTGAGCATTGCGTGACTCATGAGAAAAATCAAAAGAAAAGTGGAAAATAAATAAAAAAATTAGTGATCAGATTAGATCGTAAAATAGGAGAAAAAAATGTGCTGTTGTTGAAAAGACGAAGAAAAAGAAGAAGAGGAAATTCTGAACCATATATCGAACATTGAAAGACTCTCTGATTTCAAACAATCTTCTTTCTTTTTTGGCGTGGATGCTAAAAATACATTATATATCAAAAAGTACCCGTCGAAAGAAGAAACCTCTTCTGTGATTCTTGTTGTTTTTCTCCTCACTCTCTGTTTTAATTATTGCTTCATCTTCGCGGAAAATAAAAGAAAAGAAAAAGAGGAAAAAATATTCTTCTGTGTATGCTGGTCGGTCGATCAGCGAAGAGAGTTTATTGTGCCTTTTTTGTGTGAAAAAAATAAAAGATATAAGAAAAAGTAGGAAAGAAAAAAGATTTTCATCTCTTCTGGGTGTAAATTTCTTTTCATAGACACGAGCTGAAACAGAAATTCTTTTTGGAAGAAAATTTATACGAAGGATTGAAGCTGAATTGCGCACATAAACTGAACATTTGTTAAAAAGTGAATAAGAAAATTTCGTAGAGAAAACAACGAATTAAAAAATTTCCTTAGTGAAACAGCAGCTTTCAAGGTAAGAATTTTTTTATAACATAATTTATAGTTCTTGTTGTGAAATTCGAGGGATAATTTTCAAGTTTAATATTTTTACAATTCACTGGAATTTTAAATCTCAATTTTCCCAGAATAAACAAGATACTGTTTTTTTTCTATCTAAGCATGAGTCATTTCCGAAATCAACAAATAGACAATAAATCCTGCAACAAACAAATCGTGATCGATTGAGATTTTGAACTTGAATTTTTTTTTCGCTGTCAAGTTAACTTTCCTACGAGCATGAACTTATTCCTGCTTAGTATGCATTTTTTTCTTGAAATACAGTTTAGTTCCAATATAATTAACTTAATACATTCCTTTAATTAAATATCAATCAATTTCTTCTTGATGTCAAGTGACTAATACTTCTGTGTCATTAAACTCATTATTAATTCAAAAAAAACTTTTCTTTAATTTGTAAATTTTGCAAATTTCAACAATCTTATAATTTAATTAATTATTACGTCGTGACTTTGATATTATGACGGCAATTTCAAGAAGTTTAAAGGTTTTGATAACAATACTGGACGTAGAAATTCCTTGTTGCTTTCATTATCAATGTGAATATTTAATTTTTTAATTTTTAGATTAATTCACGATTTTTGTACTTTAGACCCGAGTGACACAAACCAGCCACAAATCTTGTGACTTCCAATTGGAGGTTTGCAATTAAAGCACGGAATTTCAGAAAGTCATTGGTTGTAATACAATGAATTACCAAAATTAATGTAATTTAAACCTTCAATTAGCTTCCTCAATTTCATGATTAATTCAAGTAGCTTTTACATCCTTACTCAGACTCTCCACACTTCAGCATTATGTATTTCATCAGAATAGCAAAGAATGCATTATTATGAATAACAAAACTAGATGATAGAATGAATAATAATAAAATGACTTTAATAGAGAAGATTCTTAGCCTTGAAAATAATCAACATAACCTTTGCAGTACTTACTACTAAAAAACTACACTTACAATTGCATATTTATAGTCATAATATTTTAAATCTGTGTAATACGTAAAAAAATATTAAATAATTTATTTGTACATGTGTAATGTAAATTGTAATGAATTCATCTACATCCCATGGGACTCATTCTATGTGCTACAACAAAAAATAAGAAGCAGAATTTTATAGAACTTTTTTTAAGAGAAAAAAAATATACAACAATAATTATTTATGCTGCTAGAATAAAAAACACTCTGAAACATTGAAAACAGAGTCCTTGAAAGCTATAACAGACTGCAAGGTAGGATAAATGCACTTTTTTGGATGCTAATAAACTTGTTTCTTACAATAACTCAAGTTTCTGAGCACATGATCGTTGATCATATGACTTAAAAGTCTTTTCTAAGCAGCTCTAAGTTTAGAAGAATGTAAGATAGTAGCATTGAATGCTTAATGTGGAAAACGATTTACTTATGATCATGATCTAAGCGATATGAAGTTGAGAAGGCTGAGAGGTTAGAACTATTAGTTTATGCAACATATGGTTACCATTAAGTACAGAATTATTGATTTTTCTCGCCTGCTGTGCCTTTGGAATTTATTCTGTAGCATGAAGCTGTATTCAAGATGTATTCGCTTATTAAGAGTTTTAAGGATGACTAGTTTGATGATTTTATTAACAAGGGGTGGGCATTTGGTTCTAAGTCAAATCAAGAATTTGCATCCTCATATTTGAAATCCTTAAAGATCTCAGGACGAGAAATATATTTCTCATTAAACTTTCCATTCTTCCATAAATCAAATGACGTTCCCATTACATATCTCATGCATAGAAGTCCAAGGAACTCTCACACATTTACGCCTTCATTACACTTTGATATTTCAATTCAACCATTAAAACAGAATAAAAAAAATTGTATGTGAAATGAGCGAGAGAATGAATAGAAAAAAAAATTTCCATGGACGAATGGAAATAAAAGCCACTAAAAACTGCTGTTAAAATAGTTCCAACTTTTGCTGATAAGCGATGAATTAAAAAGAAACTATTTCATCGAAGAAATAGCGAGTGAAAAAAATATAAATCTTCTCTCTCTGTCATTTTAGAAGCACAAAAATAATGAAAATAAAAAAAAAATGCACACAAGCTTGTGCACTTAAAATGACCATTATCGCAAAAAAATAAGCAGCAAGCAAATATGAATTCACGATCTGCAGCTCGAGAGCTGGAAAACTAAAATAAACTAGTTACACTCTGTGCATGTGCATCGAAAATACTTGTGCATTTCATCATCTTCTTTGACTTTTCACAATTGTAGAAGAAAATTTGCGATGTAGTTGTTGTGGGTGGAATAATGGAGCGCATTTTCACTTCCAAGAGAATTGCTTTTGTTTATAATGGTTGGCGTTACTGTAAATCATAAAGGGAGGTCATGCAAAATAGATAAAAATAGTTCTTTCTGACTAATTAAATTATCCATAAATAGTCTAGTTGAAACTATATCAACATCCTCATCATGTTTAATCAGCTGTGCTCAGGGGTGTATCCAGAAATTTTTCGAGGGGAGGGGGTTTTATTTTCTTTTTTCTCAAAAAACCTTAGAAATTCTTCCAAAAAAGGGGGGTTTGTCACCCTGAATACGCCCCTGACTGTGCTCAAAGTAAGGCACAAGCAGAGTTAATAATATGAAAAAAGTGCTGATAGTTGCTAATCAAAATCAAGAGCAATTGCTTGCTGTTTTGTTGTTGATGTAAATGTGTCTTAGAATTTGCGTCTTTAAATTAAGAAACATTTTATTATTGAAGAAAATTGATACATTCTGCTCTCATTGTTGCGCTGCCTGTCTGCTTTGGCTTGCTATTTTTTCTTCTTTTCATTTGTGTTGCGGATCTCAACGATCATTCTGTTTTCTATTTTATTTCTTCTCTACTTTGAGCTATCTCGTGCGCACAAGCTAACGTTGCTTACTTACTATCACAGACTATATTGAGGACTCACATCGTGTTGTTCTTCACAATTATCTTCTTTCTTCTTTGTTTCAATATGTACGATGAAGATGTTGAATACACGAGTTGTGGCCACATTTTTGAAATAAAAATTAATATTTTTCAGTGTTTCTGTTTCAATTTTTTTTCTTTCTTTTCTTCGTTCTGAAATTTTTTTATTACCCCGCAATGGGTGTTGAAAATTGAGAAGCGCGAGCGTTGCTATTAAATTGTATTGAGCATTTATTCCTGCTTCGATAACTAAAATTTTTGTTTACTAAACTACTTTGTTTTCTCTATTTTGACCCTTGAATGTTTATAAGTTTAAGGGGTCGTTCACTTATGACGTCCAACTCTAGTCAACTTTATCGCCTCAAAAATTAGGGGGATTCTCTTTAAAATAATGGTAAAAAAGTGCTGATCACTAGTCCTCTTACACTTATTCCCCCCACAGACCCCGTCTTAAAAATTTCAGACCATCTCTTTTCTTCTAAATCCCCTAAACATCGTTAATGAACGACCCCTAATAACTTTTAAATATTTACAAACTTTACTTCCATTCATACTTCTGTCAAGAGCGGGAAAATTGCAAATGCTGAATAGTTTGTTTTGCGATAATAATATTACGATGTAAGATTTTACGATTTCTTGCGAAATTGGAAGGAAATTCTTATTGATTATTCAAGATTATTATTGAAGCTTTTAAAGTGTTTTATTATTAAGCTTAATGTGGTTTTGTTACTTTCATTTCTATTCTGGTACCATTGGTATAAAACTTAGTGTTTTGACCCATAAATTTTGTGGATAGGGTGGTTAACTGCTCGTTATTTCAAGGGACGCTGTACAGAATAAGAAAAATTAAAATTTGACTGTGAATCCAAAAAGTTTCCATTAATTTTAAACTTTCCTCTAATTCTTGAATTTTCATTTAAATTTATAGAAAAGTGAAATTTTGATGCTCACCCTAGTCATACCTCAAAGTAATTTTCAGGTGACAGAGAAATGGAATCTAAAAATCCAATTTTTTGACAGTCGTCATTTGTGATTTCATAACCAAACTTTATACATAGCATAGCACCAACAAAAGCACATTTATTCTAACATAATACTGTTGTCAAAAAAATATTCAAGTAACCCCAATAACCTCATAGATTTTCAAAGAACTTAAACTCTTTTAAAGACAATCACACAAGACAAAAAATACGCCTCAATCAGGCTCCAACGGGCATCATCTCAATCACTATAAAAAATAATTTCATCACAGATGCTCAACAAATAATTTGATAATCTCAATTTATTTTTTTAAAGCACTCATAATGAGCTTTAATGCGACTAAGCAGCTACAAAGGAATGAAGAGAAAAAAATTGCATAAATACGTTTAAAGAAAACCTTGATGCCCTCAGGGGAAGCTTCAATTTCCTGCGCAATTGATGCAGAAAATATTCCATAAATGCATCAACAATGAAAATGAATCATGTCATTCTGTTTGATTATGGGAAAACCAAATTAGACACATGAATGTGTGTGCTATTTTTATGATGTCGACATATACCTTGAATTATAGACAATAGACAGAGGATACAAACAAAATTGAAATAGAGAGGAAAAACAAGAAGAAGAATGAAATATTTTACGTCCTATTTTTCACATTTTGTTCAATGTACTTTAAGTTAAGTGTAAACGCTTATGGGGTTCATTTTTGTTCTTAGTATGTGTTTGCTAATGGATATAACTTTTATTGCATTACAACGTGAGATTGCAAAGAATTATTCATCTTGGTAATTTTCCATGAAAAATCAAGTAACAAAGTTCGTTTCATGAGCGCAGTGACTTTCTAACTTCCATGTTCTTTATTTAAAGAGTGCCTAGTTAGCAATAGTTAACAGCCTCAGTTTGATAATCTTTCATTGCTATTGTTCAATTGGTGAGTCGTGTAGTGGTGTTGGTATAACAATATGCTACTTATTTAGTTACTAGCTAAGTTTTTAAGATAAGAACGAAATTATTTTATAAAAATTGTAGTCGTTTGTCGTCTTAGTTTTCTTTATTTCTTTTTCTATTATTGACTAAAATGGAGCAATAGCTTGAGAAAAAAATTGTGCTTACATATGCACATATGAGAGATGTTTTTTTACAGTCTCAATCTCTTTCATGCTGCAATCACATTTTTTTGTGTGATTTACATCAATTGATGTCATTTTTTGATGAACGATGCAACAGATTTGACCCGATGATGATCATATTTGATGATGTTAATGATTAGTACTATCTTGATAACAGATATTTGTATAGGCAAATAAAGCATTATTCATTATTATACAGCTCAACAATAATAGAGTATGATGATGATGAAAAGGAACTGAATTATCAGATTATCAATTGCGTTGTTACCAAACGGTACAATTTCCATACGTACCACAATCACCACTACAATTTAGAATGTGTTTTTTTTTGTTCAACTCATCACTGTGCTATACTATGTGTTGATAAGTGAAGCACACATAATAAATAATAATAATAAAAATAACAATAATAATGTCTCTCCATCCACAGCTCTCATCCCATCCATAATTTCATAACCATTTTTTTTCTTCATTCAATGAATTGAACATTCTTTTTTCTTTATGGAATGCTTTTTATTGCGAAATATGAGCTCGCTGTTTCAATTTAACGTATCGTATCATCTTTTTGGTTCGGGCTTCTTCTAATATTTTTTTTTCTTCTTTTTTCCTCGCTGTGTTGATGAGATGGAGTTACTCCACATACACTTTGTTCATTTATTTTTAGGGCTTACGAATCGAAAAGCGGAGTCATTTTTTCTGTTATTTTGAAAACATTGCTATGATCTATAATGATGATATCTGGGATATTTGGGAAATTCTATATCACCTGTTAGTATTTTAAATTAATCTCAAAATTTTTCAGTTTAAATGCTGGTAATAAAATAAATTTATTCAGCCTCGTGTGACTGAAGTAGCATGGCATGATGTGTTCGATCATCTTGAAACTTTATCTGAATTAAGTTCATATTTATTCCAATTGCGTTCAACAAAAAATAAAAATTCATCACACTTCCTGCGCCTAAATATGGCAATTGAATCAATGGTGCATCTAGAAATTTTTCCAGGGAGGGGTTTTGATTTTTTTTTGTCAAATTGACAAATTGGGGTTATGACACCCAAAGCCCTTCCCTGAATACGCCCCTGAATTGAACCTAGCATATACAAATTTTCAAGATGATCGGACACATGATGCCGCTGTATTTGAGTCACACTTCAGTCGTTACTTTGCTAATTCGTCAATAAATTCTGAAGAAAAATGATAAGAAGCATCTGGTCATTAACTTATGATGTCCATCAAAAAATTGGATTTTTAGACCCAAATCTACAAATAAATTTGCCTCTCTCCTAAGAGAGTGATCCCTAAACTGATTTTACTTTAAAACTATCAAGCCTATCTGAAATTTATATCAGTTTCTAAAAATGCTGCGCTTCTAAAACGACCATTTAGGTGTGATAACCCTTAAACTCGATCTTTTCTTCTTCTGTTTCTGGAGCGTATGAAATACTCGAAATAATCACATTTAATATTTTTCTTGCTTCTTATTTCATTTCGCCTTTTAGCATTACAGTTTAGTTTCTTTTCTTTAACAAATAAATGATGATGATGACGATGATGAAAATTTATATACATATGACGATGAATATGTGAATACATAAATAACATGAGTGGTGGAATGGAGAGCTTCGGATATGAACTCATATATTTCTGCTCGTCGTGTTGATTAGAAAACCAAAAATTCCGCTGCTTCTTTATTTCTTGATATACATTTTGATGTTTTTGCTATTGAGCGAATTAAGAAATTTATGTTGTGATGTAAACTTTTTTTCTCTTCAATAAGGCAGGAATATGAGATGATGGGGAGATTCTATGTCTATTTCGAAAGAGAAGAGAATTTAAGATTTTAAGCCTTGAGATTATTAAGTATTATTATTATTAGTAGTTTCGATGTAATACTAACGATGAAGTAGCGATTTTCCAATAATATTAATATTTATTTAATCAACAGATTATTAAGGTAATTTAGAGTAATTTAAGATTTTTATAGTAGTAATAATAAAAAGTGTCTAGCTTAATAAACTTAATCATAGCAAAATTTCTTTATGAGATTTGAACTTGCAACCTTTATAAAGTTTGAATTTCAGAAATTATAGATTTATTTTGCGACGTTTCTAAAAGTTACATGAACTATATAGTTTCATTAAACGTTGACTGCTCATGTGTAATACTGTTATCAACTTTATGACGATTGCAGTGCAAATATTGTTAATAAATAAATGAGTTTTGTGTTATGTTGATACTGCATAGAACTATTTGCAAATAATGAAAATAGGAAATTTGTTGGATTTTTCATGGCCACGGAAAGCGAAATATAAGGAAATTCTTAATATAACTTTAACAAATAATATTAGAAATGCTTCTGAAAAATTTTCATGAGTAACAATTCTTAAGAATATTTGCTTTTTAATGATTGTTTAAAACATATTTCTATAAACATTTTTTAAATTCTAATGATTCATCATATAATGCAGTAGGTTTCAGACTTTTTGTGAGGCTACACATTAGGGGTACTATGCATTTTAAGGGGGAGTGGTATAAGGGTCTGAGATTTTGTAAAAAAATTGAACAAAAGTATTAATTTTTTGAAAAATCGAAAGGATGGGAGGAGGGGGTCTAAGATATAGAGAAGAGTCCAAAGTCTTACTTCCTGCAGGACGTCACTTATCAACCTTGATAAAACCAAAATAATTTTTCATACATTTAATAATTCAATCCTTTCATGTTACATAATTTAAATCAGATAATTAAAATGTTGAAACTTTAGCTGAGCATTCGATTTAATTTCATGCTTGTTATCTACTTTTGCTGTGCATGCAATATACGTATGAGTAAAATTCCGTAGAATTTGTTTAATTATCAAGCATCAAAACCACATTACGAAATCATTATGAACTCATTTACTCAAATAAATTCAACAAATGAAAGAGCATAAACAAAGTGATTATTTCTCTGTATTTTTCTTTTGAAATCATTTGTGATATAAAGTCGATTTCAGGACAGCATCAACATTGTTAAGAAGAATATAAAAGATAATCTCAAATTTCATCCATGATTTAAGAAAATTTATTCAAATAAACTCAACAAATAAATAAATAATGGAAGGAGACGCAAAGAAAAAGAAAGAAACAAAAGAAAAATTGTTGTCGTTCTTGATCCATTTTAAATGTTATACTGTATACATTTATAGTTCGTTCTGTCTCCTTCATAATATCATAATATTAAATGTGTATGTTCATTTTATGTACGTACACGTCAAATAATAAATAATTTTCATTTTTCTGTTCTTTCTTACGTTTTTTTTCTTCACACAGTCGCTGCGATTGTGTCACATACAATATTCTTTCAAATGTTCTTTATTATTCCATCTCTTCGCTCGGGTTGATGCTTCATTGAAGCCAAAAAATTATTTTTAAGAATATGTAAAATTTACGTACGAATTTTGAGTTGAGAAGCGCATTTTTATTAAAAATTCCATAAATGATGAAAAATCCAAACTACAAAAATTTTACAAATCTATTCTACGTTCCTCTTCAATTTCTATCGAGTAATTTATGACCATATAAAAACTAGATTAGACCGTCATCAAAAATCCATCACGTTTTATTAGAAAATATGCTAAGAAAAGATTATGCGATATGAATGTGTGTGCGCGTCTGTTAAACTTTGACTTTTCATGTCTTCAATATGTTGCCTCATTTCTTCATCTATTTCTTATTGCCTGAATTTTTATTATCTTCATTTCAATGCTTTACTTTTTGTTGATTCATAATAAATAAGAAGTATTTGTCTTTATTTTGAATAAATTTTCATACAGAAGATTCTCTTTCCTTTGTGTTTTTCTCTCCATTTCGGACGACGATTTGGTTAAGTGATTTTCATGGCTTGTGCATGAAAATAACGATGGGTGTGTTTGATTTTCTACTAACAAGATCATGATCATCATAATCATTCAGCTATTGTTTGTTATACTCGTTTAATTAGCAAATTGAGTGTTCGTGGTGAATGATTTTCCTCCCAGAAGTCAATCTTCCTGCAAATGTTCAATTGTATTGACCTAGACAACTAAGACAGGCATGGTCACATGACATGAACAGAATGATTTATGGACATTTTTTTAAAGTCATGTGATTAAGATGAATAATTGATTAATTTTCAGCCGCAAGAAATGAACAGCTGTAATTAGCTGAGTTTTAGCGAAATGTCAGCATCAAGGGGGGTATTCAGCAGCTAATTGACAAATTTATAGGGGGATCCTTGGTACGCCACTGCTCAGAAATATTCATTTTTTTAAAGAATAATGATTCAGAGTTGAAAATTCTTTTTAGTTTCGTTTAATTCATTAAAGTCATCCTTTATTTAAAACTATATCCTACTCGACCAAAAACACTCAATTTAAAATAATTTCTCATTAAAAAATTACTCATTTTCTTGTATTCTACATCTGCATTAAAACAAACAGATAATCAAACCTTTCCTGCAAGGCCGTTAAACGATAAAATGAGAAAAGAAATAAAGATGAATATATGACACATGCCTGTCAATGTGCAATGCCAAATGCAATTGAGGAACGAAAGAAATATGGATGAAAATTTTCAGAGACGTATTCACGAGTTATAGTTAGTCATAAATTTAAGAATCAAAAGTACGTAAAGTTTAAATGGGATGAACAGTAAGCGCCTACCAACGCAGTACCTAAGTTCATTCTAATAATAAAAATGCAAAAGGGTGTCCAACTGAGAGCACTGCGACTCCAAATGAATTTATAGACACCTATCTGGCAACTCTGAATATGACCTTCATAATTTTTAAAAATTAAGGAGACGAAGATGCAAAGTTTAATAAAATCATTAGATCTTCCATGTTAAATGCTCAAAAGCAATTAGCAGAAAAGTCAAGCACATTTGTTTTCTTGTAAAAATAAAATTTAATTAAATGCATTTTCCTCTCCTCAACCATTATATTAACTATATTCCATGACCATAATAAAATGACAGATGACGAGGCTAAAATGGCTATATTTAATCTGTACACACAAGCGTTTATAGACGGCTTAAATCTATCTCTCTATATGTTTCACCCTTGGACCCAATAATTGTATGCAAAATATACTAAAAAAGATTGCATTGAAAAATCTAACGTCACCTTAAAGACTTTTTTTTTCAACAAAAGAAGAAGAAGAAGAAAAAACTGCACATGCACATTTGTCGTCATTGACAATAAGCACACAAATACATTTGGTCATTTTTCATTAGTTTTATTACTTATTTCCATCTTCAATTGTATAGTATGGCAGTGTACACTCAATTTTGCTTATTTTTCTTCTATTATAACTTCACTTACTTCTAATCATCATGATTGCAAGTGCACACACTTAACAAGAAGAAAAAGAAGAAAAAAATTTCCATTGAATTTAAAATATATATATTTATAAAACTTAGCAATAGCAATAAAATATAAAAAAATAAACAAGCGAAAATGAAATGATTGCAATGAATATATGCACTTGAATTGAAGGAAAGGAAAGAAAACAAGAGATGAGGGAGGAGAAAATGTGAAGAGGAAAAAAATTGTTTGGAGTGTGGAAGCTTTTATTATCGCACTGCTAAGTGATGATTAAGATGATGGAGTTTCCTATAGATAAGGAAATAAATTGCCTTGAATTTAATTTAATTTGAACTTACAAAAGAATTTACTTTAGCTAATTAAAGATTGACTATTTGTAGATGGATTTCTTCAACATTTAAACAGGGATTAGGTGAAGGATTGTTTTGATTTACCAGGATAAAATTTGAAGGTTGATTTTGACATAAGGGTCTAGCCAATAAGAAGGGATGTTTGATACATGGGGGTACCCAGAAACGTTTTTTTGGGGATCCCAAACTTTTTCTTTCTTATGTTCATGGTTTCATACTAGTTGCTAATTCTAATGGTACATGAATGGTGAGCTAGCTAATAAGAACTTCAGAAAAACCTCGAAAAATTTTTAAAGAAAAAAATAATTTTTCAAAAAAAAAATTCCAAAATAAAAAGATTTTCGAGGGGGGATGGTCCAGACACCATCGGACCCCCCTTGGGTACGCCCATGGTTTGATAGATTTTGGATTAAATAGTATTTCTAAAGTTCAAATGTAAAACTGAATCATTATCGCATTTTCAAAATTGATAGAGTATGGATCAGGCACTTAACCAAGGGAGTATGGGGTCTAATCGAAAAGTTTCAAGCTACACTTCTGATTGAAATGATTTTTCATGTCTAAAGATGCCTAGTATACCCAAACCCACTTAAAACCCATCAAATGCAATCTTTTATGTAAATTGTATATTCAGCTTCCCCGGAAATAAATGAATTCAATAGAAACATCTCACAATGTTGCAATAAATATTTTAATAACTTAAGCACCTTCCACTTTTCATAAATATTAATATGGATATTTTTTCGCACAAAAATATAAATAAATGTCTAATAAATAATCTTGAATATTGAAGTAACAGCAACAACTTTTTTCTTTCAGTACAGACATATAAAAAAGCTGCAGCGAATCTCTTATTAGAATTCATACAAGTTCTGCTTTGCTGAAAAATGCATTATATTCATTTTCATTAACGTCATTTGCAAAGATGTTTTTCTTGATCTCTCTCTACATTTGGCTGACTTGTTTGGCTGTTTGGCTGGATATTCACTTGAAAATGCCAATCTAACAAATGCATATGTGTGCGAATGTATTTTTCAGCTTGCATTAAAGAGCAATTTTATACAATTTTTTCTCATTGGCCATGTACTGACATTGAAAATTAAAAACCTTTTTTTTCTTACATCAGATCGTTTAGATTTTTCACAAATGCACATTTTGCTTCTACTCAAATAATAATAATGGAGAAGGCAAAAAAAAAATTCTCAGCGGGATCCATTCGAATGTTTTAGAACGAGATAAGGAAAAATCGCAAGCTTTAATGCAAGATTCAGCTAAAAGCTCTTTCTCTCTCTCTCCCTCTTCAGTTGTTTAATCACGTAATTATAGACAATTATAAGTGCATTTAAAAAATAATCCATTGTTTCGTTGCAATGTAAAATGCCAGAATCTTTTATACATTAAATTTGTGGAAAAATCTTCCCATGACTACAGGCAGTTTGCTTCATCAGATGAAATCAAAAGTCTTACCTGTGTTGCTATATACAGTAGAACAATTCTGTAAATTGCACTTTAAGTTGCTAAGGCTGCTAGCTGATTTTTATTTTAGAAAAAATGCTTGCTTCCTTATCTGGTTTGATCATGGTTGGAGGCAGGGGTGTCAATTTTTCATTGTATGAAAAAAAATTGGGGAGGGGGATGATGTTGACCTGTAAGGAGCAATAAAAATAGAATTAAATAAATTGGCTAAAAGCTTTAGGGTATGACATTGAGAAAACCCATCAAATTGCTTGTTTCCAAGCGCCACTACTTCAAAATTAATCTACCCTATCATCCATCATCAATGTGCTTTTTACGAAAACAATGAAATCTTACAAGCAATCGGAAGCTTTTCATTATCGCACAAGATTCACTTCTGTAATGACCATTTTCCTTTTAACAAGCAACACGTGCATCGTTTACCTTCAATCTTTACATGCAATGATATTATTATTGCAACTTGGTTGTAATGATGACGACAATAAAGTGTTTTTTTCTCAACGAGAAGTGAGCAGAAAAAAAATTAGTGATTGTAGCCTTTGATTTATATATTTATTTCTACGCCACACTCGTCTATCACGCCATTTATTATTAGATAGCAACTTAGATACTTTTGTGTGGTTTTCTTCTTCCTCAATTCGCGGTTCTCACTTTACATTACAATAAAAAAAAAGTTTCTTCCCTCTGCACATTGCATTCAATGCCACTTTATAAGATAGCGCAATATGATAATAAAATTAAACGAATGATGATGAAAATTGTCAATTTATTATTTGCAGAATTATTAAAGTCTATGTAAATGAAAATAGTTTCTTTTATCATCGTGGAGCTAGACGAAGATAGTTGGTGGAGTAGTGTGCACTCATAAATCACAAGTCAAGTTTTCAAGAACCTTTAAACAAGTGTACAATTATTTTTTTACACATAAGTGCAATAAGTATGAAATATCTGAGATTAGGCTGGAATGTAGAGCATTTTACAGGATTTTTGCTTAACTATCTTATAATATAGTCAATGTTTCTCATATATCACACATGAAATCACGAGATTGGATGCTTATTATTAAAAATCTCAGCATTAGTCCTTGAACTTGACATTATTTAGCAAAAGCGTATCATTTAAAAAATTTCTATAGACCGACAAATCGAGCACAATCTACAAATAGTTTAAAAAATTATTTTCTCAACGTCATTGCATGATTTTAAATGTTCAAAGGGTTTCTTATAAGCACATGACCAGTCTAGCTTAATTTTTATACGCCAACTTTATTTTGTATAGACATAAATTAAGTCAAAATGTCTAACTTAATATACATGCACCTAACATATGCATCTCTTTGTATGTCACTACCTGATTTGCTTTTTTTCAACCATATATCTATTTTCTGAATGACAAAAAGCCTTCGACGATGCATCGACAAAAAAAATCTCCAGTGTCATATGACATGTGAGCAGTAATAATAATAATAGCAAAAACAACTGCAGTACATACATTTAACATGGAAAAGAATCAAAGTAACTACATGCACTTGATAGCATGTGAATCGCAAATCAGCAGAAGAAAAAAAACACAACAGCATTATATTTGCGAGCTCTCTGTGCGCGGCAATGTACAATAATAATTTGCAGTTGCACTGTAATTAATTGTCGATCATCAGATGGTTTTAACCTCCCTCTTATTAAAATATACACAAACACATGTGAATTTGGTCATTTATTATGAATATTAATATTGTTCTTTAGCAATGTCTGGTAGAAAAATGGGTTGACTGACAGGAACTGTTTGTCTGGCGATAAATTATATCTTACTAGATCCATTTGGATAGAATTTGGAAACTCAATCATAACCTAATAAGACCTGTTTAGCTCTCTTTAATGTGAATCTCACAAGCTGTCAGCTAAGACCAAAGATCAGAAGCGCCTTCGTCGGTTATTTTAAACTTATTCAGATTTTCATTCTGTAGATCTTTTTCTGTTGCTATAAATCGTCAAACTCATCGACGTGTCTTAATTGCGCTGTTAATGCTACTGCTACTGCATTATTATCGACGTTCTGTAAAATATTCTATTCTACTGCTGCATTTTTTTACGTTCTTACAAACTGCCTTTTCGTGTGATTGAAATAAAAAACCACATAACACACAAGCGCAACAAGAAAAGCTGCACAGAATTCACCTTCAAATGTTTGTTTTTTCCACGATGCAATTTTCAAAGTTACATTGCATGCTATCTATAAAGCTGTAGCACTCTCATATATTTTATATACATTTATATGCCTAGTTTTAGAGATATATTCACTCACTCACAATTTTTTTTTTCCATCGCACAAAGTCAATGATGATGATGTGCATATGCAGCGATGCCAATGACAAATTTTTCATTTCAATGATTTTGTGACACATTTTCATGAAATACTTGTAAAATTGTACACATTTATTGAGAATACAAAAAAAGTGACTTTGGGTCTTTGCCGTCATCTTAAATTAATTGCGTGTAGTTGAGATTTTGACGTTGTTTTTCTTTTTAATGGAAAATTTTAATACATTGCGGGGTTCAGTCATTCTGCATTACGATAACGCATACATGCTGTGAATAATTTATGAATAATTCTTTTTTATTTCAATTTCTTAAAACGTTCTTATCGAAATTTTAAGATTTATCATGTCTTATGACATAAATAGGATGACTGTCGACTTTTTATTCAAGAACGAGATTTCTTTTTCCAAATTTCAAAAAAGCCAGCAGCAAAAAATTTGGTGTTGTGAGTGAAAAGCAAGAACCTTTTTCCAGCAACAGTAAAATATGCGCAGACAGACACCATAGACTCACACCCCAATAATCACTGAAAAATCTCATTTATGCTGTTTGTATGAAAACCAGTGAATACAATGTTGCATTACTTCCTTGAAAAATATATTAAAGGTTACAGTCAGTTAGCTATACTATAATAAATTATTCATGATATTAGAAAGATAAGATCATATCAATAGAAAATACCGTATTAAAAGCATGAATCCTAAAAATATTCTTCAGTTCCTCTTATCAACTTAAAATTCATTAACTTTAAAATATATTCAATTAGATGCACATAACAAAACATCAATCACATTCAGCTCGAAACAAAAAAAAATCCACAGAAAGTCGAAGAAAATGTTCAAATTTTAAATTTCTTCAAATAATTTTAATACATTCAACCTTTTTTTATTTCAAGGTGCCCATTCTCTTTGTTTCGATAATTTTAAAAGAAAATAATTTTTCAAGATCACATTGAAAGAAGATAAATAAATAATTTGTTTGTTTCACTTTAATATTTGACACATCGTGTCCATCTATCAGCATTTTTGCTCTCCTTAATGTCTTTGTCGCGATATAGGGTTTTTAAAGGTTTTTCTGAATATCAAATTTATTTAATGGATTTAAATTTTCTTGATACATTATTTTGACTTAAGTCTTCCTACATCTGACCAAGGTTATAATTTTGTGATCTGAATCTGGGGCTGTTTTCTCGAACATACTCTTGTCATTACTAAAGACAATAGCTGGTGTATATTCTATGGTATACCCAAGAAATCAGCCCCTGAACAACCATACTCCTTGATAATGTAGACAATTTTTCTGGGTGTCATGATAATCTAGGTATCTAGGTTCTTGACTTAGAGATAGTTTTGTTAAGAGATTGTCTAGGTTCACAGGTACTAGGTAAAGATGACTATGATCTTGGTTAACAGCACTGAAATTGATGGAAATTGTGTGAGGATTAAGAATGAATTAAGCGCCTTATTTAATATTTAAGGCAAACTTGAATAACTCCTGCAACGTCCAACAACTTTTCACTTTTATTTCTATTTATAAGAATTTATAGCATCCACGTTAGTATGATCATTGTCAGCAGCATCATTATTCCAATAAATGTTATTGCTATTACATTCATACATATATTGAGGAACAAAGAACGCAATAACTATCCACATTTTCATTTTTTTATTATTCGATCAAGTCAGTCTAAGGTTTGATGATCATGATGATGACTAATGCAATAATACAATATTGTGAGTTATGAGAACATCAATTTGTGCATCATTTAACATGATCTGATCGATGACATGCGATAAACCTTAATTGAAGGAGAGAGAAATAAAAAAAGCTATACACAAAATAAAAATAAAAACATTGACAATCACATATAAAGAAGAATTTCCATAAACTGTTTTGTGTCTTGGTCACAAAATGTTGAAAAAAAAATTATTCAATTTTTTTTTGTAAATTTCATTCTGGTTCAATAATTGAAACAAAGTAGACACACAGCACACACATGTGAGTTTAAAGTCGGTGGTTTATTTATTTGTTTTATAAGTAATACAATTTTTTTACTAACTGTGATGAGCTCGAGTCGAGTTACTTGCGTGTATTAGTGGTGGTTAAGGAGAAGTCAAGAGTTCATGGTATTGTTTTTAAAAAATTTCTATACGAAAAAGAAATAAAATGAGTGAGTAATATGGTGAATGAGTTTCATCGTTAGGCCGTGACATATGGGCGGCGGTTGACGACAATGTATATATTATTGAATAAAAGAAAGAGATATTATAAGACAAAGACATTCGATATTAATACTCTCTGTAGTTCATATATGACAAATCAAACATCAGTTAAACGGTTTCGCTCTAGATTTTATTCTTTTTTTTTCATCTTTGCGTTTCCCTTAACGACGCAAAATAGCAACCAGAAGAATTTTTCTCGCTCACAAATGAATTGTCATGAGTTGTTACCACATCGTGTATTGGGGTCAATTTGATTTCCGAGGGTCTAAAAATTATGATTTATGAGGAAAAATCTTGGTATTTATTATGGGTATTACTGATGATTATGGGTAGTTGACTTTTGAATTCATTGTGGTTAATGAGATTGGTTCTGTAAGAATGTACGAGATATCATGAATGTACGAGGCAGATAGTCAAGTAGAATAATTTGAGTCATTTGAAATTTACATGACAAATATTATTTCCATTTCAAAATGAAAATAAAGGAGACATAAATTCCATAATTATAATTCCCTTTAATATTCATATCTAATCCGCACATAACTTTACAAAAAGCACACAAGTTCTGACCACAGAGTTTAATCAAATGATTAAAGTCGCTTAGTCAGTGGTTGAAATTAAATTTAATTTATTTCATGTGACATCTTAAAGCGATAAACATCCCGTAAACATTGTATTATCAACATTTATTTGTTTGTTAGCTGTTTGAATATAATACATGCAAGACCTCATCATTCATTTGATATTACAGAGCGTGAGGCATGTTATCAACATCCAGCATCAATCTAGTTTTTTGAAATACAGAATTTCATTGCACAGCACATTTCATGAAGCGCAGAAAAAAAATGAATTGACAGAATAAAGAATTAGCCACACATATATGCGATTATTTCACACTTGACTTCACACTTGCTTCGATTGCATAAATTAATTTACTTCAATTTGAATGGCAATGCACAATGCACAATTTATTGGCGGCTTGTTTCGATTGTAGACTCGAAGAGTGAAGCAGTTGAGTTTACCGATGATTAACTGATTGATTTCGTGACGTCATAATAATCGACTTCATCATTTTAATAATATTTATATTCAATTTTTCAAATTAAGATATTCAACGCAGGAAGGAAAATATGAACGTTATTTATTTTTCATTCTATGATGTTGTGTGCGAATAATTTCTGGTTTTTGTTTTGTGCATTTTTAAGATGAATGCATTCATGCAATAAATTAAAGAGAATTCATATGGAAATTACGTAACGTATGTTAGAACAATTTTAATTCTACGCGGTTTTATTCTGAAATTGACGCAAGTTGTCTTGGGATTTCCTGAATATGCTAGTAATTAATAGATGCTGGGAATTTTGATCATGATCATTTGGTTCCATATATGTAAAGAATTACACCATTTTCTGTAATAAAGTGAGATAGGGCACATCCAGGGATCTAGCCTGGATTTTTTTGAGGTTGGTGCTTTAAATTGAAAGTAATTTTCCATCAGAGTTGAGGTTAGACCCCCTCTGAATACGCTTTTGAGCTCAATCTCGGATGAAAGCGCAATCAACATTCCAAATGAAAATTAATCCAGCAAAATTCCCATGTGACATGACTGACGAAAGCAACGCATTCTCAACGATCAAATGCAATAACTCAATAATGCAATTTAAAGAGAACTTGTGGCAAGATTACATAACTCCTTCCTCAATATAAGTTTATTCTCTCTTTCATTCTGCGCAATTTTGCATTCTTCGTCTTCTTTTTCTTGTTCCTCTATATTTTCATTTTCAACTAAACAATTTACTTATTTGCCTATTCTTTTGTATATTTCATTCGTAATGCACAATATATAGTAATAGCAAAATGTTACAACAACTTTGTTCATATATGAGAAACTATTTATTCTAATTTAGAATCGTAAGTTAGACTGTAAGTTTCTGTGAACACAAATAGAAGCGCAAGCAAGTAGAAGCAGCAGCAATTGCATACACTTCATCCCAATGTATGACTTTATAAAATTAAATCAAATGACTGTAGTTAAATAAACCTTAGATGTGAACATGTTCTTAATAAATGCATCCACAAGTCTCTTTTCTTCTCAATGTGGAGCTCTGCTTCTGACTCTTTTACGACGTAATGCAATTAATATAATGTTGTTTTTTTCTGCTTTACATTTTTGCAATATTATAATACAATTTTGTAGTCATTTTGGACGATTTGTTTGGTTGATGAATTTGTTGAATTACTTTTTGAGATAATCAAATTAAGGAAAAATTGTGGAAATTTCGAGATATTTTATGGATGACTAAGGATGGAGTCTATGCAAGATTGAACGTTGTATTAAAATTATTATCAAATGACGTCAAATTCAGAAATGGAATTTTTTAAAAACCCACTCTGTAAATGATTAAAATAGAGGTTATAGAGGCAAGGGCCTTTCCAAGATGTTTTTTTGAGTCACTTCTAATCACAATATTTTTGTTTTAGACTAGTATTGATTTTTCAAAAATTAGGGGGGTTGACCCCCTGGATACCCCCATGTATAGAGGAATATAGCTCAAGAAAGTGTCACAATGCTACATAATTAAAGGGTTAGGCACTCTTAGGCACTCAGCTAAAAGAAGACCCAAAATGCTAGACGTTATAAGTGAATGATCCCCTTATTAATATGGATTAATATAAATTTTGAAAGCGTTACAAAAATTATATAACCATCAGAGACTTTCCAACTTGTCTTAATTTCCTTCATTGTTTCCCTCCGTACCTAAAATATCTAGCAATCGTAAATCAAGAATAAATATATCTAAACAATTGCACTTGATGACGAGGGACAAATTGCATTTCTTAAAAATCAAAGAAGCGCACACGAGTAAAATTTATTGCATATTCTTTATAAGTTGCTAGATGAACATTTCTTGCCAACCTTTATCTGTCGTCTAATATTATTATTATTTTTATGGTGTTTATTTTCTTTTTCATCTTCTTCTTATTATTATTCGTTGTCTCTTTCACTCATTTTTCGAAAAAAAATACAAAGCAAAAACAAAAATGTGCATTGAAAATGTGCGCGAAAAGAAAAAAGTGCAAAGAGGCCGAGGTCACTTAAATGGTGTTTTTTTTCGCGTGTGCTCACATATAAGTACGTGGATAAATTGAGATACCAGATAGGCACATATTAAACTGTTTTTTTCTCTGCTATTGTCAAACGAAAGAAAAATATACACAACAAATTAAAGAATCACACATGACAAGAGCTTGCAAACCAAAGCCGCAAAGTATTACATTCAATAGATAGATATAGACATAGACACATGTATAAATGCATATGCAATTTTAAAATGCAGTTTTGATGGTCAATGTTAAATGAAAATGAATAGAAGTAGTTTGTTGAAAGAGAAAAAAAAAATTAAATAACAAGTTGTGAATAAGTACGTATTAATTTTATGGCACTGTACACGTTTGGCTTATTACGACGTGAAACAGTCAATTGATCTGACAATTTTTTATGACATCAATTATTACTTTATGAATGTAATCAGTAAACGATGGACACTGTTGATTTATAATTGAATCTTAATGATTCTTTAGTATTTCCATTTATTTCAATTAAATCACTCAATTGCAACGTCTATGAAGGAGAAAAATGTTGTTTATTTCTTTAGACGTACTTGCAAGATTTTCATTCTGCACATGATTCTATTTTAAGACACTAAGGAACCATTAGATACACAAACCGTTGCCATTAATAATTTTAAGTGCATTTTTCATTGAGCAGAATTTTTGAGGATATAGCTTGTTCATTTTGGTCACGACTTTTGATTCTTATTAACTTAATTTTTAGAATTCTATATTTATATCATCAACACTTGATAATAGCAATTACACAGGGGGTCATACATAAATTACGTTCAATAAAAAACTATAATATTTAAAACTGTTCCCATAAAACTCATCATAATGCTCCAGATCCACCTACCTACAGAAAATTTGGACATCATTTCCGAACGACCACAAGATGATATAAAGAGAAAAAAAAAATAAATTTAAAATATTATTTCAGAGGCGCTGCACAGACTGCTTGCAAATGCATTCTAACGAAAATAATCATAAATAATTTTATTTTTACATCCATTTCCAACTATTCTGCATCTCACTCTTGTATTTCATTCTTTTTATTATTGGATTAGTGCACATTAGTGCTTCAAGTAGCTGAAATATTTATTATGAAGGAGGATTAGATCAAAGATAATGTTAAACATAAGTTTTATTATTCACATTACACAGTCATGCATATTAAATGCAAAAATCGTTGTAATGACTACTTGAGTACAGTAATTTAATAGAAGGAATCTTCCAAAAGATATCAAATTTTTGTTAAACTGTTGTCAATTGCTAATTCCAAAGTTTGGCGACATAACATAGGACTGTGGATTAAATTACAAGTGCAATAACAAAATAGTTTATAATTATAGTTCTAAGAAAAGATTATTACGAAATATCCCAAGAACTTATCTCATTGAGACTAATTTGTTGTTCTTTATTAGATGTAAGGAAGTGTTGAACAAGTTTTACAAGATTTCTTACTCAACAGTACGTGATTAGATTTAATTAATTCAAAAACAAAATCTAAATTCAAAAAGTTCTGCCAGAAAAATATTAAAATTTTCCACTTGTCAGCACATGATTCATTTATTGGAAGTATATCTATCAACTCTTCTATTTACCTCAACTATCATTAGTCATGTAATAAACGCTCGTACCCATAATTGGTCAATTAAACCCACAATTAAAATACTTTATTCTATTTAGCTTAAAAATGGCATCAAGATGCAATTTTCCTATAAATTTGAGAATATAACAAGCACAACAATCTTGTTTATAATTTTTAGCATCGCATTGCACTAAGCATTAATTAATTAGGAATATAAAACAGTTTTACAAGATCACCAGAAGTTGCAACTGTCATAAAAAAATGAACGAGTCACGATTTGAATGACAAAATTTATGAATACAGTCAGATTTCCAAGAAAATCTTCAAGTCTTCCTAAACACAAGTGCATGAATGCATTGAGCGTGTAGCTGTAAGAAAATAAAATCTGAGAAAAATTTAATTTATTGCACAAATGAGAGAAGGAACATTTCTTTCCTATACTCTCTGTACATTTTCAACTTTTGAGTTTTCTTTCCTTATTTCTGTAAATTCTTTCATCTTCATCCCAAATGAATGTAAGTCGGTGTAACAAAAACAAAGGAGAATCTTTTTTATACATTCAATAAATTTAAGATCTTTCTGTTTTATTTGAGAAAATGCATTAGCAATGTGGATGAGTAGGAGAATCATTTGATGGATATGGCGCATTTTGATGGATATGGCGTATCAGTTTGATTGGATATTGATTTATGATACAACAAAAATATTTTTCCTAAATTTTGTCTTAAAAGTGCTTAAAAATCGATATTTATTCCTGGATTCACGTAAAAACGATTCATTTTTGGTATTTATGAGTTTTGTGGATGTAATGATCTGAGTCAAGGTTCCGGTCATATCTACAAAAATCTATATAATTATTGAGAAATCAAATCGTCTGGTAGGAATCGAACCGACGTCTTCACAAAAGTCGATACAGATCTGAACACTCAGTCACTCAAGAAATACAAAACATCGGCATACAGATTGAAAAGCACTGTATCAAAACATGTCTGTGGTGTAATTTCAAAGTCCATTTTCAATTAAATTCATTAATTTATTTACTTAGTGCTTTTCAGAAAGGATAAAAAAGAAATTGCGAAGAAGAAATAAAAAAGCTTCAATTGAATGAGAAGAAACAGCACACGAAAGACATTGAAAATTGATTAGTCTAAGAGAGTAAGGGAGCGAGAAGAGATTAAGTCATATTTAGTTAGCTTTTTTCCTCAGTGTAATGCAACAATTTACAGAAAATACAATTTTTTTTAACTCTTTTCGTTTACATCGTCTCGCTTCATTTTAACTTTAACTAACGACGGTTTTAGTCGAGGTGATTCTGTTTTTCTGAGCTATTTGTTGCCTTTACTACTTCAAGAACATTCGCGAACGTGTGTATGTGTGTTTTGTTGAAAAGCTAAAAATAACAAAAAAAAAATTTAAAAGTTACAAGTTTTTCTTCTTCACGTCAATAAATTTTTCATAGAGGAAGAAAAGTTCCAGAAGTGATTGTTCATAAGGAAGAAATTAAATTCATTTAAAGCTACTGTTTTGATATCAATTTAAGTGAAGTGCTTGTAATAAGGATTCTCAATCAAACACAATTTTTCTTTGTACAGAAACTAACAAACGTCACGTGTTGTTGAAATGCACATTTCAAGGTTAAGCTTATCAGCTTTATAAACTACAACAATTTTCTTTCATCATCATTTATTGCATCTTTATTAGTTTCTGTATGTGTATTAATGAAGAAAAACGAGTGCAGAGTGAATATCAGTGAGATGATTTAGCGCATTTTCTTGCTTACAGAGTGGATTGAACCTTTATAAAAAGAAGATCAAAGTGACAATTGGGGTTCAAGTCAAAGACTATTTTAGGAAAAATTATGACTCATCCTTAATTTCATAAACTTTATGGTTAGAAAAATTCATTTCTACTAAAAAAATGCTAGGACAGGAAGAATTTTCATCTTAAGTGATCTTACAATATTACAAATTGAGTTTATTATAAGTGATCAAGAATGAACGTCGGATAGGAAGCGAAAGAAAAATTAAAAGCGGAACAAAGACAAAATAATGATGTCACACATTTGAAGGAAGAGTAAAGAATATTTTAATACAACAAAGTCATCATCTTAATTGCTCTCTTTGTGACTTATTGTCTTTACGACTATTTACTATCTTGGCCTGCTTCTATTGACTGTATTTCATTATTATTTGGCTTGGTGAGTGACATAAAAATGAAAGTATAAATATTTATTATCTTGGATGTATTTCGACATTCTACAAAATAGCTAAGAACTCTTTTCGTCATTTTTCTTGTTTCATGTCGTATTTTTTCTCTCTCTCTCTCGATGTGCACGTTTTCTTACGTCTGAGTAGTAAAAACATCTTCAACTATTAAGATTTCAATTTGAAGAAATTAATGAAGTATAATTAAGAAATCTTAAATTGGAAATAATTAGAGCAAGGAAAATTATTAAAATATTTATTTCAAGAAGGACAGGTTTTGATTTGATTTGTGTATTGAATGCAGCGGCATTACAAGAAATTTTGAGGGGAGGGAGGCTCTGGATTTTTTTTTTTAAAAAAATGAGATAATTTAAGATTTTTCGAATGGAAATTAATTGTTTTGAAATTACATACATTTGGGTCATTTTAAGTAGAGTTGCCACCCCAATAACCTTCCTTGCTACACATCTGATCTGTCGTTTTTGAGAATAAAGAGGATTTAAGCTCCTCTTCCCACTCTTGGCTATCCAGGTGTACTATTGAAGAATGCCTTTTGTTTTTCATTAAAAATAGAATTTATTAATAAACAGGAAATTATTTTCAGTTTTCAAAGGATAAATAAACAAGATTTGATATACTGAAAATACTTCATATTAGGGGTCATTCACAAATTACGTCACGCTTTGGGAGGGTAGAAGAATTTTTTACAAATTTTTTCTTTCCTTGTAAAATTTGTGAGAAAGGGGGGGGGGGGGGGGGGTAAGTAGGCGAAAAAGTAGTTTATTGTGTAATGTAATTTGTAAACGATCCCTTATTTGAATATGTAAATTCAAGAATATTTTATCAATTTTAATTGGATTGCTTGTTTCTATTATATCATGTCACATATTTGATCGTATTTTAATTTTTGTAGAACTAAATCTATATTTTATAAATTGTTACAGTGACGTAGCAATATTTTTATAAAATTCTAACTATTTGAAGAATTTCCAGGCAAAGGGGGATCCTAGTCTTCCTGGGTACGCGCCTGGTATACAGTATCTCCATCTTAATGCTTGTTAATTATGATCAGATCAAAAATTATCATTTTTGCAAATAAGCAAGCATTCCAATATTATTCATCAATGCAGCTGTTACACAGAGAGTAAATGAATGAAAAATTGATATGAGGCATGCCGATAGTGTGTTAATTACATTGTTATTCGTAAATTAAAATGCGAACATACATTTGCTACATGTACCTCATTCATTTCTTCTACGCCACATTTGAGCTACCGAAACAGTTCTTTAAACAAAATATACTCTTTTCTGTTGAGGTTCTCCGCCGCAGATATTTTTAAGAGGTATGTGAATATCTTCATTTGAATTCTTGCGACACTGAACTATTATCTTTTTCTTTCTGTATAAATACAGAGGCTGATGATCCAATTTTAATGTCTTGTCATATTCTCATTTTTTTCGGCAGCTTGCTTTAACTTATCAATATAAAAAAAATAAGTATAACACCACTTGGTAGAGTATTTAATTAAACTCTGGAATTTTCATCGGCGACATCGTAAGTGTGTTGGCATAAAATTTTGTGGCACTAAATTATATTTTTTTCTTCTTTAAAATAAAAGAAAAATGTACACCAGAAATACAGTCGAAGAGTAAAGGTATAAGAAGAAGCTCTTTTAAGACGAATATGAATGACGCATTTCAAAAAATTTTTCCTTCGTCATCAAGCACTGTTGTTGAATTTTCTTCTTAATATTTAATTCATATGTGCTGTATTTCTTGCTTTTTCCTCCGCCAAGAATCACATTTCTCCGATATTTTTTTACATCTACAATCCCTTTGGTGGAATTTTGTCTGAATCTGTTCATAATAAATTTCCTTCTGTGAAATCATATTCAAAACTAGAGAAGTCCCCCGTCAAGTTTGACGTGAGATGAATTACAAATGGATTATTTTGAATTCGAAGGGGATATAAGAAAAGATATTGGGCTGGGTGCAGGGGGGTATTCAAGTGGGAGGGTTTGAGGGTCAAACCCCATTTTTGGGAATTTTTTTCAATTTACTAGGGTTTTTAGGAAGAAAATCCTCAAACCCCCTCGAAAAATTATTGGATACGCCTCTGGTGGGGCGTATTTGTTAGGACAGATGACTGCATTTAAAATATTTTAAGTAAATTCAGAATATGAAATTCAATCGACTATAGTCAAATACTTAGAACATCTCATCTTTCAACACAAAATTTCTCTCAGGGCTGTCCATCACAATTTTCAATTTTCTTCAATCTTGAAGTTAAATTTCATTTTTTATGGTTTCACGTTTCAATTAGTTTAGACTTTATTCCTCCTCTTATTCTGTATTTTTTTCCCTTCCTTCTTGTTGCAAATGAAAATGCAAGTTTCTCGTCTAAGAAATAAAAAAAAGAATAGAAATGAAGAAGAAGAAAAAAGAACTAAAAATAAAAGCGTACATTACATGATGATGCAGAGTGGATATAGAAGAGCGAGAGAAAAATTACATCGTGCTTAGCCGAAGCGCAAAAGTAAAGTATAAGAATTAGGTCAAGTATATCATGCATCTCTTGAATGCTCTCCTCTAAATAGGCGCTCACACAAATACAAGAGACCTAGCAGCGGTACAAATGCACACAATGTGCATACATAAAAAAAGCTAAAAGATCTTGAATGGATCAATGTAAAATGCAATAAAAATCGTAATAAAATATCGAATTTTAGATGGAACTTGGAAGTCTATCCTTCATTCGTGTCAGGCTTCTCAAATGTCTTTCTAATTGAATATAAATTACACACATGCATACTTATTATTGTGGCTATAATCGTCATCATCATCATCAAGACTGCATTTTAAAGTGCAATATGAATGTGCAGAAGGTGTCTGTGTGGAAAAGGTCATCAAATGTACCGGATTCTGTATTGATTTAACCGTTTGACTAATCGCTAATAAATTCAATGTTGTCTGTTTTGTCGTTGGAAAAAATCAAATTACATTGCGTTTTTGGTCAATTCAAAGTCATGTGCATTAAACTTGCATTTTCTTTCTATCTCTGTCTCGTAAAACATTGAAAAAAAGTATATAATATTATACAATCCAGTCGCAGTGTCAAGTTTGCCGTGAGGTGCATGCTATGTCTATTTATTATTACTTAGCTTTAAGTGCCTAGGTATTAATATTATGGTAATCAAGACACAACGCTATGGAGCAAAGACTAAAAGAGAGAGAAAAAAATCATTGCAATTCCATATAGACGACGAGTCTGTCTTAATTAGCCAATTAGGAAATTGACTTAGTATGGCAATTAATTCATGTTTGCGCGATGATTGCTAGCTATTATTGTCCTCATCGCAAAACATTCAATTATTATATAATAATATTTTTATCTTAATAATAAATGACTGTCATAATGTTCAATTTATCAAAATGAAATTATTATTTTGTGCCTTTCAATGGCACCTGCTACTTACAATGTACCTAGGATTTTCGACTGATTAATGAGTTAGAGAATTTCCTTATAGACAAAAAGAGTTTGGGTTAGATGGAAAATTCGAGTTAGGAGGCTATAAATTGGCGTGTCATCTGATATAAATTGGGTGCAGTTAATTAATATTTTTTAGGATGTTTTCCTGAAAGTTGAAGATGCTACTCATTTTTAATAAGAAGCTCAAACCTTAAATATTGCTTACATAGAGAATCAAAACCATCAACTATAGCTTTCAAGCACTAGAACTAACTTAGAACATAGCATGAGCAGCATACGTTCATTTTTCTATGATTTTCAATGACAAATAATCACGCGTAAAAGAATCTCAATTAAGAATTAAGCCACATAGCTGTGCTATTTCTAGAATCAAATACTCACTTAATTGCCCATAAGGAGACATAAATTCATCACATGAAAAACAGCCATTGACCATGAAAGCTTTTACATTATTTAGAACTGACTGCTGTTACTTTGCATTGCATGGCTTTGCAATGTTGTTGTTATGTAATTTATGTGCGAATCGACATGGAGAGCTTTCTGTTCTTCTCAAAGAAAATTGAATTGGCTCCGAGAAATAGCAGCAACAGATACAAGCGGCGGCGGCGGTAAAGCTTAATTCAAGTATATGTATGAATAAAAAAATATAAATTTTCAATGCCAAATGCATTTGTTAAAAGATTGCTAATTTACTGTGCATTTTTGTTGATTCGTCATTGATGCAAGTAAAGTACTTTATAAATTAGAAGGAAAAATATTGTTGTTGCCATGAGGAATGAAAAAAAAAGATTGCTTGAAGAATAAATTTTATGATTTATTATGAAGTTAATGATGGTGACGGAGGGATTTTAAAATTGAAGGACTTGTAGGAAGACTTTCAAGGTTTATCGTACTTACCTTAAGGCTATTTCAGCTCTTGCAAATTTAATAATAAAATTTTCAGTTGACCCCCCAGATACCATAAAGATTGATTACCATAAAAAATTCTTCAAGTTCCTTGACCTATAATATTAATAATAAGAACAAACCCAAAAAAATCTGTGTTTAGAATCATTGAACTTTAAAGAAGACCCCAATAAAATAATTTAATGAAATATTCAACCTTTTTATAACCCATGCATTCATTCTCCAGAAATTATACACAAACAGACCATACCGCACACTCTACGAAACCAGTAAACTGATGCAAAAAGAGCTATAATAAAAAATTAAAATAAAATCCCAAGGGCAAATCTACATTTCTTTGTTTGATATTCACAATAATCTCATCATTCGATGCCAAATATTTTCCCAATTAGTTGCTTGAGAACTTTTTTTTTCGGAATCATTATTCAACATTTTTTTTCCTCAATTACAATGCATTGGAAGAAAATTTGAAGGTCACAGATGCAATTATATTGAAAAAAAGTACATCGATGCACGAACAGACATAGACACACTTATACACACACGAATTTTATTGTTATTGCTCGTTTGCTGCATTTTCAATTCTCAGTGCAGTCTATTGTCTTTGAAACTTAATTAGATAGATAAGCGCTGTTCAGTATTCAATTAGATGCTGCCAATTGAATGAAAAAAAGTTTACAGAACCGAGCAGAGCATCACTGAAGGAGATGTTACACAAGAGATAACTTTATGTATATGTAGATTTTATGTACACTGATTACAACACACATAGAACAACTGAATATTTTTCTATTGATTCAATATTAATGATGCTCATGATTCACATACTGAATTGATGATTTTGTGTGCACTTTTAACTTCCTTGTTTACTTTTTCTTTGTAATTATAAATCATTGTTTTTAAATGGGATTTATTGATTTCAATGTTGGGATTTTTGGAGTATTTGGATCTTAAATTATATTTTTAAAAAATACCAGCTTAAGTAACACAGAGCTTCTGTTTGGAATCCATGAATTACTACAGCATAATGAATTTATGTGGACTTCATATACCTGCTTTGTTTTAAGTTTTTTAGGACCATTGAGGTATTAGAGATGGTTTCAAATAATTTTAATCAAGAAATTGAATTTTAAGACCCTTTAAGTACCATATAGCCCTATATAGCTTCAGAACCCCTTATTTCCTAAAATCAGTGGCAGGCGACTCACTAAAAATTTGAAAAAATCGTCATACTCAAGAATAAATGCCTTAGTAATGATGATGATAATGAATAAAAATTTAGGTGAAAAATTGGATCTGCATCTGTATGTTTAATGTGCTACTCAAACTATATTTCTCAACACTCTTGAGATCACGCCACGATATACTAGTATGTCGTCGAGTATAATTTAGGTTGAAACCGTTGAAGGGTTCTCAATTGATGGATATCCGTAAAAATTTAAAAAAACCTTAATTCATAAAAGTAGAACAAGTTCTAATGCGATTACAATTTAAGCTAGAATCATTGTTAAATGTACTTCCAATTCTTCAAAGGACAAAAAAGTAGAAAAGTGCCCCTTAAAGGGATAATTAGGTATCATCTTCAATCTTCATGTCATGTCATAACACTTATAAAAATATTCTTCTTCTTGATGAAGAATGTCAACAAACAAACAACATCAAGTGATGAAGATGTGAAAGAAAAGTCTAAAAAAATCGATAAGAAGGCATCATAACATGAACCTAACAGCCACAAAAGAACGATAGTGTGCGAGTTCAACAAACTTTTATTCTTATATTCACATTCAGAAAAAAAAACTGAAATCATACGCCAAAAAGCATTTTTTCTGTGCTGTACAGAAATTCGTCTGCATTTTCGTGTTGTATTTCGATAAATATATTTATTTATTTATATTTTATGAGGCCCCCTTTTCTTCTGTTTGCTGTGCATGTACATTCGAAAACAAAAATTACCATGCTTGTATTATCTTCTCCTTTCCGTCTGTGCATGTATATGTTTTGTGCTTGCTCTATAATAACTGCTGGTGTTGCTAAATTGATGAACAATGATTCTTAAATAATTCATTAAAAAATCATTTGATGGAATCAATAAAATGAAAAGAAATTGTCTTCCGCTTTACTCTCTTTTTTATGGACAAATCTGGTGAGGGTAGAAAGAATGAAAGAAATACAAGAGCCACAGAAGAAAAAAGGAAAAAAAAAGATTATCGATTTCTGTAAAAAAAAAGTCGTAACAACATGAAATGACATGATTATCGATTGCTTTTGTTGCTGTCAACCACAAAATATACGAAAGAATAATGATAATAGACCGAGATTTTTTTTGGAAAACCATGTGCATATTTTGATGAATGTGTGTATGTTGTAATTATCTAAGAGTAGATAACAAAAATTCCGAGATATGTGAGAAATTCAGTGATAAAAATTCTTGATGAAGTCAATGAACGACTGCTCAAATTTCAACGTTTGCTTAAGAGTAATACAAACATAGACGTATCATTTGGTCAGTTCCTCTTGATAATCGTCTTTTTTGCCACAAAATTTCCCACATTGACTTATCATCCATTAGAAATAAAATCAGTTATTGTCAATTTTACAATCTTCAAAAGTATTATAACGCAAACAAAAGACCTGGAAATTTTTAGAAATTAAAGTTAGGGGACATTCTCAAATGATGTTTAACATTTCGGAGGGAGGGGATCTAAAGCTGGAGGATGCTTCATACAAAAAATATTATTTTTAACCTGACAGTCTCAATTTTTGATGAACATCATTTTTAAACGACCCCTCATCAAAAATATCACAAAAGTATTACATGCTTTTATACTCAAATGATCCACACTTAAAGATGACTCTAATAAATTTTTGAAAACCCAAAAGACCTCAAAACGAGCCATGTCATTCAAATATTCTTCTTAAATAAAAAAAAAGTATTATCATCTTGACCAATTAGTGCAAAGTAACGAGCAAACGAGAGTAAAAGCTGAATGTATTATAATCAGAAGAATCATATGTATAAACAATGTTTATGCTGCAAGTGTTTGTATACACATTCTTAGCCTCATCTTATCGTCTTGTTCTAGAAATCTAAATAATAAAGTTTTCTTTCTGTGTTCCGTAGCGTTTGTTGGAAGCAGTTTATTTACTGATTGTGTAGAAAAAAGTAGCTTGAATCTGTTCATACATGATGATGCTTGTAAATTTTAGGTAAATATTTGCGTATGAGAAAAATGACAAAAAGATTACATAGAATTATATTCGATTAATTGACATGTTGATCGATTTTAGATACTTTTTAAGATGAATTGGTCTTTAGTGGCACAAAGGAGAGTTAGCCTGGGATCTGAACACAATGTGGGGCCTTGTGTTGCTCGGGAATTGATATTTTTATTGAGAACCTTATTCAAACAATTTCTTCAGAGTTTCATTAGACGATCTATGAAAACCCCAGAAAAAACTTCATTTTGGAGTCAAAAGATTCTCACCAAAAATTTCTCACGTGTACATAAATTACAAAAACCGATCCCACACCATATTACATATGAGAACGTGTTGAAAGCCTCGTAATAACTTTTAATATAAACATAAGTCGTTTATGTTCCAACGAAATCTCTTCTCGTAACTTACTACACCCCATGAAGGCAAGAGAGACTCTTACCATTCAACAATCCATAAAGAAATTTTCTATGCTCTTTTATTTTTATTCCGTTCTCGGTTGACTCATAAAAAATTCATCATTGTCATTGCCGAGTAATTTCATCATCATTAAGCAAGCAGATAAAAGAATTTACTTTATGTACCTACCCCGAAAATAATGAAGAAGAAAATTATTATAAATAGAAAATATGAGAATGAATTAGAAAGCAATTACTGGTAGAAGAAGAAGCAGAAGTTGGAAAGTATGGCGAAAGAGAGTTGGAGAGATATTCGTACCGATATTGATGTTGATAATGTTGGTGGTGCGCAAAAGAAAAAAAAGGAGAGATATTACTGTGTAGAATATGTCCAATAGTATGTGTGTGTGAGTGTTGCGTCATCATCAAAATAAACTTAACATTCGGTTCAATATTATTGAAAAAGCAAAAGCAGAGTGCTTAGATATGGAAAAGAAAAGAAAAAATCAATAAAAGCAGCAACAGCAATAATTCCATTGAACTCGATTTATCGACGTGAACTTGTTTATAAAAGGAAAATGAGTTTTTGTTTGACATTTATTTCCATACCTAAGGCACAATTGATCTCTAACATTTTAAAAATGGCCACCAATTTTCCCCAAAGCACCAATTTTGTTTTTGTGCTGGAGATTTTCACTCATTTCTACTTTATGATTGAAAAAAATGTTCCTCGTGCGCTTTTCCCCGTCGACATCCATATTTTTTTCTCCTTTTCCGACTGTTTCTTCTTCTGCTTCGTTTTTTACTTACTCAAGCACTTCAACACAACACATACATGAATTGTTTTGCACATCAAACGTAATTGTATAATGGAAAATTGTATGAATATCATCTCTTCAGAAATTCATAGGTAATTCTCTGTATGCAGCTTTTATGAAAAATAAACATAAAAAAATAACCATTACTTTTTACTCTGCATAAATTTGGTAGCATTATCTAATATTTTCGTATCCTGACAGGATGCAGCAGTAGTCTTATGTTTGGAACTTTTTGTGGGCTATGAGATTTTATCATATATTTTTATACGAAGTTCAATTGGATTCGCAGTACCCTCAGTGTCATGGGGGGGGGGGTCAATTAATTCCTACTAGTTAGAGCTTCTTGAGAAAAATCTTAACCTCTCCAGAATTGGATGTCTGTATATGAAAATACCCCCCTCCCCTCCTACTAAGAATTTTTAGCGCATTTTCCTTAGAAAGTAATGCGCTTAAAGGTCCACTTTGGCTGGCTGGCTGGCCCGCTGGCCCGCTGGCCCGCTGGCCCGCTGGCTCCCTCAAAAACTCGGCAGGGGAAGCACGTAGAGACTTCGGGTTTTTTGCATTAAATAGCTGCTATTTCGTAGGGGTGCGCAACGTATTTAGTTTTTTGAAAATCCTCACCTAAACTTAATTAAATTAACTTTTCTGTTTTTGGTGTAAAAAATCACTGACGTTGGATTAGTCAAAGTTTAACGTGACGCTTAAAAAGAATACTTATATTAAAAAACCCTTCAAGTCGTGGGTTCGATCCTCTCCGCGGGCAACTTTTTTTTTACACTTTTTTGATTCTTTTTTACACTTTTTTGATGTTTTATGATATTTTATGATTTATTAATGCATGATTAAATTTTTTTGAGTCATAAAACAGCAAAAAAGTACATTTTTTCATAAATTTTATTTTCTCGAAATGTAAATGTATGTAGAACCATACAAATGTTGCTGTCATTACTTGTGAAGTATAAGTGACAGATTTAATTTGTACTAAAACCATACAAATGTTTTGAAATAGCTTCCGGAATTTTTTTCAGCTACAACTATATATTTCAAGCATTTATGCTATGTTTTCAATTCATTTGGGGAAATAAATTAAGTGGGTACTTATTTTTACATTCTGAATTATGGATTTATTTACTGATCTGTGCGGGAAAATGCGCTTAATTCCCTCGATGTATGACACGAGGACTTTCTACATCTTTGATGTTAAGGTCAAGATAAAGATTTTACTAGAATGTTAAGTTAAAGATTTTACGACAACTTCCCTATTGCCTAGACCGAGACTTCAGGTACACTTACCAGCTACACCTCAGTCCTTAGAGTACCCAACTTTATGGCTAAAATGCATCTTTTTTTAATTTTATTACTGCTTGTTTTATTGCCAGTTTATTACTCTAAATTAGTTCAACTATCATATTAACGTTGTGTTAAAGTAATTTGTAATTAGAATTATTGTAGACAAAACGTGAAATATTAATTAACTGTCATGTTTTATTGTTCTCTTCTTCATCATGAAACAGTATCATCACCATTTTTAAGCAGAATCATTCAAAAAGAAGAACAATTTCGATATTTTTCTCTTTAATCGAAAAGGATTGAATTTCAAAAATTGTTGATATTGAACATAACAATCTCGTTAAGCATCAACATTACCGTTATGAAAGTCATTGAAGTTGAAAGAATACTTCAAAACTTTTTCGTAAAGAAAACAGAAAATTTTTCCTATCAAAAAGGTGAAAATCCAACTAACACAAACACATGCATGAAGAAAAATTGGCTGCGCTAGCAGCACATGAGGCATACAGCACAGCAAAGCATACAAAAAAAATGTTTTTTTCACCGAAAAAGAAGAAGAAAATTTCTTTCGTTTCATTTTTTTTTCTTCATTTAATGACGGATTTTGATTATTTCGAAATGCTAAAAATATAAACTGTTACCAACCAAATAAGAGAGTGAGAGAGGAAAAGTGAGTAAGTGAGAAGGATGGAGAGAGAAAAGTAAAATCTTCATCACCATTCCTCGAGCATGTTGAGCAGTGAAAACGCCGAAGAACCATCATCCACCCGAGTATACATATACACACATACATTCACATAATTCGGAGCATATTTTTAATCAAATCCCGCACAATCGTCATCGTATTTCTGTGCTGCAAACAAAATTTTTCTTCTTCCTCATTATTGCTGCCTTTGGCTTGCTGCTGCATAGTTTTTAACATAGTTATATAAATTTATGTTTATGCTTCTTTTTTATTATCGCTGTTGCTGTTACCCAATAAATTCTTCATACGACTCTATCGTGATAATGTTTAGAGAAAAAAATTCTTGATTGTCGTCATCGTTTGTCACCAACACAATTAAAGGCTTGCAAGCCATAAGTAAAGAAGAAAATATTATTTCAATTTCATTTCATTTTATTTACTTTAGTTCTGTTTCTTCTTTTGTGTGTGTATCTGTGTGTGAGCATTAACCTTCGCCCTCTTTCCACGTGATATTTTCTACCCTCATATCACTTCGGCTCATTATCATTCACAGCAAAAGCAACATTTGTGTATTGTTTGATTATAACAAAAAAAAAGAGAGAGAGAGGGCAATGAGAGACTGAGAGAAAATTTCATGTCTAATGCCGGATTTTTTTTTATTTTCATCTGAGATCTTTAATGATAACATTATGCTGTGACATAACACTCACACACACAAGTATCCACAGCATAAATTTTTATCTCAAATTCTACACAACATGTCCATATTTCATCTATGGAACATGCAGAAGAAATGTTTACCATTAAATTTAATCAACAAAGCATAAAACACCACACATACACGCACACATGATACGCCAACATAAATAAATACATTTTTTTTGTTCTACGTTGCTTCGACAACAATATCGGAAAACAACCCCACACGGATATTCGGAATATTTCGTGATTCTTCTGTGCTACTCTCACATTAATTTTTTACTATACTCTCATTTCTCAGTATAATGTATAATCTCTTGCACTGCAATAAGCAACAACACATTGAATTTTTTTTTTTGAAAAAATGAAGTTTTTCTTCCGACATCCCTTTTTGTGTGTGATTTTAGTTACGCTTTAATTTTCCTCGATCGCAGACCGTCTATGTTGAGTTAAATAGTCAAGCATAGAAATTTCCTCATCATTTCGGTAACATTGGAACATGAAAATATTCTGAAAAAAAAAAAGATTTCCTCATTTACAACTTCTCGAGAAAGAAAATTTTTTTAAAGACGTGCGAAGAAGAAGAAACAGCAGTGAAGTGAAGAAAAACATTCTGCAATTAATTGATGATGAAATAATAAAATATATAGCAAATGTGAAGAAGAAGAAAAATTTTCCGAATGAAAACTAGAGTGTGGATGTATAAGTGTGTAAAATAAAGACATAAAGACATACATTAAATAGAGTATAGCTACAATAGTTGTTGGGTAAATGTAATGCTTTTTACGACTCAAAACTCGCTCACTCTCTCGCAACTCGACTTTGCTTTTTCTTCTTTTGTTTTTCTTTTCATAAGAAGAGGGAATTAAGAAAAATGTCTTCAACATTCGGTCGGTGCTCTTTCACAATTTCCTTCTTCTTCCTCATCATCATCATCATCATCATCGTCAGTACAAACAAACGTATAACATATTCGTATATAAAACATTCTTTTCCTCTCTGTTTTTCTATCACAACACGACTCTACGTAGAGAAAATAATAATGTGAAAATGTATTTAGGGTGGAGGACAGGTGTAACAACACTACAAATGAGAAGAAAAACTTTTTTTCGAGCGAGTAAGAGAGCGAAAAATATATGACGAAATAAAATAACATCAAGTGCCATCATTATGCCTCATTAGATGAAAAATTTTCATAGTGATGATGAAGAAGAATGAAGAGCAAATGTGAATGAAGATTTCTCGTATAAACAATGCTGCTTGAAGAATGCATTAATGATTTCTTTAAAGTCTTTTTTCTCCTGTGGGGTTAAAATTAACATGTTGAATTTTTATGTGCTTAGTTGGTTTAATTATTCTATAAATTGGATCTAAAATTGACGGTTTTTGAGGTTAGCTTGACACAAAGTCGAGAATCTTTTTAATCAGCGTCATTTTTAATGTTTCAATCCCAATTTTGAAATGTCACTGTCATGTGACTTGGTTCTAATAGGCTATCTCAAGAACAAACATTAGAGGGGAATTTTCCATTATGTCCAAAAATTGAGAAAGTCTAGTTCTCTAGTTAGTATACTGTCGACATGGCCTCAACATGGTGACATTCATGGGCGTATTCAGAGAGGGGTTTTTTGGGTCAAAAACTCCCAACCCCCCCCCCCCCCTAAATTTTCCTGTCCATACAAAAAAAATTTCAAAACCCCTCTCTCGAAAAGTTTCTGGATACGCCCCTGGTAGCATAAAATAATAATACCATTCAAATAATACCGATCGAACTTAGTATGTATGAGTATTATTGGAGTCATACATAGTTGCCATTCTCAACTCTACCTTCAGAGCACAATATTAGCTTCAAACGTCTCCTGCCAATTTAAGTCCACACACCCATTCCTTTTCATCTTACATAAATTCGAATGTCGCATGAAAAAGATCTTCTTATTCTCTCCCTCCCCCCAATTAAACACGAAACGAAGAGAAAGAGACATGTCAAGTCAAATTAAAATACCAAAAAGAAGCTACCAACATATTCATCTCCAACAACAAAATTGTATATCAGAAAAACATATCATTTAAGTTCATTTCTTCCGCCAACAATCGATCTCTCCCTATTCGTGCTCACATTTTTATATTCATATCGTCATAGTGGAAAAAGAAAATTGAGAAAAAAAAATGTTTTCCGAGAGACTTTGTCTGACAAAACGAAGAAAAAAAAGGTTGAAAAAAATAGGAAAATTTCTTCTGTTTTTGTGCAAAAATAATAATTTTTCTTGGAAAAACATTACAGATTTTCTTTTATTGAATGTTTTACAATAATTTAAAGAGTTGCAACACAAAGAAGTAAAGACCTTCACGAAAAGAATTTATCGAAAAAAAAAATTTAATACAAATGTGAGAACAAAAAAATGTGAGACATAAATTCAAGGTAAATAACAAACAAGATTGTAACACTGGCTTATTCTGCCTGTTATCAATAAATCGATAAGGTGTCCGTGTAAGAAGAAGTAATGAAAAAAAAGAGTTTTTGTGGAAGTAGTGAGATATACACAATCGCACGTCAGTTTCAATTTAACATTCACTTCAATCATAAGTGTTCTTGTATCGTCTTCATGCATTAATAAAAATATGGTGGAAATAGCATTTGAGTGCTGTTGAGAGAGCAATTGCAGAATATTGACATCGAGTGAAGAAGAAATTTTTTGACATATATAAAATTTTGAGTCATGACTTCACGCAAACTGTTATAAAACTTAATATGAGTTATAAATGATGTGTAATAGACATAAGAAATAAGTCATTAATAAGTTCATTCAATTGTGACTCAAATTTGAAAAATAAATTATTTCAGACATCGATATGATGGTAATGACGACGAAACTTTGCTCAGATTTAGTGCATTAGTAAAATAATTTAGTTCTTTGATCCACAAATGCACCTGACGTCAGAGGCGTAGCCAGGAGGGTCTGGGCACCCCCCTTAAAATTTTGACCTGTGCTCTCGCTGCGGTTCAAAACTTTTTTTTGGAGGGGGGGTGCCCAGACCCTCCTGGTAACGCCCCTGCCTGACGTAAAACAAGAAAATACTTAGAAAAGAACGCTCCTAGTTAAAAACTTTATGGGTTTTTGGATGAATGGATAATTTCATTTTGCAAGTGTGAATATTTACGATTTCGTGGAGTTTAAGCTTGGTTTAAGCAGTAAAAAAGACACAAACAGAGATTAACTAATAAAATTATAGGAGCACGTGCAGTCATGATTCTTTAATGGACATTTAAATTTTTTTTGTACTTTGGATATTAATTAATTTTAAAAACTTACATTTTTGTTCAATAACAGCGACAGTCAATTAAAGTCTTGGTTTATTCGATTAATTCTCATAAATTGATTGTTAATTGCTGACTTCTTTACTTCCTTGGCAAAGCTATACGCTGGTCAGTCCATTACTTGGGGTCTATCTTTCTGTCTGTTTCTGATTTCAAGCACAATTGATATTCCAAGAGATCTTTTACAATCCCCAAAGTCGACTGTTGTGATTCTCAGTACTGGCTTGTGTTCCTTTGTGTTTTGTGCAATTTCACTATATTAACCTCATGGAATAGCCCAAATATTGTCCAGAATCTCTAGTTCTTTCCATGAAAGCTTAAACACAAAAAAATTAATTAATATCCGAAATAGCTTATGCCATTGAAGGTTGTTCTCATTTCAATTATGAAAAAGCATTACTTCCATTACAAAAAGCCTCTAAGAACTTACAAGAAATATATGTAAATTGCATGCATGTCGAAACTAGTGAAACAGTAAAGCTGAAATTCCTCTGAAAAATATAAGAATTCTTACAATAATTTTCCATTCATTACGTGTTATTTGCTGTTGAAAAGGAGGAACGGAAAAGCAATGAATAAAAAGTAATGAAAAAGAGTTTCGTGTCGAAAAGAAAAGAACGAAAGAAAAAAATTCTTTTTCAACATGAAACAAACAAAAAAAAAAGTTTTTCATAGTAATATCAAGCAGTAAGCGGCAGCAGCAGCAGAGAAAAATTCACAGAGAGTTAAAAAAAATACTACAATCTAAACGAGTAAGCGTGTAGAAAAAGGAAAAGCACACATACATTCAAAAGTGGTGCGGAAAATCACAGAGAAAATGTTCAGTTTTCATTTGTGAAACTCTCGGCTTTCAGTCAGTCGTGTGCGGTGCGGTGTTGAGGAAAAACGTTTTGCAAGACGTTCTTTTTTTCATTCAGTGCTTGTGTGAAAAAAAAAATAAAAGAGAAAAGAAGAAAATTTTACTGTTCATGTTGCATGGGGATTTTTTTTTATTGTACACAAAATAATCTGTCAATGTAGTTGTGTTGGATATTTTTTTTTTGTAATATTCCTACTGCTGCTGTTGTTAAAGAGTGTGAGAGAGTGAGAAGAGAAAAAATATGTATATTCATAATATAAAACTACGTGCAAATGGTGAAACAGAAATGAAAAAGTAAATGCTATATATGAAATAGTTGTTATAATAATTCCCTACGACAAAAATCTAATCAATTATTACAGAGAGAGAGAGAGCGCTCTAATTCTTAATGTGACACATAGTATGACAAAGTAAAGGAGTGAAGTGTTTTTTATGTGAGACAATTTCTGGATATTGAAAAAAAAATATTTTTTTTGGATGTTGTAAAGGAACAACAATAAAAGTGTATGACTAGTGCAATTAATTAAAAAGAAAATACTCTTAACAAGACTAATAATAATTTACTAATCTAAACTGCTTGGAACTAAAAAAGGATATGCTACATACTAATTACAACTAACACAAATACGCACAAAAAATTATTGTGGATATAATAAACCTAACATTAATAGTAACACATAGTATATACCAATTAAGTGAGAGAAAGAGAGATATTTGGTTTGGAAAAATGGTAATTTTCATTCATAAACTCTTTGCATGTTTGTAACTCTAACATTTTATTGCTGGTTGATATCCTTTCAAAAATGCATGATTTTCTGCTGCGAATGTTCATTTTTGTCTTCATTTAGAAATTGTTCAGCTTGTTGCTTTTCTCAAATTATTTTAATATTTGATAAGATGAGATTAGGGGTCGTTCACTTATATTTTAGACTCCCCCTCCCCCCTCGTTACAAATTTTGAACGAAAAAAAATTCTTTAGCTTTATCTGTTACAAAATCTCAGACCCCCTAAAAAGCGAACGACCCCTTAAAAAATGTTCAATTTTAGGGATCATTTAAAAATGATGTCTATCAAAAACTTGAATTTTTAGACCCTCCCCCCCCCTTCTGTTGCAAAATTTTCAAATAATTTCATTCAGTCCTGACGTCCCCTTCCACTTTACAATTTAACCGTCATTTGTGCACGACCTGATCTGTCAAAATTTAATCTCCATCCATCCTTTCCTAAAAATAGACAGATTTAAAATATTCACGATGCATTCATATGAAAAATGTGGTAAACCATCGAGTTTTCAACTCTAAACTTAAACTCATGATATAAATTTCAAAACGAGCCCCACGCCCATGCTTCAATTCCACCAACATAAATGATATTTTCCATCCAGCATTTCACGTAATCAGTTGTATTTGAGCTTAATTTTATGATTTCAAAAGTTTTATGTTGCAGTCTTTACATCATCAAAAAACATTAGCCTTCCCATATAACATAAAATCCCATGAAATTCATCCTCTAATGAAACTTTTTGTTGATTATTTGCAATGCCGTAAAAACTTTTTATGCACATTGGCTGTATTTATGTTTCTCAAAAAATTTTAGCTGAAATTTAATTGTAAATTTATGTTTTCTCATTTCTCATTCAGAAGCTTTTATGATTTACTGAACTATTTCATTTCATTTTGTTGAAGTGTTTTGGAACGATGAAGTAATTTTAATTATTGAGGCGGAAGGAAGTGTAAATTTGAATTCGTATTTTTCCCTATTGTGGAAAGTTAGGATGCGTAGGAATTTTAATATTAGCCTTTTGTGTATTGCCTTAATTTTCAGCATAGTGGCTGGGGTCATAGTCACTTCCCTGAATTTTTTATGTAATAAGGTACACTAGTTAGCACTCAATATTTTTATTAACAAAATCTCAAACAAATTGACTTCAACACTTAGGCAGAAAAGAAGAACAATTCTTATAAAATATTAATCAGTCTTAAAGTTGCTTGTAAATTTTTCATCTCAAAATTAATCTGCAGTGTTTTCATCAAAGCCATAAAAGCGAATCTCCCAAAAAAGGCATATAATTACAGAAGTGTAAAAGAAATCGTTGTGATACACGAAATTTTATTTCTGTTTCCTTTCATTGAAAATGTTCGTCTTTATTTTTGGATACTATTGTATTTGTCTTGTGGGACTGCATGCAGAGAAACACAATGATTGAAAAGAAAAAATTGACAGAAACGTGCCTACAATAAAAGTAACTTTATTTCACTGCTTTTCTCGTAAAATTTCTGAGAAGTAAAGTAATCATTGTATGCACGAGAGACAGAACTCATCTGTTGGGAGATTAAAATTTCAAAAACATTGCTGTTGACCATTTATTGAATAATTTAGTGCTGGAATTTGATTATTTAAATTTTTTTAATGCTTTGGTGCGAATTTTTCAAGTTATCTGTAGCATTTGAACTTTATATTGCTGAAACAGTGACGTAGCAAACGTTTATAATGCTCGGGATTACGATTGACCAAAGGCACTACCTTACTGTCAGAGGGGTCCAATAACTACTCATACAAACTTTTTTGGAAAATGATTCTAAAGCTAGAATTTAATAGATGATTGTCATTGTACCTTAAGAATAGGTAAAAAACGCAAGACCAAGAGTATACCTATCGATGAAAATAAATTAATCCCCACCAAAAATGGGGCATGTCCTTGAAACAAGTACTCTCCAAATCGTATCTTAAGTCAATAACCTGCACATGAAATGTTTAAATAACATTTAATGTAAACAGTAACAATTCCGTTTATCAAATTATGCGTTCATTAAACTTCTCCAATATGTCACATTGTCATTGTAATTTGATCAGAAGAAACACACAAAAAAATACTTCATTTCGATCCGTCAAATATACAAATAAGAAAATTAACAAAGAATATGAAATAATATAAAGTTTATGTACGTAAATATATGTGAAGAAATGAAAAACAACAATAATAAAGAAAAGAAAGAATTACTCAAAAAAAACTGAGAGATAAGCAGTAACAGCAATTATGACTCTGTATAGAATTTAGCATTTCGTCACAAACCTTAAAATACCAAAAGAGAAAAATAATAATAATAATAAAGTCGAGAGATATGAGCGTTGCCCCATTAAAAGTGCTTCGTCTCAAAAGGAAAAGAAAGAAACAAATTTTTTGTTACAAAATAACACAGAAAAATTTTTTTATTTCAATTTCGTCTTGTGCTGTTTCTACTGATAAGCGTTTTTTATGAAACATTTCTTCACACAACACACATAGGCAAGAAAACACTTGATAAAAAAAAATATTTTTTCTCTCTTTTTATTCTTCGAGTTCTTTTTCTAGTTCACTTTTGATATTTTTCACAAAAAGAAAGGATTTTTTTTGATCTCAGCATTCAGTTTTTCTCCAAATTGATCTTTTCTCCATTTTTTGTTCGCTTTACTTCTTTTCTTTTGAAGAATTCTCTTTGTTTGTGATACTGCAATAAGCAGATTTTCTTACTCATTCTTTATCATTAAAGCACATATTGTGAAATTAATAGATACATATGGGAAGCAGAGTTGGTGATTATTTAAATAGTTGGGTTTTGTGGATGATGATGAAAGGCTTTTGAGAAAAATTCTTAATTCATCAAAAGTAAATATTATGTAGGCTTTTGCTTTGGAAAATAATTTAAAAATGTGATGAAAATAAAATTTTCTGTCTAGTGAATGTTAGAAGTTGATCAAGGGGTCATTCACAAATGACGTCAATTAAAAAATGGGTCCTTTTCTTGCATGAAATGTCACACAGCTTCAGGCTGGATGTCATTTTTGAATGACCCCTCAAAACATTGCTGCTTCTGTTTATCAATCATAATTTGCACAACAAGATTATAATTTTACATGCTTACCATAAAAAAGACCATAAATAGACCAATCGCTAATAATTTCCAATTTCCTTAATCTAATTTCAGGAGCTCATAAACAGAAATTATTGTCAACAAGTCTACATGCCGATTGAACCAAGATGGACTCTCCATCAATGGTCCATCGTGCCGGCGATACATTAATTGTGCGTAATGTTGTGAGCGGAAAACAATTGGTTCTTGATCAACGTGGTCAGCCAGTTCAAGATAATAGTGATAATAACGCATTATTGGATTTGAGAAAAGATCCAAAAGAAGATCGCATTGGTGATAATAATAATAGTAGTAATAGTAATAATCAGTTGCAACAATCGCAATATCCATTGCCAATTTCATTGCCAGCTGCTGTTGTGGCAGCCTTGACATTACAGGCTGCTAATTTTAAACTCGATCAAAATCGTGTTGATAATTTTCAACAACAACAGCAACACGAACGACACGATTTAGATGATAATTTGTCGGGAAATAAAAGTGATTCGGATGCAAATTTACCACAATGTAAGATAAAGAGAAATTATTCGTGCAACAATTGTCCATTTTTTACCCAAAATCCAAGAAAATTTCTTGTCCATTTGCGTGACGTTCACGGTGAAAAGATTGTTATAAACGAATGTAAATTCTGCTTGTACGCATCAAGACATTATCAAAAGCTTGTGAGACATATGAAAATGGTCCATGGCTCCACCGAGGGAATAAATGAGCCAGGACATTTTCGACGACGTGAGAAACGTAGACGTTTAAGTGTTGACGCAAGACAGAAACAAATGCATAAACAAATGCCAACATATTCACCATCATCATCATCATCGACTAATGCAGCAGCAGTAGCAGCCGCATCAAAAACTGTTGACTTGAATGCAATTAATCAAATGCTTCAGTTACAAAATCAACTCCAATTGCAGTTACAAGCCCAATTACAGAATCAGTATCAAGAATCTCTACCACATGATATTCCAAGTGATGACGAAATGGCCAGTTTAGATATATCAATGAATATTTCACCAAACGGCACTAAAGTTTTTAAATGCATTCTATGTGAATTCTCATCGATGGAAGAAGCCCAGTTAATTCAACATGAGAAAGAGGAGCATGCTGGCACGAAATTTTATCGATGCAAGAAATGCTCGTATGTTACACACATAAGTGCACGTTTTAATAAACATGTCAAATATCATTCAATGCCCATGATAAAATGTGCTCTATGTGATTTTAGAACTCCGGTGAGTTGCTGTTTACTATCATTTTAAATTTAGTGCATTTTTGCGAATACAAATTGGGTTATTACTATACTTTTACTTATTGTCGTATGCAACTGCTCGTGACTTCATAAATCAGACTTTTGTGACTCGAAAAACAATGCACAATTTTACAGCTTGTCATTAAATCAAAAAAAATTTTATTTAAATATTTTTTTTGTCTTCTTTTACACGTGTTTTATCCCAAAATTTTAAGCATTTCCGTTCTTTTTTGAGGAGCATCTGTTGTTCCATCAGCCTTTTCTGGAATTTTGGGTATGCTTCAATCAACGGGGGTATATAGTGAAGGGTTTTAGGGTCGAAACCCAACCTCTGTAATGGAGTTCAATATGCTAGTCATTTTTCGAGGAGGGGGGGTCTGTCCTCTCAAGGGTGTTTTCGAATTTTTCTCACATTCAAATTTCATACTCGACGGGATCTAGGGTCTTTTTTTAAATCAAAAATTTTCCATTCAGCCAAGTCACTGCTTCATACCAAAAATGCACTAAATTACTATCCAACCATAAAATTATTTAATTAATTCCACTAACTCACATACAATTTCCATCGGCTTTTTCAGTACAAATGGAATCTTGATCGACATATGAAAAATCATGGCGGAAATGGTCCATTTAAATGCTCAGTTTGTAATTTTACAGCTGACATTAAACAAAGTTTAACTGTACATGAAATGAATCATCATATACCACCACTAGCAAACAGTATGGATATAGAACGAACAATTGACGATACACCACCAGAGAATATTAACATATTTGATATGGTGAGTAAGATAAGAATAAGAAGAAAGTTTTTGTTCTTCAAAATATTTTGTGCTGTCTGAAAAATTTTCTTTTCTTAAATGATTTCATTAGAAAAATATTTTTATTTGTGTTCTAAGGAATAAATTCAGATGTAATTGGATATTGATTTCAAGATTATCAAATTTTGAAAGCCAAAAAAATTATTAAAATTTTCATTTATTGAAATTAAATCCCACCTCATTTTGTCAAACATTATCAAATTTCACAAGAACATTAAAAAGTATATAACGATGATGATTATCATAAATGATACGAATGTATGTATTTAATGTTTCCAACATTAATTTGTTTACTTCACATGAAGCTTCATTTGAGGAAATATAAATGTTGTTCTTTAATTTAATTCATTACGACAATTTTCTTCTTGAACTTCGTTAATATTTCACAACTTAAGAGAGTCGTGCTTGACAGTAAAATAGTTGCTGAAAATATTTCATTTTACAAAATACACAGCAGTTGTTTTTTAAGGAGCAGTTGGTTAATTTGACAAATTTACGAGTGAATTTTGTAATTCTGTTTTAAAAATGGTCTTTTGTTATAAACTTTAAAAGCAACAAATAGGTAATAAATCGATCAAAAATTTAAAACAACTCCATTATAAAATTTGGTATTTAATTGATCTTAAGAAAATTAATTGATTATCAATTTGCTAGGGTTTTTTAAAACAAAATCTCAAACAAACCCCCCCCCCCCCCAAATTATCCAGTCCATAAATTTTTTTAAAACCCCTTCCCTCAAAAAATTTCACGATACGCCTAAAACTAGCTTAATTTTGTTGAATTTAAGAATTTACTCTACCCTTGAGTACCCTAGGTGGAGGGTAGGGTAGGTAGAGGTACCATAGTGTACAACCTACTTAATTATCTCTAGAAACCAGTTTCTGGTTAGCCTACCCTAAAGACGTTTTTGAGAAAACTTGGCTTTAGCTTTATTTTGTCAAGCTAATGTAGAATCAAATACTACTTTACAAGCTATAATAACCTAAAACAAATCATAGCCTTTGGGGGGTCTTTGGGTGGGGGTATCCAAACCATTTTTCAAATGTTGGTACAAAATCTATTGAGATAGTCAAAATTCTTTTTTAAAAACTTATTTTTCAGTTTTGAATAACATTTATAAGCAAATGTTATTCAATATGATTAATACAACAAAACAAAGTAATTTTTAGGATAAACATTCAGTTAACTCAACATCCATGCTCTCAAACCAAAGGCATCGATTAATTTATTGCAAAATTCTTTCTTTATAACTTGAAGACCACTAATTTTAAAACAAATTGTGAAATAAATTCTTAAAATACCGAAATTATATAAATAAAATACCTAGCATAAAATTAAATTCAATTAAGGAATCTTTGTAGCGAGAAAATTGTTAATTATTAAATCATTTAAACATTCAGACTCTCAATAGCAGATTCAATAAATTATTCACAATATTTGTGAGAAGAAGAACATTAAAAACAATTTTCTCTTATGGATGAATGAGTACAAATTAGGAAATGGAAATTTGGATGCCTTGAATTTATATTTTATTAAAGTGAGACATTTGAATTGAGGATTTATAAGATGAATCTATTCCAATCATAGTTTAAGCATGATTTCATACTTATTTACTTATTTTCTTACTTTAAAAATTATTTTTAAAACTTTTTGGTTTGGTTTTCTGATTTTTATTTCTCTTCATTTCTCTTTGTTATTTTTTTTCCTGTAGTTTGCCATCTCTAATATTATGCAAAATAACGATCACTTTTTCCAGAATGAATCGTCCAATTCAAAGGATGAGCAAAGATCAAACCCAAGTCCTGGGTCAAAAAGAAAGAAGCCAATGCCACCATTAATTCCAATTAAAATGCCATCAGGTAGCACATCAGCAATGAATCAAGCTTCAAGTAATAAATCAGATTCTGATGGAAATCAATCGAGTGCTGAAGAAGGCATTGAGTCAGATATACAGCAATATAAGATCATCACATCATTATTATCCAAGCCGGAATTGAGCGTTGAGAGTGTCAATAAAAGTGGAACGAATGACAATCTTGCAAAATTAAAGAAGAAAAGCTCATTCTTTGATATGCTGCGGAAGAACTTAATTGAGGGCAACGCGACAGGAAGTGAAGATAAAAATCTTGTTTGTAAATGTAGTTATGAGGCAAAGACACTATCGGATCTTATAATTCATCAAAAAGCGTGTGGAAAACAGTCGTCACATTCGCAATTATTCGGATCCACTCGTTGTCATTATTGTCGTGTTCGTTTTAAGACAAGTCAAGACTTGATGTCACACATACTAAAGTGTCCTGGTGCACAAATTGAATTGCTCGAATCGTCATCAGAAGCTAATGGCGATGAAAAAATGACACCAATTGATGACTACATGAGTGATGAAGCAGCAATTGATAATCCAGATGAGCGTCATCCAATGGAAAATAGAGTTTTCATCTGGAACCAATTGCCAAAATCCAAGAAAGAGCCATCAGAAACAAATGATGATCAAACACTTGCATCAGATAAAAATGATGATTCAGATGATAATAATTTGGTCGTAAACGAGGACGATGATTTACCGGAACCAGCAAATTTAACAAACAGCGAATATTTAGGCGTTGAATCAGCACCAGGCTATGGTGAAATTACAAAGAAAATTGAAGCTGGAGACGATATTATTAATACAGCAATGAAAAAAGTTTTCAAGTGCCCACATTGCTCATTTTGGGCATCAACAGCATCACGTTTTCATGTTCATATTGTTGGACATTTGAATAAGAAACCATTTGAATGTTCATTGTGCGCATATCGTTCAAATTGGCGTTGGGATATCACAAAGCACATTAGGCTAAAGTTGTTGCGTGATCCACAACATGGAGAAGCAAAAGTTCTTATGAACGATGAAACTGGACGTCGGAATTATTCAAAATACAACAGATATATCACGTTAATGAGAGTTATGGACAAGAAACATGATGGAAAGCTATCAAAATCTGGAATATTAAATTATTCTCCAAAATCATCGCTCGTCCAAGAAAACAATGTACAATCGCCACCGTCATCAGCATCGACACCATTGTCTGTATATTCAGATCCAGCATTAAATTTGACAGCATCAACAGGCTCATCACAATTAAGTTCAATGCTTTTGGAACATCTTTCCAAGGACATGAACTTCTTGAAGAATCTTCAAAATTTGCAGAGTCTCAATATGGTTGCAGCATTAAATACACAAAACTTGTTACAGCATCAACAGCAACAACAAGCTGCTCAAGAGGCTCAAGATTCACAAAAACAAGAAAAAGAATTAGACAATGCAAAGAAGACCCACTTTAAGTGTAAAAAGTGTAACTTTAAGTATGTCAAATTACGAAAAAAATACCACAGGTCTGGATGTATCACACAAAATATTAACTATAAAAATTTTTATTATCATTTTAGGCATGGCGATCGTGAGGTTGTTCTCGAGCATGTGAAGACACATTATCGTGACGATGGAACGCCACAAGATAGAACAGTTGCAACACAACTACAAAGCCAGCAAACACAGCAAGCTACAAATGCAACAGAGCTGGCTCCACCGCCTCCCTTACCAATACAAATGCCATTCCAGATTATGAGCAACTTGTTAAATGGCCATACGTCGGGTACATCAAACGTTCATAATCGAAATCTTATAACACTTGGTGGTGGTGGTAATACCAATCAAGCTAGCAATCAAAATCCGTCAAATACACACCAAACACTCAATTTCAATTCTCAAAACACTCTTTTGACACCGGCGTCATCTACAAATGACGTTAATAGAAATAATAACGGTATGCCGGAGACGAATTCAACGAATAGTAATAATAATTCGTTGAAAGGCTCTTTTCGTTGCGGGCATTGTGGTCAAATTTCTAACTGGAAGCATGTTATTCAGGTATATACTAACAAAAAAATCAAGTAGACAGTCTCTTTCTCTCCAACTATGAAAAATTTTGTTATTATCTTTTTTGTGCATTGTCCTTGTTATTTTTTGAGATTGGATTCTCATCGCTTTATAGAAAAATTTTAATATCAATTGGGGATAAAAAAAACAATAATTAGAAATTCATAATTACGAAATTTTGTCATCATTACATGCACAGATAATGAAATGTTGTGGCCTTGAGCTGTGTTGTGTATGTAAATAGATCAACAAATTTTGATTAAATGTCTAGATTAGAATTCATATTTGGGATAACAAAATGCTTATAAGCATATTTTTCATATTAAATAATAACCAGAAACTAGTCAGACTAAGTTCTCAATTTCTAAGCTCCACATTTCAATAATCAATATTCTCAATAAAAAAGAATTAAAAAACAAAGCAGAATTGAGATGAGACGATCAATAAATGGCAATTTTATGAGCAGAATTATTTTCATATTCACCATTATGTATTATAACATACATGTCTGTCTCCACAATAATTCCATACGAGTGTCAAAACAACCGCGCAAAATGCTCAAGAGAAATAAATTTGAATGACATGTGCATATGTTTGTGGATACCGAAAATGAAATTTTCCTTCTTCCTCCACTGAGTCAAACACTGCACATTTGCTGTGTGCGAAATGAAGAAATGAAAAATATATATTTTTTAGAAGGAGAATGATTACGACAGAAGACATTGTGGTTGAGTACATACAAGAGTTAGGTCATAGCTAGCGACTCATACTTGAACAATTAATAATTTTTATTAACCACTATTTTTGTACTTAAAAATTCTATTCATAAGTTTTGTACGGAATTTAGTTCAATGTCGAGTGGTTTCATGAAGATTCACAAAATTGGCACACACAAAAAATTGTTGAAAAAAAAAATTTCGATTCAAAATTCAATCATGAAGGTCATTGACATTGAACTTGAAAAACAGCACACATATCAAGGAAAAGGCTCAGAATTAACACAATTATTAAAACTTTTCCTTCCTCTCAATTCGGTTGTGGTAAAAAAAAATGAACAGAAACTTTCCTACAAAATTATCTCATAAGCAATAATCTCTCTAGCTATAAGGGTATAATGGTTCAATGTCATCTATTATAATAATCATCTATAGAGATATAAATATGAATATAGTTTGCATCTGTATATTTATTCAATACATTTTATTGAACGAATATTGATTAATTTATTTATTCACAATACTTTCTATGCTGTCTTACAGCATGTAGGAAGAAAATTTATGGTTTTGGTTCTTAAAACTTAAATATTCTCTATTTAAATTTCAATGGATATTTGGGCTATTGAGGATGTTAACGAGCAGCCAATTTATTTAAGTTTGATTGCTTTTCAAATATGAGAAGTTATCAAGTATGATCTATTAGCTGCTCAGAATCAATCTTGATAGTTTAAATACACTTGAATTATTACACTGAAGCTAAAGATGGAAGCTTTCTATTGTAAGACATGACCATCTTAAGTTTCAAACAAAAAAATCTCACATTAACAAATAATCACTTGCCAATTGCTTCATTGCACTAACTTCCATTTTTATTTCTCTCTTTTCCGCAATTTATTATCAACATTTTTTAGCGTCATTGCCGTTTAAAGCACAATGGGGACATTCGAATCGAGGTGGCTGGTCAGAAAAGCGATAAAGTCGTTCGTAATCCCAATCAGCAGCAATCCCAACAGCACCATAACTTTCTTCAAGCCACAACATCATCATCAGTAACATCATCAGCGGTATTACCAACGACTGTTTCGTTGCATGAAGGATTACAGTCACAATTGACCGCATCAAATGTTGATAATGGCTTTAAACCAATAATTCTTCCACATCGAATGCCTACTCTTGTTATGACACCGACAACATCAGGCATTACCACAATCATGTCTCCACCGACGACAACGGAAATGGCACATCAATTAGTAGACAATCAAAATAAGGAAATTTCACTAGCATCAATGTTAAAAGTAGAGATAAATAGTGTTGAGGATCACGATAAGGTTGAGAATGAGATACCAACAAATACAATTTTTGTGCCACAAGGAATTCAAGGACTCTCGTCTGGTGATGCCGCAACACTCATACTAAATCAATTTGGACAGAAGGCAAAGCGCTATAAGTGTGAAATGTGTCCATACGAAACAGATTCCAAATCACAATTCCAGTACCATTCTTCATTTCATAAGCCTAGTCGAAATGAGAGTTACCAGTGTAAATATTGTTCGTATAATGTCAGTAAGCGTCATTTATTAAATCAACATATGAAGATGCATGCAGCAAGTGGAACAAATATCGGTGATGATTTGAACGATTTGCAAGGAAATATTTCAAATCATGAGCAGCCGACAGTGGAGCAGCAACTTACGACGGCTACAGAAAAGTACATGCATTTTTGCTCAATGTGTCCAGCACGTTACTTGTCATTGCGTGAAATATTAAATCATGTCAAGCTACATGAAGTCTCGTCTACTCATAAATGTGACTATTGTTCATTCTCATCGTCCGATGATTCAAATGTTAAGGCACATAGTGCTGTACATACGTCCTATTATCAAGAGAAAACGAAAGAATTTATGGCAAAATATAAGCAAGCACAAGACTATCCAAATCCTGAATTATATTCCATCAAGCATGGATTTGATGATGCTGGGGCAAGTGATGACGTTTGGGTTGTTAAGAATGACAAGAAAAAGACACAAGATGCTGAGACAAGTCCATCCGACGAGAATAAAATTGATGAAAAATGTCTCTACTGTCCATTCCAAGCTACATCCTTGGACGTCCTCAAAAATCACTTGCAGTATCATTTTGCCATCAGTAGCGTAAATAGAGCGCATAAATGTGAACATTGTGATTTCTCAATTGAAACTTCTGAACGTCTTCGTGAGCATAGCGAGCTCCACTTTGCATTTTTAAAGAATGGAACCAAATCACTTGACATCTTCACATCATTCTGTGGACTTGAATTGAATGCAACCAAAATTAATACAAACTCAAATGACGCTAATAATAATGTAAATGGTGAGAATATAATTTTTAAGGAAAAAGATGTTAAACTTGATAGTGATTCTGATAGTGAACGAAAAGATAAAGTTATCATTGATGTTTAAGCTTTAGGAGGAAATAATAATTACGATAATAAGTTTTTTTCTTCTGGGAATCAAGGGTTGAAGTTTAGTTTTGTAGTCAATGGGTAGAAAGTTTGGCAGAGAACATCCATAAATAGACCATCATCGATCTAAGTGGATAATAATGTTGACTATAGACCAAATATTTTGACATCATTAGCATATTAGGTTGGCAGATGGTAATCCTTTCAATATCATTTTAATCTAGTGCTCATAGCTGCTCAGAAGTTTAGGTCATAGGAATGGTCGATAACACCCCTATGTTTAGAGTCAAAGGCATAGCCAGGAGGGTCTGGACCCCCTCCTTTTTTTAAATAATAATTTTTTATTTCTGTATATTACGTATGTACAATAAAAAATTAAAATACATGTTCTTGAGGTTGGTTTTTAAGGAACCAGACTTGAAGTCTATCTGGACCCCTCCAAAAAAAATTGAAAAAAGTTTGAAGGGGGTCCAGACCCTCCTAACTATACCCCTGTCGAGAGTATCTCCAAAATTCTTTAAATTGTCACGCTTCTGTTGCTTTTAAGTAACAATAGCACATTTACTACATATTCCTTTTTGTCATCACACACGAATTGGCAGATATGAGCGTGCTTGTTTATTTCGTCAACAAATTGTTTCATAAACAAGCCATAGGAAAGGGCCATTTTATATAGTCACAAGAGATATCGAATTGAAAATATCTCAAGGCCAATTGAAAATCAATCAAAGGGAAAGCTAATTGAGAATGGTCAAAGTCTCTCTGCTATCGATAGATTAAAAGGATGTCTGTGATGTTTGCAAACTTTACAACAACACAACGGTTGAGTTTTAAACATTGTATATAGCCAGAAGAGCATATTAGGGAGGCTTATAAACAAGATAATAAGATTTTCTGCATGAATATGTATTCTATCTAGGCGACGACAAGCTTCAACTCTTGACCTGGAATTCTCCCAATTTTTCATATCATAATAATAAAGTTTTTGAATAATTTTATATAAATATTTCCATATTATTATTATTATAATTATTGTGCTATAATTAAATTAAAATTTTTGTTAAACAAATATTTTTTTTGGAGGGAAAGTAAAATAATTAAAGTAAATTTAACATTAAGTAGAGAAAGGATGAAATATTACGTTTATTATGTAGTGCAAAAATTAATAATTATTAATCATTTCTACTATTATTAAACAAAACAAAATTAAAATTAAATTTAGTTCAAGAAAAAGTAATTAATTCATTCAACAACAAAACAAATGGCTTTTATATAGCAGGCATTATTATTCAATTCAATTAACTGTAACTTTTATTATATTATATTTTTTTGGGGAACATTTTTTTAATTTTTTTTTTCTAGCATAAATATTGTTGATGGTTTATTTGCATTAATTAATTAAATTTAGTAGATGAAAATATTATCTTAGCGAAAAAGGACGCGAGACCATTTTTACAAAATGCACTTTTTATATAATTTTAATCACAAACAAGCAATAACAAATTGATGACCATAGAAATTCCTTTATAAATTAAAGATTAAGTTAAATGATAAGATCCATTGAGGAAGTGACTGCTGAATCGTTCAAAATGAAAGTTACCATTATTGAAACTGATCCCAAATAAATGTGAAAATGACCAATGACTAATTTCCCTCAAATTCAGTCTTTCTCTAAATAACTGCAGTCATTTGCTTACTGGGTCGCGTATATATAATTTTTTTTTCTCTCTCTAAACGGAAGTATAACATATTAGTGTAAATAATTAATAAAGAAAATATCACAATGTATGATAAAAAAGTATATTAAAATTAAAATTAAACCAAAGCAACAACCAAATTAAAAAAAATGAGAAAAAAAAATATTTATCCAACTAGACTGTCTGTTTCGTGGTTTATTTTGAAGGAACAATATTTTCTAGACATGCAGATTTAATAATTCAAATTTTATGAAGATCTAATGGCTAGGAATTTTGAGGTTGGGACTTTTCAGAGCATACAAGTACCCTCTCAAAATATTTATAGAGAGTTGCCATCTAAGAGTGCTAGGAGTACTAGGATTCTCCGTATTGGTACCAAAATATATGCAATACTGGTACTAAGCACTGATGCTGCATGCATTTCAGTATCGGTACTGAGATTCATAGTTACCAGATCCCTCCAACCCCCAAGTTTTTGGAGCCATAAAGTTAAAATCCTTGATTTCAAAAACTATACCCTATGGTAGCACTACCTGCTCTACACCTAAAGTACCCCAAGGTAGGGTAGATCAATACCACTAGGGTAGGATAGGTGGTATACTCTAGGGTAGGGTTAGTATAGAGTACCATGGGTAGCCCTAGAAACTGGTCCTTGGATATGGGGTCATTCACTTATGACGTCCACAATTTAGGATCTGAGATTTTGTGACACTTTAAATTAAAGAAATTTTTTTGAATTAAAATTTTGTGACAAGGGGGAGGGGGGGTCTAAAAATCCCATTTTTTAATGGACGTCATAAGTGAATGACCTTGTATTATTTAGTTCGTTTTTTAGGGTGTTTTCTTTAGGGTTAGTCTAGGGTTCGTAGCAATTTCAGCAGAAATTTTTCTTTAAGATTTTTTTTTTTCATATTTTGGAATACAGTAAAATTCGAGGAATCGAATCTTTAAATGCAACAAATTCCCAAAATAAACACTAGTTCTTGATAAAACATAATAAAGTGCATGGATACCACCTGCGTAATGCGCCTAGCTGGTGACACTGCGATTCCTTTTATTTTAAAGTCTAAGGTCAAGTGTCTGACAAAATAAACCATGAAATTCCCAGTCAAGTTTCGAAATTTTTTCATTAAAAAGGATCTATTAGAATTTTTACGATGCAAAATTTAGACACACGATAATGATAGATGAGAATATAATCACGAATTTTTAAGAAGAAAATGGAATTAAAGTCTAAAAGATGATTGATATATATATGAAGATAATTAAAATTAAAAAGAAGAAATATTTTTATAGATTGTTAAGAAAAATTATTAAACAAAAAAAATGATGAAAGTTTAATGGAAAATGAAACAATGAAAAAATGTACCAATCCACTAACAAATTTCATTAATTAAAAAAAGAAAACATTTCTAATGCAATCTTATTTCTTTACTGTATTAAATTTAGAAAATCACAAACAAAAAAAAATCTTTTTTTTCTGTAAATGTAAAACGAAAAATATTCTTGGAAGGAAATAAAAAAATTTAAAAAAATTAATGAGGATGTTTATTTTCTTGTGGCTGCTTCCGTTTTCAGATTAAATGGTTCTGATATAAACAAGGATGTTCTGCGGATGACGTGTGGTTCCTTTGTGTAATTATCTTCGTTAAAGATGGCTGTTGGGGAGCTTTTTTTATTACGAATTAAAGATCATGACTGAAATTGAGTCTTTGGATCTGTCTATTCATGATTTTCAATAATAAGGAAATAGCCAGAGACCTAACAAAGTGGTTTAAGGAGGTTATAAGTTGTTATAATTAACTTATAATTATAATTGTTCAGAGACTTGCGTCATTATCAAAAATCGACCGTTACAAGAAAATTTGAAATTTGCGTGGAAGTTAAAATTTAAAAAATAGTTTTCCGTTAAAACAGAAAAGTAGTTAAAGCTTTAATTTAGCATTTTAACGATTTAAACTAGTAGAACCAGCTTCAAAAATATTTTTACATCAAACTTTATAGGAAAATGTGCTAAAAATCACATTTAGAATATATAAATTTTATTTAATACATACTTGACATGACTGCATGCTTAATCATCAAACTTAAAATTAATATACTTCTCAATAATATCACTGCTTGAACAATTTTCATCATATTCAGGATTAATAATGAGTTTACAATAATTTTCATATTTCTGTCTATCAATATCAGTGACCTTCGGTTCTTGAACTTGATACGAAGAATCTCTGTAAATTCCAGCACTTTCAAGGACAATTGGCTTTAACTTTTTATCACTCTTCTCGGCAATTGGATGAGATTTCTTTTGGAAATTTACGTACGTCTTGTATTTTGTCATCGATTCTTTGTCTGGATGTTCCAATTCAAAGCCATAAATGCTTTTACAGTCTTTTGGGAAATTATCATCGAAATAGGATTTCGTTTCAGATTGACGTTGATCAGAGATTGACAGCTTTAATGAGGAATGTGTGTCATCTTCGTCACTTGTGGAGTCTGCTTCATCTGATGAGCTCATGGATTCAACTGATGAAGGAGTCTTTGTTGCTGCTGGTTGAGTCGCTCGCTTTGTTGGTTCAAATGGTGAAAAATGTGTTCTATATGTAACTGTTGAATTTCTAGCGAATTGAGAAATTTGATACGCAATGTTTTCTTCCAAGGAAGTGACTTTGTAAGTTAAATGATAATTTGAATAAAGATCAATCATTTCCAGATCCAATGAATGAATTCTTATCAATTCCTTGACAATTTTCGTACAATTACTTGTTGATTGTGGAAGATATTTACGAATTAGATCACTGTACCACATCGTTAGCTGTTTCTCTTTGTCTGCTCCATTTTCAATGGGATTATGAAGATTATAATCTGACGTCATGTCCCACAAATGTTCACCATTATCATTTTCATACGGAATGTACAGACCGAGGAATAAATTAATGCTTTGCTGCTTCTCTTGATCCGAAAATGTGTTTGAATAATATCTCGACAAATTCTGTACAACTTCTGATCCTTGACTCATCCATGCTGAAGTCTTTCTATACGTTTTAATTCTATGTACTAATTGTGATCCACCATATTGAAGAGCTAAAGTATCACCTTGAATTTCATACAATGACTCCAGCATTGTTACACAGTCAGAATCAAACTCAAGACGAGAATCAGCCTTCAAAAATCCCATTTTATATAACTGAAGTGCTAATGCTGACCTTCCCATAGCAAATTGTGCTGTATTTGTTCGATCTAAGCAGTCAACACAATTAGTACGAATAATTCCAGTCTGATAGCATGTTTCATTGTTGTCTGTATAAAAGATTCCAGTCATTCCTATTGAATTCTTGCCCTTTGCATCCAAAGCTTCCATGACATTCTTATCTGATCGATTCTTTCTTGCCATATCAAAATGCGTGTACCGAATTTTACACTGTGAATGAAATTAATATTTTAAATACGAGATTTACAGCATAACTAATGTGAATACTTACATTTGCTGGAAGAAATTGGTTGAGATATTCCACATTCATCATAATCTCATCAGTCAATATACTCTCATGCTTGCGTTTTTCCTTCCTCTTGACTAAATTAAGGACAATGATTGGAGCTCCATAATGGAAAAGAAGCTTCTCAAAATGTTTTCCAGCAGTTTCAGCAAAAGGATCTGGAATGTCTAAGGAAATCGGCGGTTTTGGAACCATTTTGCTAATATCCTGAGACCAATGCGCTGGAACTGAGCCTCTCAATTGCACAAAAGATGATAATCGTTGTCCGTCACTAACAATCTGTTCAGTTTCTACTTCATTTGCAACGTCGCCACAGCAGTTTGCTCCTCTTTTAAGAAATCTTGTGCCTGCAAAATTCTTTGATCGTCTAGCAATGAGACAGACGTAAATTGGAAGTCCAAAAACACTTATTGCTGATTGATTGATAAATCCATGAATTAATTCTAACATCCAGTCTTTGTGAAGAACTTTCTTTTGCATTGGAAGTAACAAAAATTCATTCCATACAAACTTCTTTCGTGATGTACTTCTGTATGCATACATTCTGTCCTCTCGTTCACATTCATTATTCCAATCAAGCGGTTCTTCAACTGTCACGTCAACATTTTCACCCACAAACTTTGGCACAGAGAGATTATGTTGAAGAGTTCTTGTAAGATCATAAGAATAAGAGAAGTAGAAATTGGAACTAAGATCAACGTTCATAAACATCTTGAGATATTTTGATTCCAATGGATTTGACGAGTTTTTGGATGAATCTGGTGTTATCTTGTAGATTGTTGTATCTTTTATTGTGTAAATAACATGATTTCCAATAAAACCAACTTTATGCCTTTTTGTCACTAGAATGATGAAGTAAGTCTCAAGGAATTTGACAAATCCTACAATCCCATAAGCTGAGATTGACTTTGAGTACTTTATATTTGAAATAATCTTCCGGATTTCTTTTAAATCATATTCATTTGGATCTTCATAAATATGTAGTTCAGGTGAGCGAGCTATTTGAAGAATCCTGAAGCGCGTTTCCTTATCATTGCTTCCTATCAACTGGATGTTCTGTGAAAGTCGTAATTATTTGGATAAATATTTGTTAAAATGATAAATTTAATTTTTTTACCGTTTTGGTCTCATAGACTCGAATTTTTTGGATTGAACTGATAACAGGAAAGAACTTTGGTTTGCCAGGCATAGATGACATTTTGAGGAATTGTACAATTAACTCTAATTCACTAATTTTTATTCACTCCAAAATTTATGTTTACATTTGTTATCAAAACAAACTTTCCTACTCCTTAATTTAAATTTTAAATGACAGTTGGAATAAAAAACGCAATCAAGTCAGCTGCGCTTTTCATTCAAATTATATTTGACCGTTATTTTTTTCACTTTCATTTTTTCTTCAAATTTTTCATAACTGTTGATTTTTTGAAATATCAAATTCACAGTGAGCTAAAACTTATGTAGAATTAAGTCATTTAAACAATAAAATGGAAATTTCCCTAAAGAGAAACTTTTTCACAAAGCAATAAAAAGCATTTAAAGAATATTTTTGCCAACCTTTAGCTGTTGTTTTGATCCCATTATAATCCCTACATTTAAATGAGACCATAAATGGCAAGCCATTTCACTTTTAATCCTTATCTGTTAAGAATATTACATTGTTGACAATAAAATTCAAGGTAAATCGTGAGAACTTTTTCAAATGAGAGTGAGAACGGAAAACGAGCGAAAAAGAGGTCTTTTTTTGAATAATCATAATCAATGCTGAGTTTTTCATTTCGCGTACTTCCTTCCTCTACAGATAACACGCTGCTTCCTACATTCTATCTGAATATTAACAACAATCTCATCTCCGTTTCCCCCACCGATGATAATGAAGACAAGAAGAACTTTTTTCCCTGCTAAATACTGTTCACCTTGCTGTTCAAATACCTAATAAAATTTCATGCAAAATAATTTTTTCTTGAATTTAAAATTTTCCATGTCAGTTTACACGCATGAAGCTTACAGCATAAATCAATCTCAATACATATTCGACACTCAATATTTATATTATGCTAAACTTTATTGAACCATGACTAGATATAAAATTTTCAAATTAAATTTCAATTATTACCTGTAAATTTGCATCTCACCAGCAGCATAACGAGGTAATCCTCAATAGCGTAACAAAATTTTGAAAAAATTTATTACACTCTTTTTAAAAACAAAGTTTGAAAACTCCAGATCCCCCCTCCCCTCTGGTAACGCCCATGAGGTCAGAGATGCAATTTTCAAGCCCTACAGGATCAACTCAGAAGAAATCCTGAAACTACACGCATCTTCTTCCTATTTTTCTATTATCCATGTCTAGCCTATAATTTATGTGCATGACAGGACATAGGACCAAATGTAAATTTTATCATTTTAAAAACATTCAGCTGAAAAGACTAAAAAGAATATTCATAAGAATGTGAATAGCTTATTCAGTTCACAATTTGGCAGAGCTTAATGCCGACAGAAACATGATGTTAAGATAAGAAAATGTCTTATTTTTCTCATCTTCATACCTTTTTCATTGCAATTTTATTCTTTAAGGAGCACAAAAAAAGTCCATTTTAAAAAGTTAAATTGCTTCGTTCTTTTTCCCGTTTAATTATAATTCCTTTCATTTCACATTCTAATGTACTTATTTATCTCCGTTTTTATTTTCTTCTTACTTCTTCTTTTACTCACACCTCTGACTTCCATTTTAGAAATGGCACACAATGGACTTTCCAGCATCTTGACATAATTTACGGTGGAGACGTTGGAAAATAAGTGATAAAAGTGGCTGTTAATGGATGATAAGAGTGCAGTATCGAGGAGATGGATCAATATCGCAATGATTTTATTGTACTGCTTAGGATGTAAAACTTAGCATGTCTCTAAGTGTTGAAAAGTCTTTCTTGCATTCAAGGATGTGCTACAAGGTGGGTTTTAGAGGAATAAACTTCTTATCGACATGATTACAAGGGTCGGTTGCTCGATATACCCTAGGGTATACACTTCCCAGGGGTTACTCAATGGTATACCACCTAGGGCTATAACCCTAGGGAATTAGTTTATCCCTAGGTTCCCCTATGCTATACATCATGGGTTACTTTAAGGCTTAGAGGTGTCCAACCTTTTTTGTACCGCGGCAAACTTCTAGACCAAATATTTTTGGCGGCACACCCACTGTTTTTTGTGTCGACGTTTTTTGTTTTTTTCATTTTTTTAAGGCTACCCTACCCATTTTTTTGCAAGGATATTTGAAATCATTCCCATTTGAAATCCAATTTTAGTAAACTTCACTAGACATTATCAACACAGCAGCTCCAATTCTGCAAAAACATGTACACAAAAAGGCACATCGAGTGGAAGAAAAAGAAGAACTTTGATTCTTTAAATATTTTCCAACTGCAAATGAGATTTAATTTGCACGAAATGATTTTGTGAGAGTTTGAGGAGGAAAACAAAAAGAAAGTAATTAATTAAGTGAAGTAGGAAAAAAATCCCGTTTCTCATTGCACGAAATAAAACAGAGAATAAAGATTCATCATCTAGCGACACGAAAATCTCATCTGAATTCTGTGGAAGTGCGAGTATGAAAAAAAGTAAATTAATTTACTTTATCAGATTGCTTGTGATGAGTATTAATCCAACGTTGTGAGGATGGAAACTGGATGAACAAAAGGAAGGAAAATGAATAAGATTTTTTCCTGTTCTCATCCAATTTATGTATCATACTCAGTTCCTAACGACAGGCAACAAAGTAAAGAAAATTTTCATCATTCCTGTCTCTTTAAATTCAAGCAAAAAAACATTTGATTAATCACAAACTGCCGTGCCAAAATCCATGAAAATGTGGAATTAACTGCACGAATGAAAATGAAATAATTTTTTTGTATTTTGTCAACGTCTGTCAAGCAACAGCTCGTCAGCAAATGAGTTTTTTCTTTTTCATCCTCTTTACACAATTCTAACTTCATTAGTTGCTTGCTGAGCCAGTGGGGCTTTATGAATTTATAGAGGATCATGATGTTTTCATGCTGTGTCATACACTAACATGTAATAATTTTCCCCTTTTCATTTTAAATTTGTGTGGAAAGTTAATTAATGTTTAGATTTATGATAATTGATTTTTATGAAGTATTTAATAAATTTGGACTTGAAAAAAGTGTATTCACGCTAGGGTCATTCATAAATGATGTCCTGCTTTTAGGAGGGATGAAGGTCCAAGAAAATAGGTAATTTGCATAAGGGCATGCTCAAAAAAATTTTTAATGGGGTCCAAAAAATTTCGAGGGGGGTATAGACACTCCATTAGACCCCCTTTGGGTACCCCAATGACATTTTCTCTTAGAAAATCGAACTTAAATTAATGCTTGGCTTAAATTGCTATAGGTTTTTATTAAAATTTTGCGCAGAAACAAAAATTGTTTTCGTATCAAAGGCCATGAAAATATTTGTTATTTCCTTCGAAGGATGATATTTGACGTGGAAGTGACAAAACTTTTCTAGATGACAAATTGTGACAGGTCGTGAGAATAACAAAATAATACAGAATTAATTGACAAACATCACACAATTGCAATATCATGACAGACAATAAATAAGGTGAGCAATTATTAAACAGGAAGCTCCAAAAGGACAGATGGAAGCCACATAGTCTAATACTATTATTTAACAGACTAAGTAACCAGACAATAAATGTTATTAATAAATTAATAATTTATTTGCCAATTGAAAAATATTTTCTGTATCTAAAAATACAGAAAAAGATTCAGCAGACCATAAATATTTTTTTTTCTTGATTCTCAATAAAATTGACAAAATGAATGCACTCAGAAAAAAATCAGGAAATCTTTTTTCTTATTTATGTCTTTGACTTTGACTTTTTGTTTTTCATTGTGAAAAAAAAATCGAATATTCTTGACTTTTTTGTGCAGTTTGAAACAAAGCAGAAATAAAAATGACATAAAATGAAAAAAGGCAAATATCAAAATTTAGCAATTCATGAGCAACTCTTTCTGATCACGAAAAGTTTTTTTTTCTGGTGCTGAACTTTTTGCTAGTTTCATAGAGTCGTACATAAATTGTACATTTTTGTTGTTGATTTTGACAGGGTGTCTTTAGAATTTTTCCTGAATTTTCAAAACTCTATGAGAGGTAGTTCAAAAATTATCTGTAATATTTAAGGGAGTCGTTCATAAATGACGTTCAATATTTAGGTAGGGATGGATTCTGACCCTGTGTGACATTTTCATACAAAATAATTTTTTTTGTATGAAAATTATGTGACAGAGTAGGGTGGTGAGGAGGAGGGGGTCTTAAAAATCTCGATTTTTGCGTAAGGGGTCGTTCGCAAATTACGTCACGCTTTTAGAGGGGAGGGGGGGTCAAAGAATTTGTGACAGTCCATACAAAAGATTTTTTTTTCTTTGGAAAATTTGTGACAAGGGGGAGGGGGGTTCCAAAAAGTCATTTTTTAGCGTGACGTAATTTGCGAACGACCCCTAACCTCATTTATGAATGGCTCCTGATGAACGGCACAGACAGAAACTTTATCATTTTTAAATTTTTGGAGGAATCCATATTTTTTTTCATTTCATTCTCGAGGGAGGGTTCTAGACCCTGTTGGATGCTCTTCTGGCTACACCCATGTGAAGCTACATATCTGAAAAACTTAACTAAGTGAATCTAAAAATCGATAAAAATCCTTGATGGACGTCATTTATGAACGAACCCCAATTCCATTTAATTATATAAAAATTTTGTCGATCGTTTAGGAGGAAAGAATATGGAGCTATGTGACATTCCATTGAAATTTTTATGAATTACTGCTCTAAGGACCTCATTCCATATATTTCATAAATTATTACCATAAAAATGCGCTAACGTAATTCAAATCACATCCATTTTCACTTATTTTTCAATTCAGACGACAAATGTGTATTCCTATGTCGCCACATTTTTAATGAGAAATAGAAAGGCAGTGAAAAAAGAAATGTATATAAAATTAAATTGCAAATATGTAGCGAGAGAATCCCACTAGGCATAACAGAGAAATCATTTCCCGTTGTCGTTAAGTAAGAAGACGGAATGGCAGGAAAGTGCTATAAAATGATAAGAAAATGTCTTATCGATCCATAAGAATATTACGAGACTCAAAACTCCCCATTTTTCCGATATTTTTGTTCCGTTTTGAAGGAGGAACGTTCGGGTGTGTATTTTTTTACTCCTCTTTCTGGATTATTTTTATTGCCTATTCTGAACAACAACTTGATGTTTTCTTGAAAATAAGGAATCATTTACATATGATGGCATAATATTATGATATAAAAGTCTATAAGAAGGATGAAGGAGAAATTGGCAGTTTGTGTCGAGAGAGGAAAGTTTAATAGATTTATGTTCGATATTCCTAGCACGTATGTAGGTCAATAAACATCGTAATATTCAATAATGTCGTTCGTTTCGATATGAAATCCAAGAAAAATACCAAAAAGTTGTATAAGATGCGGGACTTGAAATCTAGGTAAATAACTTCCTTTTTCCAATTTCCATAAAATTTTATCATATCTTAAAATTTTTTATTGATTTTTCACATCTTAAAATTTTACGTAAGAGCCATAAAAAAACTTCCTACGTCCTATAATTAAGTAATCTCCTCTCAGTTACGAAAACCATAAAAAAATTTATCGACGGAAAGATTGTTCGAGAGAATACACAATTTTGGGGTGTATTGAAGAAAGCTCATTAAAATTGACAGTCATTCGAATGACTTTTTCAATCTATCTTCCGACAGCTTCCCTGTAATTAACTGTAGCAGTAAAAATTTAAGAGATACTAGATAGGATCTCGATAGATGTGAACTTGTTAAAGCGCATTTTTAAAAATTACAATTTATTGACTTGGGGATAATTTTGTGTAATTTTAGACCTCTTTCTACAATAATGTCGATGGGTGTAGTTTTGTATTTAGACCCACAGGGAGGTCAAACCCCCTTGGGAATTTTTTTTAAATTTTCTAGGGGTTTTGAAGAAAAAAAATCTCAAAACTAAATCTAAATTTTCCCATCCATACAAAAAAAATTCAAAACCCCCTCAAAAAATTTCTGGATACGCTTCTGTGGACCCATCCTTCCCAAATTTCGCCAAACTCTCATTACCATTAAATTCTATCCAAATTAAAAAAAATACATTTATTTTGCAAAGCTACAAAATTTTAGAAAATCTATTCATAAATGACGTCCAATGTTTAGAGGAAAGGGGGGCCCCCATCAGACGATGTATGGCAAGTGCCAAAAGAAAAAAATTTGTATGATATTTTGAAGAGGAGGAGGAGTCTAAAAATCTCATTATTTCTCTAACGTCATTTATATACAGCTACTTTATTAATATTTTAAGCAATTACTAAAATAACATCAGAAAAATAATAGAAATTTTAAATCAATTTTCCATTAATTGATGGAACCGATTAGGATTTCAGTTTGTTTTAACAGATGCTTTATTATAGACAGCAACATGCCAGAATAACTGTGCTAACGTTGTCGAAGAAAATTGTCAACAGATCCCATGTTTCAATAAAACATTGAATTTAATTAAAGTAAAATTTATATTGTGTTATCTCATTATATAGGGAATCGTAAATCTAATTAGGGATAATTAAAATTTTAAATTAATTTGCTGAGTCACAATTGAGGAGGATTGAGAGAATTTAAATAGGCTAATGAATCCAATTCTGTATTTAAATAAGAATCAAAGTGATGAATAAGAGGATAATAACAAATAGAACTTGCAATCACAAAAGGAATTTTTCATTTCTTTTTCATTTCAATCAAAATTTTTTTTACGATGAGATTTTATAGACGAAATCACAGAGAAGAAAATTGAAATTGAGCTTTCTTCCGTTTAATTTTCATCTTCCCTTTCATTTATTTTATTGACAGAAGAAAGAAATGAAAAAGAAAAACTTTTTCATATTTCAGAAGGAAAAGCTTCAAGAAGAAAACTTTCTGCCTTATATGACAAATTGGCGTTGTCATTTTATTGTCATCGTGTCAACAAAAATTTTTGTCTTGAGCTTTTTCTCTATTTTTGTGTGAAAATAAAATTTTCAAGAGGAAAAGAAAATTGAAGAACTGTGAAGCTCAACATCCCATCATGTCATACCACAGATCAAAAGTTTTCCATTTCCTACGTCTAACGAAATTTAAAATAGCTTAAAATGAAATAGCTTAAGGGTAATAAAAGGAATGCTTCATCATTGTATTGTTGTCTTACATCCTTACTCATCCATACACGTGTAGGAAATTTAGATAAAAGTTTTCTTTAATGCAAACCCAATTACGAGGATTGTAAATTAGAATTTTCGTTAATGATGTTTGTGTACGTACTTATGATGGAATGGATTTATTTCTAATTAATTCTAGATATCAATTATCGAATCTCGTATAATTGAATATTATTTCAATAAACAAAAGAAATTGAAGGAGTAAGGATTTTGAAATAATTAGCACAATGTTGAATTTAAAATTGAGTTCGCAGTTGATATTTTAATGGAATTCAAGTTATGCTCCGCGACAAACTAGTCAGGGTCGTATTCAGAAATTTTTTGGGAAGGGAGTTTTGAAATTTTGATGCTTTTGGATTTTTTCTTAAAAAACCGTAGCGAATTGAAGGAAATTTCAGTCGAGGGTGCTGTTTTAACACTCAAATCATCCCTATGATACACCCCTGACCCTAGTGTTCCGCAAGGACATGTTCTGCGAAAAAAATTCTAATAGTTTAAAGAAATTAGTTACATTTTAGCATTATAATTAGAAATTGTTTCGGACTATTGCAGAACATAGTTTAAATCAGTGGTGTTCAACCTTTTTTGCACCGCGGCACACTTATAGACCAAATATTTTTGGCGACACACCCAATGGTTTTTTGTGTCGACGTTTTTTTTGCTTTGGCGCTTGGGTCCATCTTATCTAGTGTGAAAGGTTTAAATTTTCAAAAAACTAGGTATTTTTTGAGATTTCTGGAATTTTTTCGCGGCACACAGGTTGGGCATCACTGGTTTAAATACTCCAAATCTTTGGGACGGTAGGGAAGTAGCTTTCGTCAATTTGCTGAACCTGAAATAGTAATATTTGAGCTTCAAAAAAAGAATTATAATTTTTTTTTGGATTTTTAAATTTTATTTTACAAAAATTAAATAATTTTTTTTGTCACATTTTGTATTTTTTTACAAATTTTGGAGAGTACTTTCGTTTCCGAAGGTCGTTCTCGTTCCTGATGGTTGAATTCTCACGGGAATTAAGGAAACTCGTTTTTCAATAGCTTTAACAATTTTGTTTACGTCGTTGATCCACTTGTTGTCAAATTTGATTTTTGGATAATAATTCTTGATTTCTTCAAAAGCGTTATTTCTCAGTTCCTCGTGTTCAAATTTGTTGCTCAAAATCAGTACTTCTATTACATTTTCTTTTTTGATTAAGTTGCAAGCTTTCACACCAGCAAAATTCTTTAAATCTTCGATCTTCAACATTCCAGCTGCAGAAAAAAGACTCAAGTAGTCTGTTCCTAGCTCACGTGGAAGTTCATCAGTATAGATGAAATGTAAAATTTTCTCAAAGACGTCCATTGAAATGTCAGTTAGATGCAAGTTCTCAGCTTCAGGATTGTTTCTTAGAATTTCAGCCAGAGTTGGACTTCTTGCTTCAAGGAGGAATTTGTGAACAGGGAATTCTTGATCGTTGATGATAATTTTGAAGTCTTTAGCTTCTTCGTCTTGAATTAAATTGCTGACATCACCGATGATTCCCTTTTCAAGTTTTTGAGTCAATTTGAAGTTTTTAAGCTTTTCTTCTTTCAATTCAGCTTGCAGTTTTGCTTCTGAATTAATCAGTCTTATATTTTGTTCTATTAAGGCTGCATTCAACGTCTTTTGTTTCTCAAGTTCTCTTCTTAATTCGTCTTCGGTTTGCTTTGTTTCAATTTCTACTAGGAGATCTTCCTTATATGGATACTTTTCTAAAAGTTGTTGCTTGAATTCTTCTAAAGTTCCGTTGGAAAAGTTTTCTTCGTAGATTGAGAACTGATGGATGTAGTCTGGTTCTCCAAAGTTAACAAACTTTAAATTTGGAAGTCCATTTAAAATATTTGGATGGATAACGTCCAAATCGCTGTTCCAGAAGTCAATTCTTTTTAACTCCCCAAAATCTTCAAATAAATCTCCTGGCAGGAACTCGATGGAATTGAATTTGCAATTGAAGATTTCTAAATTTTTGTACTCAGCTAAATCATTCTTGCATATTTCTTCCAAGCCACACTGGTTGATGTCCAATACTTTCAAATTTCGGAAAATTCTTGTCAATCCTTGAGGAATCTTTGTGACTGCACAACTGTCGAACATGACATAATCTACGTCTATGTTTCTATTCCCAATGATATGCTGTCCAACAAATTTAAATCTTGTGCCTTCTGGTATTTCTTGATCTTTAATTACACAGCGATAATAATTATCACCTTTGAATGTGTAATTGTTGAATGTACATTGAATCTCCATTCTGACCATTTTGTTAATTTTCTTTTTTAAAGATTTTAATTAAAATTTAATTTTTTGATTGATGAGAATTTTTAATTTTTGATGAGAATTTTTAATTTTTGATGAGAATTTTTAATTTTTGATGAGAATTTTTAATTTTTGATGAGAATTTTTAATTTTTGATGAGAATTTTTAATTTGTGAGATGCTGTCCTTAGTGCTGATTTGTGTTTACTGGTTAAACGATGAACTTTCGAATCCTTATATACCAAATTTATTGCACAAATAACAATATTTTAGAAACTTTTTTAATTATTTGTGGTCAGGTAAATATTTTACAATAATCTCAATGTTTTGAGATTGTCTAGAAATTTTGAATTGTAAGCATTATTTAGAGATTTTTTGTACCGTATACTTACGAACTTGGAGTCCTTAGTTGAATCCGAATCAAAAGCTCTATACACTGTAACGACACAAGTATGTCGTTAAGAAATGAATGTACTTAATAATTTCACTAGTCATATTTGTTTTCTTTCAATACTAAAAACTATAATGATATAGCTGGCAAAAATGATTCAAGTACGAATTGATTTTTGGGATGATACAGGACAAATTTCTAAAATTGAGGGCTGTCCAATGAAATACTTTGCAGGTCATCAGCCTATCTTCAATATTTTTTATGAAAGTCCAAAAAATAACAATATTAATAAACAACAAGTATCCCACCAGCAAACAAAATGCCTTATTATATCAAACTATGTTACAGCATTACAAAAAATGATGATCAAATGACCTTAAATTAGAGTGGCGTCAACTTACAATTTACTTGGCATCCTGCTGATAAAGAGATATTGCTTATAGTGAAAATTTCCATAAGATAAGCTGTTTAAAGTGAAAGCGTGAAAAATACAGACAAAAAGTAAGGAAATGCTGAATAAAAATATTTCAAAAGAAAAGTTTTACTTTCTATGAATAAATTAATGAAGGTCTTGGCATTTTTGTTGTAAAATTAGGTCAGCATAAAGTGGGAGTATCACTTTAATAAATTATTCATATTTTCTGGTGCTTGTCTTGAGAATATTTTCTGTCAATTCCTGTAAATGCCTGAAAAATATTCTATTTAAAAAGTCCTCGGAATGGAAGTAAGACGTTCTTAAGATTCATTGAAAAATCATTACCGTGAAAAAAAGTAAACAAAAAATTTCACTTATTAAAATTTTCTACCCTCAAATAATGTTTCATTCAGCATCACGACAGGCGTTCTTGATAGGCTTGTTGACTTGACATTGCTTGTTGATTAAATGAATAAATTATCATCTGTAATAGATCATGGATCCACAGTCTTTAGTGTAATATCGAATTTCTTCTCCATCCAGCTTAAAATAATTTTTTTTCTGTTCAGCGCTTCGAGCCAAAGAAAAGTTTTTCTTCCTTTTCAATATTTTTGAATTGCAAATTTTTTTCTTCCACGAAGACTATGAAAAATTTATCGTCTTTCTTGTTTGAAAGCTAATATCGAGTGAAGCGTAAAAGTTTGAAAATTGAGTTGTAGCAGATTTTGTAAATTGACAGATCATGCTGCTTTCGTTATTTGTTCTCCTGCTCTCTCCAGCAATGAAAAATGAACTGGGATTGAGATAATGGACTGTTGCCACGTGTTGGACTTGAAAGTTTTGATGAGAATGATAATGTTGTGAAAATCAGGACGTCAATCAATTCTGTCTTGAAATTAAAATGGAAGATGACAAAAGTGAAAGGAAAAGTTAGTTCTCTTCATTATCCAATCCAGGTTTAGTTACATATTTGATGACTTTAATTGAAATTCATATTTTATGATTCATGAATGTACAAAAGCATTGACCACAAGTGAACTCTGTGTCACAGTATTCATTAGGATTTAGCACATAAAATTTACATTTTAATTAATTTCATTCTGTTCAAAATCACTGAGAAGTTTATGATTAGATTATCACACGATGTATCATTCTCTCTTCTATTCATAAATTTTCAAGACATATTTCAATTAAGTTCAAAAGTCAAACTTTACACTTCCAAGTGTCTTCTTCGTCTATATTTTATTAACCCATACATTTATTCTTTTATCATATAACATGTCAAATGCATTAGAGGATGTTCAAGCTGATGATGATGATGTCGAGAACGTGGTTTCAACATTTAATTAAAACTTGTATGAGTGTCGAGATAAGTTTAGATGTTGATAAGCTTTCGTTCGAAAATCTTTTTATTTAAAATTCATAAAAAAAATTGAATTAAACTAATCCTATGAAAATTTCGTCTAGCATGACAAGTTTTCTGAAGTTTTTGTGAACAAAGTGGAAGTTTTATGGTATTTGTGTGTAATCTTCTATCTCTGTAACTAAATATGAACATTTTAGAATTTATTTAAATTTTTTATTGATTTCTTTATTATGGGATTAAATTCACTAATGACGTCAAAATTATTTAGAGTATTACACTGCTCGAACCCTCTCCCCCCACTCAGAGGCATAGGCAAGGGGTGGAATACCAAAAACTACAACTCTACTTCTACCATTTTTGAATCGACCACCCAACCCAGCAACAAATTTTATGAGAAATTATGAAAAATTTAATAAGGGGATATTCACTTATTACGTAACGCAAAAAACGAGTTTTTAGACCCCTCCCCCCATTATCACAAATTTTCCAAAGAAAAAAGTTATTTTGTTTAAATTGTCACAAAATCTTAGACCCCCTCCTCCTTGTAATATATGAACGACCCCTAAGATCTGGTCACCCTCCCCCTAAATATAGTTTTATTACCTGTAATAATGACTAGATTTTCAGAGCCAAAATCCATAGCAATTCATCAATAATGCATTCAAAAGAGACAAAACAAAAATCAATTTTATAAATTCATTTAATCACAATATTCACAAAGGATTGTTTTTACAGCTTAAATTAACAAAGATCAATTTTCAAAAATACATCAATGCATTGTGGTAATTGTGTTCAGTAATGAAAGCAAAATCAACAGTATTAAATGAATAAAAACAGAACTGAATGAAAACTAAACTCAATTTTGAATCAAATGAGATGAAACCATACCTACCGAAAACTCATCAAAATGTTCCATCTCCTACAAAATCTAATACTGTTTGGAAGTAGAATTTTGTAAAAGCCAAAGAATCAAAATTAAATTTTCTTTCTCGTTCCAGCATCTATTTTGGATTCACTTTGTGCTGAATTATTTGATCAAAAATAGTGAAAATTCCGAAATTCAATCAAAATGAAAATTTTCTCTTCCTTTTTTTTTAAAAACACAACATTTGATTGAATGTAATGAGAATTCTCTTAGATGAAGCATACAGTCAGTCAGTTTGCTAATCAGAAATTCCACAAAATTAAATTGCAACAACATTTTTGAAAAGTATGCTGAAATGTTTGAGAGAGAAAGTAAGATAGAAAGAGGAAGAGCGTTGGAATGGGATAGTAAATTGAATGTAAAATTTAGTTCCTTATAACTGAGTAATAGAACGCATATCAAATGTTATATTGTTGAAAGTTCAAGGGGGTCGTTTATCAAGAGGAATGCAACAAAATGGACAAAAATTTTGGTTTGATTGGAATGGAATAGATTCAATCCCTTATCAGGAGTAGCCATAATTTTTTCCATTTTTTTTTTGTTTTGTTTTTTTGCACTTTTTTTAAAAAAAACCCCTAGCAAAATAAAGAAAATATTCCATTTCATTCCATTGAGTGAAGATTTGCCTCTATATCCCCCTCTCCTGGCTACGCGCCTCCTTCTCATCCTGTATTTAGGTACCCAATGCTGTGTGATACTTCATGCAAATTATTTTATTGAATATTTTTTCCACCTAAAATGAGTATGAAATTCCAAAAATTCTTTAAATTAAAGTTGAAAATTCAAGATTTAATTATTACCAGATACCACATGAAACAGTCAAAATGCACAATTGTTCACACAAATACGAGCTAAAAAGAAGAAACATCAAACAAAATGAGTTCCTTTTGAAAATTTCATGTATTTCATCTCATTTATCTGTAATAAAAAGCACTCATTCACAACAACGCATGCACATGAACAAACATACACGAAAAGAGATGGAAAATTTTTGTTGGATGAAATACACAACTTTGTAAAGTCGAAATGTATAAAATATATACGAATTTTCCATCCACTCATTTCTAAATTCAAATGAAATTCTCATTTATGTTCAATTTAAAATGAATGATGATGAAAAGAAGTTGAAAATTTTTTAATGGATACGAATTTTTTTCTTTGGAAGCTTCCTGCGTACCTTGCTAAAGTAGATTGAAGAGATACACAGATCTATCTGCCTCAGTAATTTAATTACCCCATCGTAAAAAGCTCTCCAAAAAATAAGTAAAATTTCTACCTTCTGTCTGGAAATTCAATTAAAACCAATTTAATAAAAAAAAATTTGTATTTCGCAATTGAGCTCTCATGAATTAAAGTTCAAGTGCTTATTGACTCAATTTTGTTCTCTCTGTTTCCTTTTTGCTGCTTCGAGCAGAAAATTAAAAGCAATAAATGTAGAGAGCAAGAGAAAAGGGGTAAAAGTGAAAAAGTGAGGAAAAGGCAGCAACATGAAAAAAGTTGACGGAATGAATGAATGCGAAAAGGAAAAGAAGAAAGTAAGAAAGGCACTAAAAGGCCTTATTTAGTTTTATTTTGTAATTGTAAAGGATTCTTGAATATTTGAAATTCCTTCAAGACATTTTTAAAGGTCAAAAATTTAACAAAAATATTTTTTTGCTTCTTGATGCTTTACTGCATGCCAGTGAATACTGAGACCGCTTTTAAAGGTCAACCTTTTTGCCTGTAAGTTCTAACCCCAAAAATTCGCCACCTAAAAAAATTTCTTACTACATCCTAGACAGCCATGTAAAAATCCACCATTCAAAAACATATTTTCCTTAAAAACTTCCTCAAAAGCAAGCATTCACAACCTCGATAGTCATTGCTCAAACATCGGAAGCAATGAGTTTTAATTTTTATTTCTACCGTTTTTCCAACTCAGATGTTTCAACATTTTACTTCCATTTCAGTAAATTTTTAACTAACATAGACTATAAGCTACAATGCATAAAAAAAATTTCATTTATTAATCCAACCGACTTTTATGCAGCAATGCTTAAAAATTGAAACGGGGTGTGGGGGTGGAATACAGCCGTTCGTGCATCCACCAATGGAATTTTGTACATTTTCATCTCATCTTTATGTCTAGAAGGATGAGAAGCCACAGGTATTTGCTTTAAATTATTCTAGCTTCTTCTTTTTATTAATAAAATTATTGTTTGAGGTTTCTATAGAAAAAAATGAAAGGGACTTAATGGCTTTAAAATTGCACTAGCTGTAGATGGAGGATGAATAGAGAAAATATTTGCAATGTCTGAGCTAACTTATTAAAAAGAATTTGTTATGGGTTTAGTATGAAAATGTTATTTTTCTGACTGGAAGTAGAAAATATAATTTATGCAAAGATTTTTTTAGGAAAAAAATGGAAAGTTGCAGGAGAAAATTTTAAAACCAAAATGAAGTTTTTCTTTTATTTGAATAAATTAGTAAATTAAAATATTTTGCTTTTACAGTTTGTTGATTTTGAAGATTAATCAAATACAGAAGATACTTGCAATATGCATAATTATTGTTGACTAAGAGCGGAATAAGGAAATGAAGTTTTATGGTAAGTAATTGTAAATAGAATTATTATTTTAATGGATGTTATATTTAAGCACTGATGGATTTTCAATGAGCATTACTGAATGTTTATGCTAACAGACATGAAGCGAGGACGAGGATTTTGACGTTCTGGATGAAATCGAAAATCCATTTTTGTACCCCTTTATGTTGGATGCCTAATGTCTCGTTGGTATACTACTAGTACACTAGAATATTTACACTAGAATAAAGTTTTATTCAGTACTATTAGCAGATTCTACTATTGTAGCAGATCAGTACTAGTAAAAAATCACACGAGATTCATAAACTTCGTGGACGTCCTACCAGTGGCGTAGCCAGAATTTTTTAAGGGGGGGGGATGGAATATATTTTTTTCAGTACAAAAATCCTAGTAATTTTGAACATTTTTTTTGTTTGGACCAATTTTTCTAAAAAAAGAGGGGTGGAAATTCACCCCCCATGGCTATGCCACTGCGTCCTACACTTCAACTTGAAGTAATTTCTTTTTACAAGTATGAATATTTCAATTTCTAAAAATATCACCACCCTAAACTAATATAAATTCATGATGCCTATTAAAAAATGTTAAATACAAAACTCTCAAAAAAACTTTTCTATTTGCATTAAAAAAAAGGAAAAATTAAATAAACATACAAATTAACAAATTGTACAAACAACATGGACTTTGTTGCCGACTATAAAAAACTATTCAAAACTTTCCATCTCGGAGCCATCAAAAAAAAATTAAAAATCCCTAGAGTAACATGAAAGGCACAAAAATTATGGAGAATAAAACCCAAAAATTTGTCACAGCACACTCTAAATCCCTTGCGGTTGTGTACTTTTTCACATCAACATATCCCTCTGACATACTTCTTGTTAAAATAATTCTGCAACATATCAAAATTAATGTGCTTGTCATAATATTAAGAATGAAAAGTCACTGCAATGACCTAAAAAAATAAAACATAGCAAAAATGTGATATGAAGTGACAGTGAGGCGAACAAAACAGAAAAAAAAACTTTTTTTATTTAATTTTACGACATCATTCAACTTAATGTGTCTATTTGCTCATAACGAAACTTTAGTAGTGAGTGGAAAAAATTGTAAAATATTCATCGATTTTTCACTTAAAAGCTAACCGTTGCAGTTTTTTTATTTTATAAATTTTTTCAACCATTTTATTTGACAATATTGTAAAAGTTATCTTGCAGCAATAAATTTTACTCTTTTCCTCACACTTCCAATATTTTTTATTGCTGCTTTGTTTTATTGAGTAAATTGAAATTTTCATTCAGTTTTGCTGGCGAGTTAATTGAAAAATTAATTAAGTTATCAAATGAATGTGCCTTTTATGGAGCTTGGGAATTTAAGTATTTTCAGTGAGAACTGTAATCAAACTGTTTCATTTTACATCTCTTGGAGAAACCTAGATATATCCAAGATTTACTCCCATTTAACAGGATTTTTGAAGGGGGTGTCATTTTTTATTTTCTTAAGTGATCCATGAAATATAATCTTTGTTTAAAATTTTTATACTTCTTTAGACATTAAGATTGATTCTGCGAGCAGCTCCTGGAACAGCCTTAATAATTTTTAGAGACAAAATGTGGTATAAAAATAAAAAACGTTGAAAATTGGTATTGAATTTTGATAACGAGGCACATTAAGGACCCCCCATGCTACGTCTCTGAGGTAGACTGTAACTCATAGCATGAAACTGATTTGTGAAACCTAAGAAAATTAATCTTTTTATTATAATACTTTCTAAATTCTACAATTAAAATTTTTTGTTATCCATTTTTTGGTGGATATAGTCGCTCAATTCAGCTATTAGATCCCAACAATTTCTAACCATTTTTTTTATTATTTTCGTAAAGCATAAAAAACTCAAATACTTGTATGTGTCTACCGAAATGCAAAACCGCACAATCAAATAGCGCATAAATTCTGTATTTGCGGACGGAAAAGTGGAACTGAACGGGTAAAAGATACGAATATAAAATAAAAAATGAAATAAATTTTCGTCGCCATCCCTCAAAATTGCAATACAGAAAAAAAATATAAATAAAGAATGAAAGTATTGAAAAAGCTTGAATAAATATTTAAACAATCCTAACAAACCTCCCCAACACCCAAACACCCCTCAGGTCTGATGATGAACATTTAAAAATGGGTTAATTTATGAATATGTGGTAAAATATTTTTTTTTGTTCCTTTCACACTTTTCACTTCTTTTTTTTCGGCAGCTACTCCTGTTTGCCTTCTTACATTCATAAATTTTCATGCATGTGTCGCTCTCATCTGTGTTTCAATGTTGAATTAGGATTATTACATACATATATACATAGGCACATGCTTTTCGTGACGGCTGGTGCTGATGTTGCTATTATTATTTGGGGGGAATGTTAGACGTTAAGTTATAAATAAAAAGAATTATTGCAAGGAAAGGTATAACTGGTGGAGCAAAGAAGTTTGTGTAAAAAAATCGAATTTCGTTTTGATTTGGGTAGAAAAATGTGTGAATGCAAAAGCATCAGATCCAATTTCAAAGAAGGACAATTACGGATCCGAGAAACCCTTTGAAAATATTTTGACAACCTCAAATGTAAGCGTTTTTTTTTTGAAACCAGAAGAAACAAGGTCCTCATCCCTTTGAGAGAAATGCAGATCATAATTTATGGGTTTTTTCATCTTTTTTTGTAAAAACGAAACGAAAAGAAAAACATAAGACATGAAATTCTTTTAAAATAAATTGACGATGACATCATAAGCACAAAAGCGAAAGCTTCTTATGGCATTAGATATTTCATGGAACAACACTCCATTTCTCCCCGTCTCATATATCAACCATTTTTATAGATCTCTATCCCTTTGCCTGCCAGCTTGCTCCGTCTCCAATTCATATTGGAATGGCTCTGCATACTCTCACAGATGTATGAATTCATTTATATACGATTTTCACATTTTTTTTGCTGTTATGAAAATATATGGTTTTATCATATTTGCTACTTTTCGGATTTACATCTCCGTGGATGAAAAAAAATGACGTCGAGTAAATGCGAAAAATTCTTTAAGCCTTTTACTCAATATATGAACACTAGTTTCATTTCCTATCAAGCATGAATATGAAATTAATTTTCAATCATCAAATAATTTAAAAATAATTGCCTAAAATTCATACGAAAAATCATCAAAATCACTATGGAAATATTTTTGAAAGTCTCGAAAGACAAATAATGAAAATTACAAATATAAGGCAATTGCCTTCCCTTTCAATCTATAATTCTCCATTTTTACAGTTACCAAGGGAGCAAATATCAACAGTAAGCAAAAGGACGGCAGTGATTTTTATTATTTTATATTATATTTATTTTCAAATAAAATGAAAATTCCACCAGCGAAAATTTTCTCTTTTCTTTTTAATACAAATTTATGATATTGGAATTGTTTGACGGGAGTGAATTTGTTTATAAAAAAATATCTCAGAGCTTTGTGCTGACTAAGTCTTTATTGGATTTTGTTGAATTTAAATTTAATTTATTTATTAACTTTTTTTCAATAATAATAATAATATTGTACGTAAAATATTTTGTATCCAACCAGAAGGAATTTTCGAATTTCACATTCCATTCCTTCCAAGTTAAACGAGAAATTTCTTACAGATGTAAATAACTTCAAGCGTTGTAGATATTTTAATTAGTTAACGTCGCATGGCACATTTGATTGATAATCACAACGATTATTTTCTTCGTCAAAATAAAGACCAGGCTGGCACTCAAAAAGATATGGATACCAATTAGAGCAAATGTAAAACGTTGTGCAGTCTGTTGGATTTTTAAAGTTTCCATCAGCTACAGGGCAAATGAAATTAGATGGAATTGATGTCGTGGATTTTTCACTGGTTGTTGACTGTTCAGTTCCTACAGATGACTGTTCAGTTGATGTCGTTGACTCTTTTGTAATTATTGACGAACTCTCGGTTGTAATGTCTGATTCGTCTGTTGTTATTGACGAGCTAAAAGTTGTTGTGTCTATAATTTCTTGTGTGCCATCCGTTAAACCTTCAGAAACAGTTGATGTGCTAACATCCGTTAAACCAGGAACAGTTGATGTGTCATCATTTGTAAAACCAGGAACAGTTGATGTGTCATCATTTGTAAAACCAGGAACTCCATCACCATTTGTAGTCTGCTCCGATTTACCATTTGTTGATTCATCTCCTTCAAAGGTTGATGATCTATCAGAGCTACTCTCCGTCGTATCTGTTTCATTTTTATTGGAACCACCCTCAGTGGTATGACTGCTTAAAGTGCTGGTTTGTACCGTCTTGGTAGGTGTAATTGGTGGAGTCTTAAAATCAGTTGTTGAGGAACTCAATTCACTCTGTGATGAAGTGATTGTTGTTAATTGTGATATTGTAGTTAAATCTTCCAAATTAGAGGTCCTAGTTATTTCTGTGGCGTTAGCAGATACTCCAAAAGTTGAACGATCAGGTGTGACTGGAGGCGTCGGAATTTCGCTAGTTGTCGTTCTGCTCGTAGTAGATTTAGAAATGGTTGGTTTATTTGTTTTGCTTGTTGTTTCTGGTTGTGAAGCTTTATTTTGAAAATTGAAATGTGTATATAGAATTATTGTAATAAGCAGAATGATTCAGGAGTGTGGAGGTTAAAGGTGAACCCCCTTTTTGAAAAAATTTCTTCAATTTGCTAAGGTTTTTTGGAAATAAATCACAAAACCCCCTAAATTTTCACATTGTTACAAAAAAAAATTTCAAATCCTCCGTTCGAAAAATTTCTGCATACGCCCCTGGGATGATTTAATTGAAATTAGTTTTTTTAACTTACTTGTTTCTGACATTTCTGGCTCAGTTATGGTTGATGGTGTTTCAGTAACTAAATTTATTTTTTTAAATTAAAATTTCGAAAATGAGAAAATTATTTTAACCTAAACTCACCAGAAATTGTTGATGTTGATTCCTCTGAAGTTATAAATTCCTCTGTTGTTGTTACTCCCTCTGTTATAGCTGCAATGAAAAAATTTTAGTAAAAATATCAGTAAGCTTTTGTAAACAATTTTATTAAACTTGTTATTTCGACTATCTCCGTTGTAGAAATCGATGGGGATGTTTCTTCAGGCTCCGTTGTAATAATTGAAGGTGAAGTTTCTCCAGGTCTAGGTGAGACTGTTGTCGTTTCGACAGGATTTGGATCAAAAATCTGTTTTAGCAATGAAAATTAGAATTTTGAAAATAATTTAGTCTTTAAATTCTTACGTCATTTATAATAGCATCATATCCTAGTTTTATTAATGGAAACTTTATTGTATTGCAATAGCCAGCTAAAAGTAAAAGATACAAAATTAATCATGATCAAGAAGTTTTCAATTAGTTTTTTTCATACAGAAGTCATCATAATCCAAAGCAGCATAATTGATTCCGACAAGATTATTATCAATCACTAAGTGTATCTTTGCTAAAACGGACAGCTCATCATCATATCCAACCCATTGGTCTTCATCATAAACAGCATAAGGTGCAAAATGTGTTGAACTCCAATGACCTTCCCAAGTTGTTTCATCTTGTTTTAAATTATAACAGATTTCAGAATATGGAATAATATTTATTCGCTTTTCATTGATTTGAGGTGAAAAGGCGCTAGTTCTTCCAAGTCCACTTATAGCTGAATCTATACCATTGTCAACAGGATCTAATAATGTGAAGCTTCTTCCATAAGTTGATATTCCTAATGTTAATTTTTCAGTTGGGACATTTCTTGAGCGCCAACTAGACACAATAGAGACAGCATTCCATTCAGCACCAGGATTTCTATCAGTTTGATTTTTACGGTATGGAGAATGAAAAGCTGTAGCTGTATCAGCTATATATCCACGTAAGTCAAAAGAATTGAGGTTAATAAAATCAACATGGCCGATAATATTTGGAATGTCATAAGATCTGTCAATGTCTTCATTTCTTGGTGCTACAGAAATTGATAGAATTTTTTGGGATGTTAAAACTCTTCTTAATGTTGAAATGAAACCTGCGAAATTTGCTTTATCATTTTGATTTCCACTTAGCCCAGGCCATTGCCAATCAATATCACATCCATCAAATCCACTATAGGTGTCCAGAAAACTTTTGATCTTGTTAGCTAAATTATCTCGACCGGTTGGTGTTGAAGTTATTACTGATGGATTTGTTGATCCTGATAGAAGTTTAATAAAATGAATTAAGCCAGACATTCTGTAAGTCTGGGAATATCAATGCACTTATCCTTACCCCAACTTGGACCACCAACTCCTATTAACAGCTTTACGTTAGGATTTCTTGCTTTTAAGTTTAAAAACTCTGCAGTTTTGTCCTCATCTAAACATGAATGAAAATAATTTTTTTAGTGTATTTACGGAAGTGATAATATGCTCTAATATCTTCATTGTGTATTTTTCATCAAAACAGAGACAAAACACTTTAAAAATTGACATCAAAACAACTTATCTTTATGACAATGATTAAAACCTTAAAATAAAATATGCCTACTTTGTGGTGACCAGAAAAGTATTAAGCCTTGAGTATACCAGATGTTTCTGTAAATGATATGAGTACAAAGTGTTGGATCAATATCGGATGCCTTAAAATTTCCTCGAAGACCGTCATGTATGTCTGACTGTAAAAAATTTGAGAAAAAATAGAATAATAAATAATAATAATAATAATTAATAAAATTTTTTTAAAAGAGTGAAAATTTCAGAAGAAAGCAAGAGCATAGCCAAGTAAGTCCGATAGTATTAGGACCCTCCACTAATTTTATAGCTTTTTATGGCAATTTAAGTCTTAGTGAGTTAAACCTTTTTTTATTTAAATTTATTTCAAGAAAAGTCTCGAAAATTAAATTTTTTCAATTCAATTACAATTGCTCATTTTTTTTTCATTTTTACACTAAAATTGGAAATCGTTCCTCAAATTTATATCTTTTTTGATATTTTTTCTTAATTTTCGTCAAAATACGTTGAGAAATATAATACAATCTTACTTACATCTGAGTTCCAATAGCACACAACTTTCTCTAAAAATAGTTAAAAATAAAATTTTACTATTAGAAGACATTCAACATTTAGTGCAGTCCAGTGTTGCCCATTTTTTTGAGCCACGGTACACTAGGATAAATTTAAAAATTTTTTGTTGCTTCACTTTTTTTGTTGTCTTTTTGACCTTTTTTTTAAAAAAAATCGCAGAACACCTGGGTATTTGCTATGGCACACAGTTTGGACAACACTTCACTATAGTGATTCTCAAGTTGTGTTTGAAATATTATTAAAAAGATGTGCGTTGAAATTAAAAAAAAAATCCAAAACAAATTTTCAGAAATTTGAAATTTTTAAAAATCTAAAAATTTCAAAAACTTGTTAATAATACAATCAGATCACTAAAATTTTGGTTAAGTAACATTTTTCATTGTCAAATCTTCAAAATGGCGGACTTATTGTAGCAAAACTACTTGGGAAATGAAGTTTATGTAACACTATTCTTACTTTGTTGTGCTAAAGATAAATAAATGGTGCCCAAAATTAGAAAATAATGCAAAAGCATTTCTCTTATTTTCACTTTTTTCACTCTTTAAAAAAAATTCCAACTTTGTCCTGAAAGTTTTATTATTTTTTATTCTTAACTTTTTTTTCTTTTTCTACGATTGTTCAAAAAGTTCACTGCTAACTAAAAGAATTATTAACTTACACGCATTTATAAAGCAAACGATAAGCTTCGATAAGAAAGCTATTAAAGCTGAATAAAGATTAATCGATAATATGATAGTTGTGATTACTTCAAGTGTTGAAATTAATACTCGGAATTATCTGATTTTTTGATCTACCGCTTTTGGAGGAAATAACTCAATTCTGACAACAAATTAATGACACTTGAAAATTTAGTGTAAATATTTCACGTGCTATTTAAGCAATGCTTTAAATACCCAACAGAAAAAATTGGAAATTATTTAAAATTCAAAATATTTAAATATTTTAAAATTAAATAAAAGGTATATTAAGAGTAAAATTCCCAATTTAAAAATTTCGGCGGAAGGAGGTGGACTGGACCTATTATATCCTTTGGAATAAAAATGAATCAATTTTCATTAGTTATTAAGGTAAATAGGAAATTGTCTTAAAAGGAAAGTGAAAATTTATTGCTGATAAGATGACCAAAAAAAGTTTTTGATCAAATTTTATTTTTCTAAAATTTCTCATTGAAAATTAATAAAAATGTAAACTGTGAATTTTCGTTTAAAAAAATGTTTTAATTAAATTAAATGAAATAAAAATAAAACTGACTCTTCTTTTCTTAATGCTAAGCAATATCTTAGCAACTCATAATTTAAAATGCTTCATTCAGCTAGACATTGCATTCGACATTACATGGAAAGTTACAAAAATTATTAGCTTCATCAAAATATAAACCAAATGGACATTCAAAAATAAAATTTAACGAGTTAATGCACATGAAAAATTTTGAGCAATCATATGGATATCGAAACATTCCATTGGCCTTTGGACATTGAAGAACTGGTGCAATTGTAGTTGTTGTAGTATCAATATTTGGAGTGGTTGTTGATAAAGGATTTGGTGGAAGAATCTAAAAGTTAGAATAATTACCGTTAAATTCATATTTATTTGAAAATTTTAAATCTTTAAATCCCTTACATCATTAACCATTGCATCGTATCCCATTCTTATTAGAGGAAATTTGGGTCCACTACATTGAGCAGCTGAATTTTAGAAAAATTATTAAAAAATTATAATTTTTAAAAACAAATTAAAATCTTACAGAAATCGTCACGATCAATAGTAGCATAATTGAGTCCACCAAGATTATTTTCAAGTGCTAAATGAATTTTAGTTCTAATAACTTGCAAGTCATCAAATCCAACCCATTGATTTGCATTGAACACAGCAAATGGTGCAAATTGAGCTGAATTCCAGAAATAATTCCATCTAGGATTTGTTAATATATTAAAGCAGATTTCCATATATGGAATGATGTTAATATTGTCTAATGAATATTCACTCTTTAGCCCAATACCATCGACAGGTGCTCCAACTCCTGTTTGTGTGATATCTGATAATGTGAAACTTCGTCCGTATGTTGGAATACCTAACGTTAATTTATCTGCAGGAACTCCATGACTCAGCCAGTTTGCCACAACTGATATTGCATTCCATTCACCTTCTTTTGTTTGATCGTTCAATGCCTTACGATATGGAGAATGGAAAGCTGTGAAATTTTCGCCCACTAATCCATGGAAATTGTATGTATTTAAATTTATAAAATCAACATGTTGAATAATTCCTGAGATATTATAAGACTTATCGATATCTTCCTGCCTTGATGCTACAGAAATTGATAGAATCTTGCTTGCTCCTAATACACTTTTCAAATCTTTTAATAGTGAAACATAATTAGCTTTATCATTTACTGATGAACCAGTTCCTTGACCAGGCCATTGCCAATCTAAATCGCATCCATCAAATCCATAATCATTAATAAAATTCTTTACATTTTGTGAAAAATCAATTCGTGCTGTTGGATTGGCTGCAATTTGTGATGGATATTGTGTTCCTTGACGAGGTCCACCCACACCGACCAATAATTTAACATTCGGATTATGATTTTTCAGATTTATAAATGCAATAACATCCTCTAAATAAAATAATATGAAACATAATATTTGAAATTTTTAATAGCCTTATTAATTATTAAATTAATTGTCGCATTAGCTAGGAGAAGTGATTGGGTGACAAATTGGTGTAGAATTTTGTTTTCAAAAAATTACAATTTTCTTGAGTATTTAGTATCTAAATTGTATAAAAATTCAGAGTGAATTAAATTAGGGCTTTAAACCAAAAAATTGACTCAAATTTGCTTAAATACGACTGGAAAATATTGTCACTCCTCCTTCAACGATCCTGATATTATTCACTGATATTATTTAATAATTATTTACCTTCATTGTAATCTTCAAAAATTTTAAAAACTGCTGTAAATCGTATATATGCGTAGATTATATGAGTGCAAACTTTTGGATCAATGTCTTTTACTCCAAACATTCCCTTAAGTCCTTCATTTCTAACAGACTAATGAATATAAAAATTTAATAATTTTTTTTTATAAAGTGCAGAAAATTAAATACTTACGAATGAGTTCCAATAGCAAACAACTTTTTCTGTAAATTACAAAAAATGTTAAAATTTTTGTTGAATAATAGACACTATGAAATTTATTTCAAAAAACATGTCAATTCATTGAGGAGATTATTGTCAAAAGAAAGCTGTGAGCTATCTTTCTAGTAAACATTACTAAAAAATCGACTATTGAATAGAATCTAATATAATTGAGTAGCACTTTCGCCCACAAAAAATATTTTGGTTCTTTAAATTAACATTTATTGATTCTTACTTTTATTTCCTTTTGCTAATGACATATAACATATCACTATAATTAAAATGAATAAAATCTTCATATTGTAGTTGATTTTTTGCAAAAAATTCTTTTATCTTTTACAAAAAATCCTCAATATTTGAACTTAACTTTTCTCTTTTTAGTAATTGACTGAATATTGACATGATTTTGACTATGTACTTTTATACGCATCAAATGAGTTGTTATCAAAACTGTGAGTTATAAAAATCCAGTTCAATTTAGAATTTAAATCATATAATCGGCAAGACATGAAAGTGGTTTTTATGGAATGTCCAATCAATGTCATAATCGTTTCCATTAATAAAATTGAAATAAAAAGTTTTTTGTTTTAGTTACAATAAATTTTTATAATCTTTATTATTCCACAATCTAGAGGACTTTTACTAAAATGCAGATAAATTGCTGATAAATCAAAATTTAAAGTTGAAAATGCAGCTTGATTAAGGACACTCAATCGAGGACCCAATGTACCAGAATTTACCTACTTAATTTAATTTAAAATGATATACGCTGGATTTAAGCAGTGGAAAAGTAGGTTCGATCCCAGGGAATGTCTAATCGGATTTGGGTACTTTTTCACTGTTCTAGCCACATTACTCGGTTTGTATGTAGTCAGTACACACAGATTGTGGTTAGGTACATTTCATTGACGCTGGAAATAATTTTCTATGAAGCATTGAAATACCATATAACGTTGAAATGGCATATAACTATATATCTGCATATTAATTACATTTTTAGTTTTTTTTGTATCAATATTTTATCTGCATTTTATCTGTAAATATCAATCAAATTTAATTGATTGAATCACTAAAAAATTGTTGAATAATAAAGATTTTAAAAATTTATTGTATCTGATACAAAAAATTTTTATTTCCATTTTTAATGAAAACGATTATGACATTTATTGGACATTCCATAAAAACCACTTTCATGACTTGTCAGATTTTTTAAATAGAGCATTTTAGTGTCGACAAAATAGGGAAAATGTACCTCAAAAACCCAAACAAGTTGAAAAAATAGAGGTTAGTCCAAGAACATGCTACTTGTAGGTCCGTCTTATTCCTATTATAATTAGGATTTTATGAATATTTTAAAATGATCTTTCATGCCCGCTTAAGATTTTGCAGTATTTTTTTGGTAGATTTTTTAAGGACCTCTGAGTGTAGCAGGGGGAATGGATGAATATAGTCGAACACCTGAAAATTTTTAAACCAACAAAGTTTTGAACTAAAACTAGTTAAATTTTAAGGTGTAATCGTTAGCGAGCCGTTTGCAATAATTTTATTTCTAAGTTTTAAAATATTTTATTTCCAGATAGTTATTTCAGAATTTCAATAACACTTAAATATAAATAAATTAAATAATTCATAAAATATTGTTTAAAAAGGTATTTAGCATTTTAAATTTAATTGATGATCACAATTATTGTTCAGTTCATCATAATATTTATCATAGTTGCAGTAGAATTTATAAGGAACATTGTTAACACAAACAATGTATGAACTACAAATATTAAATATAGAAAAAAAGATTTACGAGATTTACTAAATAATCGAACCTAACATGTTCTTTTTATTGTTTTATTAAAAAGTATTAACTAAGCAGTGAAGAAGCAGCCCTGGCTTAGAGATATGCTGACCATCTGCTTGGTTTTTCAGAAGACTCTCCTCTATTTTTATAATTTGTAATCTATTTCTGAAAATACGTCGCTTTACAGCTAGAGAAGATGGACTTCCGTTCCGAAACCAAAAAAAAACACCGACACAAAAAATTTACTCAAACAGAGGACATTTTGATAGAAAATTTTTTGTCCTCGAGTTTTTCTAAAAATATCTGGTCACCCTACTTAGAGGTCAAGGTGTCAATTTTCCATACAAACTACTTGATTTCGATCCAAGTGAATATCTAGTCAGATTCGAATGCTTTTTCATGGTTCTAGCCATATAACTTGGTTTGAGTGTACTTTTCGCACATTAATACAATGTATCAAGTCACAATTTATTTACACTGGGTCGTACAAAGGTCCAAGGTTGGGAAAAAGCTACTTTCTTCTATAATAAAACCTTCAGAACAAAAAAAATGTAATAAATGCTTAACAACCATTTTATCTAACTCAAAAATGTATTAAAAATCTGGAAAATTCAAACAAAGAAGAAAAAAATGAATAATAATGTTTAATGCTTTGATAGTTTATCAAACTATAATTTTTAACTAAAAAATTCTAAAAAATAGTTATTTCTAAATATCAAACATAAAAAGTTTTTGATCAAATTTTAATTTTCTAAAATTTCTCATTGAAAATTAATAAAAATGTAAACTGTGAATTTTCGTTTAAAAAAATGTTTTAATTAAATGTAATAAAATAAAAATAAAACTGACTCTTCTTTTCTTAATGCTAAGCAATATCTTAGCAACTCCTAATTTAAAATGCTTCATTCAGCTATACATTGCATTCGACATTACATGGAAAGTTACAAAAATTATTAGCTTCATCAAAATATAAACCATATGGACATTCGAAAAGAAAATTTAACGAGTTAATGCACATGAAAAATTTTGAGCAATCATATGGATATCGAAACATTCCATTGGCCTTTGGACATTGAAGAATTGGTGCAATTGTAGTTGTTGTAGTATCAATATTTGGTGTTGAGGTTGGTACAGTCACTAATGAAGTTCCTAAAGGATTTTCTGGAATAATCTACAAAAATATGTTCAACAGTTTTAAATTTTTTTCATAATTTTCAAAAAAAGGTTACTTACTCCATTAATGAGAGCATCATATCCCATTTTTACTAGTGGAAACTTAGATCCACCACATTGGCCAGCTAAACAATTAGAACAATATATAATAAGTTGGAATTTTAAGAGATTTAAAAACATTGAAATCTTACAGAAATCGTCACGGTCAATAGTAGCATAATTGAGTCCACCAAGATTATTTTCAAGTGCTAAATGAATTTTAGTTCTAATAACTTGCAAGTCATCAAATCCAACCCATTGATTTGCACTGAACACAGCAAATGGTGCAAATTGAGCTGAATTCCAGAAATAATTCCATCTAGGATTTGTTAATATATTAAAGCAGATTTCCATATATGGAATGATGTTAATATTGTCTGTTGAATATTCACTCTTTAGCCCAATACCATCGACAGGTGCTCCAACTCCTGTTTGCGTGATATCTGATAATGTGAAACTTCTCCCGTACGTTGGAATACCTAACGTTAATTTATCTGCAGGAACTCCATGATTCAGCCAGTTTGCCACAACCGAATCTGCATTCCATTCACCTTGTTTTGTTTGATCGTTCAATGCCTTACGGTATGGAGAATGGAAAGCAGTGATATTTTCGCCTTCTATTCCATGGAAATTGTATGTATTTAAATTTATAAAATCAACATGTTGAATAATTCCTGAGATATTATAAGACTTATCGATATCTTCCTGTCTTGATGCAACTGAAATTGATAGAATCTTGCTTGCTCCTAATGCACTCTTCAAATCTTTTAATAGATACACATAATTAGCTTTATCATTTACTGATGAACCAGTTCCTTGCCCAGGCCATTGCCAATCTAAATCGCATCCATCAAATCCATAATCAACGATAAATGTCTTCAACTTTTGACTAAAATTGTCACGATCTGTTGCAGTAGATGAAATTTTTGATGGAATTTGAGTTCCTTGACGTGGTCCACCCACACCGATCAATAATTTTACATTCGGATTATGATTTTTTAGATTTATAAATGCAATAACATCCTCTAAATAAAATAATATGAAACATAATATTTGAAAGTTTTAATCAACTTACTTGTTAATTATTAATAGGGTGATTTCTTGATAATGAGCTTCTTTACTCGGTATTTTTGATTTCGCAATAATTTTTGATTAGATTAAATTTGATTTTTGACTAGAATTATTTATGCGTAATTTGCTCCAAATGGTTTTTAGTTCAGATCGATAGCTTAATCTAGTCAAAAGTTATTGAGAAATCAAAAATACCGAGTAAAGGGGCTCATTTTCAAGGAATCGCCGTATTATTTAATTAACTGGCGCGCTGCTAGGAGAAGTGATTGAAGGACCAATTGGTGTAGATTTTTGTTTCAAATTTGCTTAAATACGACTGTAAAATATTGTCACTCCTCCTTCAACGATCCTAGTTACACTGATGTTATTTAATATTTAATTACCTTCAATATAGTCTGGAAAAATTGCAACACTTGACATTAAACGTATGTATGCGTAGATTATATGAGTGCATATGTTTGGATCAATGTCTTTAACTTCAAACATTCCCTTGAGTCCTTCATTTCTAACAGACTAATGAATATAAAAATTTAATAATTTTTTTATAAAGTGCAGAAAATTAAATACTTACAAATGCGTTCCAATAGCAAACAACTTTTTCTGTAAATTACAAAAAATGTTAAAAAATTTGTTGAATAATAGAAACTATGAAATTTATTTCAAAAAACATGTCAATTCATTGAGGAGATTATTGTCAAAAGAAAGCTGTGAGCTATCTTTCTAGTAAACACTACTCAAAAATCGATTATTGAATAGAATCTAATATAATCGAGTAGCACTTCCGCCCACAAAAAATATTTTGGTTCTTTAAATTAACATTTATTAATTCTTACTTTCATTTCCTTTTGCTAATGACATATAACATATCACTATAATTAAAATGAATAAAATCTTCATATTGTAGTTGATTTTTTGCAAAAAAATTTTTTTTTTTCTTTTACAAAAAATCCTCAATATTTGAACTTAACTTTTCTCTTTTTAGTAATTGACTGAATATTGGCATGGTTTTGACTATGTACTTTTATACGCACCAAATGAGTTGTTATCAAAACTGTGAGTTATAAAAATCCAGTTCAATTTAGAATTTAAATCATATAATCGGCAAGACATGAAAGTGGTTTTTATGGAATGTCCAATCAATGTCATAATCGTTTCCATTAATAAAATTGAAATAAAAAGTTTTTTGTTTTAGTTACAATAAATTTTTATAATCTTTATTATTCCACAATCTAGAGGACTTTTACTAAAATGCAGATAAATTGCTGATAAATCAAAATTTAAAATTGAAAATGCAGCTTGATTAAGGACACTCAATCGAGGACCCAATGTACCAGAATTTACCTACTTAATTTAATTTAAAATGATATACGCTGGATTTAAGCAGTGGAAAAGTTGGTTCGATCCCAGGGAATGCCTAATCGGATTTGGGTACTTTTTCATTGTTCTAGCCACATTACTCGGTGTGTATGTAGTCATTACACACAGATTGTGGTAAGGTACATTTCATTGACGCTGGAAATAATTTTCTATGAAGCATTGAAATGTCATATAATGTTGAAATGACATATAACTATATATCTGCATATTAATTACATTTTTAGTTTTTTTTGTATCAGTATTTTATCTGCATTTTATCTGTAAATATCAATCAAATTTGATTGATTGAATCACTAAAAAAATTATTGAATAATAAAGATTTTAAAAATTTATTGTATCTGAAACAAAAATTTTTTTTCCATTTTTTAATGGAAACGATTATGACATTTATTGGACAATCCATAAAAACCACTTTCATGACTTGTCAGATTTTTTTAAATAGAGCATTTTAGTGTCGACAAAATAGGGAAAATGTGCCTCAAAAACCCAAACAAGTTGAAAAAAATAGAGGTTAGTCCAAGAACATGCTACTTGTAGGTCCGTCTTATTCCTATTATAATTAGGATTTTATGAATTTTTTAAAATGATCTTTCATGCCCGCTTAAGATTTTGCAGTATTTTTTGGTAGATTTTTTATGGACTTCTGAGTGTAGCAGGGGGAATGGATGAATATAGTCGAGCACCTGAAAATTTTTAAACCAATGAAGTTTTGAACTAAAAATAGTTAAACCTTAAGGTGTAACCGTTAGCGAGCCTTTTCCAATAGTTTTATTTCTAAGTTTTAAAATATTTTATTTCCAGATAGTTATTTCAGAATTTCAATAGCACTTAAATATAAATAAATTAAATAATTCATAAAATATTGTTTAAAAAGGTATTTAGCATTTTAAATTTAGTTGATGATCACAATTATTGTCCAGTTCATCATAATATTTATCATAATTGCAGTAGAATTTATAAGGAACATTGCTAACACAAACAATGTATGAACTACAGTCATCAGGGTTTTTAAACTTTCCATTTTCTTCAGGACATGCAAATGATTTTTCAACAGGATATTCTGCTGACCTTTTAGCTTTGCTTTTTCCAGGCGTGACTGGAGGTGTTGGAATATTATATGGAGTCGTTCTAGAGGAAGTGGTCTGAATTACAGTTGTGCTTGGATTGCTTGAAGTTTCCTGAATAATCTCAGTTGTTTCTTGAATGTCCCTCTGAGTAGATTGCGAGTTTTGTGTAGTTCTCAAATTACCATTTGGTGTGACTGGTGGTGTTGGGTATACTATAGATGTTGTACTTGATAGTTTTTTCGTCGTCGTGATTTCTCTAGTAGATAATATTTCTTCAGTCGTCATAGGAGATAATATTTCGGCTTCAGTAGTCAAAATTGATGTCGAAACAAGGTTATTAGGTGTTATTGGTGGTGTTGGATTCTCGCTGGTTGTAGTCCGTATGGTACTGGTTCTTGTTCTTGTCGTTTTTGGAACTGTGACCTTTTTGGTTGTTGTGAATGCTAAAAAATAACAAATTATGATTTTAATAAAAGTTTTTGAGTTTTTAACAAGATTTTGAATCTCACTAGTCGAAGTTGTTGGTAAAATTGTTGTCTCAGTTGTGATTGGCTCAGTTATCGTGATCATTTCAGTTGTTATAGGCTCAGTTGTCGTGATTAATTCAGTTGTTATAGGCTCAGTTGTCGTGATTTTATCATCAGTATCTGGATCTTTACTGACAGGTGTTGTAGATATCGGAATTGTAGATGTCGAGCTTGTAGATGTCGAGCTTGTAGATGTCGAGCTTGTAGATGTCGAGCTTGTAGATGTCGAGCTTGTAGATGTCGAGCTTGTAGATGTCGAGCTTGTAGATGTCGAGCTTGTAGATGTTGAGCTTGTAGATGTCGAACTTGTAGATGTCGAGCTTGTAGATGTAGATTTTGGAGTGGTTGTTGATAAAGGATTTGGTGGAAGAATCTAAAAGTTAGAATAATTACCGTTAAATATTATATTTATTTGAAAATTTTAAATCTTTAAATCCCTTACATCATTAACCATTGCATCGTATCCCATTCTTATTAGAGGAAATTTGGGTCCACTACATTGAGCAGCTGAATTTTAGAAAAATTATTAAAAAATTATAATTTTTAAAAACAAATTAAAATCTTACAGAAATCGTCACGATCAATAGTAGCATAATTGAGTCCACCAAGATTATTTTCAAGTGCTAAATGAATTTTAGTTCTAATAACTTGCAAGTCATCAAATCCAACCCATTGATTTGCACTGAATACAGCATATGGTGCAAATTGAGCTGAATTCCAGAAATAATTCCATCTAGGATTTGTTAATATATTAAAGCATATTTCCATATATGGAATGATGTTAATATTGTCTAATGAATATTCACTCTTTAGCCCAATACCATCGACAGGTGCTCCAACTCCTGTTTGTGTGATATCTGATAATGTGAAACTTCGTCCGTATGTTGGAATACCTAACGTTAATTTATCTGCAGGAACTCCATGACTCAGCCAGTTTGCCACAACTGATATTGCATTCCATTCACCTTCTTTTGTTTGATCGTTCAATGCCTTACGATATGGAGAATGGAAAGCTGTGAAATTTTCGCCCACTAATCCATGGAAATTGTATGTATTTAAATTTATAAAATCAACATGTTGAATAATTCCTGAGATGTCATAGGACTTTTCAATGTCTTCCTGTCTTGATGCTACAGAAATGGAGAAAATCTTGCTTGCTCCTAATGCACTCCTCAAATTTTGTAATAACGAGACATAAGTAACTTTATCATTTACTGAGCCTTCTCCTTGAGCAGGCCATTGCCAATCTAAATCACATCCATCAAATCCATAATCGTCAATAAATTTCTTTACTTTTTGTGAAAATTCAGTTGTTGCTGTTGGATTGGCTGCAATTGTTGACAAAATTTGTGATCCTTGACGTGGCCCTCCGACACCAAGAAGCAGTTTTACATTCGGATTTTGATCTTTCAGATTTATAAATGCAATAACATCCTCTAAATAAAATAATTAAAAAATATAATTTCGATTACAAGTTTTACTATTAAATACGATCAGAACACTTTCTCATGACCGCTGGGTGGAAAAAAATTATTAAAAAATCATCCAACCCTAAGTTGAATTTTATTGCATTAAAATTAAAATTACCTTCAATGTAATCTACAAAAATTATGCCAGACTGCATAAATCTTATATATGCGAAGATTATATGAGTGCATATTTTTGGATCAATGTCTTTTACTCCAAACATTCCCTTAAGTCCTTCATTTCTAGCAGACTAATGAATATAAAAATTTAATATTTTTTTTAATAATTTGCAGAAAATTAAATACTTACGAATGAGTTCCAATAGCAAACAACTTTTTCTGTAAAGACAAAAAATAAATTTTCAAAATAAGTAAATAAGTAAGCTATTTATGACTAACAGACGTGATTAAAGCACTTCAATTGATGATGTTTTTTGTTGTCTACATTTATCAAAATTTATTCCCATAAAAATTATTTTTCGAGTATTTCAAGCACTTAAACTCAAATCAGTCATTCCTTTTCTTCTTCTTTTTGTGTTCTGAAAAAAATTTTCTCGTGCCGTTATACAAAGTTTTAATTGAAAAACACAGGATGAAGAAAAGCAAAAGTTTTGAAATTTAAAATTAATTTTTCCTGCTTTTATCGATGGCACAGGAGCACTTGAACTTAGTTTTCTTTCACATTTTCGTCAGGTTAATTATTCATTGAGCATAATTAAGTTTTCTGTGGAATTTGCTTTTGTGGATAATTTTTTTTATCATGATTAATTATTTTCGTAAGAAATCAGAAATTGAATGGCAAAATTAATTATAAAATATTTTATTGCATGCCATTCTCTTTAATATTTTAATAGTTTTCTAAGAAAAATTGCATTTAATTTTTATTGATTCACATGAAATGGGGTTTGGTACAAAATGTAATTAAAAGTGATAACACAATCCATAATTCAATAACTTTAACAACATCATTGGAATAATTAAAAGCTCCTCGCACTCTTATCAATCATTGAAATACTCAGAAATACTTGAAATTCCTTTTGAGTTATATAATAAATTTTTAGTTCAGTTTTTCACTAAAATCTTCAAATTTTTTAATTAATATTTATAAATCGTCTATATTTTGACAAATTAGCTTTAGACCTTGAACACTGCTACTAACTTTAGAAAGTTTTTTGCTTAAATTTAACATATTTCATAATTTTGACACACATCTGAAATTCTTTAATCACGTTTCTTCTATAATATTCTAATAGTTGGCATATTTTTGAAATAAAAAAATTCACTGCACATGGCTTTTTTTCATACTCGAGATTAAGCCTAAAAAGGTCTAAAAATCTTAGCTTAACATGATATATTAAAACCTTTCACGGATCCTGGGGTCGGTTTCTTGGGTATTCCCTAGAGTATATCCTTGCCATACTAGAGAAAATAGCTTGGGTATACCCTAGGGAATATTTGAGAAAGCTCAGAATTTTCTCCAAATATTTAAGAATTTGAGGAATCACGTGAGGAAAATTTTAATTTTTTTCTTGCTAATAAAAATTACAAAATTAACACTGCACAATTTTAATATCATAAGTAAATCCAAAATGTTCTGATAATTTGAGAATTCAAACTCAAAAACTTATTAATTTTGGTTCTTCTGCAACTTAGACTTTTTTCAGCAAAATAATAATTGTTTTAATTTAATATTTTTTTAACATACTTCCACTTCCTGCTATTAGCGGAACGGCACATAAAAATGCACAGATAATAAGTAGAGTCCTCATTTTTCACTTAATTTTTGAACATTAATTTTTTACTTCCAGTCTTTTGTTCTGTAATTTCTTTCTGCTCACAATAAAAAAAAATTATTTTTTCACTTCACTTTTCTTATTTCCAATATTTGTTCAAAAAGTTTTTCAATCAACTAATTGGATTATAGCCAAAGGCAAGCACTTATATAGACAATCAATTGCTTCGGCAAAACAACCGATGAACTGTTATCAAAGTGTAATTAAAAACTTATCAAAATCCAATTCAGTTTCGAGATTATGAGTGCTGAATTATAAGTGTTATGCGTCGGCAAATATGAAATGTGCTGATAATGAGGTTGGGATAAAGAGCGATTCGCAAAATATTCAATAAAATGATGTCATTACTTCCGTTTTGATGTTGTTTATGTGAGATAAGGGATTGTGATGTCGTGAGGATTGTGCAGACAAAACTCTCGTAATCGACAACTATTGAGAGAATGGTTTCTCGAGGGAATCGTATCCACGTTCTCACAAAACAGTTTTACAGATATTTAGTCTGCTACCTACTCGTATATATCTGGGGCCTATTTCTAGAGCTACCTTGGGTATCCAATCTATCCTTCTCTAGGGTGTTATCCTAGGTTACTCTAAGGTACCCGGGGTAGGGTAAGGTACACCTGGTATCCTTAGAAACCTTCCCTTCTAAAAATTGGACGTCATTTGTGAACGACCGTTAAGTAAAGTAACAAAACACAATCAAAAATTGCATTATATCAAATAATGAATTATAAGGAGCAGTGCTCTCACCAACTCTCTACAACATCTTCACACAAGATATTGTACGAGAGACAACGGAAAACATCGCGCTCTTTGCAGATGATACAGCGTTGTATCATTCTTCAGAAAATTCAGCAGATGTAGTGACACACCTTCAACACACAGGAAGAAGAGTCCAACAATACATGGACAAATGGAAGATAAATCTAAACAAACAGAAGACTCAAGCCTTATTCATCACAAACAGATACTCCAGGCAACTTCCAAGAAACAACATCAAATTTCTCAACGAAAACATCAAGTGGGAAAACGAAGCAAAATATTTGGGAATGGTCATCGACAAGAGAGTGACTCTAAAGCAGCATGTGGAGTACGTGAGTGACAGAGCTCACACTGCACTCAGATTGCTGTATCCGCTAATCAGCAGAAATTCACATCTCGACGTTCGTAACAAACTTCTCATCTACAAGCTAGCCATCAGACCGATCTTCACGTACGGTTGTCCAGCTTTTGAAAGCATGGCAAAAACTCATCTTCAAAAACTTCAAGTTTTGCAAAACAAATTCCTGAGAATCGTTCTCAACAAATCAAGATATGAAAAGATCAAAGATCTACACACAGAAGCAAAAGTACCCTCCATCGAGGAGTACGTCAGAAAATTGCAAGCGAATTTCAACATTCGTCTTGCAGCACAAAATTCTGAATAAAGCAAAAACAGTTCAAATCTAAAAACCAAAACTAAGTGACGAAAAGACTTCAAGTCTGGTTCCTTAAAAATCAACCTCAAGAACATGTATTTTAAATTTTTTGTACATACTTAACATACAGAAATAAAATATTATTATTTAAAAAAAAAAAAAAATAATGAATTATAATTCCATTTAAAAAATCAAAAAATGTAGGTTTTGTTTCAAGTGGAGTAAATCTCTTATCTTTATTGCTTAACAGGAATAATCAATTTAGCACACAATAAGTGTAAAAAAATATTCTGGTAATGATTTACCAGTAAAAGTTGTCAATATATTTTATTATCAATCATCAGATTATTTACTACCACAATTTCCTCAATAATTATGATAAACTGTGACATGTACAATGTCATCATAAAATTTTTAATAGTTTTATTTTCAATCATCGAGATAAGCCAATTATGTTATCGATCATATTGGTTGTTTGATAACCAGAAAAAGTCATAACAAAGTTTATTGTTTGACAAGTATTAAAAATAATATGTGACTCATTTTCTGATTATCAATCAACATAAAACTGATAAGGAAAGGAAATAATAAAATAGGAAGGAAATCAGCACTTTTTTTCTCGAGTAATCTACTTCTCTTTTAATTGCGTGGTAGTTGATTCGGGATAGGAAACTTAATCTTGCAATTTAATGAATTATATTCACTTGGAGTCAATCTACAAGTTCTTCAAAGTTGCAAACCTTTTGAAAGTCAATCTCATCAATGAAGCTATGAAAAAGCACATGAAAACTTGTCGTGTGATAATATTGATTGATTAACTTTCCGAACTATCTGACATTTGATTTTACAAGCATGTTTTACATTTAGTGATCAGATATATGTGTTAGAAATACTGTCAAAAATTATATTGAAAGTTCTTACAACTTATCATTCTGTACTATAGAATTGATATAGTGACAGTGACAGTGGATTTTCACCCCCCTTCCTTGAGAAAAATTGGTCCAAACAAAAATTTTTAGAAAAGTTTTAGAATAATTTTTGGTGCTTGGGGTCTAAGGGTGTATCTAGGATTTTTTGGGGAGAAGTAGGGTTCGAATTATGGCTTTTTTGGATATCTTTTCCAATCATGACCTTTTCTAGATCCCCAATTTTTGTCCCTTTAAAATGCTTTTGTTACGAGCTTATCCTTCCCTTTCCTTCAAACCTCAAAACCTGAAAGTAGAAAATTTAATGGTGTCTGTACGCAACTGTATGTTATCGAAAGCTCTCATAAAATTGGATTAAGATTACTTACATGTAGAACACACATAAATGAAACATCTTGAATCAATGTCTAATCAATTTTCTGCTGATGAGAAAATCATTAAAGAATATGGGGAATGAAAAATGTCACGGCGGCTCAATCTGTATTTTGATTCCCAGTGAAAACTCGGTTGTTCGCTCTTGTTAATTATATTTATTTGTTGGAACAATGTTTTGGGAATAAAATTTCCTAAGAAAAATACAAAAATGTGAATATTTGGCTAAAATAAACTAAATTTTTGTCACTTACAAACAGTCTAGCCGTCGAGAAACTAATGTGACATAAACAAGCTTCTGGTTTACAATTGATCAGCTTAACTATAATAATAATTGGCGCAATTAATCTCAGAATTTTATCATTATGGGAAATTAATTTTACCTGATGTGTAAAACCTTTCAAAATACTTTCTGGATTGAATTGGATCAATGTGGATGACTTAAAAACTAGAACTAAAGTAAATCCACGTGAAAAACTAACTTTTATACTTTAATTATATTCATTTACCAGAAAATATGTGAAACTATTTTTTCCCGCGCCTTCTGTTTCTTGAAACTTTCCAAAAAATCTCAAATTCACTAAAAATAGACCAAATCTCATGAGATCTTTGTTCAAACTTAGTCAATTGTTTTGTTTGTGTTACATTTAGACTACTTTCGATGATTTTTCCAGTTTAAATCGCTCAGAAACTTAATTAAATAACTTTTCACGTTTTTCGCACACAAAAAATACACATAAAAGGACACGATTAGTTTTTTTTCGAGAAAAGAGAATTTGAATTTGAAAAAATCGTTAAAATTTGAATTTCAAAAATACGTTAAAAACAATTAGTGCTTAATATTTAAATTAATTTATGCTGTGTGGATCTCTGTCGATGACAAAAAAGCTTCTTTAACTGCTCATATTGCAAAAGGTAAGGAGCCGTTCACTTATTACGTTCACTTTTCAGGGGGGGGGGGGGGGGTATGATTTTACAAAAGAAAAGAAAAATAACTTTTTTCATAAAAAATTTGTGACAAGGTGGGAGGGGTCTAAGAATTTGTATTTTTGCGTAACGAAATAAATAAAAGGCCCTTAAAGTATTTTTGCAGTTAATTTGGAGTGAGAAACGTAACATTAAAACAGTAACCGCTGACATACAGCAAATATCCTCATCATCATTGCAATAAACTTTTTCATGGATTTTTTTTTCTTAAAACTGTGACTTTCGTTCGTTTTTAGCGTACAGGATTAAGAGATTTCATGAAATTAGTTTTGAAACATTCCCCTGAGGATGTTTCAAAAATAAGCGAAAAAATATAAAAGAAATTTTTTTCTCACACAAGCGGAATGAAAAATAAAAATGAAGAAAATTTTTATTATAAAATACGTTTAGTAGTATAAATTTTATACAAAGCAAGTCAGAAAGCAAATTTAATACGATGTATTAAATTTTTTCGTGAAGTTTATTTTTCAGGAAAATGGGAAAATAGCCGTAATTTGTCTTGCATTGTTGAGGCATATGAAATAATTTTTTTGTGGATCCATTGGGGTGCAGTCTTGACCCCCTTGACAGGGGCGTATCTAGGTTTTTAATTTAATTTAATTAAATTTTTTAATTCTGGAGCTCTAAATTTTAAAAAATTTACACTAATCAAATTTTGCTGCTTAAATGCGTTTCAGGTAATCAAAATCATTGAAAATGTTCCAACTTTTCCTTCATTTATTTGTCGCTGTGAAATAAAAGAAGGAAAAATGCTTAAGGATATGAAAGCGTCTTAGCGACAATTTACTTTTAAATTTTATTATTGTTGAATTTTCCTTTGTTACTTCTCATTGCTACTTCAACTTATTTTATGCCATTTCTACAAAATTTCCTCTCGCAAATTAAATGCAATGAAATTCATCATCATTCAATTGAATGTGAGCCTGTAAATGGCATCAATGATGAAAGAAGAAACGAAATAAATTAAAATTCTCGTTCTTTTTTTGCTGACTCGATGTTTTATTTTATTTCACGTTGTTTAATGAGAAACAGAAGAGCTTTCAATTTCTGACATTTTCATGTTTTTCTCCATTTTCATTCCTTTTGAAATTAATGTCATTAACGAGTAATGAAAAAGGTTAAGAGACATTTTATTTTTGCTAATGAGAAGCCTTCAGCATTGAGAATGCTTTTAAAAGTGAAAAATAAATGCGATGCTGAGACTGATGGCATTTTCATAGTTGAATTGTTAAGCAATGAGAAGAAGCAAATAGAAGAGGAAAATAATTATAATATTAAAAGAACGCTGCTTTTATATGCGGTGTTTGCGTTAAATTAATAAACAAGAAAGATGATAATGCAAGCATGCAAACGAATAAATCTACAGAGCATCGAATTAGTGAAAGAGATAGGAAATCAAGGGTTGGATAAGAACAATTTTTGGAATATTAATCTGTTGAGTTGAGAAAGTTCTGGATTAAAAATCTATGGCAAGCCTATTAATAGTGTTCATTTCATTATACCTACCAAAAAGTTCCTTTTAAGACTATCTTCCTGAAAAAATCTCATCCTACAAAAACCACTTTAAAGCAGGTAAGGAAATTCGCATAATTAATGCAAAAAGTGACCGCAAGCACTTTTTAATGAAAAACAGATTCAAGACTAATTTAAAAACATTTTCATTAAGAACGTGTTCACCCAAATGAGACATACATTCACCAAAAGAACCCCATCAAAACAACAAAAAAATGAAGACATCTTCCAACGCAGAATTTTCTAATTAACGAAAAAGGCAGAAAAAGCTTTTTTTGTTTTTTTGTTCTTTTTTCAATATTCAGAAGCATTTCATCCCTTGGAAGAAATAAAATTAAATATAATGAGAAGGAAGTTATCATATTTTTCATATCTGTTTCACATTCAATTACTCATTTTTGAAGCCTTTGATGAACAAGAAATTCATTCTTTTGTAGCTTTGTCGGAGTGTCATTTTGAAGATTATTCCATCTGATTAGTAGGAGGGGTGTATCCAAACAAAATTCCAAGGGGGGACGGACGGAAGGGGATTTGGAATTTTCTAAGAAAAACATTACCAAATTGAAAAAATTTTCTGAGTAGTAACTAATTTTAGACTGTTGTCATGTCGAGTCTTAACCCGATCGGCACACATTGAAATGTTGTCGAGGCGGCGCCCTGATGGCGACGTGGTGGCAGTATACTTAGAACCAAGCGGCCGCCACAGAGCAATGGCAGGCACTTGGCCGCCACATGGCTCAAATGTTGCCATTGGCGGCCGCTTGGTTCTAAGTATACTGCCACCACGTCGCCATCAGGGCACCGCCTCGACAACATTCACTGTGTGCCGATCGGGTAAGCTTATAGATCTCTTTGTCGGTTAACAGTAATCAGGTACCCACTACTTCACCATGATACTAAATAATTTTCGTTTGATTCTAGCTTGAATAATTCCAGCTATCAATGAAATATTCTAGAGATAATTATGAGCAAAGTGTGGAGAAACTCTTGAAACCTAACAAAATGCGCATTTGCATCACAATGAATAGAAAGTTCCCCACAACTCTGCTTTTATCTCTCACTAAAAAAATGTGGGAGACGAAAAACATTTCTAATTACTATAATTAAAAACACAGCAGAAATGTAAAAAGCATTCAGAAAAAGGCGAAAAATTCATAAAAGTTGCCATAGTGACATGATAAGGAACGATTATATCCCATTACGAAATGAATATTTCCTTCATTTTTTATTGAAAGACAAAGACATAAAATAAATTGAAACTGCGAATGATAAACATAATTTGGAATGTCTTTATCTATTACCGCAAAACATACCTTTTGAATGCTTGTCATTTAATCACGTTTCATGTTTCTATCTAATCGGCAAGCAGTTCATGGCACTGCGTATTCTACATTCAAGTGTGCAATAAACAACACAAAAGACCTCATTTTATTATTGAAATAAAAAGAAGCAAGAAAATTTGACATAAATTTGTCATGTGTATAACGATTTAACATTGGAAAAATATTTCCTACCACGATAACAATAAACGGAAATTCCACCCTGCGTACTAAATGCTGAAATGAGATTTCACTTTATTATTTCTTTATTAACTTTCATTTTTTTTATGCTGTATGTAATTAAACAATGTCGAGAACATAAAATTTTACGAAACTTCCTCGTTCTCCCCTTTAATGCTTTACATCCTTACGCCGGTATTTGAATTTAAAGAATGGTTAACGGAGAAAGAATTTACATGCAACATGGAGCGGTAAAAAATATATAGATATACATTATCTAATAAACAAGATCTTTTGTAATCTCTTTTGTTCTAAATATTACTAATGCATAAGCTTCATAGTATTCTTTATTTGTCTGTGCCTTTTATTGCTTTGGCCTATATTTTTTTTTGGAGATGATTTGGTGAATGTTTCCAATTATTTTAGGGGTGAGGAATCTATTTGCATATTGTGACCTTTTTAAGGAACAAGATTTTATCAGTGGACGTTTTAAGCAAATAGTAAAGCCTCGAGTTCTTTTGTGCCCCAATTTGCAACTGTTTTGAGATATATTCATGAATGTTTGTATAGGAATTGGAAAATTAGTAATTTGTGTACTGTATTTCTCTGAATGCCTTAAGAATTATTACTGGGGTTGAGCTGGATAACATAATTATTAAAGTTTTCATCCACAAGTAATATAAAGAATGGTAGTAAGTTTTTTAAAGACCCCTCCGACCATTGGTAGAAAGTTTTTGTTGTTAAATGCTTACAAACATATTTTTTGGAGCGGACTTGGAATAGATTTTAGTTTTTTCAAATGGAGTTGTAATTTCTGGAAAACACATGATGGTTGTGTCGACACACTAGTATTCCCCGTGAGCATAGTTTGAGTATTACTGGCCTAGAAGCAGCTAAATGCTCATAATGAGACTACAAAAAAAGTATTTTTTCTGCCGAGCATCTAGAATATTTAGACGTAGCACTTGTGCATCGTAGATTATAACGTGAGCACCAGGGACGTATCCAGAAAATTTTTTTGGAAGTGGTTTTTGAAGCATGACCTGTTTTTGGATATCTTTTCGAATCAGAACATTTTTTTGTCAGGCTGGTATTGGTTTCTCAAAAAAAATAGGGGGGGGGTGTGACCCCCAAATCCCTCTGGATACACCCCTGGTGAGCACCACTACCCCATATAATAAAATATCAGATTAAAATCGAGTCCAGTCTTTCAGAATTCAGAGTATGGTATTAAAAGTTTCCATCAAAATTGAAGGGAATCCGTTCTAGTGAACGAACTTTCTTGTGTGTGTTTGAGAGAGAAAAAAATGAAGAAATAACTGTAAGGAAAATTTTCACCCCCATATATTATTTTCGTGCTTTCTGTCTCTCACATATACAAACAGTACAAAACAGCAGCACCACACAGCACAGTTAAGAAGATGAAGAAGGGATTGTTTAAATGTGTACACAACGGAAAAATCTCTTTCAGATGAAGTAAACATTTAAGATAAAGATGATGAAAAGTTTCTTTGGTTTTCATGGAAAGGAAAGAAGCATTTTTCTTTATTACCTTCAAGCAGTGAAAATTAAATCATTTCAGTTCTCTTTATTTGTCTATCATTCCTCTCCTTCCACCCAAACTCTTACCAAACCTCCCCGAGATATTTTCTTCCTTTTTACTTATTAAACTTAAATATTCCTAATTTATTATTCAATATTTCATAACTTCTGTTCTTACAATATGAAAAATACTGTAAATGACGAGTCCCTTGTGAGCAATTTTTCAAATTGTAAACCGCATTTGAGAAATATTTCCGCAAGCATTATTAGTGGTGATTTACGCAGTCATTTGTGAAAGATATGATATGATTTTTGAGTTTTCTAATTAAATTTTGTTGATTGGATTTGAAGGTTTAAGGGAGGATGATTTTCATAGTTATTTGCTTTGTACTTAGTTGAATTAATGTTATTGAAAACATCTCAAGTAATGCAGAGCATCACAAGGTACAAGAATAATATGAATATGAAGGTCAAAACAGTCAAGACCTCCTTTTTAATTCAGCATAAAATATTGCTATAGCAACTTAATCACCAGACCTGGATAATGAACAACAATAACATTTCTAACCCCAAGAATATTCTCTAAAATTCTTAAAAACTCTCCCCTTTCATCTCCAATAAATTTCCTTCCATTTCCTCCTTACACCATTGTCTAAAAAGAATTACTCTCTGTTTAGATTTCACATCATCAACACCTTAATTTGTCTATGAAGCTCCATTTTGCTGTTACTCGTATAAAAAGGCAGAGGATGAGAAAACAAAAATTAGGGAAATCTCATTTTAAGGCATAACTAAGTATAGTATGATAAAATACTGCTAATTATTATATAAATTTAAATGAATTTTCTTTAAAATGTCAGGTAGAAAGGGAGCTAGATGAGGGAAGTTTTGAGAGTATTTAAGAAGCTAATGATGATGTTGTATGCCATAATAAGCCTCTTCATATTCACATGTACTCAGACAAGAACGAGTATTTTTTCATGGTACACGAATCCTTTTAGAGAGCTTTATATTGACGATTTTGTGACTTTACTAGAGTTAACTTATATTGTGTCTGACTGAGTGAAGCTTGATTTGATGAAAATCCTGCGTGGTGCTGCATCAAGCCATTGTATGCCGGAATGAGCAGTTAGAATTCGCTAATATGCAATTTGACGTTTGAAAAATGCGCTGCTATGTCCATGAAATCTGTTGAAATTTTTAACTAATTTTGAAAAATATCGTAATGAGGGTAGGAATGAAGAAGGAAAACATCAACATTTTAAGAAGTGTACTTGATATACAGCCCGCAATATAGTCTTAATTTCCTAAAACAATTTATTCATAGACTTGAAAAATATTCAAGGCGAAAAAGTTTTAAAGGTTCAAGTGAGTTTCTTAAAAAAAGGAAGAAAATTTTACTTTACCAAAATTTATTTGCCCATTCATGTGTAAGATTCTATCATCTTTGTAATATGTCGTAGCTGCATAAAAGAAGAAATTCTAAAGGTAGAGAATTCTTGACACATGCCAAAAAACGGTAGACTAACGTAAACCTTTATTGCCTAAATCTATACGAATATATAAATTTCATGAAGCAAATACACATCATTTGCTTTTCACCGACACATTTCCGTGACTAGCATTATCGATTTTTCATATTTTACTCTCCTTTCGTTGCCTTTTCTTGTTGGCATATTATGTATGTACGATGCATTTTTCCGCAACGAGCGAGGAGAGTTGAAAGCAATTTTTGGAATTTTTTATAACTAAAGTTTTTGTTTAAAAAAATTTTTCCTTCATAACGAACCAATTTTTTTATTCATTCTTTGTTTGTTTTTATTATATTTTGATATTCACATTTTTAAAAAGAGAACTTTCAATATGTTTCCGGTAAAGTTGCCTTTCATTTTGTCTTGACATCTGGAAGGTGTTAAAAAATGAATTTAAAATCAATTCAGTTAAATAAAAAAGTTGTTTCAAAAAGAAGATTCTAACACTCTGGATTAATCCCGAAAAATCCAAAAAAATATCCTTGAACTTCATCGTATAATATCTCAAAAGTTCTAATGGACTAATGGCTCAGGAATTTCTCAGGACCCCTTAATTCTAATTTAGAAACATAAAAATTATTTTTCTAAAAATTACTAAATATAATAAAATAATTGAGCACTAACTTAATACTAATTCATTCATTTTTTATCTGAAATTCTAAATAATTGCCCTAAATGCAGCTTTGAATAATTTCCTAAGAAAATTCACTGAGGGAATCCCCATCGACTTTTGTACTTGCATTATTTCAACCCCTAAAAAAATTTTATTCATAAAAATTCTTTCAATCTTTAAGTTTATATTATGTTTGCATGGGAAACGCGCCACATTAATATATAGGTAATGACGACTATGCATATTTTCATATAAATACATAAAGGTTATTCACCTTTAAATTCCAAGGATATTCATTACAAAGAAAACAACAGTAGTACCAAGATCGTAAAAAAGAATAAAATATGCATAGAAGTATATAAAAATAATAAGGAAGTTAGGGAGAACTTTTTATATCTCAATTTGAAATGCAAAAAAATTTTTTTCGTTGTTCGATTCTACATGAGTCAAATATGGGAGATTGCATGCTCATACAGAAATAAAAACATAAGAAGAAATATTGAGTAAAAATGAAAAAGTCATAGCAAAAAGGAAGTTAAATGTCGCGTTTTCCTATTGGAGAAGTTCGAAATGTTCAATATGTGCCAAATAAAAATTCAGGAATTGATGTCATTTAATTTGAATCTTAAATGAACAAAGCTATTGACAGATCAATTATTTTACCTGACTTGAGGTGTATCCAGAAATTTTTAAAGAAAAGCTTCAATTTTTTGTATTGACAGAAAAATTTAGCGGAATTTGAAAAAAGAAACAAATTTTTTCGTTAAGTAGAATTTTCCCCCATGACTATGTCTCTTATCTGAGAGCTTTTTGTATTTTTTCAAAATTTAGACAACTTTTACAAATCCAACACGAGAGAATCACGCTAAAAAGCATTGAAATAAATATAATTTTTTTTATCAAAATATAAATAACTTTGTGACAGATTTTTCATGACTTTGCAATATTTTTCTTGCTTTTATATTCTCCTTATGTTTAATGCTTAATACAAACTCTTTTGCTGTTCATTGTAACAAGTTTTATAAGCAATATGATTTAGAAAATAAAAAAATGTACTTGTGGGGTCGTTTTTAAATGAGGTATAATTTTTAAACCCGTCCAATTCTTTGTCACAGAAGAAGATCTTATGAGAGGGGCACACAAAATTTTTTTTTCTCTAAAAAATTTATTTTCCCTTTACTTATCTTAAATTATACTTTTTATTAAGTACTATGAATTTCTAAATAGAAGGCACGTGCCTCCAATAGTCCCCTCCCCTGGCTACGCCCCGTCTCTCCCATCTTAAAAGTTGGACGTAATTTGTGAACGATCCTCATACTTCTTTATTTTAAATTGACTGCATTTGCGAATAATAAGTAATGGAATTTATGAAGGAAATGATTATTTTTTCTATTCCATTACATTGCATGGCATGGCATGATGGAATGATTGAAGTTACAGGAAATGTCTTGAAACTATAAACATTGTGGAAGTTGGATAAATAGATTGGAGTGAATGTAAAGAAAATAAGGAATAAAAATATTGGAGGAAGTCGTGAGTGTATTTATTTGTATGTATGAAAATATGGGAATAAATATGAGGGGGGAAGAAAAATGTCATGTTTAAGGTTAACTAGGGAAGAATTAATGTTCAAGCTTGTGCTGCTTTTTTGCTTTAAGTTAAACATATGAAAGTTTCGATTTATTGAATTTATAAATAGCTTATTCATGATTTCTATTGAGAAGCAATTGAGTTAAGCTTTTTGATGTAAACCGTCTCAAAGACTTGGTTCAAAGAAGGATTTTTCGATTATCATCCTCATTTTGTTGATGCTACCCAGCTACTCAGAAATAATAATTTAACCTTGAAGTCTTAGCATTGCAGCAACAATTTTTTCATCAGCATTATTAATATGAATTCGTTATCCTTAAACCAACAAAAATTTTGACCATAAAAGTCCTTCCGAGATTTTTTTGATTGAATACCAAATTTTTCTCGTTATATTTTCGTGATGACAAACAACATCCCAAGTTAGTCTCCTATCAACAACCATCAAAGACATGAATTTAATTTTATTTATTTAAAATGTATAGCAGACTCTTAATTTAGCTACAAACGTCCCCTTTTCCATTTGCAGATATGATTAAAAATTCATGTGAAGTTGTAAAAATTCATCCCCAAAAAACAACAATATATTATTCTAGGTCACATAGAAAGTTTAATTTATTACAGAAATTATCAACTAAAAGATGCCCCACATTTTTCAGCACAGCCATTAAAGATTTCTTCTCGTTTTTCTACATTTCAAAATAATTTTTCTCATTTCTCTTTTGTCCTACATTAAAGAAAAAGGCAGGAAACTTTACTTCTTCCCATTTCAGCCCCTCATTTGAAAACTGAAACTTTTACATTAAATTTCATTTCTTCCTTCACTTCCTCCCTCTCTAAATCAATATCATTTGCATCTTCTCCATTTTCGTTTACATTCTTGTGAGTGTGGAATGAGCTTTAAGAGCAGATATAAAATTTCAAAACCACATTAAATGTATTATGGAACATGGAATTGTTGTCACTTAATGGTACACATTATTTTGAATTAGAACTGAAACTAAGAGGTTTTAAAAAGGAAATTATTGAAGATTGAAGGCAATTGGTTTAATAGTTTTGTGGTTTGGTTAAGTGTCGCAGCTAAAAATTTCGAATAGAATGACAAAAATGTTTTTTTAGTACAGAAACTATAGTCAAAGCTGATAGACTCATCAGAATATTTTAAAAATGTACAATTTTTAAAATTATTAAAAAAATTATTTAGGTTTTGACTCAGTGGCCTACCCAGCAATTTTATGGGGTTGAAGAACACATTGAAGAAAATTTCCATCGAGTGAGGTGTTTTGACACCCCAGCTACGCTCTTGCCTTGACCAAAATAATTGTATAACCTTCTCATCCCCAGGATACCAGTGGCGTATCAAAAAATTTGGTGGAACTTCGTTTCTTTTTCTAAAAGTGGGCATTCTCAAAAAATCGTCCTCTCCTTGCTATACCATTACACGCCTGTTTTAGTTGCTTCAGTCCAAAATCATTACTAATAAATACAAAAATTCTAATTACGAATGAAATAAAATTCTAAATAAAGATTATCAGTCCATAAAAAAATACATCACAAATAAAATAAAATTAAATATTCACAGGAAAAGTAAATCATTTACTTATTCATTCATCCTCATATAAATTCATTATTTACAAATACTTTATGCACGACTTACCGCATTGCAGAAGAGTAGTTAAAATGAAAAATAATAAAAAAGTATATCCATGTGGAAAGCACATTTAACCCAGTTTGTCGGGAGTGTTGAAAAGTAATAAAAGTGAGTGCACAAGTTGGGAAGTTCTCAGAAGTTTTTGAGGTCTCATAATTTTATAAAAATAAACAAAAACAGGCTCTGAGTTTGGAGTATTCTGTTTAAGACATAATTTTCTTAATTTCACAAAAATATCAAGCACACTGGTTCACTGATTCTGAAAATCGTAACAGAAACTCATTAGCTTCAGCCATAAAGGTGTTATTTTGTGCGTAATTTGTGTCTGAATTCATTTCCTTTGCTTAAATAAAATCAAGTTTTATAGCGCCACCTCAAAATGTATATAGCATGTCATATAACTTTTGATAATTCAAAATGGACTGAATATAGCAGTCAGTGGGACATAATAAATATTCATACACACAATATGAATAAAATGTTGGCTATAATAAAATGAAAAGTTATGAAATGTAATTTTTCAGTTTCAAACTAACTTAATTTTTCATGCATGGAATGGGAAGCACTTTTGTGGCAACCTAAAAAAAGCACTACAGCCATGCATCTCAATGTAAAGTGCAGACAACTTTCTCTCTCATTCAAACACCATATAGATATAAAGGATAAGTGTCACAACAATATAAGTGCATAAAAATTTATTTTTATGAATAGATGTGTGTGCTGCTCTTCAAGTATATTATTCTCACCTGTTTCACCATTATTTTTTATGGACTTTCATTTACCATTGCCACTTATGTGTTTGGCTTTAAAGCGACTGTAAAGTGTAATTAAAAGCTCCTTTTTTGCTGCTGCTATCCTCAACATATGATGCCCATATACGTAGCATACATTGTTATGATATATGTTATAGCATGAACTCATGAGAATTTATTTATGTAGGTGTGTGTTTGCGGTTGTCACACAGGAAATGAGGAAAAGAAAAAAAGTAGAAGAATGGGATATAAAAAAAATTTCATGATGTTAAAACTTTTTTTTCGGTTTGAGATAACGTGCGAATGGATCCCACTGAACAAGAGACACTTGACTTAACAATGTAACATACTCTCATAAAAAAAGATGAGTAAAGAGAGTTTGCTATAGATTATGTGACATCGATAGGAATACATACTTTTATCGGATCACAAATGCTTTACGTCAGAGATGTGTGTGTCTTTTGTCTTTCGTAGCGACAGAAATTGACAACTTTTTATTAAAATTTCTCATGTTCCAAAAACAAACTTCCAACCCTGTGACAATGCTGCCATTTCCAGCAACTTGACAATGATGTTAAACAGCGTGCGAATTTGATGAATTTTAAGTGCGCGACAACAGCTGCATGTTATAGTTCTTTATGATCTCTCTTTGCCTTTCTTCATTTGAGTCACTGTTTCTATGGTTTGTGCTGTTGAAAAAATAGTTTTCTGGTAGTTAAAAGCAGAAGTTTAATTTAATTTTATTATAGCGTAAATTGGCAACTTTAAGCAGTAAACTCTGCAGTTAGCAAATACTTTGTTTTGATGTCAGGAATTATTAGATTATTTTGGGTATCATTTATAAATGATGTTTTTCAAAAATTGATTGTTAAGCTAAATTTCTTTTATCTCAAAATTTTTATTTTATTTTATTTACCTTCAGGGTCATATCCAGGATTTATTTTATGAAGGAAAGGGGGGAGGGGTTCCAAATGATGACCTTTATTTTGAATATATTTTGAAATCTTGACCTTTTTCTTAAAAACTAGGGGATATTGACCCCAAAAGCCACCCCTAGATACGCTCCCGTCTTAAATGATGGTCATCATAAGTAAATGACCCCAAGTTTAATCTCTTAACAAACAAAACCAGCAAAGTTTCAGTTCGATCAACTCTAGAATTTTCTATAAAACTGAAAAAAACGTGCGATAGACAAAATCTCTGTTACATGAAAATTAATTCACAGTTTCCTTCCGAAAGATTGACTTTATGGGACACGAAAAAAAAATATTTCTTCTGAGTCGTTAACTTTTTAACATTATGAAAAGAAGAATTCTCTAAAAATCAATCAATCAAATTTTTTTCCTTGTTTATCTAAATTACATTAGTCCCATCACATTTTCCTTTTCCTACTTTTTTTTCGCATGTAGCAGCAATGTGAGCAAAAAAGATTCATGTTTTTCTGCGGGGTTACATCATTAACGTCATTTCTGGGCTTCTATGTTCACATCCACATTTAATGTTTCGTAAATAATTGAAAGACATTCAATTTCATTTTTTTGTGTGCTTTTTTCTCTCATTTTGGTTGACATCAGTTAAAGGAGGAGAGGAATTTAAAAATTACATGAAAAAGTTTTTGGGAAAGAATTTTTGTGCATTGTTGTTTTCGGGTTTGTTTTCTTTTCCTTTAAATTTTTTAGAAGACAAATGGTGGGTGATTGGAAAAGTTTAAGTATTTCAGCTGGAAATTAGAAAGTTTCTCATTGTTTTACATCTAAAAGTTTATTTTTGAGAAATTGATTTATTTTATTGTTCGGAGTTGGTACTGAGAAGGGTCGACACTTTGTAACAAAATATGAATTTTTTTAAGGAAGTCCAAAATTTGTTTTCGTTCTTAAACTCATATTTTTGTACTTGTTGTTAATTTTGACGGTACATGAATGATTAAAATATAAATTAGAGCTTCGGAAAAAAAATTTACAAGTAAAAATTTTTTCAGGAAGGAGGGAGAGGGGGGCTTCTTCTTATCATAGGTAAACGACCTCTAAACTAAAATTTGTTGAAAAAGAAAATGAAAAAATTGAAGAAAAATCTACACGAATTTTTTCTACAGGATCCAGAAGCATATCTAAGATTGGGATATCTTTTTTGACGTGTTTCAGACTAGTATTGATTTTCAAAAAATAGGAGGGGGGGTGAGTTGAAGGCCCTTTGGTTACGCCCCTGAAGGGATCTATTGACGAGCGAAAAAACAATAGATTATGTAACTAAAACTGTACCAAAGATAAATTTAAGGATTAAAAACTTTTCTCACAATAATGTTGATGTTTCTTTTAATTCGTTATTTTGAACCGATTAAAATTTATGTTAACCACAAACTTTTAACAATGAAAAATTTTCCTAAGCATTCCTTGTTCCTTAAGTCCCAATCAAGTGTCTTTTCTTTAGTTTTTACTCTTCTTTCTTTACATCTCTTAGAAAAAATCTAAACCATTGAACTTTTGGGCGCCCATAAGTCATTCAAAAGCCATAAAAAATTAAGAAATAAAGAATATTTTTTATTATAAGGAATTTTCCAATCTAACTTTTTGCTATTTCCTAAAATCCATTTTACGACAAAATCTCATGAAAATGAAAAAAATGCAATTTAAGACGATAAAAAAGAGGAAGAAAATTCTTACCAGAAGTGAACAAACTTTACCAATACAATTTAAATTCTTAAATCTTGTATATTTATCATGCTCTACAATTTTTTTGCTTCCTTTATATTTCAAACAAAATTATAAAAAAAAACTTCCTTAATTGCAAAGTATAGTTTAATCGTGAGTCACGTAGTTTGAAGTTGTCACAACTTTTATTTCTCTTTTTTCATTTTCTCCATTTGGTTTCATTGCATATAAAAAAGAAGGAAGTTTGCAGAGACAAATTTCTAGACATTATTATTTGCAAAGAGAAGTGCATGAAATTTATAGCAAGTAAGGAAATTCAAATTTAAAAAATTATTGTAATCTTGGATGCGCTGAGAATTTTTAAGATATTATGTCAAATTTTATTTTTTGAGTTTTTTTTGGAATTTTTAATTTTTTTCTTAGCATTCGATGGATTCCGTTTACTTCATGATGTTAATGAAAGTGTGTGCATCACAAAAAATGTTCTCACGTGGACACCATGTGGCTGTCACTCGTCTGAAATAAAAAATTGTGTCAATCGAGTAGAGTGACCCTGATGGGTATTAAACCTACATACTTACAAAAGAAAGGGCTGTATGTTTCTGGCTTATCGTCTTGCCTCATTATCGTGGCTTGCCATCTCTACATTTTCTAGGATTATCCAGGATTTTCATGAAATTTTGTGGCCCACCCTCCTATTGTTCGACATATTAAATTCTATTCTGCTCCTACATCACCTCCTTCATGTTAGCTATCAAAAACTGCTATGCACAACGAAATTTACACAATAAATAAAAAAAAAAAGCTTCACAAAAACTCATATTTGATCAAATATTCGCTAATTAAACTTTATTTTAAAAACGTTCAAGTCAAACTTTTCATTTATTTTGCACTGCATATTTTTGTAACAGAAGAGCATTAATGAATTTCCATAAAATTTTCATTTTACTTTTATGAGCTTGATATGACAGTCTCGTCATATCATGATCATGATGTGAAAAGTAGAAAGCTTTTCTCTAAACGTTATGCATGTACGTCTGTGAAGCAATAGACACGATATCACTTGACATCCAATTTATTTTTTGTGTTAATGAAAAACTGAATGAGGATTGTCGAGAGTGAGGAAGTATATATGTGTATTTGTTATTAGGTTCATGGTCTGCTGAAGTTGTTATATACAACAAATATCTGTGCCTTATATTTTCTCTTTAAATCTACATGTTATAAATTTTCTACCTAACATTGCAATATTTGCGACGAAAATGCAGATACGGCTAGATGAAACGATAAAATGCGCAATTTTTGCAAATTTCCACTTCAGAAATTCCTGTACATGCATTGAAAACACTTTTTTACTCGGGGTGAATACGTATTTTTATTGCTTGTTTGTTTCGCATATAAAACTTTTTATTCTATCTATTTTCAGCGCTCTTTTGAGTCACATATGTATTTTTGTTATCAGACTGGTGCTATTGTACAATAGACAACATTCACATTGTATATTTACTGATTTATTGAGCCTGATAACGGAGAAGACGAAAAAATGTATGTGGTAGGTATACAAGTGCAAATAATCAAACGAAATGTCTCTCAACTTCGTTGGGATCAATATGTCAATATTATCAAATATTCTACATCTTGTTGATAATTTTCAGAATGTGTATGTTGTAACGAGGCTTTCTAAATAAAAACATTTGTTAATTTTAACGACATACAAGAACTTTAACAGCAACACTTCGTCGTAAGCACGGGAATTATTTTGTGCAGCTATGGCATTTAACAAGATATTCCTTAATTTATGTTCCCTATTTTAGGTGGAACTTAAGAAAGGGTACAATGGTACAATATTATAATTAAGGTTGGGCTGTTCATAAATGACGTCACGCAAAAATGAGATTTTTAGACCCTCCTTCTCCTCTGTTTCACAAAATTTTCATACAAAAAAGTTCCTTTTTCACATATAGCCAGACGCCCTATCTTCCAGTAATTGCACGTCATTTATGAACAACCCCATACAATAAAAAGCATTCCGTCCAAATCTGTTGCTGGCTCTGTCACTAGAATTGAGTTCAAATCTAACTGTGGACTGATCTGACATTCTTTCATTCATATGAAAGCTTTATGTGAAGTTGGAAAGCCAAATGTAATCCAAATGCTTCTTTGTGTCACTTGGGAATGAATTAGCCCCAACAACATGACACCAAGGACTACATTTCACTCTCTTCTCATTTATAGATTATTTGCAACGCCTTCTCGTCTGTCCACAATTACTTGACTTACATTTTCATACCACTTAGGAATATTTGTCTGACTTTTAATATCATGCCTATCAAACTAGCTTTCTTCTACCATTCATAAGTCCAAAATCACATTTATGCCTTACAGTCTGACAGAATCTAATCCTATTATTCTAAAAATATCCATAACGATATGTAGGTAGAATGGAAATATGAAGGACATGAATGTTGAAAAATGATTCTGATGTCATTTACACTAATTAAGGAAAGATTGTTTTCTTCATTTCGTCTGTCGACAGTAGGAACATTTTATTGATTGCTTTATTTTTGTTTGTGGGCGCTGCCTCATGAAGTGTAAAAATGTTTATTTTTAGAAAGCATAGGAGAATCTTAGACCGATATCATTAACCTCTCGTGACATTTGACCTATATAATGTTTTGTAAAACCCTTAAAACAATAGAATGAAATAAAATGCTACCCGATTTATATCAGCATAGTCTGATGGAGCGTACACAAATAAACATGTCAGTTCTATACATGAAATTGTATGATAAAGGGACATCCAATCTCTTATCGAATATCACATAAATTTTATGCCTTTTTTCTGGTAAAGTCATTGTCTTTTTCTTCTTCCATTAAATTGTGGCTTCAAATGAATAAATTGATGATGTTGAAAAGGGAAGATAAGAAAATCTAGAAGCAATAATCATATAATCATGCCACATAATTGAAACTGAAGTGCTTCAAGTTTCCAAAACAAATTCTCAAAAATTAAATTAATTTTTTAGGTACGTAAAAAACTCTGGTATGTCTTCAAGCAACATGAGACATTTTTTTTAAATATATTGATATGTTGTGCAAATTGTTTATTTTTCATTAAAATATTTCATAGAATTTCAACATCAAAGGCCTTCCATCTTTTATTTATTTTCGAAGCTTCTTATGTATAGAAGCAAATATACACAGCAGATGATAAAAATTGAAGATAAATTGTTATTTTTTAAAAGCTGTACACAGCTTATGATACTCTTTTCATAAAAAATGAAACTCTGTCGAAGAATATTCTAAAAATATTTCTTTTTACTTTATAAGTCGACTTTTACGTCTTTGGATGATTCTCAACCTTGGGATAAGATTTTTTTGGCATGTAAATTAAGTAATAAACATTCAAGCAGACTTAAACACTTTATATATTCTGTACTTTTAGCTTCTTTTGAAAATTTGTAATTCCATCGATTTTTATAAGGAGGGGATCATTCAGTTATGGCATCGAACATTTAGAGGATAGTATGAAGTCATTATTCCTTCTCATATCTTATTTTTGGATAAACCTAATTTCTATACTAGGATATCCCAGTTTCTTTAATCCTACATCTCTCCCTACCCTACCAATGAGGATTCAAGGGGGGGGGGTGGTTTGGGAGTCCACCCTCAAAAAAATTCCTGGTTACGCTCCTCAGAGGATATCCTAGCATTATTCATAGATGTAGAGTTGGAGGGTACATACCAAAAAACCGACCCTTCAACCTTTTAATGATAATTATGTAACAACAAGCAAATCTTAATTGATGAACGTCATTTGTGAATGACTCCCAAAACTCCAAAAAAAATTATCCACATTGTCAAATCACTCAACCCATCAATTCCTTTTTAGCTTAAAGAAGTCAATTTTTACGAAAGTAAATTGTCGTTCAAAAAGGAAGAATATTTCAGGAGGAGGCCTGCATTTTATAGGCATTTCTGTATTACTTACTATCACATCTTCTCCACATATTTTCATTTGCTACCAAAATTAGAAGCTCTCAAAGAGAATTGATTCCATTTTATGACTCAATAAAGCCGTAAGTCTTTTCTCCCCATTCTTATTTCCGTTCACTATTGATGCCTGTAAAAATTTTCTTTTGGATTTCGAGATTGTTTGCATTTTACGTTAGATATGCATGAAAAGACGACATAATATCATGAATGAAGAAAAAGGCTTGGGGAGAAATCACAGAAAGGATAAGCGACGGTTTATGTTGCTATAGCAACAATGTTATTCCTTTTTGCTATTTTTATACTTCACATGAAAGTCCTTTAGGATTTTTTTTTCGTCGGTTACTCAATCATAACCAAAGCGACGAGACGCTCGGTCCTTTATGTGTTTTCTCCTTTTTGCATGTTTAGTTACAGACCACAGATGCTGCAATATTTCGCTTTGAGAATTTGTTAGCAGATTTTACATGGTTTGTGCTTTTTATCCTGATCATACTCAAACAGCCTTTGTTGCTTAATGGTCCGAACATTAATATTTTATTTCTCTAATAGTGAATGATAATTATTTAAATATTTTTTGACCGTTATTTTTTGAATTTTTAAATATTTTTTGACCGTTATTTTTTGAATTTTCAAATACTTTTTGAACGTTATTTTTTGAATTTTTCTGAACTGGATGTATAAGAAAGCATAACTTCAAAATATCCAGAATTTTCAATTTAAATAAATGCGTGTTGTGCACGAATATTCAATGATTTTTTTTATCTCATCATCTTATATTTGCTGCGCTTGGATGAATTTTGAATAGCAAAGTGTGAAGGAAGAGAAATTCTACTTCCTCCATTTACATCTTTTACAATTTAGATTGTTCACCCAAAGTACTAAATGAGGAATAAAAGCTCTCGACCATTATCATCTTCCTTTCCACCTATTTTCCTTTATTCTCCTCATTCTCTCTTCTCATCTTTTTTCCAGTCATTTTACGGACATAAAAATTTGTATATGCCGTATGCTTTACCACCAGTCATTCTCTCCTATATTTTTCTTCTTTTATTTCCGAGTAAAAAAGCATGTCGGGTGGTTTGTGTATGCTCTGTACATACAGGCGCTTTGTAATAAGTGCGAAAAAGATCCCATCTTATTATGCGTAACTTCACAAAATAAAAATTGCTCTCTTTTCACACTCGATATCAAATGGCATTAACCCAGAAAATGAATGAGAGTGAAATAATCAGTGAATAAGAAAAGAAAATCACTTCTGCAAATGATGATTTTTAGAGATGAAATATATACATCGCTTCTTATTACTTACGGAAAATTGAAGTTTCAATTGAAACGTGAATGAATGGGAAAAGTACAAAAGGAAGAAAAAAAATTAAGTTCAAAAGTTTTTCCTTCTCATTTCTTCACCTCCCGCAACCTCACGTTAAAAGCATTCAGAAACTTTTCTTAAAACTTTTTTTTATTTTATTTCCATTCGCATTTGAGAAGGAAAAAAAAACTTTTTAAATAGTTTGAATAATTTACTAGACAAGTTTTTTGTATTGGAAATACTAGAAGTTTTCTTAAGAAATTTTGAGAAGACTTTTCTTCTTGTTCTTGATATTCCTTTGTGTTATTTTAATGGGCTTTCATGTTTCATGTTCAAGCTCTTTTGATACACTATATAAAGTTACTGATTGTTATTCCTCTTAGACCTTGTTCTCATTACATTGTCTGCTTATTAATTTATTTTACCATGCTCTTACATGAATCTTATGGAATCAAGTGTAATTAATCAATTTCTTATTAACTTTTTATGGCTTGTGGGAATTAATTAATTCAATTATTGTCTGAAAAATTATGAACACATTAAGAATGAATTCTTAGTTATTCATTGCAATTTATTGAAAATTTTGTATTAGAAATATTGAAAGTTCAGTAAAGTAGCAAGGATACCAAGCATAAACTCAATAGTTGTTATCCCCCAGGAGCGTATCCAGAAATTTTTTGAGGGAGAGGGTTTGAAATATTTTTGTATGGACAGGAAAATTTGGGAGAATTTATTAGTATTTTTTTCTTAAAAAACCTTAGTAAATTGAAAAGTTCCAAATAAGGGGGTTTGATCCCCAAAACCCCTCCATGAATACCTCTTGTATCTCCCTAATAATAACATTATAATTCAGTGGTTCTCAAACTGTGTGCTACAATATTATTAAAAACGGTTACATCAATATTAGACCTCTTTATCCATGAGTATAGTCATAGATTTTGAGAAATAAATTTTGAAGATTTAAAGATTGAATTGAGAGAACCATCAAAACTGTTTCCAAAATGTTACCAAATTGAAGAAAATGAACCCTATCCTGTCCACTACGTCTCTTTATGGAACGCCTGATTTATGACCCCGGTCGCCACTGATCAAGATTTACCCTAGAATAATCTTTAATTTTGCAACGTTTAATAATTAATTGCTTTATAATAACCTAAGCAATGCCAATAACAACAGTTTCCGGAAAAATGAGTATAATTATATCGAATAATCTAGATAATATCCAGAACTACACCTCAAATCAAGCATTCATTCGAATAAATAATTTCATCTAATTATAATTATTAGGTATAATATTTTTATCACTGCTTCAACCTCCGTATACCATAAAATTGATTAATTTTATTTATTAATAAAGTTCCAAGAAAAAATTTTGTCGACATGTATATACATTGATGGTCATTTATTTGGTATGTCAACAACAGAAACGAGGTAATTAGTGTTTAATAAATAAATGACTTGAGACTTTCTGTTCATGGTCGTTTGACGAATGTTTAACACGAGTCGATTTTTGAAGCTATTTCTAGAACCATCATGCAATCTTATGCACATCAATTTAAATTTTTATCCTTCACAGCAAGAACGGCAATTATATTCCCATGGATAAAATTTGTTTTAATAAAATCAGGCAACATGAAAAAAATAAAATCTGCAAGGATGAACAGGAAACTTTTTGGTCAGTAATCAAAAAAGAGAGGGATTTTCAAGGATGTAGCTGGCAGGAAGAATTTGAACCCCCATCTGCTGCCATTGTTTCCAAGCGACATTGTGCACTTTACAATAGACCAAAAGAGACAGTACAGTAGAAAATTCAATGGGAAACTTTCTCATTGCATAAAGCAACAGAGAATGAAGGAAGAAAAAAAGTGAAAAATTATTCAAACAATTTTTAACTATGATCTAGTGGAAGTTGGAGTTTGCTTCATTATGAACAATATATATGCTCAATAGAATGAGGATTTCGTCTTCATTTATGAAAATTGCGACGAGAGAGGAAAAAAAGTCTAAAGTTAGTGTCAATGAAACATTTAACCGTGAGGCACAGTATAATTGGAATAAAGCTATTGTGTTAATTCTGAAGTAAAAAAGTTACAATGTTGAATTTTTTAATGCATTTCTGAGATCAGAATTTACTCAAATGTGTTCAGTTTTAGAGGCCAGTGAACTCTGCAGATGAAAAGTATCCTACAATTTGCATTTTTGTAGCAAAAAAATATTATTTATGGCTGGTTCTTCTTCAAATAAGAGACAAAATTCTTATAGAATTTTTCAACCTTATGACCTTCCAGGAAAGTATGCAACTGTTACGTAGCCAAAAATTTTTGAGGGAGGGGTTTCTTCATTGAATTTTCACCCATTCACCCCCCTTACCAAGTCACTGGAATACACATTTCTATCACCATGACTTCTTTACACTAAACTTGTCAAACAAAAGATTCGCTTCATCTCCAAAAGATTTAACCCAAAAATAAATAAAATTCTTTACATACTTTCATTGTACATCATTGTGGTGTGTGTCTATTCATTCCATAAAAATAAATGAAGGGGATACATGTATAATTCACGTCATGGTAATTTGTTTTTATGGCAAAAAGCTTTTAATCCCCTTTCGAAATAGGATGTGGGAAGCTTTTTCCTCATACATGCTAAAATAAAAAGAAGTAGATGAGGGAAGAAATTGTTTAAAGCTTTCACTTTTAAATGTACTTGAAAAAGTTTGAATTAATAAAATTTTAATACGTGATAAAATTCCGGGTAGCACATGGAGATTTGCTGTTAAAAGTCAGAGTTTATGACACATGTACTTTTTGGATTAGTGGATGTTTCTTTTGGGTGGGTTGTCTCTTTGTTTGATGGAGTGAAGCAGTTAAAAAATTTAATTTTTCTAAAAGCGCATTTATAAAAATTTTAAAAAGTTATTTTAATAAATTTTGGGTTTTCTTAGAAGTTGAAAAATTTACCACAACCCCCTTGAATATACCTCGACCTGTATATTATTTATTTCTGTAAGTAAAAGTAATGCTAAAATCAGAAAGGTAGGTCTAACCCCCTTGGGTAGGGGTTAAGTCATAAATTTTTCGGTGGGGTTCAACCTCTTTTCAGTACAAATTTCAAATTTCAGTACAAATTTCAATCTCTTGTGGAGTACAGACCCCCCTTTGACGCTCCTTTAGTTCTCTAGCTTCACCTTAGGTCAAAATGTTACCAAAACGCAAATTTTCTTAATCGTTAACAAAAAAACCACAGAAAGAAACTAAAATACATCCTCAAAAAAATATTGTCCTCGGTTGAAAAAAAAATATTTCATCTCAAAAGTCTGACCCTTAACGCCTTCTCGTCCTCGTCATGAGAATTTCCTCACAATTTGTTTCTCGTATGATGCTTAATATAGCCCACATACAGCACAAAAAAAACAATAAAATTTTATTTTTATTACATTCTTTTGGGAGACCACGACAGAAACAATTTTTCGCATCGCTGGGAAAATGATAATAATAACACTGAAATGCGAGAGGGAAAAAGGCATTCAATGGTCTATTTTAAAGTGAAAATTTTCCGACAGTGACAAAAAAAATTCTTCATTCAAACACATTCACTGCTTGTTGGAGCAAAAATTAAACTTTTGTGACACTTTCAGTGAGAATCTAAATTGTTTTTCATCTCACCGAACATTGTTTTATGTAGACTCGACTTTTGTTATTGTTTCTTGGTATTTTTATTGCTAAATGTTGAAAGTGCTTTTCATTTGTCACATTCAATGAATGTCAACAAAAATGAATTACAGAAGATGATAAAATAATTTCTTCTTATTTTTCTTCATCATCTTTTTGTTTGAAAAATATTTACTTTATGAATGACATAAAGCTTCTTTTTGTGTGTGCTCGCTTAACGATAAAAGCTGAATAACAAGGAAATTTCTTGTTTCAACCATTGATTTACTGTATCTTACTATTTAGCTACTGAGACTGTTTTAAGTGTACTTGAAATTATTTGTACAACGAATGAAAACTTTATCATCATCATATTCATCATCCTAAGTAGAAGAGCATCATGGTCGAGTCATAAACTTGTGTGTTCAAAGTATATTCACTTCAAAATCGGAAGGCGTTAGCGTTAAAAGTAAAGTAAATGCATTTTGAGCTTATCATACGATGAAAACTCAATGCAAATGCTTTTAAGTATGTATGTTTATACTAAGAAGGATGATGAAATGGGAAATATAAAGAAATGCTGATGAATATGAAAAAATTGCTAGACAGGATTGAATGTTTGTCTGTAGTGTCCACATTTCTGGTGTGTTATACAAATAATGATCCAAATATATTTTTAAAAAATTTTATTTAGAAAATATAAATTTCCTGTAAAAATGTCAGGAACCTAAGAAGTACCCCCACCCTACATGCTCTCGTTTTGAGATTTTTTTAAAAAGTTACTAAAAATTAACAGCTACGTTGTTTTCTACGTTATCATGCCAAATTGTGACGTAAAGACCCAAAGACAACCGTTTGGATTACATTTGGCTTTCAATTTCAAAAAGGCTTCGAGAAAATAATCTGTCTGCAGCAAGCGATGTGCCCAATCGTATGGTTCATTGAACTAGACGGTTTCCGCCAAATTTCCGTTGGATTCAAAAGGATTTTCATCAGACCGTTCAATTAAGATCATATAATCTATTAAACTGCAATCTTCAGAACCCCCATCTCTTGTCTTTCACAAGAGTCATTAAACCAATATTAAAGCAACAATTCCCTTCAACAAACAGCGCTTTAAAAGTAGAAACAATCCATGCCAACTTATTGATTATACATATTTACACCAACAAACTGAAAGACTCAAGAGCTTTGTAGCTTTTTATTTCACCAACAACGTCTCTGTGGTGTGCTTTTATTTTATTTTGTGTTTCTCTGCACATCAAACATGTATGCTTGTGTACAGTGTTTTGTACATGGTTTAAAATAAAATGGAACAGATACGGAAAAGAGAGAAACGGTGGCAGAAAGATATCAGGAACTCATATGATATTGCACATGCGGATGTGAGGGTGTGAGAGATTTTGTCGGCATTAAGATTTAAAAAGATTCATGCAGAAACAGAATTTTTTTTCACCATAAGAGTGAAAAGTACAAACAACTATAGACACATAAGTAAAGTCGATTCCAGAGATGGAGACAAAATTGGAATTTTGCATGTGATTTAACAGATTTTTCATTGAAAAAATAAAATTTAAATGAAAATTTAATTTAAATCCTCAAAATTGTCTTCCTAATGTTAAGTAGGAACCAGAATTCTCAGCACACCAACTCTGAACAAGACCTCTGAGGAGAATATGCTCAAAAATTTTGAAATTCTTGCCATAAAATGAATTTAAAATTTTAATACTCAAAATATATGCTCTGAAATGTTGTGTGTACACAGAAGCTGATGTAGGAAAAAGGAAACATGGAGAATCACAAGTATTTGAGATATTTTTAGTGAGCATAGAATGTGTGTTTCGAAAATCTCTTCATCAGTCTCTCATGCTCCATCCGACCGTAACGAGAAAATTTTTCTTTTTCTTTTGCCATGTAATTATCTTTCGTAGAAAATTATTTTCTATTGCTACTGCCAAGTGAACTTAAAAATAAATCTGTAGCAACAGTCGGTGGAGAGATAAGAGGATGGAGGAAGGAAGAGAAGATAGAAGGAATTAATGAACTTACTCCAGGTTACTCTTCGCATACAATTTCTTGTTATTCTGCTACTTGCCATTTTAGAGTCAATATCATGAGATAATCAATCACGTTCGATAACCCTTTTCACCTTGCTGCTCTAATTTTTCCTCAATCGATGTTACTTTAGGTATTTCCTACATGTTGCAATGTGTATCGAAAATAACATAACATTTTGGCATATTTTCAATGTTTATTTCCATTACACAAAATATGCGGTGTAGATGAATAAAATTTATTATTCCATTCGTCGATACTTTTTCTCCCACATCGATTTCAAGGGATGATAGTCTTTTCTGTGAGGTGAATTTAGAGATTTATTGATGAAAATTTTCTAGGTTAGAATGTCTTTCAAATGATAGCTCATCTGCTATGCTTCAAAATAGCTGAGAATTGATTGATTGTTGTCGGCATGAATAATTCATGTTTGTTTATTTCGATTTTTCATTTGGAAATCCGTTTGGTGATGCAACATTTGTGAAGTTTAGATGAGTTGCACATACAGGAAAGTTATTTTGTTCGTGATTTTAAATTTGCATGCCTATAAGATGAGACAAGCATTAACAATTTGTTATATGGTGCCGGTTTCTAGGGCTACTCAGAGTACCCTACCTAATACGGATACCCTAGGGTATGGTACTTCAAATAGCCCCAAAAACCAGCACATATGATTTTAAAAGTATTCCATTTGGAAAGTTCCTCAACCTTTAAATAATCTCCAATAAATGCTGCCTCCAGTTTTAACTCATTACTTTCACCTTCAACGAGAATAATTATAAACTTAAATTACTTTTCACAGCAAATTGATGGCTTGTGGTCAATCGCTCGTGTTTTTAATTAAATTTTTCATTCTCCAAAAAGTTATTTCCAATTTTGTCTACCTTGTAAATTGTTATCGCACCAAACTTAAGTTGGGAGTCACTCATTCACTATTCCTTCACATCCAACATGTTCCTGTCAAATTTAAAGAGAGAGAAAAAAGACAAATTGATGAATTATCGGTAGTTGTTGTTGTCAAAGTAATTTATCAAAATGTTATACAATCAACCCAAAATTTGTTACAACTGTGAAAATGAAAAATAACAGAATACAGAGAAATGTACGAAGAAAGAGTGAGAAAGAGAGGAAGCGGTGAAGGAAAGCAATAACATTCGTTTTCTCCCGGAGCACAACAATTTTAAAATGATTGCATACACTTGACTGAATATTCAGCATGACGGAGGAAAATTGAGAAATGAAAATAAGGATACAATGAAAAAAAGGAATTTAATGCAAAGTCATGTATGTGTAGTAAACTGACTGAATGACTGACTGCTTGGGTAAATAAAAAAAAACTTTAATATGAAATGAATAAAAAAGAAATCGCTGCGAAGGTAAAAGTTTGAAATGTCAACGTAATCGAGTTGGAAATGTTTGGAATCTTGACTTTGAAATGAGAAATTCGAGAAACTTAAACATCAAAGTGAATCGTGACGTTGATTGTCAGGAAATCTGTGCTTAACCTTTAACCATTTGGATTTAATCTGAGTGATATATGAACTTTATATAGTGATTTTTATGGCTGCACCTCCTGATCATGACCTGACAGACAATTTTTTGTCATTAACCACTTTTTCCTTTAAAATGATCCTTCAGAAAACGCATCAACAATCGAGAATATCAACAATTTCATGGATATGTGAGCACCTTACCCTCGAGTACATAACTAAATGAGTATCTCACTGTGTATACAGATACACAGTAGTAATGTTCCCGATGACTATAAATTTAAACGAACCTACAGCAGATATTATATTGCGTATATTATAAGGGAGGAATTACATATATAAGATGTGTGCATGCATGTTCAATTTACAATAATAACATCCTCTGTATGTTGTCTGCCGAAAAAAATGAGAAAGATGCGATGCATTAAATATGAACAATTTGAGTTTATGAACATTCCATAAGTGAGGGTGGTCTCAATGTTGTAATAAAAATTTACCAATTCCAATTTGCAACAGTTGTGACGGAAAAATTTATTATTTTCATTATATTTATTTTTCCCTTCCTCCTCATATCCAGAATGTATTTTTTGTGTGTATTGTTTTTCGGAAAAATGAAAAATTTTCACTCACAACTTGCTGCTTTCATTTCCATTTTCACAGTTGAATGGGATGCACAAACATTAAGGGTAAAGTGAAAAAAAAAGTTTGATGCTACTACCGCCCTATGTTACAATGAACAATTTTTTAAATAACATTCTTCTCACAGCCGAGGGCTTTCTTTTGGTTTTTCTGTTTCGACTCTTCATGTATATGCATTTTTCCGAAATCATCTACATACTTCTGCTTCTGTTGTCCAAAAAATGAATATTTTTTCATAACCATGAATACTAAAGTAGAAGCAGCAGTAGTACTTTTTTGCTTGTTGTCATCGTCATAGCACTCCCATGTGTATCGTTTGCTATTCACCTACTTTAAGTTTTCTTCGTGAATTAAATTCAATTCTGGGCTCCAGAGGATTAAGTTGAGAAGGTGTTAGTCAAAAGTTTGAAGGATTTTGAGCGCATTGTCAGCAGGTGCATAATTTTTAAATAATTACGATTTTTTAACCAAAAAAAGCTAAACCAAAAAATCAATTTTTGTACTTTTGGCTTTTGAGGGTAGGGATGTAGGACACTTATTCAGAATTTCGTTAAGTTCCAGCCTATTAGATGGTTTTGTATATAAATTTTTAAATCTGCATTATAAACAGACAGACTCAAAAGTGCTACTACATAGAACAGCCACAAAGTTAATCAACAAAGTCAGCAAGTCAGTAGAAACGAAAATTTTCAGCAAAAATCCAATTTCACTTAATGACAGTACAGAAATTTACGTAAATTGATGTAGGATTAGATGGGCTGAGCATTCAACATGCATCGTTGCCTCTTTCCTCAACAAACTCTTGCAAAATTCTCATGTTATCATCGTCATCGTTGCCAGTGCCTTAGTAAAAATTGGCATCATGAAAAATAGAAAGTACAATATAAGTTGAAAATGAATCATCATAAAAAAATTTCATTTTTTCACATTATGAAGGCTTATGTAGAAAATAATGAAGTGTTGCTAGGCGATGCATCCATTAAAATACAGCAAAAAAAGAGGGGGATGAATGTATGAATTTATATCCCAATAAGATTTATGACTAGCCATTATACGTAGCGCACAAGTGAGAAAACTAATTAAAATTGAGTTTTTTACTCACTCACTTGCTCATTTATTGTTTGTCATTAAATGAAATTAAAATATTGTAAAACGAGGGGAAAGGCGAATGTAAATGTGCATGAAGGAATAAGGCCATTGTATTCTATGAATAAAACAATATGTAGGAGGGAAGTTACTGCAATTTGATTGCAATAAAAAAATTTCCATCGAGGAACATTTTTCCTCTAGTCATCACATTTCTTTCTTCTCTCTCGGTGAAATAAATGGGTGAAACGAACAAGTGAACATTTGTTGCCTTCAGTTGCCTTATTCACTATATAAAGGTCGAACGGAAATCAAGCAAAATTTGCAGAATTTTTTGTGATTCAAAAGGCAAGATTTATCTGAATGAAATTTATAAGAAACTATATTAAAAAAATATTAAATTAAATTCTTGAAAAAATCAATTTCGTTTCTCAACGGCAAGACATGCTGATAACAATGCTTAAATGAAAGAAATTCACAGTCATAATAAAGCTTCGTAAAGTTTGATATTTTCCAGAATTTTCAAAGATTTAAAAAATGTTTTATTTTTTAATAACATCAGGGGTGGTACCTACCCTTAACCCTACATGTCCCCTTGGGTATCCAAATGAGTAGATGTAGGTCAATACTAACTGCCGTTTTTACGTAAATTGTTTTATATCCCATGGAGCTTACATGGAGGTTCTGAGATTTAGTGACCAAAAATTCTGAAAATTTTGTGAAACGGTGAACGAACGGTGTTTAAAATTCCAATTTTTGATGGACCTGAATAACTCTTAAATGAGTTGCTTTATTGATATTTTTAAAAGGGAATTCAGTCTCATCAACCCTGATTTAACAGCATTCAAGATTTTCTTCATATTGAAATATCTTCAAGAAAATTTTCATTTTCTTGTAATTTTATTAAACGAGACTGAATTGATTTGGAATTCTTTTAAATCATCCAAGTTTCAGACAAGAATGTTTTAAGATTTGAATCTCAAGATCTTCATTTAAGCATTAAAGCTGCTCTTTAATATTGAACAAAGTCAAGAAAATACTTGCCTATAGTGACAACAGTTGCTAAACGCCTGAGCTTAAAAGAAATTCACAGCAGATTCTTGTTTTTGAAGGTAAAAGGTACACATTTATTGTCATCATTAAATAAAGGACGATAACAAAAGCAGTCCTGAAACTGGTACCTTTTGTTGACTTTTAAATAGAATTTGAATTCATTTTTCATCTCTAATGTAAGCAGTTTCTGTTCGGAAGGTTGTCCTTTTTGAAATGTTGTTTAATTTTCTCCTTATATTACGCTAATAAATGCTACTTGTGAAAATGATGGGAATTAATTTTTAAAACATTAAAGTTAAAAGAACTTGAATTCTAATTGGGAGTCATTTGTGAATTACGTCACACAAAAATACAATTTTATCGACCGCTTCTGTCACAAAATTTCCATAGAAAAAAATTCCTTTTGTTTGGAATGTCACAAATTCTATGACCCCCTTCCCCCTTAAATCGTGACGTAATTTCCAAACGACTCCTTAAGTAAGACATAAGCATTCTAGGGACCTTCATATGCTCCAAAAAAGACGATGACAATTTTTATCATTGCAGCATTTCACGATAATCATAAAAATTCAATCTCTCAGGACACTCATCGTAATATCCAGGTATGCGACATTTCGAAACATAACATTTTCATATAATCATCAAAATTACACATTTGCATCAACATAAGTACCATGAGCATGTTAACTCATAAGAAGAAACAAAACTTTTTATCGATTCCATTCGACTCAAATTGCTCTCGAGAATGAAAAAAACCCTTGTCGAAAAAAGTCATTTCACTGAAAGGCGTTCATTCAATAATATTGCTAATAAAAATTCATATTTCCTTCGTTCTCTTGATGCTAATTCTCTCATCTGTTGTAATACAATAAAACATTTTTTATGGCTAATTTCCAATTTCATCGCCACATGAAAAAACACATTGATAAAAATGAAAAATATTTATTTTCAACGTTTATTTATGCATTAAAGTTAAATTTAATTTCTGTTTCAATTTTTTTAGCATAATATTTTTTCGAGGGATAATTTGTGCTGCGTTGATTTATTTTTGCCATATTGTACTTGGCTATCATTTATTGTGTTCTGGAAAATATTTTCTGGGTTCAATTTCTTGGATACCCATTAATGACACCCTATTTAAACTTCAAAAGTAATAAAATTGATGTAAAATTGGAAGAACATCAACCTAAACCTAGACTGACTTAGGGGTTTCAAGCGTACAAAACTAACCAACTCACAATGGATTATATTTTTTTCATATTTGATCATTTTGATCAGGGGTCGATTTCTAGAGCTACTTCAGATTCCTCACCTTCATTACCCCTACCTTCCACCTAGGTTACCCTAGGACTGAGTAGGTTGATACTTTAGGTTAGAGTTGGTTGGATACTTTAGGACACGGTAGGTGTGGTACACCAAATATCACTAAAAACCAACCCCTGACCTGGTACCTAAACCTTAAAAAATGCGCTTTATTGAACTTTTTAGTAAATTTAATCTTTCTTAATTTCATTCAATGTAAATCAGCCCTTTTTCGTATTTTCATTGTATGTATTTTTTATTTTGCACTTTGCACAAAATGAAATAACAATAACAACGATTGTGATGCGCAAATATGATAATGATAACTTAAATGAATATTTTCTCTCTGTTATTTATTCACAAATAAATTTTTCGATTAACTGCATTTGACAAACACCAAATTGAAATGTCCCGAAGCTATTTTTTGTTTAACTTAATAAGTAAAGAGGAGAAAAAAAATTGTGATGTGAAATAGGATTGGCATGAAAACCTATCATTTGTAAATATTACTATAGGGTATATTTCAGTACAAGCGAATTTATTCTCTGTGTATCGTATGCAACACAATATACATTCATTTTCAATAGCATTTAATAGTAATAAATTTTTGGAAGGAATGGAAATTGAGACTAAAAGTATCCCCGAAAGGATGAAACAAACAAAATTGCACACAGAACTAAGAGGAGTGGAAGGTTAAACGATTTTCAATTGCTCTTAATTTAAACTAAAAAAATGAAAATGAAAAACGTCTGCTGGTTTCAAAACATTGTTTTTACTGAAAACACAATAGCAGATTGAGATCCTAGGAAATGACATACAACAATGTACTTTTTTTTGTTTCCATCTCACTCATTTTACCATTCATAAAACATATTGAGCATGAACCCTTTTTTCCTTTTTAATATTAAACTAAACTACCGTTTGTATGTACACAGATATGCTCTATACAAAAGCCATCCGCACACTTGATTTTGTACAACATTCGTATGTTTTTTTTACAGTTACACACTTCTGAGACGAGGGAAGATGAAAAACAAAGACTGGATTCCCAGTGAGTATGTCGTTTAACTTTATGAGTGGAAAAATTTATGACGAAAATTGCTACTAAAGCAAAACAATTTCGCACTCGATAAGAAAAATAGGAAATTGTAAAATCTTATGAGTGCTCATTATGGAAATTCAAGATATCTGTTAATTGAGTTTTGTTCATTAAGAGAAACAATTAAATTGAATGTCTGAAGGAAATTGTTAAACTTGCGACAATGAGGCTATGATTTACACCTGAAAAGTAAAGATAACGGAGTGAATAGATGAAACCGCAAAATTTCATTTGGGATATTATGACTTGTATTAGTTAATAGGAAATGATTACTGGCTTATAATCCGCAGAATGTATTTCTATTGTCGAATTTGATTAGCAAATGGAACAGTTTATTGTTTCAAGAATGCCTGTAGGAATTTGATAATGAGGTTATTGTTTTAAATTATCAGAATTCTTTGGTTAATCATTAATAATTCAAATAACATGCAATTCTCACTAACAGTTCACACATATGTCTAGTCAGCTATGAAAATTATGTCTCACCCCAGACAATCTTTTACTTAGAAACTGTCTAATTCAAGGCACCTAGGTGATTCTATACGTTCCTATGACAATTTTGGATTAGAACTGTCTAAGTATATTGTTCTAACCCGTATCAAAGCATATAAGTGATTAGGACCAGGTCTAATAATGGAACACTTTGGGATATATCTCAGAATTTTCAGTCCTGGGAGGGTCCTGAGTCAAATTTTATCTAGACCAGCGTTTCAGAACTCAGGTGTTTAAATAATCTGACCCTCTTTAGTTAAGCTCACATTAGCTATGTTCCATTTCTTCCAAATTTTCAAGTAGAATTGAAGAAGAGTACCAAAATTTACAGCAATAAGTCTAAGGCAAAACATTCTTACTGGCAGATGACCAAGCATAAGAAGAAAACAGGAAAATCAGAAGAGCAATATTTTATTCATCATGAAATGAAAAACAACAGAAAAAGAATCATTGTGTACTGACAATTTTGTGTGCAAAACTGAAGATAAAGTAGCCACATAGAACCGAGTACAGAGGGTATGGGATCAAAACAAGAAGAAGAATTGTTTAATGTTTTGTAGTTATTTTTAGGAAGGAGGACCAAAAAATTAAATGAGCTCTCGAATCCTTTTTTTGTTGCTATGTTTTACGTACTTCACAGACCATATTTTGTGTGTCCTTTTTATGAAAATTCACCAAGCTTAATTTTCGTTGTTTATGCCTATAATGATATTGTGATAACACGAAACATATTTTTTCTCTGTTGTTATTTAATTCTTTTGTGTATGGCATGTGCCGATGAAGTTTATTCCCAATGTAGACATTATTTTAAAAAAAGTATATTTAATGAGAATTCAGCCATCTACAATATATTGTCGATGGGATTAAACAAAGAAAAAATTGTTCAAATATTTATAGTCTGAAAAATTTATTTAACAGAAACAAAAAAAATTATTTTTGAGACTTGAGATGAACTCATTGCGAGAGGCTGTTTATATTACGACGATTCTATTGTCTTTCTGCTAAATTTGCCCCTTTTTACTGTATTAAAAAATAAACTCCTATTCTCATTTTCATCAAGGATCCTCAACTTTAATCAATATTTTGTAAATATACAGTCTAACAAGATGTTGAGAAACAACAACAGCGGTGGTAGTAAACAGCAGCCAATCTACTTTGATAGCTTTTTCCATCCCTTTATTATCATTGCTTCTTTTCTCGATACACTTTTCGAATTTCATCCAACTTGTTTAGGAAATTGAGGTATTCAAGTTGTGATTTGTCGTTTTGGTTGCTTGGTTGTCCTTTGAGAGGATGTTTGGATGTATTTGGATAAATGCAAATATGCAGTTTATATTGATTGACATAAGTAAATATACTTATAGTTTTAACTCAAGCTTGAAATTGACTGTTATTCGATTTATGCCATTCAATTCGTTTTCTGAGTATTGATGAATTACGTGAGGTTTTGTATTTTATAGAAAAATTGGCTGCTTTTCTCTCTAAGCTAACGTTGTAGCCAGGGAAGTGTCCAAGATGGTTCGGACCCCTCTATAAGATTGAAATGTGTATGGGAAATATTTTTGGATCTCTTTTAAAAATTACTGATCTATGGGTAGGGTGACCATCTGCGTAGTAATTCAACGGACAGACCTGTATTTTTCAAGACTTTTCTGTATACATTTTTAAATTTTCTTGTAGGTCCTGTAGTTTATTTTCAAATATATTTGTTGATTTTAAAATTTTACTTAGTGTACTGCATTTTTAAAAATTTTTCCAAATATTTTCATGAAAATTTGAGCCTATGGGCCTTGGAAGACAAGAGTCTCCTATCTTAAAATTGAAGTCTTACTTAAAAAATAATCATAAAAGTGCGTCTTTGTCACAATATTTAAAAAAACACCAGAAACTCGTTTTTAAATTTTCTAGCTCATGATTATGATGTTGAAGATGATGATGTCTATTGCATCACTATAATGTCAATAAATGTATACAGAAATAGATAAATAGATAGACAGGATTGAACAAGAAGTCAAGGAATAAAAATACATGAGAGACATGGTAAAAATAGAAGAAATAATATTTTTTAAATCTAATTTTTATGTCTTGATAGCAATTTTTTTGCCACCCTTCGATATTATTTTTTTATACAATTCTTCTCTCTCCGATGTGTTATGCGTTTTCATGTCAGGAAACTAGGTCGTTCGTCTGATTTTTCGTTATATAATACTTTTTTTTACTGATATACGTTTATTATTATTTATGAGCGCCACTTTTTTCGCCTGTAATTTTCTCCTTCATTTCTTTTCTTTTCCTTTTTTATCGTTATTTATATTTCGACTTAGGAATTGAATCGATTTTTTTACTTTTTTCATTTCTCTTTATGCGATTTTTTTTTATCGATTTTCTTCCATTCTCGACTTCCTTATTGCCTTGTTTGATGCGATAAAATTTCATTTCCGTTTGGAGATTTTTCTCAGCTAGCTCTTTAATAGTGCACTGCTCTATATTTGCTTTTCATTCACACTTTAAACTTTTCCTCTTATTTCCTTTAGTATTTATTTATATAATCAGTAGAAAATTAGGTGAATAGTAAGTGTCGATATTTGTAACATTATCGACGTGATGGAAAAGTTTTTCATCTTCTTCTTCCTCATATTACAAAAATCGAGCAAGAATCCGTCTTAGAAAAACAACAAGGAATCTCCTAAATCATCGACTAGATTTATTCAATTTAATGCCCAGCTGGGATATGAAATTTAATGCTTTATTTTTTTGGAGTTGATTTTTTTTCACAAGACTGAAATTTCATTTCAAATAGTGGATGGATTGTTGTCAAGATTCTTGATGGGTTCTAAAATTACATGAAATAAAAATGAAAGTGCTTTGGGGTGGCTGAAACTTATTAAGAATTGAAGTATTCTGAGAAATTGGGCAAATTAGAATACTCAAGTAATTAAATTTAGAAAAAGTTTTTGGTTCATTTGCTGATGGGACAGAAATTATCAATTGAATGAAAATTTGTGTTTGGAATGTTCTGAAAAGACATCTAAATTTTATTATTTTATCATTACAAGAGAAGGATCTAGGCATGAAAATTCCTTTTCTGGTCGTCATTTTGGATGGCTTTAAAACAGAATTTCTCATTTATGAACTCAAAGCCTGCACTGCGAATCCAATTGAAGGTCCAAGTCAGGGTATAGCCAGTTTTGAAATTTTTTGTATGGACGGCAAAAATTAAGGGGTCTTTTAAGCCTTTTTCCCAAAAAACCCTAGAAAATTGAAGAAATTTTCCGTCGAGGGTTGATAGACCACCCAAATCCCCCCCTGGATGCACCCCTGCTTCAAGTTACCTGTAAAAATTCCTCATATTCATCACCATATCACTAAATGCTTACCATTAACATCAAACAACCTTAAAACATTTTATGAACCTCAGCAAATTCGTCAAATACTCGACAAAAAAAGCAAAACTAATCCACTGGATCAAAAATACCGTCTCCACACGTTCATCGCCAAAAATAACAGAAATTAAGTTAACACGAAAATTCCAAAGAAGAAAACTTTTTTTTTGCTTCCGTTCACCCTAAAGAGCAGCAAAAACGCTGTTGTTGTAATAACATTAAAACTTTTCCACCAAAAAAAGGAAAGAAAATTGTAAAAGAAGAGAAACAAAAAGCTATAAAAGTAAAAGAAGAAAGTAACAAAACACAGTAAGACTAAACAGAAGAAGAAGAGACTTTACGCAGCATGTTAAAATGTAAGTTCATCGTGTCATTTGAGCATTTCATCAAAGCCATCATCATCGTATCAAGATCATTGGCAAATGGCGAAAAGAATGTATGTGAATGTGTGTATGACGATGAAGTTAAGGACATGGAAGGGGAAGAGAAATAAAAAGAAGTACTTTCAAGGAGGTGGAGATGAAAAGAAGAAGAAAAGTTTCACTCCGAAGTGGGTCAAATGCTGTTATTTGATTCCCATTAAGTAGCTTCTTAGTATTGCAGCAGCATGTACATCTATTTGAGATGTGGAAAATTCTCTAATATATTTCATCGCGATAAATAGATTCTCTGATGTGATGTGTTGATGATGAAAAATTTCAGTTTGATGTGTATTTTGAACGGGAATGGAGGAGAGGCAGAGGAAAAATGTTACTTACTTAACAGAGGATGCTTATCAAAAATTAATTTCCGGATTGTTCTTCTTCATTTTTTCTTTGAAGGGGAGCACAAGTCGCATCATCTTTCATTGACTCGAAATATGTAAGAAAAGTAGCAAATTTTCGACAGTTGCGAAGATGCTCGAATAATTTTTCATTCACTCACTAGCAATAATTTTTCTCATTCATTTTCTTGTCGCTCATCGCGAAATGGATGTGGATGTAGACACACATATTGAGTGGAGTGGAGTGTTGATGAAAGAGAATTTTTTATTGCATTACACCAATAAAGAAAAATAAATATTAAATCAATAACCTCCTTTTCTGCTGTGCTTGATGACTAACATCATGCAGTTATATAATTTTTGATAGCTGTTGATTGCTGACGAGAATCGTGAGAAATGTCAACTTTAAATATTTTTCACACACGGGGGTGAATTTGTCATTGAAAAATTTTAAATTACTCTTTTTATTTTGATTTTTTGTACCACAATGTTTGCCAAACTTAATTGATTTTTTTTTTAATTTTTGAAGGGTTCTTCACTTTAAGTGTCTAATTTTTAGAAGGGTTTAAATATTTTGTGAAGGAAAAAGAAGAGACAAGAGAGTATTTTTCCATGGCTCCAAAAAATTTAGGGGGTTTTTAAAATTTTTTCTTCCTAAAAATGCTAGAATTTTAAAAATATTGTCCAGGGGGTTCATCTCCTCATCATATAATATATCTCCAAACCACTTGCATTATATGGCTGACTAGATAATTTTCAGAAAAGAAGATAATATTTCTTAAATTAATCTATACTAATAATAGGGGATTTTCCACAAAAAAACCAACCAATAGTGAAATTAGCAGCCCAGGGGCGTAGCCAAGATTTTTAAAGGGGTACCATTTTTTATTTTTATTTTTTTGTAACCAAAATAATCTTTCAGGTTAAAAAATTAAATTTTTTAGTGAATTTCAAAGTCGAAGGGGTGCCTAGGTTCCTAAGGACCCTTCCATGGCTACGCCTCTATTAAATAGTCAGCCTTTTTATGACTTATCTAACCATTTTTAAAATTATTCTCGTCTCAAATCATTTTTGAACAGAAAATAAAATTTTAATGCAAAATATTTCATACAATCATCTTACTCATAATTGAATTTTAAATTTCAATGTTAATGTCCTCAAAAATCATAGTGAATTTTATCTTCCATCAGTTTTACAGCACCCCAGACTAGTAAAAGAAATGAGCGATAAAAGGGGTTCAAAGTATCAATACATCACACAACAGCCTTACATGTTATGTACCAACACACGTTTTTGTTGATTGCGATGCCACGTGTACTGATAGTCGATCCCAAACTGTCTTGGGAACATTCTTAAATACTATTTATGAACAATATCATTGCCAATGGAGAAATAATTTCGATCTTGAATTTCAATGGTCGTGTCAATATTGGATAGATTCGACATCCGTCAATTGATTGTTTCAATGATTACAAAAAGGTCCTCTTTTTTCATACCTTACTTGTTATGATATCATATATCATTTGTAATTGGAACGAGTCTGAATATGAAACACACTTTTGGTCTACACAGGAACAAATTCTTATAAGAATCAACTCTAATATGCAACAGAATTTCATTTTCGTTACATTTCTCTCTCAAAAATAACTTTTACTCTCACCAAAATGAGAGAGATCTACCAAAAATGGTCTACAACAATATACCGTCAACAGAGCATTTCAGTACTTTTATCCACTGTCTCAATAGTATTCCAATCGTGCATGAAAGCGGATGCTTTTCGAGTTCAGCGCGTAAAAAAAAAATTTTCTCAGCATTTTCCTTCTTTAAGTGAATTAAAATTTATTAAAGTTCAATTAAAAAGTTATTTGGAGAGGACCGCACCGTAAGAAAATTCATTAGGGAAGAAATTTTTCTCGTGTATGGATTAAGTGTGATCACAGAGAAGTGTCTAAAAAGGATTACATGGAGAAAATAGAAAAAGGATTACGATTTTTTTTCAGTCAGTGAAAAGTGGAAAGAAATTGAATAATTGAAAAAAATATTTAAAGGGGAAATAAATTTTTTTGCGAAAGGTTAAAGTGAAGGAAAATTGTTCTATGAGAAAAGGAAAAGGAACTGTTATCTGTGAGGAAAATAAGAAAAGTGATTAAGAAGTTCTTTGATAATTTTTTTATTCGTGAATAGAATCAGCAAAAATTTTCGTGAATATCTCAAAGATAATTTTTTGTGTGTGTTGCCATGAATAAAAGTTGAATGAATTTTTTTTGCTCGTAATAACAAAAATATTCAGAAAGAAGAAAGGAGGAATAAAAAAAGTAAAAAAAAGAATAGTGAAGATATACCGGGGAATATAAAAATAATAACAACAAAAAATTATAATAATTTGATTTGAGTCAAGAATAAAGAAACGAGTGGAAAGAATATCAAGACAAAAAAATTGGAATTTTCGATTATGTTGACTCAATTCTATTCACAAACTTTATGAATTTTATGCAAACAGAAATTTTTCCAAAAAAAGTCATTCGATGTCGAAACCTTCAATTGGGAATTATAATATGGAGGAGGAACTGAGGTGTCCGATTTGCAAGCAATTGTATGTGAATCCAGTGCTTTTACCCTGCTATCATGCAGTGTGTCTAGCATGTGCACTGGATAATCAAACACCAGCAACAACTGTTGGAAATGCAGCCGCAGTAAATGGTCCTGCTACTGGATCCACGACTACAATTAATCATCCATCATTACATCTTCTCCAACAACATTCCCAATCCTCGTCATCGTCTGTTAGTACAGGCAGTTCGAGTGCAACCGAAAGTGTTTCAAGTGATCAAGATCAAGCAGATAAAGTCAGTATTTTGAGTGAGGCAGATTCTGGTGTCATTTGTTATAACTCACGTCCAAACTCATACGCTGGAACACCAAATCTACAAGGATTATTATTTCCACCGTCTGGTTCAGTCTACTCACTCGCATGTCCACTTTGTCGTAAAATTGTATTTTTCGACGAGACTGGTGCACGAAATCTCCCTGCTTATCGAACAATGGAATCAATTGTCGATCGGTTCTGTGAACGCGAGGCATTAAGATGTCAAATGTGTGACACAAGTACACCTCGAGTTGCATCCGTTGTATGTGAACAATGTGAAATCAGATATTGTGATCAGTGTCGCGATTCGTGTCATCCAATGCGTGGTCCATTGGCAAAACATATTTTAACGAGACCCCGTGGTGCATCGCAAGTTCGTGAAAGTATTTGTATAGAACATTCCGAATCATTGACAATGTTTTGCTTGGGATGTAAATTGCCGACGTGCAGTCAATGTTTAAATGAGCAGCGCCACAATTCACACGATGTACAGCCTATTTCACAAATATGTAAAGCACAGAAGGTATGCAAAGTGATTTTTCATGTTTCTTATAATATTCTTCTATAAAGCAAGGAATTTCTTCTTCTTATTGTAACATTCAATTCATTATGCCATTCGAAAGACATTCGAGGAAGAGAAACAAGAGTAAATTTCAAAAGGCTCCGCCGTCCGACAACTAAATAAATAAATTAATTTTTAATATTTGTAGAAAAGGTATTCCTTTGTGCTGTGTGCGAAAAAAATGAGAACGATTTAATTAACATGCTGAAAAAAATACATTCTTTCGTTTCAACATTTTGTGCTTTGTAATTTCCTTAAAAAATCTTTTTTTTTCTGCATTTTATTTGCTATGAGATATGAAGATGTTAAATGGTTGTTGAGACAAGATGTGATAAAGAAATTTACTTAATGACCCGTCAAAATATATTTAATGCAATAAAGATATACGCGATACTTTATTGGATAATTATTCAATAAGTTCGATATTGTGTGCAAATGAAAATTATCATGGGTAGGGTTTTGTGCAAAGGTGGATAAAATAAAGGCGTTAATAAATGTGAAGTGAGGGAATTTTTTTCGAGATATTTTTTTAAAAAGCCAATCTATATAAAGTTGTAAATTTTACTTATATGAAAAATTGTAATTTTAAGTGACTGCTGATTAAATCTTGAATGGATTTACAAAATTTATGAGTCAAGTCATCCTGATGGTAAAAAATTCCGGTTGGCTTAAATTTTTTCTTGGTGGCTAGGTGACTCTGCATGGCAATCATTGCTGAAAGTCATTGAAAAACATGCCAGGATTTTTTTGAGGAGGGTTCAAATTTTTTTGACCCACTAAACCTCCACCCCTTAGATACACCCCTGTCGTGGTAGATTTATATTATTTTGACCCAACGTATTCCACAAATTTCCCACAAAAATCTATTTACAAAAGGCTTCACTAAAATAAATGAAGTGGAAGGAATTATGTTTAATTAGCTTTTAAACAATGTCTATTCAGGCGAAATATTCACACAATCATCAATCTATGTTTACTTTCATATCTCTATAATCCTTGTTTACTTTCGCTGGCTTATGTGTACGTATCGAAATCTCAAATATTTTGACATTTAATAAATTTTCTGCTTCCGTTTATGGAAACAGTTTGGAATAAACTTTTTCATTTTTTGAGAATTTATTTATCGATTTTTAATTTTTTGCACAACTTTTATTTAAAAAATATCATAAAAAATAAAGAAATTTTTTAAAGTTGTGGTGAATGAAAAAAATTTGCAATTTTAAATAAAAACTACATAGCTTAATACATATTCTCACTGCTACCCCTTTAGCAGTATGCAAACATCAAAGAATTCAATTCAACAAACATAAAACAAGCCATGGGATTTCAATTGAAAATAAAAATAATACAGTGTATGAATTGATATAATTAAATATTTACAAAATAATTCCACATATGGTATTTAATTTTATTCAATTAATTGACTTTTCTCAGGACAAATTCACACACAATTGATGTGACTGAAAAATGAAAAAGTCATACAGACAGTTACTATTAACACTGACTGGGAAAAGAAATGCCAGTTAGCAGCTTTGGTTGCTTCTAATTAAATATGTAAATATTATCTCTTATGCGGTATTGCTAAGCAGACATTCAGTACCTGTCAATGTGACTTCAATCATTCTCTTGTCTACCGTGCCGTGGATATTTTTCCTCGAAACGTGTTTAAAATAGCGGAAAGTGGGATTAATGCGCTTACTCTTTCTCAATGGCTAAGATGACTGGTTGATTCAATTGGTTCTTAAGCTTTAAAGTCATTTGATAGAAATTTCAATTAATTTATGGACAGGTGAAATATTTGTAATCTTGTTTACACAACATATTAGATGCTGTGATCTGTCGATTCTTTGAAGATTAGCTGGTTGATTTGACTATAAGGCATGCCGCATTTTACATCTTAAGTAAGTGATTCAAAAATGCGCTCTAACTAAAATTCTAACTCACAACTTTATCTTCCAAGAACTTAAAGAGAGATGGATGAAAAAAATCAGCAACGGCAGCATTCAAATATTTACTTGAAACTTCACGATTTTTTTCACAACTTTTTTTTCTATTTGCTGCTGTCTCTTTCTCTTTGTCTATCTCCTTTAGTCAATTTTGTCACTCTTCTTTGACTTACCTGCTATCACATGTTTTTTAATCCAAGATGATGGCTGATGTTTGCTTAGATCTTCTGTCACTGAAACTATCATTTGACGAATTTACTTTCAACTTGTCCATTTTCAGTCCTCATTTCGAGTACTCAGTAAACATTAAGCCAGCAACAAAAAAAAAAAACTTGTGAGGAAAGAATTGCAAAATTTATTTATTTTTTGTCGATCAATTTAAATTCTCATTCAATTTTTTGAATTTGACAACTGTCATATTGAGTCGACCAGCATACGGCAAGAGATATTCCCCATAAATCGCAATCAATAGCTGAATATATGTATATTGAGAAAAATTAAATTTAAATAGCGTTTCAAATAAGCTCAGTGTCTATATTGGACATTTTTTGTGAAATGAATAACGAGTTGAAGCGACTACTTGTTTTACTGTGTGTTTTCCTCATATGACTTCAACATCATGAACTGACTGTATACAAGGCAGGCAAATGGAATACAAGAATATATGCAACGTGCGCTGTCTCACCATAATATCTTACTGCCTTATTTCTTATTGTATGATTCCTTTACAATTCAATGAGCAAAAGTCTGCAATCAAACGCCTTTCAATCATGCTGAAGGTCTTAAACAAGAAATTTAATTAAATTAAATTTGCATTGGAGTAAATTTTCACATAGTACATGCTAGCTATGACACACACAGAGACGAAATACGAGAATATTCTTATTCGATTGAGGATTATTACTGTCCAATATTGAATGAATGAATTGAGTCAATTTTCATCTCTTTTATGAGTTTCATTTTACTCTTTGAATGTTCGATGTTAAGGTTGAGGTTCCTACCGAGAGACCTCGATATAAATTACACGAAATTATGTGGCAAACAGTAAAGAATTTTTATTTTTGGATGAACTTGAAATAAATCATCGCAAAATTATTTCACGACTGTGCCTGCAACTGTGGCCCAGTTAATTCATAATTTGACATTGAGCAGATTTTTTTTTCGACAATTGAGAATCACTAAAGATAAAGTTTTCTGTCCATTTCTTCTTTATCTTTCTCGTTTCATTTAGCAAAAGTAAGTGAGTAAGACAGAAAAAGGGATTTTGCATTTTAAATCCAAGACAGGCAATTTAATATCATGGAATTGCATTAACATTTTAGATGAGCAAGTGAGAGGAACCAAAGTGCATGAGAAGAGAAAGATGAAAATTGATTGAATGAGGAAAGAAGAAAGAGGAGAAATTGAGCATTGAGATTGGTATCATGAAGGGATCAATAATGTTATTTTTATAAATATAAAAAATACAGCAATCTGGCATTGAGACAAAGATAGATTTATGACAAAAGTGCATGGCTGAAACCCCTCCGCATCGACTCAGAGCTATGTAACAATAATACTGTAACTGATCAATTTTTCGTACTTACATGCAGTCATGAAATAGAAGAGAAATAAAAATCCATTTATTCTTGTCATAGAGAAGAAATCTCATTAAAGACATGTGCCTCAGAGGGTTGACATTAATTTAAATTTTTTTCCTATTCATAGCTGTGTAGCGACGACAAAGAGGGTGACGGGGGTTGAACTTTTTTCCTTTCCATTCCATTTCAATTCTCTCTGGTTGTTTTCAGCTCATATATTTTCTATCTTTCCTTTTTAATATTTTTCAGTCTCTTCACCGAAAATGAGGAATAAAAATATTTTTTAATTAAATTATTGGCTCAATGTTATCGATCAAAAAAAATCTTGTTTCGGGAGAGCACTTGGAAGATTGGAATGGATATTATTAATATTATGAATTGGTCTGATGCATTTTCATCATCATCATTGTCATAATAATAATGTTTAATTAGAAGGGAGAACAAGTTGAGCACTTTTTCCTTTGAAATGAAATTTTGATAGATTAGGAGCGGATATATTTGGGATTTTAAGTGTCAGAATTTTCTTTTTGTTGTGTTTTACATTTTTGATTAAGAGAATTTCGCCAATGGTGGCAAATGATTGATAAAATTCATGGAATAATCATTTATTCAGCAAGGGTTATTGGTACCTGGGGTGAGAGCTTAGCATTCACAACCTTATAATTCTTGTATTAACGGTTCCTCAATATTGCACTAGACAAAAAGGGGCCTGGTTTATGGAGTTCATCGAAATTCTGCCCAATTTCGATTTCATATCCGTCTTTTTTCTTGAATTTCTGTAATATTTTGGCTGAACTCAAGTTCAATTTTAACCAAATTACTGATCTAGCCTAAAATATGTCCGAAATTCAGCCCAAATCCCTAGTTTCTATCCAAGTGTACTCCCCTTGTTTCATCACTGAGTCCATAAAATTTTCTAATCCAGAATTTTCAATTAACAAACGCGCTATTTAACAAAGTTAACGTCCTTGTCTAGATAAATTCATAAGAATATTTTGATTATAAATTCCAGACAGATTATCATAAAAAATTAATAAATGTAACTTAACAAGTCACAATATCGATGAAAACAAGCACGAGTTTTATTGCAAAGTAATGACAGATATTTTTTAACAGCCTCAATAAAATTTGTAGGATTGAAAATTAGCAAAATGAAGAAGAGGAGATTAAGAAAAAAAAATTAATTCCAGTGCTACCGAAGTATTAAGATTAAATGACTATAAAAATCATAGATTTGCATGTCAGCATTTTCTATTTCCTATTATTAATCCATTATTTTATTCTAAAAAGACCATTAGCCACCCATAATTTAAATCCAAAAGCCAGACATAAAAACATCAAATCTGGGAATTAGTTATAATTCATGAAAATTTCGCCGTTTGTTTCTTTTTATTGCCCACAAAAATTGCTAGTCATAAATTTTTTTGATTTTTATGACATTGGATATAAAAAACTGTTTGTCATCGAAATGACATCTGAAAATTTAAATTCATAGAATTGAGTCTATGAGGAGTTTAAAAAATATTATTTATAGGTCTGAGTTAAGCCTTAAACTGTGTCCATGTAAAATTTATTAAAGTATCATTTTAATGTAGAATCGATTTATGTTTCCATAACTCGTAATTCTTCTAAATATATTTAATGATTACGTCCTTTTTCATATTTCATAAAAATTGAAATTGCTCATTAAAACCCACTCAAAAAAATTATACACTCAAAAAATCCGACTAAATGATTGCACAACTCAGAAAGTTGCAAATATAATTTAAATTAATGTGCATTTCGTATTAATCCATTATCATTTTCATAATAAGATTACCAGTAAAATTTCTTTTCCAAATATAAGCCGCGATAATTTTTATTTTTTATGAATCACTAACAAGCATATACACATTTTGCATATCCAAAAAAAGTATAAATAAATAAAAACTTTTATTTTTTACAATCCAATAGACTTAGCTTATTATTCCGGCTACTGCTAACTAAAATACTAATCCGTTCGATTGTAAAAAAAAATTTCGTCGATGTCAAGTCTGAGCGAGTAATAAAAATAATAAATTAAAGATTTTTTTGTTATTGCATACTTTAAAATGTCCCGCAATTTATTTCCTTGTTCATGAGCTTGTCGAGAATTTGCTCATTTTAAGAATTTATTTATTTTACAATATTTTCTGTATGACTGCAAAATTATTGGAATAGCTGATAAGTATTACGAAAAATAAAGCAATTTCTTTAATGGCTTTTAAATATTTGCTATTTGCAACAACGTCAAACTCTATTGAGGAAGATAAACATAAAACACACAGCGTAGATCTCTTCTCTTCTCGCTTATGCCATTATTATTGCAATGAAATAACCATACCACAAAAAGATTGCTACAATAATAATAATAATATCATCGGATTTAAACAATTTAAAGCAGAATTGGATGAACAAGAAGAATGAAATGTCGAAAGAGAAAAGAGAGACAACGATGAGAGACTTTCAATTCGATTATATTTACTGAATAAATCAATATTTCAGCGCGGACACTTTGTGTCATGTTTAATTTGGATTCTTTTCTTTCTCTTTTTCATTATATTATTTTCTCATTACGGATAAATTTGAAATGAGCAAATAATGACAAAGAAATTCAAAGGAAATAAATTAAGAAATTTGATTGGTAAAAATTCGAGTTGAAATAGTTTTTGGGTACATGGTGGAAAAGCAGCAATTGCTAAAGTATACCATTATAGTGAACTCTAGATTTGCGGATCAAGTGCTCTAGGACAAACCCCCACAATTAATTTATTAACTATTTATACTAGTAAATAGAGCATTTAAGATAAAAATTTAAGGGTGTACTCGGATATACCCAAGGTATCCAAGGGTATACCCAAGGTATTCGAGGGTATACCCAAGGAATACCCTATAGGGTATATCAAAGAATCAACCCTAGTAATTTTTGGCTTCCAATTTAGCGACTCAACTCAACTTATGAATACTTTTTACGTTTACATTGAAGCTAGTTACATTGTATGATAAACTTTACTTTGTGTAATGCCAAGCCACTCAAAATATACCTAAACCCTGACAAAATATCAGAAACAGCGAAAGAAATTGCAAAAAAATTGGAAACCTTTCTTCCTCAATCAACTCTTATATAATCATGCTTTATTTGATTAAAGACACATTGAAATATTTGACAATTTATTAAAATAGAAGCGATTGAACGAACAATAAAATATGTGGAGAGATAATGACATCTAACTAAAACACACATAGAAAAATTTATTTAGTCGATACTAAGAGATTTATTAATGATTAACGGAAATTGAGTAAACAAACCGTGAAGCGTAGAAACAAACATTGAAATACATTTCTCATCGTGCATTTGAGATAATGAGAATTAATTTATTGTCTAAATCGACAATTTGAAGGTGAAATTGCAAATTTTTATTATATTTTTTTACATTTTTTTACACACATGTTGTGTCTTTATGGCTATCGGAATCTTATTCCTCTATCATTCATTTATTTCTCTTATTTTTCGATTGATGACTTGTTATTGTTCGCATGGCGCACAAAAAACTACATTTTTTTCTTTCTTTTCTTTTGCTTAATGAAGTGATGTGAAAAAAAACTACAAACAGCACACAGCAAACAGTGTACAAATTTATTGCCAATAACGGCATTAAGATTAATAAAATCTCTGCTTGACTCGTCTATTCAAAACAATATATTTTATATAAAAATTTTATTCGCATAACATAAATACATGTAGCATATATCGAAATGATTAATTGGTTGTGGTATGTTGAAGAAGAAACTTTTCATTTTTACAGTGCATATGTTTATATCGACATTCGATAATGATGGGCCTTTATCATATTTTGTCGGATGGGCTGGATTGAGACTGCTGTGGGTGATAGGAAGCTTAATAGTTAATTTTGGATTAAAAGCATTTAAATTCAGCTGTTTTGTCAGACAAATTTTTCTGAGCTGCCTTATGACATCCTTATGCCCTAACAGACAAAGAGCATGCTCTCAATGAGTGTGCTCACTAAAATATACTAACTGAGTATGCTCACGAGTTAGCTCAGTCAGTACATTTAAGTGAGCACACTCTTTGAGAGCATGCTCTTTGTCTGCTAGGGATGACGACAACGGGTCAGTTTCTCTGGTATACCACTAACCTAGGGTACACCTCATACATTGAGGTTATACCTAAGAAGTAAAATTTACTCAGTTAGGTCCCAGTTAGCTACTTCTATAAATTAAATTAAATTTTTTGAGGATGGGGTTCTGAAGCTGTGCTTGACTCATCACTCAAAAGAAAATTGTAATTTGATATGTAAAATCCAATTTTTTAATGAACGTCAATATAGTGAGTAACCCCAAATTCCCATAAAAATTTCAAAAATAAACAATTCCTAATTAAAATATTTAGAAAAAACGTCTTAAATGTCCCCTCAATCGACCAACAAACATTTCAACTCATTTTTCTCTCAATTTTCATCTTCTTCTTCAATCACTTCTTTTTCGTAACGGTGCGTTGTTGTGTGGCAGAAGCGAAACCCATAATCATCTCCAATTAATTATTTAAATCTCTGATTTTTTTCTCAAAAACTTTTCTATACTCTTTTTTTTTTGTTTTTGGCCTCACGTTGAAACACTTGTACCTTAATACTTTTTTCTTATAACCCAGGCAGAATGTAAATACTGCCAAATTTGAAAATGAAAGAAGGCCTTCTTTATTGAATTTACATTCTTTTAATGATAGGCTTGCTAATTAAACAATCTTATACCGTATTTTGTCTCTTCTGTTTATGTCTTTTGTCATAGAAAATAATTAATTCGAAGAAATAGCAAACAATTAATAAATTTCCGATATTGTTTGTCGACGAGTTTCAACTTACATAATTAGTTATGTTTCCAAATACGATAGGGAATAGATTTATTAGCTTTTTTTATTGCAAGTCTTTCTCTGTGAAGGTTTTAACACTGACTGCTTAATAATGCTGATTGATAGTTAAAAATGACATTTTGGAAGTTATTGAGAGGCTTGTTTTTATGGAACGAATTGATATTCGGAATGGTTATTGATGGATATCTATGGGGGTCATTCAGAAATGATGTCTCTTTTTGTACCTCTTTCCTTCCTTATTTCGGTCACACAAACTGTATTTTACAATAATTCATTTTATATGAACTGTCATACAGCTACAGAGCCCCCTAAATGTTGGACGTCATTTACGAACAGCCCCATTTATGGATATTTTTAGTAATGAAGCTTGTAAAATTTTTACCCGAGCGAAATTGAGATAAAATTAGTTTTACAAACTTTTCGATCCATAGCGTCATTGGTATGGCAACATCAGACCCGTATTTTAAAAGTTTTCTAATAAATTTAAAACTTAATGAGAAGAAAATAACATGAATGAGGCTCGTTTTATCTTCACGCACCTGAAAGTGATCGATCAACGTTTAGATATGACCATAAATTTATTATCACACGCATATCAATAATGATATTTATTAGTACGATACACAATTATTGACATTTTGTTTATCAGAAAGTTAAGGTTTTTGCGACCTTGTCGCATTTGTAATAAATACGAATTTCGGCAATTAAATGTTATAGCATGAACAGCAATAAAATTCCTCAGCAAAAAATTGTTCTACATTATTTTTTGAGCATTTTCGTTAATAGTTTGTAATACTGGTTTAATACAGCACTTAACAATAATTTAACAAATTTTTTTGTCATGAACTGATATAATACTTCGAACCTAGGGGTGTAGCAAGGAAAGGTCTAATGGGGTCTAGAACCCCCCCCCCCTCCTCCCTCGAAACTGAAATTTGTAAAGGAAAAAAATTTGAATTCATCTTCAAAATTGAAAATGTATGAGTAAAAAATACGAATCCCCTTCATTGAGAGCTAAGAGTTTAGACCCTCCTTTTCCAAATTGCCTGAGACAGATTTCTAGAAAATAAATTACAGAACATAGGAATTTCGTGATAATTTCCTGTTTAAGCATTTCGTATTGCTATATTTTTCAATCAAATAAGTTGACATTTATTCGATTGGAACTGCCATAACCCTTTCAAACAAAGTTCTCTGAATTTTGCCATATCGACTTCCTCCAAACCATAGCGTCATCAATCCAAATCAACAGCAAAACAAATAAATTTACTTTTTTTAAAACCATGCCTAAAATCAATTCCAATAAATTTTCATCAGAAATACTCAACACTAACTGCTGTTTGGATTTGAACACTCGAAATCGATAGGAACAAGAAAAAAGTCATTACCTTTTTTCATATCAAAGAATCACAAAACTTTAAATGACTCAATGGATAGGAAAAGAAAGTCATAAAAATTCCTTATACTGCAAAGTTTTTTTTAACGAATTTTTCCCTTTTTCAATATGCCAGTTGTTTTGTATGTTTACAAAAAGGCGAAAGGAAATGGATGAGAAATAAAATATAAAAGGAGAATCTGAGGGAGTTCTCCACATACAATACTTGTGTCCATTCTTTATTGAAATGGCATATAAACATATAAAAGGAAAGCAATAAGCAATGGGCAAGTTGGGTTGAAAGTACCTCTTAGAGTTGGGGCCGAATGAATTAATGTGTATCAAACAAAGATATATTTCCATTAGGGAGTTGTTTGTTGTTTTTACTTTATTGCTCAACCGTATATCTACGACTGTATAAATTTTATATTATATGTGGATTTTTTTTGGCAAAACACAGCATAAATTCTCATACATTTTTATGTGCAAAAATTTCTTTTTCTTCGCATGGCAATGAAAATAAATAAGAAGGTCCTTCAACACATAAATACATAAAAATAGGCAAATGCCTTCCCTTTTGTTTTCGTTTGAATTTGATGTTGATTTGTACACAAACAAATAGCAACAGTAGTGGCGGAAATAAAAACTAAACAGACATATAAAGTTGAAGGAATTGTAAAAAAAACTCTCTTTTTGTGTGGAAAACTTTTCTTGGCATGAAGCAGTAATTTTTTTTACTTTTGTCGGTGCCACAAAATAAGAAGATTTCACATTTTATCCTTTTTATATCGTCATTAGATACTTTTTTTAGGAAAAAGTAAATATTGCTTAGCATAAAAAGTTTGCGACATAAAGAGAGTCTAAATTGATTTTTTATTTGAAGTATGAAGAAGAAGAATAAAGAAACGGAATCAAATGAAGACAAAAAGTTGAAAGTTGAGGATTTTTATGTTGTTCTATACACAATGAATACAGCTAATAGAGCTACCGGAGGGAAAAAATGTCTAAGAATTTTTAATGAATTTATATTTCATTGAATGGCTCTTCTTAAGCGGCACATAAAAAATTGAATTTTTCAGGATTAATCTTGAGTTTCCATGCTTTGGTTATCCCCAAAAAATATTATTTTCTCAAATTCCACAACAATACCCTCAAGACGTTCAAGAAATGAATTTTTGTCCATTTAAATTATGAATAAGATCCCCAATATCCAGTGACTTAAGGGTTATCGCCACCAGGTACCAAATCAAAAATGTGGGCCTCCATAAATTAAGTATGGTGCCATTTAAAACAAATTCGTTCCTTTGTATGCGATTTTTTGACATTTTTAAGCGGCTCCCGCCTACACTAGGGTTTGAGGCCCAGGATTACATCAGGATGGTGTTGCTGCATTGGCATTTCGATGACGTTATCAATATAATTTGAAAATAATTAAAAATGCGCTCTCCATATCTCCCAACCCAATCACGTAACTCGCTCTGAATGCAGGCAATTTGGAATCATAAAAATTTACTCATTCTTCGTTTGTCGTGCTCTGTCGAAATCTCAATGACTAAATCTTTCCACTAAATTTGACATAAGTTTCATTTTATTTGACTTGTTAGTTTACTTTTTCGTCTCTTAATTCCACTGAACATTTAAAATGCATTGCGATAAAGATCGAGAGGAAAAATATGGAGAAGGAATTTATCGTGCGAGGAAGAGATGAAAAATATCTTAAAAAATATGAAAAATTGTCATAACAAATGATAGATAGGATAATTTTCTCCAATTATAATTGAATTCAATGTTGATTCAATGCTTCAGCAATCGTCTCGTTCTCTTGGCGCCAGACACTGATATCTCTTCTAAACTACTGATGCAACGGCTGTTGATGCCATTTACTCGCACTCTCATACATGTAATTATTGTTATTATTAAACGCAATTTAAAAAAATTTCATATTTATATGCTCATAATATTATTTTTATCACGAACATGTTTAACATACATCTACATAGTCTATGGCTCTATGCTAAAGAAAAATTCGATAGAAATTCAATCAATTTCAATGAGCATGCACGACTTGAATGAAAAAAAGATTGAAAATTTCAATAATAATAGTTAAGAAGTCTTCTGTACACAATTGAGTTTTTAATGCATATTTTCAGCTATTAATTATTGACTGTGGTTTAAAGTCACTTTAAGTCATTCCTTCTGTCTGTTATTATTCATTTTATTCGATTCTTTCTCACACACATAAAGTCATAAAATAAATTGATGATTTTCCCATTCTTATAATTTTCTAAGAATTCCAAAAATGTGTATTTACATTTGAGATTATTGAAAAAAAAAAATTTTTATTTGTTTTTTGTTTGTTTTTTAAAATTGAATTTTGATGAAAAATTGTTCTCTGAGAAAATTATTAGATGAAAAATGAGGAAGTGGATTGAAAATTATCTGATTAATTTTTGTGGCTTTGTGTTTATTTGATGTTTGTTATTTGCTTGGTATAATTTGTTGTCTTATGGCGGGGGGAGAGTCAGACGTAGTCTGATGGGGTCTAGCTTCCCTCCCAAAAAATATTTAAATTGATTTTTTTAAATTAAAATGAAAAAATCTTAGAATTTTTAAAATTTTTGTCTTTTTGCATTCCCTGATTCATAATTATTTAAAATCCATGGAATAGTCTTGATTTTATACTTGAACTATACACCATAAAAATTATTGCACCAACAAAACTTATCAAATTTTTTCGCAAACCATAAATACTGAAACCTGACCCTCTAAATATCACAATTTCACGCTTGAATGATCCTTGGAAAAGTGTTAATAGGATTTTGTCAAACATAATCATAACCATACCCAAAATATCATTTGAATGAGTAAAATGGCAACATTACAGTTTAAATAGCACACATCAAACAATAAAAAAAATATCTACAATAACACAAAGCGATAACATTTCAAAAAAGAAAAAGATATTCAAGATAAAATCTAAAAATATACCTAACACAAAATTTACTGAGTCATATACTCGTTTCTTCTTGTTGTGTCTACAAAAAAACTACTCAAACCACACTACTCAAATATAATAAACGAAAATTTGATTTTGACATTTTTTGACAGTAGCCACGAGTCATGTTTTCAAACATGCGTACATGAACACCAAATATCAATCAATTTTGACAAAAGCAAAAAAAAATAATTGTTTCTGATTTGTAGTCGTTTAAAGTGCTCGATAGTTTTGATTTGGGGTTTCGACTAATCAATAGAGTTACAGTTATGACAATTTTAATGTATCTCATTTTTAAAGATGGAACTTGTGGATCTGTTCATGTCATCAACAATAAATAGTTTTATGAGTTGTATTTTTAGTATTCTGAATTCATGCTATTTAATGAACAATCATAAACCCCCAAAAAATGGATTAATTTCGGATTGTTCTTGATTATACTTGATTATACTAATGACTTGCTCTAAATATCCAAAAATCTTCATATTATTACGCAATTTTCTAGAAAATTTACATTAATGAACCTTTTTAGTTCCTCTTCGTACAACTCAAAAGAATAAGAAGCAAAATACTCAAGAAAAAATCTGACGTCTATTTCAGCTAATTTCAAGAAAATAAACCGACAAAGTGCTGCTAATGAAAGCAACAAAAATCTCCTTCTGATTCATGTAATTTACACAAAATGCTGCCAAGAGTAGCTAAACACTCTTTTTTTTGCAAATGTGCGAAATATGAAAATAAGCCAAACAGGCATAAAATGAAAATAAAGAAAAGATCAGAAGATCTTTCAGAAATGATAATGGCAAATACCAGCAGTTTCAAATTTCACATAAAAATATTATTAATATTTTTTTACGTTTCAATAAAAAGATTAACAAATGTAAATAATTTGCCATAAATTGCGAAACTCAGGTAGGAAAGTGAGGCTCAATCTATGTCTATGAATAAAAGTGAAATTAATAGCTTTTAACGCGTTTTTGTCATGGAAATGAAATAAATTGGTGTTTGCTTTATGGAATTGGGTATGCGGTTGCTGTAGTGATTTAATAAAGTTTGAATTCATTTATATTCACACTAAAATTGTGGTTGATGAAACAGAAGTTTACGTTGGGGTCATTCAGTTGTGATATTCAATATTTAGGGGGTAAAGAAGACTGTAGGTATGTAGAACTTCATAAAAAATTTTTTTTAATTTTTGCAACAAAAGTTAAGAGGAAGTCTGAAAATTGCATTCTTGAACGTCATTTGTTCATTGATTTTTGAAGTATAGCAGAGTCAGAGACGTAACTAGTAATTTTTATGAGCAGATTGGAAAATTTAAGGGAATTGGATTTTTTTTCTTAAAAAACCCTAACAAATTGAAATTTTTTTTCCAAAAATGGGGAGTTTTGACCCCCAACTAGTAAATTCCCAAAAAAAGACGAGAAAAATTCTACTTTGAATTTTATTTGAAATCCAAAAACATTTAAACCCTTTAAAAATGAGGGTAGGGTCCAGATCTTCTTGGACAACCCCATGCTACGCCCCTGAACTGTAGAATAACATGAATGCAATTTTGAGTTATTATTTTTCCAGCTGACAAGTCATTGACAAATATTATGAACCATGATTTCAAATTCTGATACAGATTTTAAAAATATATGATCCTTGAGCATATGCCATTATTATTTTGGCAACACATTTCCATCATCTATTATCTAAATCTTTAAATTCAATTCAAAATTCTACAAAATAATGCCACCCATATTTTTCAAATCAGCTCAGTTGCCACGTAACATATTCGCTCAGTTTTACGGATATAAAATTATTTTCACCCACATGTTACGCAGGTGTACGATAACAATAGGGAAAGACACGCTCAACTCATCCATTTACGGAAATTTTTTTAAAACATTTCTTTTACAATTTTATTGAGTCAACAAATCGGTTGATGATGACATTTTAGTTTTTTTCTTCTTTGCTTTTTTTACTTTCACTAATTCTTGCTTCTGCTATTTACTTTTTATTATATTCAATTTTACTTCCTTCATTGCTGTAATTTTTTTAACAAAAAAAAATATTTCAGATGTTTTTTCGATAATTTTTTTTCCTTTTCATTTCAAACATAAATAACAGTAACAATAACAATACGCAGCACATAAAGAAGCGTGAATAGATGGTTTTAGAAATATAAATAATATACATGTTCTGAGCATATCAAGCAAATAGGAAGTATTATAATGGAACTAAAAAAGATTTGTCTAGAATATCAAATAATGTTCTAAGCTATAATTTAATTTCTTGAATAGCTATTTTTTCCATTCTCTAAAATTAATTTAAAGTGCAGTCACACTTTTCGAGTTTTGTCACTTACAGAATTGAATGAACAAATAAGAGAGAATCAAATCACCAATTAAATTGATTTATTTAATAATACAAGCACAATAAAATAATGGAAATAAAAATCTAAAATTTTTAGAGACGATCATGACGACATCGAGCAGATGTTGATAAATAACAAAAAGTTACAATAAGGGACCTCTGCTGTACGAATTGAACAGATTTATCAGAACACATTTATTTGTTCAAACACTCGGAACCTGAGGTCACAAGTCTTTTGTTGTTATTTTTGAAGCTATAAAATTTAATTTCTTCTCTCTCTAAATATCTCGTGGAGATGTCAATAATTATGAGGGTAGCAGTGTAGAAATAATTTTTATACAGGATTTACGAGGAAATGAACATTTATATGTGTTCCTTTTTGGAGATTAACTTAAATATGGTGTTACTGCTGCTGCTGTTATTCTTCTTTTATGTTCCTATAAATACAGACTTTATGAATTCTGTGCAAAAAAGAGAGAAGAAAAGAATTTTATAACATGGGCATATGTGTATAATATTTACATTCGATGCATGATTCAGCAAACGGCTCAATGATTGAGCTGAAAAAAATTTATAATACATATCTGTTATGTTATGTGTAGGGGGTTAATTGTCTGTAAAAGATTTCCAATACCGTCGTCTCTCTAAATTAGTCCTTTTCAAAATTTCATAATTCATCCATTCTCACTCGCTTCTCGGTTTTTGAAGAGGACATAGAGAATTAATGAAGTATGAAATGCTATGTGGATTGTTTTGAGGCGCATTTTTGGAGTTTAGTTCAATTAAGGGCATTCTTTTGTTTCTAGGATAGTTTAGTCTTCGAGGGTGTATCCATGGAGAGGTCATAACCTATCCCCCATTTTGTCTTCAAAAACCAATGCAAAGATATCGAAAAGATATTCTTAAAAGGGTCATAATTAAACTCCAAAAATTACGGATACGCTCATGTTCCTTTTTAAATAAAAGGAAACAGATGGGGTAGCTTCTTTAAGGGGGTAGGCATTACCTAGACACTCCTCTAGCTATGCCATTATTTCAAATCAATTACAGAAATCAGCTGAAATCATTTAACTTAAATCAGAAGATATTATTCTATTGTGAGAAATATCATGCCCTGTAGACTTATCAAATAAAAGTAATGAATAAGACAGTAGAAATTAAACGAAAAAGTCAAAGAACAAACAGAAAACTTCATGATTATTTAGACGTAATGAATATAAAATAGAAATCACCTCAGGTAGCATACAGTCAAACTGCAAATCTTTTTCTCTCATCTCTTTTTGTGTCTAAAACGGTGCTTAAAGAATAGTAAGAAGGGAACATAATAAATAAAACGTATTGAATGGATGGTTGAAAAGACATGTGTTTAACAACGACAAAAACAGACAAGCGACCTTTTTCCTTTCTTTTCAATCATCTCATTCTCATTTCCAAAACGTAAAGATGTACAGTTCCTCATGGATCTTTAAATTAATTTACAAATAAGAAGGTTTCTTAGATTACGGCATATGCATGAGCTCAACCATATGGTAAATGCAACAAATCTCTTCACAATTCACTTTCATTTAAAAAAATCGCTCCTACTTCATCTCTCTCCTCTCAAGTGTTTTTTCATATGAAATAATAGTAATTATGATGATGGCTTATTATAAAGATGATGATGGAAGGGATGCCTATTTCTTCTTTACTCGTGTTTCTCATTTTGAATTGTTATCAGCACTAAAACAATTTAGAAATATTATTAACAATAATAAGCATTATTGCTTACAATAGCTTGCTGCTTCTTGATGATTATTGAATAGTGTTGTATGTAAGTGGCTAAGAAATACATAGAAGAAATAATAGATTCAAAAGGGAGATGAAGAAAAGTACTTCAAAAGCACTTAAGCGCAATTATGATTATTTTGAGCATAGAGACAGAAGAATGGAACTAAAAAACAAGAGAGAAAACCGAATGGGCTATTGAGTATTGAAATGATGGAGACATTAATTCGTCTATTTTATAAGTGCCAGTCTAAATGCAATAAAGCTGTTGGCACTTAGAAATGAAATTGAGCCTTAAAGACGAATATTTTTGTTTTGGAAATTCTCTTAAGAAATAATTTTCAATTCACATGAATGCAATCATGCTGAGAATATGTATTGAGAAATAAATGATGCGTTTATAGATTATTAGAATTCGGAATGTACTTATGAAGTTAAATGTCTTGTGTTATTGGAAATTTCTTCATTTTAAATGTGTCATGAGGCATGAGTCATTGCAGATAATGAGATTGTCTTTTTTTGTCTGGATGTTATCGATTTAATGGGGCTATTTCTGAGTGACACTAAGAAAGGAAAAACAGCTATATGGAAGACACAAGAAAACTCCACATTACTCCCAAATGGAACCTCAAGTTACTTAGGATTGGATCTTGAATGGTTGGGAATTTTTCAAAAAATCTAAATTCTACAAAAAAAATAAGGCACGATCATGAGAATCCAACTTTTTGTATAGAAATTTTTAAAACTGAATTTTTTTCCTCAAGAACCCTAGGAAATTGAAGAATTTTTTTACCCCTCTTTGACAAATGTCCCCCAAATTCCCCTGGCTACGCGCCTGCCTACACTTGATAGTAGGGTTGGGCAAATATACGTATATATACGTATATATACGTATATCGAAGAACAAAATATACGTATATATACGTATACGTATACGTATATGGATTTTTCAAAACGCAAAAAGTACGTTATTAATTTGCTAAAAAATGTGTTAAAATGCTGAAATTTGTACTCTAAAAGGTGAAATAGAGTAACTTAAGGCTCCATTAAGCATTTTAAAAGTGTTTAAGCAAGGATTTAATTTAAAAATGAGAATTTTTTGAAAAAATTAATTTTTCTTTGTTTACAAATTATGAGCAAAATTTGAAATTTTTTTGGCCGTTACAAAAATTTTGTAAAAGAAAAAATTAAAGCATTTAGATAATAATTTATAGCTAGTAATGCCAATTGAGCACTGTTAATGAACAACAAGTGCATATTTTGTCTTAAAAGTCTGAGAAAATTTAATTTTGTTAAGCTACGATATGTAACTGAAAAAATTTGAAAAATGAATATACGTATAAATATACGTATATATACGTATAAAATATACGTATATTTATATACGTATATATACGTATACGATTCTGCCCAACCCTACTTGATAGTAAGATAAAAACCAGTTCATTGACTACATGGCTAGCTAGAGCCTTCCAATGGCAAGCTATTGATACAAAAAAGGACAATTTGACATGCTGAGTTTCGAAATCAAGATCGCTGGATCAGCATTGCAATACTAAGGTATCAAAACACTAGTCCAATAACCCATCGAGTCACTTTAGTTCACAACCGAATTGTCTTGGATATAACCTTCAAATTATTCCCCATTGATATATCAAAGACTCTTTATAATTGCATTCAAAACAATCTGTTTATTCCTTCAAAAACAAATTAACTTCATACGGATTGAGCCTCCAGGCAAAAAGTATAAAGTTCATTTAAAACAAAGAGTCAGAAATGCACAAAAAAACAATTCAATAAGAAAATTTATCAACGAATTTAAATCTTAATGTAAATTGTGCTTGTCAGATTTGAGAGATATTCCTTCACCTCATTACTTCACAGTCATTCATTTTTCAGCTTAAGTCGTAAAACTTTTTTTTTTATCAAAATGTATCTAATTTATTATTATTATTTCTGAAACAAAAAGGATAATAATAAGAAGAAATCCATTTATGTGCGTGTACACATTCGATAAATTTCCTCGTGCACGAAATAAGGGTGGCATTAATGAATAATTTTACTCATAATAATTTGATAGATATATTCAGCCTCTATTTTCGCCTCCATTCGATAATGATCAATATTCATTTTAATTTTTTATAAGCCATATACATAAGTTATCGACTGACCATTGATTGAGTTTTAATGAGCTGACGGTGGTTCACAAATCGCCTTAAATGACAACTTAATAAGCTATTAAGATGTAATTATGTTATGAACGAAAAAGAAAATTGTAGTTGATGCACTTACTGTATCGATATAATTTATGTAATGAGCTGATTTATTTTCATATATTCTCTCCTTTTCGCAGTAAATCAAAGTTTTTGTATGTCTCGTTTGCTTAATAGCATTACTCACTTATGATTATTAAAGTCGTCCCCCCATTTCTGATCATATTTATACATGAGTCTACGTATGTCTGCTGATCGACAATGAGATTACATTATTTTTGCTTTTCTAGATGCTTTGGTATTAATTTAGTCTAGAAATTTATGAAAAATAAGATGTAGAGTGTGACTTGAAAGTCATTGTCGGATGCTGGTGACCAAAGCGCATTCTTCTGGAAATAATTGGTGCATTCTTTCTATCAGTACATTTTATTAATGGCAGACGGATGGTAATCACATGATGGGGTGCACGCAACCTGGTCACGACACAAATGCTATCCAGTTCTCATGAAAATTTGAGCCTTGACCTTGGATTAGCAAATTTGAGGAATTCAAGATATTTCTCGATAGAGGAACCAAAAAACCCCAAAAATATTCAGCATTACACGACTTTTTCTTCAACCAAATAGCGCTAAATTTAATTTTCATTCATTCAACTTGCAACAAGCAGCAAAACAACGAGCATGACGAAGAATTATGCGAGAAATTGTGAAGCGTTGAGCAACAGGAGATTTTTTCCTCATTTTTTATAGCATCGTTTAGATTTTTGTACATAATGAAAATTGATGTGAAATATGTTTCTGGAGCTCATGCTCTATGGAAGTAAGAAGAAAGAAGGATGATTAATGATTTCGATATACATTGCAGTTTCGCAAAAAAAATGGAAACTTTGTGCTTGCTGCAACAGATTCATGTTTAACTCACACTTCAGATAGAAATTCTTTTCTGTTCTTCGTGTGCTTCTCTCTGTTGAGAGATGAAATTTTTACTTAAAGTTGAGTTATGTTATTATATTTATATAAACCATCTCCATAGAGCTCAGATTCCAGAACTCCATCTACATCCATTGATATGGCTATATTCATAAATGAGAAATAAGGAAAGGCTAATGAAGAAAGAAATGAAATGATGGGGAGAAAATATAAAAAAAAATCGATAAAATGCTGCTGCTGCTACTATTTTCAATCCTCTTCCTAAGAAACTTCAACAACAAATGCTGCTACTGCTTTAAATAATTCCATTTTTAAAAGAAAAATTATTATAGCAGCACACAGTGAGGGTGATAAATTATATTCCGTCTCTAATTGGATAGTGAGAAATTAAGGCTGAAGTGAAAAAATTGCATAGTTCGCTTTATCAATCTTCCATACCATAGGCCATGAAATTATTTTTCACACTTATTTCATTTATCTTTATTTTTTTCCTCATTGTGCACTTCTTTACATGCTGAGATGGGTCGAGTACGAATTGTCAAGGGGTAGAATTTGAGAAATTGAAGTAAAAATTTGACGTATTGATGCAGAAAATTGAAGTTAATTTTAATTTGCTTGGTAATTTATTCAATCTTTTGGATATTTTTGGGTGATTCTCTTTTGACAACACATTATTGTGTGTCAGGTTCGTAGTCATGGGGAATTAAAGGGACAGTTAAAATAGCAAAAAAAATTAGCTTTCATCGTGTCAGTTAATAAAGTTTGATTAGTTAGTCATCTCGTAGCAAGGGATCGTTCGTAAATTACGTCATGTAAAAAATTCCTTTTTCGACCCCCATCCTTCTATCCCATGTCACAAATTTTCCATAGAAAAAATTCCTGTGTTTGAACTCTCACAAATTCTTCATTAACCTCCCCCCCCCCCCCTAAAGCGTGACGTAATTTTCGAATGAACCTTAAAGTACACAGAATGACCAAGTAGACAATATACTTAAAATAAAGCAGTTGCTGCTTGTTAAATGGCAACCACCTGGATGCCACCTTTTAGTGAACAATTCAGAGTATGCTGATCATGTGACATAATTTCTCCCAGTCCAAAAAATCCTGACTATACCCTTGTTGCTCCTCAAGGCTACATGATACACTATTCAGCACAAAACTCATTAAATCTTTTGCTTAAAAAAAGTTCATAAAAAATTGCCATCTATTCTCACGATATTCTCCCATAATATGCATACATACGTTTATAGAGCAATAGCAATGCCATAAAGAAGAAGTAAGAAAAGAATCAATACTTACATTCATTATTATTATTATATGGAGAGCAGTATGTGAATCATTATTACTAATCCGATAAGATAAGACTCGGAAAACATGAACAAAATTTTTTCTATTTTTCTTCTTCTTATTCATTCTACTTCTTTGTATATTTATCTTAGGATCTCTACATGCAAGCAATATAGATTATTTCCATACATATAATAATAATAATAATCAGAATTCTTCATAAAAGGCGATAAGGTTGAGCTGTGAGTGAAATATCAACAAATGTTCAAATATGACGCACAAATATATAATTGAAATTTTATTATGGATAGGAAAACAGATCGTTAGTAATAATTTTTAATGCTGAACAAATAATGATAAGATTTGTTTAGTTTCACATCATTCCTATTGCTATTATTATTCGATATATCTGTATAATCATTATTGAGTGTGGAAACAAATGGTTTTTATTGATTTTTTACATACATACATTATAATGTGCGCCTCATGTATATGGAATTTTTTGGCCTTACCTTGAAAAAACAAAACAAAAAAAATTGCCACAAAGGAGAAATATTGATATCGACATCATAAATTATCATGCATAATATATGAAGTAATAATTTTTTCGGTCAGCGTGGCGATGATGATTTTGGGCGTGCGATAATTTTATTTTATATATTTTATATGTCTTCCTTCGCCTTTTATTGCTAACTAATACTGAAGATATAAATATTTTTTTGCAAATTAATGAAACACATTTTGTTGTAGACAGATAAGTGACTTATGTAAATTGTGGAAAGGATTATCAGAATTAATTTTTCATTTTGGTGTCTGTTTCCTTTGCTTTGTAGTCTAAGCTTTAAAATTTTTTGATTATTTTAATGCAAATATTGTTTTAAAAATTCAATAAAATATTTAGGGGTCATAAGTGAGTGACGTGTAGCATTTAGGAATGGGGGAGGAGGTCTGGAGCTACGAGACACTTCCTTATAGATTTTTTTAACTAGATGGGATTAAAAACTACTCCCTTAGATGGACATCTTGTCAAATCTTTGCAGCTAATAAAACCATAAAACTAAATATTTAAATCCAAATTTTAGACCAATTTAAGTCCCCTTCAGCAGAGAAATCTCTCTATTTTAACCCGCGTGTTAAAAAATTAACATCACAAAGAAATCTAGCGCAAATATAAAATGACAACGATCCCGACAAACAAAAAAAAACATTTGCTAATTTATTTTACGATTCTTTCAATGAAAATAATAAATTTTTAGATATGAAATAAAATGATGATTATTGAATTATTCGATGATGATAAAAAAAACTGAAAATAAGCGCATCGAATTATAAAATATTTTATATTTGTGCTGATTGGCATGAATAAAACTTTTTTTTTTTGTATATTCACAAACAAACAGGCAAAATAATCTTTTTTTTTTCATGTCGACATGAAGTGCGAATTTGGCACCATTTGTGAATTGAAAATTTTTTTTCTTCCTTTTTCACTCTCGCTCATTTTTTGACAAATTTCAAATTCGCTTTTAATGTTCGCATATAGAATAATAATCAGACTGAAAATTGAAAAATAAAAATGATTGAAATAGAATTTCTTTAAAGTGTGGCATAAAAAAGTGCCATAAATTTTTTAAAAAAATATATATTTCTCAATTTAACTCAATTATGTAGGAAAAGATAAAGACAGTGGTATTTTGCTTAGTCTGACATTTTGTTTGCTAAATGTGTCAATTTATGATCATTCTTTCATATGACTTTATAGGGTAAATGGTGTTGGAAATGAGGCATGACCTATCAAAACTAACATTAATAGTGGCAAATGGCTCTGAAAAATCAATAACTTTACTATAGTCTTGAGGTGTCTGAGAATAGTTGAATCTGGGGGTATTGAACCTTATAGTAAGGCCTCTGGGACTTAAGCATCAAACTGGATATCTCTGACCCTCATTTGTAAGTACGTAGGTTCAATTCCCACCATATATTGTTGTCGATATAACTAGAATTTTCTCAATGCTCACGACATGACAAGTTTCAGTCTTTCTTCAGCTATAAAGCTATTAAAACTACTCGATTAAATTAAACCATCTTGATTTCTCAAAGAAATGCGATATCACATTTCATATGTCAGCTTTCCACTTGTTCCATCCTTCACATGACTGTATAAAGTTTATAATTGAATGGATACGCTGACGATGCCATTTAAATTAATTAGCGTACATGTCTTAATAGATTGTAAAATGAGCAAAGAATGAATAAGGGGTTTGCGTATTGTTGCAAAAATTATTTTTATGGCACCAAAGCACTCAATATCACTTTACAACTGCTCATCAAGATCGGTCTATTGAAATGTTTAATTAATATTCGCAATAAAAATCGCACTCTTTACGATTGAAACAAGCATCTTTTTATGATCAAGCAGAAATGAGAAGAGTCAATATAACTGTAGCCTGTAACAGAAAGAGATGACAACAAATAGTAAACAAATTGTGTGTGAGTCTGACTGACTCGACTAAAAATGATTGCAATTTGAATAAATTGTAAATAAATTTCTTATGCAAATAAGCCTTGGTCACATAAATTACACTTAAATTAGTTTTTATAGCTGTAAATTTTCCATACAGTTTAGTGTTTCGAGTTGTGGCGGCTATAATAGAGTCTAATGGTACAAAATATATCTCAATATGTTGCTTCTAGCCATACACACACACGCGCGGTCGTAAAATTTTAGTCATATAGTTTTTGAGTATCGTCTGTTGCTGATTTTATTTTACCTTTCAGTGCTTTTCAAAAATATAATAATCTCGATTGAACAAAAGACTAGTCAGACGTATTTTCTATTCACTCGATTCGATATAGTTCGTGAGTATATTTTTGATATGTTCTATGGCTCTTTGACTGTGACGAATAATAATTTAAACGAATATGTCACAGTTGCAAATAGTCATCATCATCAAATATATTGATTGAGTTGCCATTTTAAAATATAAATTGTACAATTTAATGAGAAGTTCCTTCAATGTGGCGTTTTAGTCATCTGTCTATAAAATTTATGTTTATCGTTTGCTCGTATATGGGAAAAAGTTAAAAGCAGATGAAGAAGAAGAAATAAAAGCTATTTGTGAATAAATTAGGAGAAAAAAGGTTTAGACATTCTTTTGTTCACTAATCATCAATAATATTTAATGAGAAACTCAACAAATTGTTCCAGCCTTCACACTGAGACATATTCTGCTCGTAAATTGGAAATTTTACTAAGTTTTTGTTTATAGATGAAGCACGACAGTTTTGTAAACTTGACATTTAAACGAATTTTTTCGAATTGTATAAAAAAATATAAGAAATAAAACCAATTTTCATTTTGTTTAAAATATGTGAGATATATACATATTGTTCGAGAAAATATATTTGCTGAAATTGATATATGACTAACTTTTCCATTATATTCTCAAGAGACTGCTCTGTTGCAGCTGATAAACGAAACTTTTAACCATAAAACTTAAATTCTTTCAATTCTATAGCACGTTTTTGTTTATCAATAATGCGGAACAAATGTACTTCGACTGGCTGCTTCTGGAGAGTGCAATGCTGAAATAAAATATTCAGCAGTTCTTAAAGTCGACTCGAATTTTGTATGGAATAGTCGACTTGACATAGCTTCTTTAAATGCGCTTCCAAACCTTCAGAATCAAACAAAAAACTTTTAAGTCAATTTCAATTCTGTCTTTTTCTTCGCATACACAATAAAGACCGATAGCTTGTGTGCAGATATAAACTTTTTTTGGCTTTATATTCAATAATATTGAATGTAATATTTTCAATTTTTTTATATATTTCCCAACCAAAGTTTTTTTCTGCTGCTGTTGCAGCTACAAAGTCAGAGTGCAAAGGCAAATAAAATAAAATATAAAGTAGAATAGAGAGAAAAAGGAATAAGACATGACTGAGACATGTAATCGATTCTTAAACTTTAAAGAAGTAGAAACTTTCATGCTTACAATTTTATTTCCAAGCTTAATTTATTTTCTGATATGAAATAATATCCAGACAAACCACACAGAAACGAGTAAGTTGCAGATATTTTTTTTGACAATTTCGAATAAATCAGTCTACAGAAATAATTATTTCAGATAAAGAAAGCATATTAAATTTAACTTTGGATTATTGTGAGATATGTGCAGATTAAAATTATTGACTCATAAAGCAAACAAGCTGCAAAATAAAGGAATTTTGAGAATCTAGTTCAATAACTTAGATTTCTTGCTGTTTAACAAATTGTGACTCACTGTCCACAATCTATTGGTGCAAATTATTTTTTACAAACAAAATAGTTAGGCATTAAGGTTGAAGAAATCATTAATTTTTGCTGTCATTCTGCAAGAATGTTACACTGAAATAAAATCATTTACTTTAATGTCAACCCAATTTAATAAATGAACCAAATGACGGCATTGTAAATCCTTTCGTCAGAAAATTAGATTTGTTTCTTCTTTGGAACTAACATTTGTTGCTAATTAATTTACAATTCAAAACATTTTTCCATGGAAACTTCTTTGAAATTGAGATTGTCAAGCTTCTTGAGAGATTATATAAAATTTCACATTCAAGATGACGTGGTTATGGTAACAGTGAAATCGAGTAGATTGTTTTTAGCTGGAAGTCATTGAATATTTTAAACATTAACTTGGAAGATTTCGTGAATTTATAAATATAAATAAATGAAGAAAGGAAAAAAATTAATTTTGATTTTAATTCTCCAGAATTTTTTAAAAATTAAATTTTAATTAAGGGCTTTTAATTCAGGGTGTGGACCTCCAGTCCCTTTAACATAAACGCATTTTCAGTTCAAATTTAATGAGAAATTAATATAGTACCTTTAAATTTTGTTCAGAGGTACCTATGACACCCTAGGGTACATCTGACACTCTAGGGTACCCCCACCTATACTATCCTTGGATATACTCTAGCTACCGAAGGTAAGGTAGTATAGTGTACTCTGAGTATCCCTAGAAACGGACCCCTAGAAACGGACGCCTCTGATGCTTACACAAATTTCCAAAATAAAATTTTTTCAAACCATTATTCATACGAAAACCAATGTAATTTTCTTCTATAGAAAAAAAATCTTATAAAAGCCTTACAATAAATTGCTTTCGAGTTACCCAAAATTATCCATCATTTCTAAAGCGAGCAAATTTTGGCACATTCATGAAGAATTTCATTGAAAACTTCCTGTCATACATCACATTTTATGTTCCTACAACTGCAATAAAAATAAATTTCAGCATCATTTAAAAGAAAAATAGCAAAATTACTGAGGAGAATAATAAGAATGGAAATATGAGTCCATTATCGATTTTTATAACTCACAAAAATAACTCGACACAATTTTTGTTCATGTGTTGTAAAACATTTTTATATCTGTTCAGTTCCTCGAGAATTCCATCACCTTTTCGAGATCATAAATTCTCACAATAAATGTTTGTTTTGTAAAAACAAAAAGAAAAGTCGGTGACAAAATTATTATCTTCTTATGTAAGGAGTGATTAAATGACTTCCCCAAAGAACCATCATGCTGTGATATTTGATTCTTTCGTATGGAGAAAGAATGTCAATAGCAATTAAAGAAAGCTTATTGTTTGGCATTTTAACGTGATTTATTCTGTGCTACAGCAATGAATAAAGCTGGCGCTCGACTTCTCGTATTATTCGATATTGTTTCTTGTTTATTTTTGTCTCTGACATAATACTGAAAGGGGGATGTGCAGCTTGGTGTGATTAGGATTGGTTCTAGTTACATACTGTCCCTTATATCCTCTTCTCTATTGCTTCGTCACAAACAGAGGTTCCATTTTTCAAAACTCTACTAAAACTCATGACAGTCAAGCAGCATTCCCCCTAGTAGCCCCAAAACTTCTCCTCTTGGCATCTCCGTATCATGTTGACATCCATTTAGGCGTAAGAATGTGACTAAGAAGAAAATAAGCAACATAAGCAGTAGCATATCTGGTTAAGACATGAAAAATGTGCTGCAGAAAAAAAACAACAAAAAAATAAGAAGCGACTGTTGCCGTTCACATAAACAGTAGCACTCAATTTCCACTAAAAAGCGATCAGCAAAAAAAAAAGAAAACCAACAAGAAGCAAAAATTACGTTTTTTTTGTTTTCTTAAAAAATGTTTATTTAATCGCATTTAACACACGATTGAGATGAGATGAATAACAAAAGAATGAGAAAATGAAGAAAAAAGGAAGTGAGAACATAAAAAAACTAAATTTGCTGCTACAACATTTGTTTTCCGATGTTGCAAAATGAAAAATGGTTTCTTGTGTTGTAAACAAGTCGCTTATTTTCTCTCGCAATCGACATATGTTACATTGCATTTATTATTTTTTATATAGAAAGATACAGCATACAGCATCTTGACGGGATCAGCCTCATTTCTCTGCAGTAATTTATTCTACAATTTCATTGCAAGAAAATTTATTAGAAGTCATTAATTGAATTAATTATGAACAATTATGACTAGATTGTTGCAAATTGTAGACGGTTTTATTGGACTTTATATGGAAATTTACAAACAAAATTATCGAGACTCATTAACGTTCGATGAATTTTATGGCTGTAAATTAATTACAAGTGGAGAAAATTATTAATTTGTCGGAATAAATTTGATATTTTTCAATAATTTAACAGGTTTCTGAAAAATTGTAGAAAGTATTTAAATTAAAATGAATCATTCTGAGTATAAGCCTTAAGGGGCTGACCTCTTATGACGTCCTACATTTTGGAAATAAGTGGGGGACTGGAGTAGTATGACACCTCAAATCCGTGCTCGAAGTCGACTCAGATTTCAATTTTCTCCAGCATTTTACATCCACATGTGAGCATAAACCAGTAGCAATCAACAAAAAATATGACGAAATATAACTCATTTCAATTACTTCATAACTCAGGAAAAATGACTCCAAATTAATCTACCGCAAAATAATACAAAAATGCGCTTCAATCATCCGTGAAAAAAGTGAAATTTTTCCCAAGCATTTTATTTTATTTTTTGTTTACTTTGTCTTCATCTTTCTGCTTATTCTTGTTCCTTTCTTCTCACTCATTCATTATTATTCCTTCTTTTTTTGTTGTTAGCAAGAACTCAAACTCTCAGAGCTCAATAATGTGTGAATAATTCATGGTTTTTTATCAGCACCAATTAATCATTTTAATGCATGCTTACATACATTCATTTCATAGTACATGAGAGTTACGAGTACTTAAGGCTATGTTAAGATGATGAAGAAGAAGGAATAGCTGAAGAAAAATGAGTAAATTAATTGCTCGAGAAGTGCGTAAAGAGCGCAATTAACAACATCCTGAAATATTATTAAAATAGCTAAGCCGCATGCAAAAAAAATTTTTTAACTAAAAATTCGTTCTCAACACTATAAAAATTCAATGATTAAATAGCATTGGAAACACTAATAAATTCTATCGGGCGCCTATAAACAACAGGAGGTCTCACTTAATTTTTCAAGAAAACATCTAATTTTCAACTCTAGGTCCTGCATCATTAGCAACTAATGAATAACTGAATAATTTATCATCTCAAACAGTAAGACATTCTAAAACTCATAGTTGACCAAAACACGCTACAAAAAAAACGAGCGATAAAAATAAAAAAGGAGGAGGAGACGAATGAGAAAAGAGAAGCATGAAAGTAAACTAATGATCCGCATTATGTCTGCAAATTAATTATAGCTTCTTGCTTAAACGATATTAAATGAAATCTCTTTACAGTAAATAAAAAAATCAATATATATTCACACATACGAAAAAAAATGAATGAATGAATTGCAACATATGTTAAGACAAGACAGATTACACCTTGTTTCATCAACATACTTATTTGTACTTCTTCTCACAATAAATATTTCTTCTGTCCTGTAAGCAAGAATGTATAAAGACACACTTGATGATAATTTATTCATTAATTCGCTGATATACTTGAGAATATTTTATATTAAGACACATCTTTATATATTCGTTAAGCATTCATTGCCTTTCTTTTTATTAGCGTGTCTTTGGTGACATCTTGGGGGTCAGTTTGGAATCACATCTGTCTTTGGGGTCGATAATAAATTGTTTTCAATATTTAGGGGTATGTCCTAAAGTGGAGTATCCCCCTTGTGGCAAGGGGGGTTTAAAAATTTCATTTTTGATTGACATTATTTAAGAATGACCCCTCTTGATCTTTGATTGTCACCATCTGTTGACGTTAGATCTAAATTTATTTAAAAACTCAATATTATGAAATGGAGTCAAATTCCTCAGGCGAAACTTAATAAATGTCAAATATCCCACCGGCAAAAAAAATGCGCCATGATAATTTCCTTTCAACAGCTCTCCACTTGCCCTCTTTATTTACACGTTCAAGGCGATAAAGAATGAAAAGGCCGAAAAGGCTGAACAAAGGAGATTTTATGCTTGTTCAGCAACAAATTTTTTTTGAATGTACCCGCAACAATGCATTGATTACATTTTTATTCTCGGGAGATATTTATCACCAAAAATATACACTCTTTCAGAATTTCGACAGATAAAAAGGGACTAATTTTTGCTTGACTACTCCATAAATTTTCTTCTTATTCTTTTACTGCAATGGATGTTCAAAAGAAATTTTTTTTTGGTTGTTTTTATTTATTTTTTTTGTTGGGGAGCACATACCGAGAAAATGAAAATAAAAAGGAATAAAGTCACTATCCGTATGGAATAATAAATACAGAATTATTTTTCTTATTCTTTTCCCATTTACTGCAACGTGATAAAGTCAACGATTGCGCAATGTCTATAAAAACGTAAAACAGAGAGTAGAAAAAAATCTATGAATATTCTTATGGGAATATCACAAGGTATGGTAATTATTCTAGATATATTAGACAGTCAGACACTGCATGGGGGCATTCGCTGTGGCTATTTAAGATACCACATAGGGTTGAAAAAAATTGAGATTTAGACAATAAAGGTTGAAAGAATATAAATTGGAAGTTACTATTTATGTTGTAATGGAAGTTCATAAAAGGTCTTATTATCATAAAAAAATATTGAAATCCTTTAACTTATTACTTTTGGCCTGAATTTTGATAAATTGTGCTTTGTTCAGGGTATATGTAATGGATTATTTTTTGTGATTTAAATGTTGGGTTCCTTTAAATCTGTTAATATAATTTTATGTCTAAAAACATTGACAATATCTCAATTTAAAACAATAGATTTCTGTATTAAGGCTGTAAGGCAGTAGTGCTCAAACTATGCTCCGCGACACGAGAGGTAAACATGTAAAACGGATCAAAATAGTATATCAGTGTGTCGCGCTCTAAAAAGTTTGAGAACCACTGCTGTAAGGTGTCGTTTTTAAATTTCGTAGGACAAATTGATAAGTTCTTGATCCCGCCTCCTCATTGTCATAAAGGAGGGGCAACCAAGGGTGCGAAATTGATTAAAATGATCAAAAGACAGTTGACAACGCCACTGGTCATACAACCTTAGACCCCTTAAAAAGTGAACTACTCTCCAGGAAGAACACCTTAAACATGTTCAAATCTTCTTCATTAAACACCACACGACCCCAAGAATTTAATTCAAAGTTATGTTTAAAAACCCCTGAGTTTTATTCATTTTTTTCTATGCACGAAAATTTTAATACAAATCGACTTCCTGGGTGTTAAAAGTTAAGCTTTTAAATATTCATCTCATACAAATTTTCCTTTCCTTGCCTCCCCGATAACACACATTTCTCTCCTTTCTTTGTTTTTTTTTCTTCTTGTTTTTTAAGAATAAATTTCTTATTCCTGCTTATTTTATTATTTTTTATTACCACGGTGGGGTTTTTCCTTCTTTTTCGTTGTTTATTTCCTTCTGTAATTATGAAACTTTTTTAAAAACAAATTTCTTAGAACTCCTCGTGATAAATCACATTAAAATTGCTTTTGTTCTTTGCGAGTCATTTTTGTGGAAAATAAAAGAAATTAAAAAACATTGCCCTCCATTTCATGTTTTTCTTCATTATATACCCTCACTTCTTTGTTTGTGTCCTCCTCATTTAATTAGTGAAATAAAAAAAACAGTAAACTGTCCCAAATTCTGCGTATTTATAGTCGCCATAAAAAATTTCTCTTCGTTCTAAACTGGACGTCGACTAATTGCTAATTGACGTCCCTTAAGAACTACTTTTAATAACTTTTTTTTTGTGTTTTTGAGGCGAGGGCTCTGGTTGACTAATTCATGGATTTCATGACTAAACAATGTTCATTCAGTCTTTCTTTTTATTCTTTTTTTATTTTTGTTCTCTAAGTAGACTTAATTACAATTTTTTTTCGTGTATGCGGTGTGTGGAGTAATTTTAACTTTTCTGGTCGATGACACGCTTGAGTAGAATTAAAGTCTGTAGCATGTATAACATGAGACGTCCACATAAATATTTGTTTTAAATGAGAAAAGAAAGAAAAATGAGTGAAAATGTTTGAGACTTGGGTGTAGGTGGATGTTTAAAGTGCATATCTGCGTACATTAGATATGACTTTGTCGTAATGAAATCCTACGTCTGTGCTTCAAAGCCTTTTTTATTTTAAATGGCAAAGATAGAATCAAATGTTAGAATTTTAAGAACCAAATCGAATACTTTTGACTTGATTCCATCGTTATTCACGACAAATTGCATAAAATGGAAAATTTTAGCATATAAAAAAATTTCCCCCATGAAAAAAATGCAAAACAATTCCAACCCCAAAAAAATGTTCTCGCCAGAAAATTGCACCAATTATGTAGTCAACTAAACGACCAAACTGAATGCAAATCAACCACATCCATTATGCAGAAATTGTTGCAAAACTGAAAGGCGAATAAGGTTCTAAATTTTAATTTTCGTCGCTCCTTCTTTCCTTCAAATAATATCGACTCATGCATTCACACACGAGAAGAGTATAAATAAGTTTATAATAATATTTTTAGCAGGTTCAATTTCATTTTTTTCCAATATACGGTATAAATTTAAGAACACTCAACAGTGTGATAATGAGAAATGTGAGTGGGTATCCGAAAAAACCATTAATAACGTCTCGTTCACACTTCGAACCGTATGTCAATTAAGCAAAAATAACATCGTGGTTGGTTTGCTTCTTTTCTCTTGACTCTCTCTCGTGTTCGTTCCTTTTTTTAACGCAGAAGTAAAAAGATGTTAAGTGAAATGGAATGTAATGTGTATGACGATATTGTCGTCTAAAGAGCACTTTGAGGAACGACGACGGAATAAACTTCACGCCCTAGCGTGGCTGATATAATGAAATGAAACGAAGCGCCATTAGGCACTTGCCTGTATTGCTTTTTATTTCGCGACTAATGAGTTTGTCGATATCACAATATTTCCTTTTACAAGTGAACCGACGACAACTTTTTTGTTGTACAGAAGTGTGTACAGAATAGATACTTACGGGTTGTGTCATTTCATGCATAAAATATGTCATTTCTATTCTTTGTAATTTTTTTTTCACTCTCTCGAGTGTACACTTATTTATTATTCATTTTCTTTTAATGATCAGAAAACAGTCGTAGTCACATGAGACGTAAAAAAGTGCGACAAAGCGAAAATATTAAATGAGCAAAAAAATATTTCATGTATGGATTTTATGCCTAATACCATGGGCTTTAAATAGATTTTCATTTCCATTTTCATCTGACTTTGTATCAATGCTACTGCTGTGTGCTCATTTAGATCGAAAATGTTCTAAAGATTTGACTGTATGAGTTTGTAAATTATGCCTATATAACCCCTCAAATTTGCCATCATTTTACCACAGTAATTTATATACGTAGCAACAGCAGTATCAACCCTCACGTTTTTCTCGTACACTCTGCTTCTCTCAATATAATTTTTCATATCCACATCTGAATTTTTTACAATATTGCTTTTATCCGTAAGATTCGGAACCTTGTGGGTGAGCCAATTTCAAATAAAATAAGAAGAAAATCATGTCCTTTAAAAGATGCACAGAAATCCCCCACGACTCATGAAAATTTCAAAGCATTAATCACAAAAAACCTTCAGAAAAAATTTAAAGAAAGTCCTCGTGTTATAGATCGAGGGACTTCAGCGCATTTTTGTGTTAGCGATCAGTATTTGATTAGCAAAGTACTTCGTATTAAATAAGTCAATCATGAATATTTTGTGATTTAAATGAAAATCATTAATTATAGTATAATTAACCATTTGCACGGTGAATTTTCATATTTTAAAATGGTTTGTCATTTTACGGTTTTTTGAAATTCGAATTTTCTAACGGTCAAAATATATTTGAAAATTTCCCGCGTAAATACACTTGAAAATCATTAATTATAGTATAATTAACAATTTTGCGGTGAATTTTCATATTTTAAAATGGTTTGTCATTTAACGGTTTTTTGAAATTCAAATTTTCTAACGGTCAAAATATATTTGAAATTATCCCACTTGAAGTTGGCTCTATTGTATTGAAAACAAAAAATCATTAATTATAGTATTTAGAGATGGTTTTGAGCTTTCAAACTAATCGATACGCCAATAACTCGATGGCACTGAGCTAATGCAAAAAACTAGAGCTCTCTACAATGTCTGGTTGCTTCTATCTCGTAACACAGCCGAACAGCCGAACAGCCGAACAGCCGAACAAAGTGCATTATTAAGCTACCTTTTTAAAACAAGTTTCAAAAATGCGCTAAAAATCAGAATTGACTCAATTTTTATCCGAACCCCACAGTAAATGCACCTAATGAATTAAATTTATTGCATTATGATCTCTACGCCAGGCAGAAGTAAAAAAGTAGGAGCTGCAAAAAACTTTTCATTCTTCATTCGTTTATTATGATAATCCACGATAATCTTTTTGTGAAAATGAGCAAATATATCCTCATGGGATGCATTAAGTGAATATGGCATGAAAACAACTCAGGAAAAAATTGTAGGAACTAAATATGAAATAAAATTGATAGAGTAGAGTTTTCAGGGGCTTTTTACATTGAGAGCATATTGTTGACACCACAATTTTGTAACTTTTCTTTTAATGATTCTTCTTACGTCTGTTTTATGTTTTTTTTGTGGAAATATCAAGAGACACTTTTTTTATAATGTTCGGAATTAAAAAAAGAATGAAAATGAGACTGACGTAGGGTGATACGATGTGATGTAAGATTGAAATTGGAAACTTAATATCATTGTAAAGGCGTACGACGACAAGAGTAGAGTAGAAATGAAAGAATGAAAAAGGAAAATCGAAAACGATTTAACTGATTTTTCTCTCTAGACATTCTTTTTATTTTATTTTGAAAAATCACTGAAATAAATTGAGTTGGAGTGAATTGTGAATTGCCATCGGGGACTGTGAATTGCTCAGTGACGAAAGACCTTTCTTTCTACTTTTATCAAGTTGGTTTATTATTAAAGGGATGACTGATACATTTATTATAAGAATTTTTTCTTTCTCTATCATTTCGAGCAATTTTTCATTCCCATTATTGGAGAACAAATGAATATAAATTGACTTATGGCAATTTTGATGTTTGAAAAACATCATCTGATTTTTGATGCTCTGCTTTTCATCAACATGAAAACGTTGTTATTTACGAGACCCAAAAGGCTTTTTTGCCTTCGAGATGCTTTCAGTAATCTGTTCTTTAAATAAAAAAATGTCAACATGTAGACAAAGATGTTGGGATGGGTTAAGTCTATTTTTGGGAAAATTTGTCAACATATTTTATTAACTATAAAAAAGAGTATTCACATGTGAATTTACGTCATTTAAAAGAGACTCATAAAAATCTTCTTAATGATTTTAAGATTTTTACTTGAAGATTTTCAAGAGAGTGCTTAACTGATTTCCTTAATACTTAATCTGCAGCATTATAGGGGATTTTGATTTAATTCTTAAAGAATTGCAAAACAGCCAATCAACGGCTGATGGCAAGCCACTTTTGACCCCCCCTCTCCTCCTCTTTAGTGATTATGTAATGATTGAGTGATCAGCTTATGGGACAGGTTGCCTAGGGTATATCCTAGTGTACACTACCAAAGGGAATATCCTATGGTATACTGAGCAACCGGCCCCTGATTAGTGGGTAAAGAGCTCTTACTCTGGCATTGACAGAGTTGTCTAGACTTGACTCGTTACCCTAGACACCACTTTCCTCGAACATCAAAATCCTACACCCCTAATACTGTCCATTTCAATTTACCTTATTGAAATTGATCAAATAAGCTTTCTTGCTGTGACAAGAGCTTGCAAAAGTTACATCTTGTCATAAAAAATTTATGCTCATTTCATTTCACTGATATTGATTCAATTTCATTTTATCGAAGCAAATTTTTCATCATCAAATTTTTCCATCAATTTCCTTTTCTCTCCAATTTTACAAATTGAATATAAGAAAGAAAACGAAGAATTTTTCTTTACATTCTCCGATGGAATTTTTATTATGAATTTAAGAAGCTCCATGATGTAATATTTCCCTTCGAACATCATCATCACATTAATGTTGTTAGTACAGCATCTTAAATTTCATTTTCATATTTATCATCATCATCAGTTTTTTTATGGCAGAAATTTTTTTTTTATCACCACACAAGTGTCAACTAACTGAACATGCACTTACACTTTACATTTTTTCTTCAAGTATTTTTCATCACCTTCAACGTAGAAGAACTGACGACAAGAAAGAGAGAAGGAAATTGAGATAGTGTGACAAGTTCTTTGATATTCTTCTTATTCTTTACTTATCTTCACTTTACTTAATTTACAATGTTGCATGCAAGAGCATAAGCTCATTATGTGAAATGGAGAACATTCATTTCAATCTAATCATAAACATACATGCAACTTTTTTCTCGTTTCTAAAAAATTTGTAGACGAAAAATTTGTAGACGAAAAATTTTTTAGAAAATTGCTTGCTTGGGGTTCGGTTGGATTTGATATTTTCAGTTGTCTGCTTTGAAATGGTTACACAATTTGGGGTTATACACAAATGATGTCAAGGTGGTCAAGATGACCTTAGTGGTAGAACGTTAGTATTATTTGTTTAAGGTCCTGCGATAGATCCAAGATAAAGTTTTAGTTTGAAGCTCGTTGTTAATGTCACAGAGCTATGGTTATGAGCTGGGTGTAATATTGAAGTTTTTGACACAGAATGTATTTAATTTGTTAAGTAAACAAGAATATACTAGCATATGTACCACTTTGTTACTGCATTCTGCGCAGCTTTTACTAGGTTCACTTCAGGGTTCACAAGTGGGCACATCAGGTCATACAGTAGATCTAAAGACTGTAGTCACAAATTATTATAACTAAATGCTAGACGTCATTCATGAACAACTTCCTCAGAAGAATTTTGATCTTCCTATAATTCCCAAGATGCTAAGCCAGCTCTACACAAGTACAGAATTTCTTAAATCTTACCTAATAATTTTAAATTTTCCTAATGAGAATTTATGATATTATTTTTGTGTTGTCATTTCTCCGCATATTATTTGATTTAGAAAGAGAAAACACAGAAAAATTCTTTCAATAGCTGATTTGGGATGAGATGAGAAAATAAAAATTATTGAGGAAATAAATAAAGAATGAAGATAGATAGAAAAAAAAAGAAGAAATAAACTTTAGTTATAAAACAACGCATGACTAATTTAATTTAAATCCCCTCAGAAAAAAAGAGTCATCATGATGATTGTTAAAGGCATTATTGTGGTGATGTTTGTGAAAGAGTTAAATAGCTTAAATTGACAAATTTTTTATAATACTAAAAATGATACGATTTGTCTGTTTTGAAACGCGACAATGAGTTCTTCTTCTTTAACAATATTATGAATGTCTAAATTGAGTACAATTTATGAATCAAGACAGAAGGGAAAATGTGTGTATGCATTCATAAAAAATATATAATCATTATTCATGGTTTTTAAGCGATTCAGGCAATTACAGTTTTGATCAGTCTTTATTTCTTTGTTACTAAACACCACAGAAAATTTCTTTATTTTTTTATGACGAATAGAATTTGTTAAGATTCTCAGTTGGATTTTTGGGGGAGACCCAGATTTGATTTCGTTTTTTTCATGATTGTTATTATTGTTTTCAAAATTTCACAACCATATTCATTCATGGGAGAATCTACAGATGATGGATTGGCATTTATTTCAATTATTCTGGTATGAGGGGGTTATTCAGCTATGACGTCAATCAGAAGGGCAAATCTACCTCATTATGAGATGTAGAAAAGTGGGTGAGAGTCAAAAAATGCGCTAAAAATTGATTCGTAATTTACGAATGACTCCTGATTGAGTTTAATTCTCTGATATTGTAGCAATCAATCAAGGGTCCGTTCAAAAATGACGTCAAGTAAAAAATTAGATTTTTAGACCCCCTTCTCGCTCTGTAATAATTTTTTTTGATCGAATTGTTGCAAAATAGCGTCAGACCCCCTCCCCCCTTAAAAATTGGACTTCATTTATGAACGACCTCCAATAAAATCTTCAATATTTATTTTTTGCTCTATAAATATTTCTGAAAAATTTCACAAATCTCTATTCACAGTAGATTAACCCATAATATACATATCATATGGAAAAAAATTACTTAAAGACTTGAATAAAATCGATTCGAAATGGGAATGTAAAATGAAGTTGAAGAAAAAAATATTCTAATGCTCATTTCGTGATTTTTGTTCACGTTTCAAATGTTTACATTCTTTATAATTTTACGAAATCAATGAGAAGTTAAAACATAGTAAAGAGTTGAGAATGAGAAAAATAGAGATTAAAAGTCTATAAAAAATTGGAGATTGATATCAAAATAGCGCGGGTCACACAATATATATGTATTACTAAAGCGGAGTGGATACAGAAGATTATTGGTATAGACAGGAGGATCGCATCATTTGAGATTTCATCAGGCTTACTATAAAAAATTCTGTTGGCGGTGATTTCGATTCGATGGTAAATTTATTAGCAACATGCAGAAGTAACAAAATAATAAATGAGTATGAAATGTAGTTTAGAAGCTTGTTGGAAGCGAATTTGGGTGAAATTATTAGAATACTTTAAAGATGATCAAGCATGTAACTTGAGCCTTTTCAAAATTATGAATGGATATGTTATAAAAGTTGAAGGCACAGCAACAAGTTTTAAATAAATAAAATTGAAACATCACAAAAGCAGACAGTCTGACTAAATTTCCTTCAAAATTACCATACCCCCATTTAACTGACCTTAAAAATCCAGATCAGATCTGAAGGCAGTGAAAAGCACACAAAAAATACAGATGAGAAAAAAATAAGGGGAAAATAAGAGTTTAGAGCCGAAACTAGCGGGATATTTAATCTCATACAATATGTTACCATTTACGAATGTTGTAAGGTCAGAGAGCAATCCACAAAGTTATATTATGGCATGCATAAAAACTTATTTTTCTCTTTCTTTATGCTTGCCTTCCTTATTATATTATTCATATATAACAATATCTGATGTTGTTGAAACAGAAGTTTTGTGTCAGATCATTGCTATGCGAAAAAGACAGAAAAAAATGAAAAAAATGAAGAGAAATGGATAAGCAATAATGTATAATAAGTGATCCCATCCCCAACAATCATCATCTCATCTCATGACATACTCGTTTATGTGTGATTTTAATTTGGGCATCACCATGTCATGAATAAACGAAAAAATACATTTCGTATTTGCGCATGAATGCTGATTTATTTGATGTTTAATGCTTAAAAGGCAAATTTCATTCCTTGAATGGACGATAACCTTTTTAAATTGGAGAATTAATGAATACCAAGATGCTACTATCATTATAAGGGTTTTGTGTTGGAGAATTTGATAAAATATTGCACAATCATTCTTGCTGGTATGGATATTCTTTTTTCTAGAGCTGCATTTGTTAAAATATTTAAATTTAAACAATCGAAAGGGTCGATGATTTTACATCGTAAGATAAACATATGTAGGAAATTTTAAATTGATGATAAAAGAACTAAAATTATTTTGAGAAAATCATGGCATTATTTTTAAAGATTCATGTTTTTTCCATTTAAGTTTATGGGCTACTATCAAGAAACCAAAATTACTATTGAATGGGATTTTTATGAATGACGTCAATAAAAATTGAGATTTTTGGAACCCTATCTGATCATCTACTTGGATGTTTATAGGACTTCTCTAATTTTAGACTTATAAACGTCAAAAACAACTTTCTTTTTACCTAAGACAAGTTTGGTGCTGGTTAGAGCACCTTTCTGTCGACGTTATAATCACAAAATGTCAAAAAGACGTGGTACTCTGACGACATCGTAACAATGATTTTTACCCCACTTGATGGCAAAATCCATGGTTGGCTACATTGTGCCCGTAGGGATACAGCTTAAGGCCCTATAAAATTAGATTTTTGTAAGTAAACGATCCTCACGAGAAGCCAAGTTAGATTCTCTTAAGTAGAAAACACTTGCTAAAACCATCAAGTTCCAATTCATTTATAAAATGCGCCAAAAGTAATTAAATGAATAAATTTTACTACTAGACTTCATCCCGATACAAAAGACATATCAAACACAAATTAATTATATGCTCATCGATGATGTTGATCATATGTGTAATGAAGACTTGTCTCTACAGTAATTTTCATTGATACTCTTTAAATATCATAATCACACTCATCAAATATCAAAAAATATTATTTATAAAATGTGATGGATATGCTGAGTTAAAAGAAGAGAAAGAAATAATTTTTGATGGAAATTGATATGCTTGTAGTGCTTTTCCATCACTGATGATTTATTAAAAATAATTTATACATGTGAATTCTTATGTCTGTGCTTATAAAATTTATTTCATCTCATCCACTTCTTCTTCCAGTCTTTTTTTGTTTAAAAATATATATTTTGCCTTATATGATTACTTTAAAATTAAAATAGACAAGGCAAAAGATAAGAAGAAGGAGAAGTGAAGAAAAAACAAAGAAAAATGTGTTTTTGATTGAAGCTGAACAAAAAAAAACGGGAGGCTTAACTCCAACTTTATTGGGAGCATGCGAGCATTTATCAATATGTAATTTAATGCTCTAAATCAATGACATGACAGAAGGAAAAGAAACGTTTATTAAAACGACGCTGTTTTAATCGATTACAAATTCGATTTGAATTTATGTGATTTTTTTTTATCTCGAAGTGGTATCAATAAATTTATTTCTAATAAATTGTCGGTTGTGGTGTTATTTATTATTAATCATGATAGTTATCTTGAAGTTTGACTAATGTTTCATATTTCGAAAAATTCTATCGGTGATTTTGATCATTTTTTTTTGAAAAATTATTAAGACTCTGTTGCTGCTGTTATCGCGTGGCATTCAGTCTGGTTTACCATGACAAATATCTTGATATGAAGTACAAATTTTTTGTGGTAATAGAATGACTGTGTTTTGATGTGACTGAGCATTTTAGATAACAAAATTGAGAATTTTCGAGACCTAAGCATGAAGACAAATTTTGGTCAAGTTACAAAATTTTATAAAATTTCTCAAGGAATTCAAACAGTCCAGACAATTTGCTCATAAACTCAACATTTCTCTCAGAAAAATTCGCACCACAAAGTATCATACATGGTGTAATATTCGGTAATGTATGTGCTTTTTATAACCCACAACAAGAAGCAGTGGCAATCGAGAGATCGTAATCAATTGATATTCACCATATATGCATGGTCAGCTCGTACTGTATGAGATTAAACATTGTGTGCATTGTTATAAATGCAGCATAAAATTTAATACAATAAATAATAGGTAGGCTTACGTTTAACACCACAAATGGTTATCTATTACACATGTTTTAATCACATTAAAGGCATAAAAAGTAAAGAAATAATAAGTTATATGCTCAATCGATACGATACATACCAAACCATGTGGAGAGTTCAAATATCAAATTTGCAATTGTACATTATCCATATTTGTTAATAAAAACTTCAGGTCGTATCCAGTTGATGCCTCTCAAATGATATATCATTTCTTACATGCTCTTTTATAGTTTTAGCAATGCAAACTGAACAAAACAATCACATACTTTTGTGCACGCAGAATTGTTAACTTATTATTGCCTTTTACGAAACTTATTCAGTACTCACACTTCATTGTCCATTTCTGGCTCTCCTGACTACTTGCAGTTACTTATAGGGATAGCATTTTACAAATTTGATAGCTTTTTGTGTGAGAAAAAAGTTTTTGGTAAGGAAATTAAGTATTTTTGGGCTCAAACCTGAAAGGAACAATCGGCTTGCTGCTGAATTTGCGTTAAAGACTGCAACTGTCTATGCCATCCCACACTTTAAGATATTCCTTTCGAGACAAAAGAGTTCAAATATCCCAAAAACATCGACATCTCATGTGCCATAATTCAATTCTCCTCACCCGTTTCTTCGAATCACTAATTCGACTTAGTTTATGACCCAAAATTCTAGAGAAACTGAACTTAAAGACTCCTTTATTTTGACTAACAAAACCCACAAAAATCCATTTAAATCTCTATACTTTGTACACCAAAAAAAATCAATTTAAATTCAATACCTTAAAGAAGATGAAGAAATTTAAAAGAGTTGAGGAGATGAAAAAGACTTCATTAAACGAATGAAAGATTTCTAAATTGAAAGTGATTTCTAAGGAAATTCAAATAAAGTGCATTTTGATAAATGACACATTATTATTTAGAGAAAGAAATCTGGATCTTTTCAAAGCATCAACAAAGGAATTGAGAAGATCAAAGTAGAAGAAGAAAAAGTACAGACGTTGTGCATTAGATGAAGGAAATGCTCCAAAAGACGCATCGTTCAGTCAATGGAGCAGCATATCCATATCACAACACAATGACATATTAAATCATATTTTTTAATACCTTCCTTCGGACGCAGACTCAATTTATATTCATGAGCTCTTTCTACATAAAACAAGCAAACACAAAATGTGTTTGAGACAATTATGATGTTCATAAAAGTAAGAAAAGAAATTGGTAAGAAGAGAATGAATAAGAATTGAATATATGAGACACAACGGAATAAATTTTAAGCTTGACGCTGTGTCTTTATGTGTTGGCGTTTTAAAATAAGCCGATAAAATGCGTTGACACGTGAAAATCGATTCAACTTTGCTCAGAGCAAAGGAATTAGTGGTAAAAATGCAGACAAGCATTGAATATAAAGCGCAGTTCCTTAAAATTTTGGCCATAAAAATATTTTGCATTCTTTAACTTTTAATAATCGAGTCAAGTCATGATTTTATTAAAAAATTATCTTCAGCATTCCAAACTTCAAATTATGAGGAAAGCCTCAATACTTAATATGCATCACCTTATCCAGCCAAACTGACTGCATGATATTTTTTGCGTTCCCAATCTCCACACTAAAAAAATAAAATAAATAAATAAATACTCAGCTCAACATGCTATAAATGACGACAACAAACAGAAGTCGATACATACATGACACGCTCATTGTTATTGCTGTTACTGCTGCTGTACCTTTTTTATAAATGTCGTATTGTTGCCTGTCTCGACGTTTGTTGAAATGAAAATTTAAATAAGTAATGACATTTTGAGAATTGGAAGCTGAAAAAAAGGCATCAATCGCTGAATGATAATTAAAGTTATGTTTTACATGATTCACTTTTTTGCGCTTTAACAATAATTCTTCATAACCACGGGCACTCCTTTTCCGAAAAATACGATTCTCTTTTTATTGCCATCAGTCGTCATCGTCGTTGTCTTCAATGTTTCTCTTGAAATGCTTCAATGAATTTTTTCGTAATAAAGAAATTATGAAAATGTCTAACCTTTGATGTCATATGAATGTGCCTTTAATCATCAATACTTGTTTCCTCTATAATGTTGCTCTCCTCCACCTTTGAACAGTAATAATAAAAAAATACAAATTACATTTCTATGGTTGAATGGATTTTTCGCTACAAATTTCTTGACTCCTTAATTAGGTCATACCGAATAATAATAGCAACAGTAATAACTTTTTCTGCAAACAATAGCATTCATCCGTAATAAGTAAGGATGATTATGAGAGTGGGCGTTTAAAATGCGCATACTAAAGACTAAATTATTTGCAATAAATTGTATGATATGGAAGTGTATCTAATGTGATGAGGCAGAAAATTAAGACAAGATGATTATTTGCCTTGTTGTTGACTTTTAGACTGGAATATGATGAAGCCCGAGCAGCACATGCTGTCGAGACCATTTTTAAGGTTTCTATTGTGCAACGGTCTAGTGAATTGTCATTACTTTGCCATAAAGATGTAAGATTTCTCTCTGAGTATCACCCTCGTCCAAAATGAATCCCAATAATCCGATTGAATCCTCAAAAACAGAAACTATGCTAAAAAGAGATCATTATTATTATTGCATCACTTGAAAGCAAATCTCCATTCAGTTAGTTGCAAACGAATAATATTGTAATAATAAATGAATCATATTGTTATACATGCCACACAAAAAGTATTGAGGAAAAAGAGGAGAAAAAGAAACTGAAATTTATGAGAAATGGAAACATTAAAAAAATCTATTTATGTTGTACATCAAAAAAAGGCGATCACAAATAAATCTTTTGAACTGCTTACATTATACTTTGTAGTTTCATCAGTGCAATGTTTATGCTTAAGCATGCTCTGTACTGCTCTCATCTTATTTTGTTTTCTTCTTCGGTATCCTATTGTTATGTATTGAATCTTCATTGATTTATTCAACAACAGTTTGCGGTTCACATTAAAGCACCATCATTACATTTCATTACAGCTCGCCTTGCTCTGCTCTTCTTTTCTTTTTCTCATCACACACTTTTTCTTTCTCGTGTTATGTTTTGTAGTTATCCGGTTAAGACGATAATCTTCCATTTACATCACGACATAACGCGCGTTTTTTGGCCTTGCTACATTATTATCGTGTTGATGTCTAGTTTCAATAATGTGCTGCTTCAGCTTCACAATATATATTTCAAGCTTGTCTTCGTATAAGGAAAAAAATATCGTGAAGATAATTATGACAATAGTCAATATGAATTAAGATATCGAAGAGTGCCTCTATGAACTCAAAAAATTCCATGGGAATGAAATTTTAAAAGCTTTTAATAATTTGTGGACTAAAAATTTATTTTAGCACGTTTAAAATTCATATTTTGTTATCTTATCTGCTGAATATTAATTAGTATGGGAATTTATTGATATTGATTTGTTAAAATTAGCAGAAAATTTGTTAAAATATTTACAAAATATTAAATTACAGATAAGTATGTTAATCTATCGTTTCACAGCTGGATATACTTCGACAAAATCCAAATTGATATGTTTAATTTTTATATTAAAAAAACGAAATATTTTTGGTGCGGTGCTTGATACAAAAATTCTTTGAATTGCTAAATTTGACTGTCCTGTGGATTGTCTAAATTATTTATGAAGAAATTCGTTTTGAAAAGCAAATACTGCTCTGTTATAGATCATTGACCCTCAAAAAAATTTAAGCAAGCAATCATGATGATGGAAATTACCAGTGATTTGACCGTTACTATGAATTTTAAGCCATAATTCACGATCTTATTACAGATCACTGTAAATTTTCACAATTTTCTTTTAAATCTTCAATACATGAACCACAACCCGAGCAGTAATGATTAGATAAATGACTGTATAAATCGCAACAATCTTGGAATCACCATTAAGATGTTTTGGCAGTGATTATATGGTGACCATCAAGGGTGTAACCAAGAACTTTCGTAATATTAAAAAAATTCTAAAAAAATTCAAAAAAAATTTACAGAGGGGGCTACACGCGTGCTACCCATATACGTGTGTTTTGATCATTTACGCTCGGGTAATCTCTAAAACAGAATAGTAATCTTACCAAAATGATAAAAATTACCTCCAAAAATAAACAAACAGTTGTAATTAGACTAAATTCACCTAAATCAATCCAGAATATTTTTCAAAGTAAGCCGAAAGATGTGTTCACCATCCACCTGTTCTTAGTAAGCAAAATTTAAAATATTTTGAATGAGGCTTAAATTCAAGTCTAATTTTCTATCGAAACACGTATCAAATTTCTAGAAAATCTCATTAAATTAACAAATCCATAAATTGAACAGTTAAATTAGAAAATAATAACATAATTAAACTCACAATCTCATCATTTCTTCCATATAAAGATAATTTTAACAGTCATTGTCCGTATAACAAACAAATTCATAATGTCATGGATTTTCTGTATGGTCATTGCTACATACTTGATGAACGTGACAAATTTTAAAATAAGTATAAGAAAAAATTATAAATGACTGAATTTGATGGAATTAGTTAGTTAATTATTCTTCATACGTGGCTACTTTAGCACTTGATCCGTACGTTAAGTTCATGTTATAAATCTACTTAGAATAGTTTATGAGGAGGACAATTGAGGTAGATGCACGAAGTGACCTACTTATCATCATTAGAATTATTTTTGACTTGACTGAATGTGAGCAAGTCGTGAGGTTGCTACAACATTGTTGCTGTACGTGGTAGCAACAGGATAATTTTGTTTTGCTTTGATCTCTGATTCGTGCTACTTTCAATAACAAATATCAATCTAATTTGACAGATCAATCAAATAAACCAATCAAATTATGTCCATCAGCCTACCCGCTTATTTTTATTGCAAATCAACATTATTGCTCAGCATATGCCACATAAATAATCCAGAGTAATTATAAATTTTTAATGCTCCAAAACTACGCCAATTTAGCTTAATAAATCATCAATTTCCAATTTTCTTCGTCTCAATTTCTTTTCATCTCAAAGTAAATTTTTTCCCAGTCTTATTTCAACAAAACAAAATCATCTAATGCCATTTAAGGCAATCTCTGGTGGTTTATAAAAATGAAATGAAAAATCTCATTACTTTCAACTGCTTTTATACAATCTTAATAATGATGTTTGCCAATCTGGACGATTTAAAAGTAAAAAAATATTTTTTTCTAGAAAAAAAAATTGTAAAAAGGAACGGTGATGGTAAACAAGCTACAGACATACAAATACAAGCGAATAGAACGAGGGAAAGGAATTTAAAGTATTGAAAGCAATAAAAAGGAAATCTTGAGAATTTTTAGTGGGGAATTTTATAAACTAATGAGTGGATTTGCAGTTGCTTTGTGTGGCTGCTTACTTGTTAGTACTGAATTTTATTTTAAAAATAGAATTTTTTACAGGAACGTAGCTAGGGGGTTTGAAACTAAGGTTTAAATAAAAAAATTGGACGCTTTTGAATCAAATCACGGCATTTTATTTCTTCAAGATTTATTTTATGATCAAAGTAATCATTGAGATTTTTTGAGAATATTAAGAAAAATAGTTTGAATTTGTTAATTGGTGAGAGATTATTTTCTAATGAAATTGTCATAAAAATACAGTCTACTATTGAAGTTATTGTTATTGTCTAGTAACCCCAGCCTTGGGTGTACCCTAGGGTCTAACCATCAACCCACCCCTGAATTGTCAACAAAGATTTAATATAAAATAAAATTCAGCGGAGTTCCTGAGCACACAGCAGTTACGTCCCCAAATCCACTTACATCTCAATTTGAATATCTAATGACACACCAACACAAAATGCACCTTATCAACCCACCTCAAATGACAATTTCTTACTCAATCCTCCTCAATTCAGTTTAATTCAACTCGTAATCTTCAATAGTTATTAGATAAATGATGTTAGAAAACGAGAAGAAAAGGATATTGCATTTTATTCAGCATCTATGTCTGTATAAATTCACTTCAATTGTAGAGTGCTCTTCAAAGCAAAAAGAAGAGAGAAGAAAGAGAAGAGATTCTCGATTGGTAAATAGTAAATACACACAAAATGTACACATCACTATGAGATTACAAAGAATGAAGAAGAAGAGGAATTCACTTGCAATTGTTATATCCGAAAAGAGAAATACAAATAATAAGAAGAGGATTTTTTTATTTACTATTCTATGCATTATTTTTTCTTTTGCAGACTGAGCTATCACACAATCTTCAACAGTTATCAGAGAAAGCCCGATCAACTACGGAGTTTATTCATCGACTAAAAGGAATGAGCGACAAAGTGACGGTAAGTGCCTTTTTGTAGTTTTAAATCGTCTGAAGCTTTGCAGTTCTTTTGTGAAATTGTGTAAAGAGTTTAAACTTTGCAGTTGTAAAAGTGGAAGAGCTTGATTCAATCAATGGAATTAGTATTACTTTCAGTTTAGTTTCTCGAATTTTTGCAGAAGATGCATCGTTTCTAGCAAACTTAATAATTTAATATCTCAAGAAATTTAATTTCTTCAGTAAATTTAATTAAAATGTTAGTGGAATTATTGGAAAATTTCTCAATAAACTGCAAGATTCTCATTTATGAGGAGCTTCATGTTAGAACATAGTCAGGAATTTTTAAGGGGATGGGCTTTAATTTTTTGGTAAGAAGGGAAGAGAATTTGTACCCAAAATAGCCTAGAAAAACAGATTAAGTTATGAAGAGGTAAGGTTCGACCTTGGGGGTCTGGGGTCGTTCAGATATTACATTACTCTTAGCTGAGGAGGAAGGGAGTGAAAGTTTTCTGATTTTCTCAAAAAATTTGTTACGAGGAAGGGGCAGATGTCAAAAATGGCCACTTTTAGTATTACGTAATATCCAAACGACCCCTCTAGATTTTTTTGTAGTAAAATTTTAATTTTTAAGGAGGGTCCAAAGTTTTTCTATACAAATTTCAATTTAGAGTGAATGTTTGGACCCCCTTGCACTCCTCTCTGGCATCAACCTTCACAGAAACTCTTCAAATAGAAAATTGATTAAATAAACATCATCATCGGTGAATGCTTATTAAATTTCTCTCCATACACCATGCCATATTTTTTCACAGTCTTCATTCTGGCATAAAAAGACTTTAACTAGGAATAAATGAATAAAAGTTTGTTCACAACTATTGAATAAGGAAAAACTTTTCATTCTCTATACCCAGAGTCTATGTTAAGCCAATTTTCCCTCAAAATTTCCATCAACATAACAAGTTTGATTAATTTCTCTCTCTCTATCCTCCACCTACACTTCACTTACTACTTCCTTTACGAACAAAAGGAGAAAATACACAGAAAAGTTAGTTTGAGAACATTCGACAAATGTTTTGAAAGTGAAGTGAATTGCAATTTAATAAGCATTTTCTTACATCCAGAAGCAGGAGAAAGTCAAACTTTTCCTCAACTTGTGCATAATAATTGGAAAATTTTTCATCCTGTTACTAATAGAAAGCGCCAACAATCGAGTAATAACGGGAAAAAAGTTTTGCATTTTATTTAGCTCTGCAGCACAAATATGATGCTTTTGTTGTAATCATAAAAAGCAGGCTGCAAAGTTTGCCTTTCGCAATTCATTGAAGTATGACGCGCTAGGAGCAAAAAAATGTGAAAATTAATTTTAATCAAGAAATGTGTTTCTTTTATTTATCGTTGCAGGAGTCTTGCATAGAGTTTGAGCGACTTGTAAGTGCCCAATGTGAGTCATTAATACAAATGATTCATGAGCGGAGGGAATTTCTATTAGACACAATACGAATTGATAAGGAAACGAAAATAAGGACATTAAAGGTAAGAAGAAATATTTAATTTAAATTGAATAAAATGAGGGTTGAAAAATTCTGAGTAATATAAATATAGTCGAGATATGGAATGACCTAACACTTTTGGATATTAAATCACGTCATCAACAAACTCGATGCAACTTAAATTCGTGTTTTTTCAACCCTGAAAAGTCAACAATTCCTAATTAAAACAAATTGTTCACAAAACTTTTTTTTCTCTCTCTCTTAATTCTCATTCCACAGGAGCAGCAGCTAAATTGTACAGGAAAACTTCAGCAAACAAACGGACTCATACAGTTCTGTATTGAGGCACTAAAAGAGACAGATAGTGCGGCATTTCTTCAAGTAAGTTATAAATTTCAAAAAGAGATTGCAAATAAATTTTCAGGAAGAGCAATAAGCTTATGAGATCAGATACGAGCAAATATTGAAGATATAAATTTTCGTTTTCAGAAATCTTAAGATTTTTTAGTTGCCTTTTTCCATAAATTTTCTCATCTTATTTTTTTAAATTTCCCAAAGGCAATTTTCAGCTTAAAAAAGGATAACTTAAAAAATTGCTTTTTACGATATTAGTTCCGATACAATCCACAGAAAAAAAGGAGGAGGAAAGAAACTTCATACATTAATTTATTTGGGTCGAATCAGAAATGTCTCTCTAAAGCGCCATTGAGAGGATTACATTTTTACGATTGATTTACAAATTTTTATTTCTTTGCCTTTCTTTTTCCCTTTTTTTGTTTCGTTATCAGGCATATTACATCCATTAACAAAATTTGCTATTGATATTATTTTGTCCCACAACTAAATACTCACTTTAAGCCGTAAAAATCCATTAAAATCCCATATATATAAGCGACATGTTACAACATTTTTTTTCGTCTATTCTTTTTCGTTTCTTTTCATCCTTTGCGATAATTTTTTTGCTACTGCTTTATTGTGTGATTTGCTTTGAACAGGTTGGAAAATGTCGTATAATGTTGGGCTGTAATTTTCAGCTACAATTTTCTTCCATGAGATCTACAGCTGGCTCTAAGTCTTTTCGAGTCTTATTTACTTACCTTGATATCCAAAACCTTCCTTAGTTAGTCTAACATGGTAGCCAATATCAAATGCAATACTGTTTCTATCAATAGCCTTCTTCTGTGAATTCTTCGGCTACCATACAAAGTTAGATATACTTTTGGTCACTACAACCCCCCCCCCCCAAACCTAACTGCTTATGAAAGGATCCAAATCACTTTTTAATGATATTTCCAAGATATTTCTGCCTTTAAATTACAAATGGAGGCTAGTATTAGTTCCAGTATATATGATTTCCCTACCAAGTCTCAAACCCACTAGTTGGTGATGTTGTGGCAGTAATTAGGTACCGAAGTATTAAACCACTGCACCACAGAACCATTCAGTTCAATTGGATAAACATTGAGAAAGAATATTCCATTTACTGTACCCGCTGTCTTTACAACTCGCATGTAAAAGCATTCAAAGGTTATAAGTTCATCACATGTAATCTAAAAATGCGCTCCAAAACGCTCCAAATTCAATGACATTTACAATTATCGCCTGTAAGTATTTTGTACCGAAAAAAAAGCAAAAGTAAAAACGAAACGAAAATGAGAAAGAATGAATTTGCTCGTTATCAAGGATCTTAGAATTATATGGCAAAAAACCAGCCAGCAAGAAATGTATTAACGTCACGACACACATGGGCTTATTACACAAATTTTTTTGTGCGCTCGTGAATTCTTTCCTCCTTCCTCACATTTTTATTTTGTTTTCGTTGCGGTCCCATAAGACGATTATACGAATGAATATTTTTATGTACAAGCATATAATATTTTTTTTTTTGCTCACAATAATTTTTTTTTTTTCATTAACATAAATGTGTCTGTGCCCGAGTTTAACTCATGGGCCTTTTAAAATGCTCTCTGAAACTAATTAATTCAACACAAAAAAATAAACAATATTTTTATTTTTTTTCTCTCTCTGTGATTATGTTATCGCTGATTACAGGTAGGGTCAATGCTTATAAATCGTGTGGCCAACACGGACATGACGTGGCATCAAGAAGTAACAAATGCAGCACCAAGAGTGTCGCCCATTGTGGATTTAACGCTGGATGACTCTCATGTTATTCGAGCTATTGATAATCTCAACTTTATTCAAATGAAACGTAAGTTTTACTCGCACGAATAGTCAACGCTATCCCAAGGGAATGAGGAAATGAATTTCGGATAGATGAGAAAATTTAATAGAATTTCATGAAAATTTTGTAAATTTTCTTGAATTTTTAGAAAATTTCTGATCTGAAGAAAATTACTTCCAAAAGGTTTCCATCCCTTGGTGGCATCGAAATTATTTTTTCTTCCTAAGCCTTCCTTCTAGCTATTTCTAAGACAAGTTTTTGTTTTTCTGTTTTTTTTTCTTCATTTTTATAGTTTCATTAAGTTTGTTTTCGAATCGTTCTTTGAGTTATCTATTTCCATCAAAATTATGCGCATTTAATTAAAACGATTAATAATATTATGTTATAATTTACATATCATTGATGTTAATCTACAAAAATGTTTCATGATGATTTGACAATGTATTTATGCTCTGTATATTAAATAATCATAATTTTTTGACCCTGAAATATTTTCTTCTTAATTTCCTCATTTAAAATTTTAATTTATGTTGCGAACCATAAATATTTTATGGTTGTCACATTTTTTTGCGATGCGAAATATTTTTATGAATTTAAATATTTTTCGACTGTAATAAAGTACACAAAAAAGTAAAGAAAAAATATTCCGTGTATTTCATGCAGCTGCTAAAGAAGGCGAGGAAAGAATACCACAAGGTGAGCAATTGAATCATACATAACAACCCGAAAAAAACACACATAGAAATTTTATCATAATTCATAGAAACATGTCAAAGAAAAATAAATATTTGAAAAGAATGAATTAAGTGATTCAAAATCAATAAATGTTTGTACAATATTTCACCATTGATTTGTTATTATTCATCGTACAGAAAGTAAATGCATGCACATATAGATGCGTACATGGATCAATAGACATAAACATAAACCAAAATTTATTTACCATTTATTTATTTATTTGCGTTCAAAAGTTTTTTTTTTCGGATTTTTATATACGTCAATTTGAAAATGAAAGGAAAAAAATTTGTTTTATTCGTTAAACATCAAAAAATGTTAATGTCAAAAGAAGGGTTGAATAAACCATTAGTGAAATTTATAGAAGCGCATTTCTCCCATAAATCATGATGTTAATAACTCAAATATTGATTCTTTTGAAATCGATATAGTAATTTTAAAATGTAACAGAACATACAGGGGTTCATTCATAAATGACGTCTAAAAGGAAGGTTTGGGTCTGGAGCTGTTAGTGACACTCAAGGCCTATCCAGAAATTTTTTGAGAGGGGGGTTTTAAAAATTTTTTTTGTATGGATGGTAAATTTAGGGGGGTTTTGGGTTTTTTTTTCTTAAAACCCCTAGCAAATTGAAAGAATTTTTGGCAAAAATTGGATTGACCCCCAAAACTACTCCCTGAATACGTCATTGGTGACACTTCAAGACAGAAATAATTTTTAGTGGGGTCTGAAATTTTTTTCTTGTCCATATTTATCATTGTATGCTCAATTTTAATTCTAGAAATAAATTTGACTTTAACAATAGCTTCAAAAAGTTTAAAAAAAATTAAGTAAAAAAATATATTTGAAAAAAAAATCAAGATGGAGGTTTTAACCCCACTTGGACCCCCTCGCTACGTCTCTGATTCATGGGAAAAAAAATTTAAAGCTCAATATCGGTTCGGACTTGACACGACCCTGGAGTCGACTTCGTACAAAAATAGTGTCAACTTTAAGCTATGAAAGCATCGTAAAATGAGAGAAGGGGTCTAAAAATAATAATTTGAAAAACGTCATTTGTGAACAACCCCCTTTGTAAAAATTTGTTTGATTTAAATAAGATATCCTCCCTTTAATGGTTTTTATTCTAAATTTATTTACCTGTAAACTGCCAAAAATCAATATTGTCAATAAACCTGGACATGTTGATACTATCCTGAGACTACAAAACATTATTTCCCTCTTTAAGCTATTCCGTCTAAACCTTTCTATCACACTAAATGTAAAACTTGTTAAAATGTATATAAAATCCCCAACCAATAAATAATTTTTGATTCCTTTCCACTCATATAGCCAGTCAGCCAAATAAAAAATCTTAAGCGCATTACATGCAATTAAATTTTTTTAAATCCATCCATTTTTCCTGTGCATTAACATTAAATTTAATAGCATAAACACACATAAATGAATGAAAATCCCAAATATGGCTATTTAAAAATCAAATAATACACATAAAAACTGTGTTGCGGTAAAAGCGATTTAATTCAATTTTTGAGTTAGTTTGAAATCTTTTTTACGGCAGTTTTCATGGAAACAACAAATACAGAACTGAATAGAATTAAAAGGAAAAAATAATAAAAAGAAAAATTACGTTTATTTGAATGATTTTTATCTTTCTCCGCATTTTCATTTTCATTTAATGTCTTTCTCTTTTTCTTTTCTTTTTATCTTGTGAATAGTTCCATTGGCACCACAAATAATTCCGGAAGATTGTTCAGCTGAGAATAATTCGGTGACCGTTGCATGGCTACAACCTAATCACTCTTTTATACAAGGCTATGTACTCGAGCTGGATGACGGAAGTGGGGGTGAATTTAGGGTAAGCATCGCCTTTTATTATGCATTGAATGATTTATGAGAACGGTTTTTTGTTCTCTCTCCAGTCGTCGCACACTTTTTTTGTGTTGTTGTGTATATATTATTTTATCATTCTATACCGAAAGAATGAAAGCAGGAAGAAGATGAAAAACTTTAATTCTTCCTTTTTTGCTGCTTAACATGAAAAGCAGATGATGATGAAGATGATTAAATGTATGTGAAATAAGGAACAAGAAGAATTGTGAGTAGTAGGGAGGTCACTAAAAAATATTACGACATCAGGAGTGGTTCTTTGAATGGAATGAATGTTAAAAAATTTCTAGATTCTTTTTCTGTTTTTGATGTCGTGTTTTTAAGACAGCGGTGGTCAAACTTTTCTAAAACTTGAGTCCATTAAGATTCACAAACATTCCATTAAAAATAAATTCCCAGAACCATTCTGAACCACGATGGAGAGTGCACTAAAGAACATGAAAGACATTTAAGGAACATAGAAAATGAATACAATGCTTAATGCACATAATTTATTTTCATATCACGTGTGGGCGCTTATAACATTATAAAAAAGGAGAGCGAGTTGAGTTCATTTACAGCAGGAAAGGACATTAATACGTTTATTAATAGACGTATTAGGGACAAAAAAGTATTATTCCATTCATTCAGGAATTTTATCGATTTTTACTTTACTAGAATTTCCACTTATACATTCGTATTGAGTAAATTTTAATTTAATATTCAGCATCATATTTATTATGAAGTTCATGTTGTGAATACAGTGGAGTCTGCATGACTTTACTTCTATGATATTTACACGTTTATTGCATTTCGTTGTGCTGAATGTTAAATAATATCAAGTGCATTGGATTTATTGACATAGTTGTTTATGGAAATTTTTCTGTGATTGACTTTAAGGTCTCTCAGTTGTGCTGAATATTTCGGAACTGCTGGAATTTTTATTGAATTCGAATATTTTGTATAAAATTGAAATATTGAATTTTTTCTGCATCTACTTCAAAGCGTTAAATTGAATTCCCAGATTTGCACAATACTCGCTAAAATATTCATGCAGCCAAAGCTGTATCATAATCAAATTTCTCACACGTTAGTGAACCTTTTCTTTGACAATATCGCATCATGAATATATCAATATAACACATACACATATGTTGTCAACATGCACTTGAATCATATCGTTTCACAAAGGTTTCATTGTGAAATTTTAGCGTCAAAAAAACTCAACAATCCTCTTCCGTTCTTCAGCAACAAAACAACCTCGTAAAAGCATAATAAATTTAAAATGATTTGATGTAATATCCGTAAATACTCATTAATTTTTCATTAAAGTTTAATGAAATATATATTACCACATTAATGCTCAAACGAATTATATTTTTCGTCATCCCCCTTTTTGAGTATGAAATGAAAATCTCTTTTAGCAAAAAAAAATTCAATTTTTCGTATACGCTTCTATTAGTGCTTCACTTTATCGTCTACTAATTTTTCCCATAATCATTTTTGATTTTCATCTCTCATCTACCTCTCATGTATGCTTGTATGATTTGCTTTTGTCAATTACCGATAACATTTCCACTCGATAATGCAATGATGAAAAAAAATATCTCCTGTATGGTATAAGTACGTTCGTATCATAGGAAACATTTTGAGCCTATAAATAGGAATTTCGCACACAGAAAATATAATATTTGGAATTTAAATGCCAAGGACTTGATTTGAAGCGCATTTTACCTGACGTGAAATTTTTTTATCACAAAAAATATTCAAGAACCAAGTCGTTCTTTAAAAATTATAATTTGATCTAGAGCACCAACTGACATAATGGACACAAACAGTAAAAATGTCATAAAAACCAGCCATCAATTCCATAAAAACGCGCTTTAAAATTTTCCCAATGAATATTTTGCATGATTATGTATTGGAATGAGACGAAGCAGGAAAGCAAGCAGTAATAATGAACGGAACATATTAAATTGTGTATCATTAAAGGACCCCATGGCCAAAATAATTATATATAAATAACCTCGAGGAGAAATTTTCATCGTCATCTCAATGCATCCATTAAAGCATTTTCCATTCCACCCTCTATTAGCATGACACAATGTCTGTGTATGTTGTATGTTTCAGGCGATGGTAAAGCGCTTTGACCGAAAGTAAAACATCAAAAACATGTTCAATCTGAAAAGAGAGAGAGCAAAAAAATTCCAGGCTTTAAGCTAAATGAAATAAGAATGTAGTGTATGTGTGTATTTTTCAACTAGGAGTAAAAAAGGGGGAATGAATAAATGAATGAATGGATCGAGGATACAAAGGGGAGAGAAAAGAGGAAAAAATAAAAATCGTAAACACGTGAAAATACAAATATTATGAAAGCACATTGACTTCAAACGGAAAAATAAGAACGACGAGTGAGAGAGAACCGCATCACGTACATTTCGGGGAAAAAAATTCCCTATGATTTTACACATTAAATTTATTTTGATAGTCGTCATTCAAGTGACTGTATGATAAAGAAGAAATTTTGACACACCCAAAGCAACGAGCCTTAATGGAATTTATCATTTAATTAACAAACTTTCTCTCTCTTTTATATATATTTTTACAGGAAGTTTATTGTGGCAAAGAGACGATCTGTACAGTGGATGGGTTGCATTTCAATTCTATGTATAATGCACGTGTAAAAGCATTCAATACGAGTGGAGAGGGTGAATATTCTGATATAATTGGATTACAAACAGCCGAAGGTAAGTAAAATATTTTTGTCTAATTAAATTCTTAAAGTTTACGAACTTCTGCTGTATATGTGTTGCTCTTGGGACGAGACAGACGCTGTTGAGGAATGAGAGAGACAGGATAATATTATTTTTGCTTCCTCTTGTTAGTAAACTTGAAAATTGAAAATAAAATTTAATGATCTTGGGTATGATATGGCAGCAAACAACGCATTTTTTTCCTTTGAAATTTAAATACCTTGAAGGAATCTTGTGAATTTGGAATCGACATAAAAAATACGGTTTAAATTTACATTCTGTCAACCTTCCTAGCAACATTCTATAGCTAAATGGTAACAGCATGCGATTATAAATCATAAACGTTTGGGTTCGATTCCCAGCTTTCTGCTAAAATTTCAAATTAAAGTAATCAAAATCAAATTTTACCATTACACTAAATAGTCCCCTGACCAGAGCAGAACAATAGTTCCATGTGGCTACCTTCCCCTCATCGTGTCACTCGGATAATCTATCAAACAGTCTGACAATCTCAATGCATACCTCATCACTATCCCATAAAAAAGTAAAACTTCTGCAGGAAAAAAATATGCAGGATGATGATTATGTATATTTCATATGCACATCCATTACTTTGAGGGTAAATTTGATGACGATAACAACAACGTCGGTAAAAAAATTCTTGTACTTACAATTTTTTTTCACTGTGATTTCATTATACTTAGTTACTCATGAAATGTAATGCTCTGTGAAAATGTAAGCTAAATTTGATTTGTGAAGAACTCAACAAAAAAAACTTTTTCTATTCACATCAAAAAATCGACATCGCATGTAAATACCTCGAGCGAAATTCATAGGATCATGGTGTGGGGATTTAAATGCAAGAAGGAAAAAAATCTGTAGGAAGTAAGCAGGAATAGGGAGGAAAAAACGAGAGATTTTTATAACAACATTTTTTTAATATCAATAAAAATGCTTTCATTTTTTAAATACATTCAAGGAATGGAGACTCAGTTGATTGGAAAAAAGTGGATGAAGGGAGATGAAAGATGCTCGTGGGATTAAAGCAAAATGTTATTTTATTTTTCCAAGAATTTTGATTGAATTAAATCAAGTTTTTGAGGAATTTTGTACAAATCTGTTTAGAAATTTTGGTGATATTAAATTTGATGGAACTGCCAATTTAGGAATCTAATTTGAAATGAATCGATAAATATTTACTTCAGTGATTTAATAAAATTTTCAATTACTAATCACTTTAATTCTTATGAGAACTACAAGAGAACTGTTCGAGGTTGCAACAAAGATGGGGAAAATGGGAAAATTTCTTGGGGTACTTTGAACCCTTGTCCCATGCCTCAGTATCTGCCTCAGTATCAACTTTTAAAGGGAGGAATGAGATCTAGAGCTGTGTAATACTCAATTAGGGATTTAAATTCCAATCCAAAATACCATTCCTGGAAAGATGTCTCCAAATATCAATTTTATAGATTGAAGTCATTTGTTTTGTCATCCACTTGCAGGGGCGTAGTCAAGGGTGTCAAAACCTATAACTTTCTGAAAAATTTCTTTAATATGCTAGGATTTTTTTAGAAAAAATTCCAAACATCCCCACATAAAATTTTTAAGAACCTCTACCTCGAAATTTTTTAGGGTATAAAGACAAAGAATCCACAGAATATTAAAGCACAGAGAAATAAGTCTCTAACAAGTTCAAAAGCCTAAAACAATTTATGCAAATTTATCTAAATATAGAATTCATTTTAGATTAAATATGAATTTTATTCCAAAAAAAATCATCACATTAAACATGAATGCAAAACAACAAAATGGAAGCAAGCATCACAAAATTTTATAGCTCACAACAATGAAATCAGAAAATTTTAATATTTATCCTTTCATTTGCATAGCAATAAAGCAGCTTCATCTCTTTATCGCATCCAATTAAGTTATGATCCCTTGCTATATATGAGAAAAGCCTTCTCTTCGTATGTCATAAAAGAAAATTTTTAACGATACTTTTTTTTATTCACTTTCATTTCTCTTTCAATTTCTTGCTTTATTTTTAATATCAAAGCATTCCGCATATTCATAAAATTGTGAAAGAAATAAAAAAAAATCTTGCTCCCATTTCCTTTCTTTGTTGAACATGAAGTGGTGCTGAACGAAAAAAAAATTGAAGGAGTGTGCTAAATATTTATATGCACACGAACAAATGATGTACATGAGGAATCATAAAAGAACTGCTTCTTGCTTGTATCGCAGAATTTCTTTAAATTTTTCATATTTTTCACATTCAATGCTTTTTTCTTTCAAACCGCTCATTATGTGCTAGTTGTGTATACTTATTCAGCTCTTCAAAAGCAAGCTTTCACTGGAAAATTTGATTAAGTTTTCCGACAGCATGAGATAGTATCCTTATTTTGTCTGTAGATTCACCAGCTGTATTTAATATTAAAATATTATTTTTATTGAAAAAATAATCATCCTCGCTGTTCCACTAGTTCCACTAATATTTGTTTTTCTTTGCAAAGTGCTCGAACAGACATTAAGCATTTATCATGGCAATTTTCCTTTCCACACATATTCATTCGACACTCCTTCCTATCAAACTCATCTTTCATATTTTTCTTGCTTTTGCATCGACAGAGAAAATTGCTTTAACGTAGCTTTTTTTTCTCATCCTCATTCTCGGTGCACCACTTTTCATAATTTTTTTTCTTTCTCTCGTCTGCTTTATTTCTATTTTTTAGCATTGTTTGCTCTCTCGAGTGTGATATTAAAATGATGATGATGAGTTTTATTTCGAACACTTTTTGCTTCCTTTATTGATAAAATCTATCAGAAGAATTGCATGAATGAATTTTTGATGATGTTTCACGTTGAAAAAATATTTTCTGTTGCTCGATAGAAGAACAATAAAGAAAAAAATTAAATTTGCTTCAATTTCCATCAATCCTTATTCACCTCATTTATAATGCAATTTCTATTATGTTATGCATGTTTCTTGTGCATACATTTCGGTGTACTGAAGGATGTCAAAATGTTGTTGATTTTTCGATGAGTTTAGATAAAGAATATTAAACTTTTTTGTGATCATCACTTTGGGGGTCGTTCACTTATTACGTTCGCTTTTTAGGGGGGAGGGGGGTCTGAGATTTTGTAACAGATCGAATTTGTTTGTAAATCATTTCACCCTTAGAAACTACTTTGGACAGTAAAATTTTTTAAAAATCACTATGGTTTCTGTACTCATTCAGATCCAAAGGAAGAAAATAATTTTGGATCATTAAGCTCCATATAGTCCACAGTCGTTTAACAGTAAAAACCCACTGCATAATTTTCCTCGATTTTTTCCTTCCTTCATTCTAGGTTAAAAAGAAAGCAATGAGCATAAAATCAACAAAGACTCTTAATTTTTATTTTTCCATCTATAGAAGAAAAAACATTTCTCCATCATCAGTCTATGTTTATACTATCCCTCAAAGCACATCCATGAAAGCAGATTTTTCAATTAAAATTAAATTAAAATAGCACACAAAAACGTACCTAGATAAAATAAGAAAATGAGTGGAAAAAAGAAAAATGAGAAAATGAAAAGAAAATTGCATTTCATCATCATTCCATTCGAATCATTTTAACACTTAATTCCAGTCTCTTTTTCTCGTTCGTCTCAGTCTGTCATGATAATTTAAATAGAGCAAGTTGTGGCAATTGGATAATTGAAAAGAGTTTTTGATTGGTGAGATTTTAAGCTTTGGTCAATTGTCTCGACATTTCCGATTCTTGGTGCATAAAAGCAGACCCCTGACTACCACTCTGCATTAAAGCAACGATTGCAACAAGATTGTTGCATAAATCCAAAACACAATACAGCAGAGGACATTATATCCACATATTCTCATTCAATTCATGATTTAAAAATTGTAAATGAAAAATTTTCTTCATTTTTGTTCACAGTTGCATGGTTCACATTTGATAAACAGTTGATTGGCTCATGTTCAGGCTTAAATTTCATGAATGACAATAGAACAGTATCAGCAGATGGATGGGAACATTGTGTGGCCCTCGGCACTGTTGGATTCTCACGAGGTGTACATTATTGGGAGTTTACTATAGATCGATATACAGCCGATACAGATCCAGCCTTTGGCGTGGCGCGCATCGATGTTGCAAGAGATAAAATGCTTGGTAAGTAGAAAACCTTTCCTGTGTTATTTGCTGTTGTCCATTCTCTCTATTGAGATTTGAAAATAATAAAAAAAGTGGGAGTGAATGAGATCCGAAATGATATTATTTGAATCATAAATCACAACATTTCGTGACTATACATACTGATACAATTTTCCACATCCATTTATTCATGATATTTTGATTCAATTCCATTTGCTTTATTTCGTGGAGAAAAACATTATTTTTGTGGTTGAAAATTGGCTAAATTAATTGATTTATCTCAGATTTTTGGCACAGTTTTGTACATAAATAACCTAAAAACATGAACACAAGCTTAATGATTATTTCGTGATATTTTCATATCAAAAATGCTATCAAATCCCTGAAGCAAAAAAAAAGTTTTTTTTAGCCACCTTGTTGCGATAATTCCTTCCATTTCACACCCAGTTCCATTTCTCTCATCAGAGATTAATTTTTCATTTTCACATCATTCCACAGTTGGGATTAATAATAACTAATATTTTTTCCTCCATTCTACACAGGTAAAGATGATAAAGGTTTCGCAATGTATATTGATAGACAGCGTTCATGGTTTCAACACAATTCAATTCATGAGCGTCGTGTTGAAGGAGGCATATCAACTGGCAGCACAGTGGGTGTTTTATTAGACCTGGAGCGTCACACACTGCACTTTATAGTTAATGAAATGCCACAAGGCTCGGTTGCATTCAGAGATTTATATGGCGTCTTCTATCCAGCTGTTAGTGTGAATCGAGGCGTTACATTGACTCTACATACGGGACTTTATGCGCCACACATGGATTATCATTAAAAATACTCGAGAATAAGAAGTAGCTGAGAATGAAAATAAGAATGAGCAAGCAACAATGATGCTCTCTTTTCTTGACATATAGAGTTCTTCACACAAGATTTCTTCCTTATTATTATTAGTAATATTATTATTATTATAAATGTATGATAGAAGTATTTCCTGATTAAAACTACACTTGCAAGCATGTCTGTGACTCTCAAAAAATAAAATCTCAATTGCCACACTCATGAGTCACACTATTTATATTCATTCACAAGTCTCTCTCTTTTAAATCCACTAAAATTCCACATTTTCATCGTTGAATAACTTAAACAGTATTTTCTATGAACACACATGGATTCAGAATGAAAACCACACGTTGAGGTGATTTTGCAATTTCTCTTATTGCAAATCTTATAAACGAGACAGACGATGAGTGGTGTCATGAATGAATATAATAGAATGTCAAATATGGAAAATGATGATAAGTCGATTGCTCATTTTTTTCAACTAGATGGAATAAAATGAAGACTATGAAACGGGTTATGAAAGTTTGAGTGGCAGTTGTTTTGATTTTCTCATTAAGCAGCTAGCTACAGGAAAAATCAGTCGACTGGATGAAGAGATTTGACTGAAATCTTTCCTCTTTGTTGAGGAAATTGTTTCAGTGACGTCTTTTTTGTAGTGTTTAATGAGTTTGGAAAGAGGAAGCTTGGTTGCTAGATTTCGCTCATTAACTGAATACAGTAGACAGTGGTGTATCAAGGGTTTTTGGTGGACTGGATCTTCCGAATTTGTAATTTGGGAATTTGTGTTCCTTTGTGAAAGTTGCACAGGCTGTGGTCTAGGAAAAACCCAGGCAGTCTACGGTACAGACAGTAGTATTGCAAAAAGGGGGCAACCATGGCTGTGGCTCTTTAAAATAGCTCAAAATTCAGCTGACCTCTCTTCCTGGTAACCAAAACCCCTTACCACGGCAATAACCAAGCACCTGCATATGATAAAATCAAAACGAATGTCCACAAAGAAGACAAGTGACCGTTTAAAATAGATAAAAAATTATGCTAATGTAAGACTAGTAAAACTTAGTCTAAGACTAACTAATTTAAAGTAATATCGAAAATGTAGAGAACTTACGAGAAGTAATTTTAAGTTTTGTATAAAAAATTAATTAAGGAAATAAAGCTCTTTGGCTGATTATTGGGATCACTTTGAGTAGCATTCTGAACATGCTTCTAAAGGATTCAAGTAAATATAAAGCCAAAGAGCTTCATCTTCTCAAAAATTACTAAAATTCCTAACACCAAACGCTCATTTGTCTTTTTAAAAAAAATTTCAATTAATAAACCCGTACGATTAAATGAAAAAAAGTCATCGAATTCAATTTATATCCAAAGTCATATTGAGTATGAAAATGAAAAGTCGAAGATAAATAAAATCAAATTTTTTAAATGTTTTTAGATAGAGATTTATCAAAAAAGAGGAAAAAAATTAATTTAAAATTCAAATTTTTATGTAAATAGATTTTAAAATTGATGAAAATGCAGTCGTTGATTGAAAAATAAATAAATAAGAAATTTTTTTAGAGATGGTAGTTAATAATCGAACATCAATCAAATATTGTACATAAAGCATGAACATATCCCCAATTCATAAAAAAATATTCATTTCTCCTTCATTCATTAATTAATATTTATTAAATATTAAATTTCTTTTCTTTTTGACTCGACGTCTCCCTTTGAAATTTCATCTTTGATAAGCTTGACTATTTGAAATTAAATAAAAATTTGTTTGGAGGAAATGAAATTGTGGAAGGACAAATTCTGCTGGGAAACATTTCGTCTTTGATTAATTTTTTTTTGCTCCTCATAAATTCTTCCATATTTAGATTACTCCTGGGCAACATGAATATATAATGAAATTTATAAAAAAAAATTATCCGTCGACAAAAAAGCATGAAGTCTATTCAGAAAGGAAGTAAAATTTCACTTGATAAACATTCCTCTAGAATTCAATATTACGAATATTGATTTCATCTTACCATCGCCCAGCTTTCCCACATTATTTATCCACAACCTTTGAATTCTTCCATTCACAAATAAGCATATGATACGCTCTCAACTATCCTTTTTGCAAACCGCACAAATTTTCTGTTATTGATAGACTCTTTATTCCTTCCTCCTTTCGACTATCCATCCCTCAAAAAAATCACAAAAATTTTCATTTCACCAGCAAAACCAATCGAAATCTGAAAACCAAAAATCACTTCAGATTTTTTTATCATTCAATTTTTCAACACAACGCGGAAATGATGATGATGAAAAAATTAATATCGAATGAAAAATTGTTTTTGTGGCTTTTCCGCCGGGTCTACAAGAGGATGAAAGAGTCTCTCTATGAGGCTAAAGGATGAAGAATGAAAATCAATAAAAATTCCATATCGAAATTTATAATCAAATGCAGTAAAAAAAATCAGAAAATTGAGAGTAATTGCAATCATTGTGGCTATCAGGATGGTTGAAAAATTAATTAATGTCAGAATTTTTTATCGAAATTATATCATAAACAGTCATTAACGACCACATTATGTATAAAGTTTAACACAGAGACGAGAGAATGGAAAGTTAAGTTGAGTTCGTTAATGAACTGCGGGCGCTATGGTTGCAGTTATTAAAATGCGGTTTTCTGTTACGTATGAAATGAGGATAAATTGGAAATAAAAATCCTTCCACTAACAATTGCTATTTTGCTATTTAATAATTCAATATTCAATTTCCCATTGATCCCCGCCATTAAGCACAATTTTCAACATAAATTTATTTTATTCTACTAGACACCGGACGTTCATTTGTCGCATTTTTTTCACAGTAAATCCTCTTCTGATTTTAATTATTTGCAATATAATTCATCGAAAATAGCACAATAAGCTTAACAATAAATTTTTAAAATTAGCTGATCTTCATGAGGATTAAAAAATTGAGTCAAAATAAGTTTTGAAATTTTATGGTCGAATTCTATAAACTAGTTGAAAAAATGAGGAATTCAAGAGTTTTAATGATTTTTCATTCTGATTTAATTTAGGCAAATTAATTTTACTTCATAATTAAATTATTGAATTGATTTGATTCAGACAATAGAATGATCAAATTTGTGGTGGTAATTCTATTAGTGGTGAGGGCTTTTCAAATTAATTAGAAATTTATGAATTTACTATTCAATAATTCTGTTTTCGAAAAGGATAGTTCTGCAATGACGTCCAACATTTAAAGACTCGCCATCCAAAATAAATGTTTTTGCATTAAAAATGAAAATATTATATCTTGATATGCATCAATGACCCCTAACTTTTCCTGGGAAAATTAAGTAATAATTGCTGTAATTTGTCAATTCAGCTCTTATCTTCAGAAAAATCAAGAAAAATTCAAAGCTCATTCTGACTCAATTTTTAATCGAATCTAGTGAAATTGCATGAAGCAAAACTTAAAATAACACAGGGTCACACGCATAAAAAATTATAAAGTCACAATACAATAATAAAAAATGCAGTTAATTTAAATGTGAAGGAAAAAGTAGGCAGTTAATCATTTTACATGAAAATAATAGATATAGATCTATAAATTAATATAGCTAACGTATCGCTCTTCCACCCAAGTATCAAAAACACACCTCGAATAATAACAGAAACACATCCGCACCCCAATTAAAAAATTGCAATTTAATAAAAAAAAATAACAAATTAAATTAAAAATTACGAGGAATAAAAATGAACTTCTCCCATAGCAAATTAATTATCAAACCAATTCAGGAAGTGAAAATTACGAAATTTATTACTCTGAAGTACAGAAACCATACACACTTTAAGCGAACCATACACACAGAATAAAATAAATGGATGTAAAGCCAACACTTAGCAATTTGAAAAAAAGGAATGAAAGCAGGGGAAAGGAACTTGTGGTAAAAGCTTTTTTAGGTTGTGGGAAGAATCTTTCGGTATTTTACAAAATATAATGCAAACTTGAGAGTTGTGACAACCTGTGTGTCACGGTACACTGAGAACAACCCTTGGGGTAGATTATAACTATTTATACCCTTGGGTATAACAAGCAAATGGCCTCTGGTGTGCCATGGCAAATAATGTAGACACTAAAAGGGTCTGTAATGCTAAAAGGTTGTCCACCATTGCTTTAGAGTATCTTGAATAAATCCTGTACAGACAAAATATCCTCAAACAGCTTAAAAGTTTCTGAGTATTATACAAAAAAAATTTAAAAAAAACTTTTAAATTCAAATTTGCTAAAAATTAGCAATTTTTTTGTAATAGTCATTAAGGATCCTTTCCCCAATTTCACCTGGTCCACATCCCTATCTGATAACGAACAAAAATGAACACACTTAAAAAATTATTCAGTGCGAATTTTGTATATTTTGTAGAGTATGAAAAAAATATTTAACATTTAAAATTTATTATAATGAATTTGCATTTATTACATTCTGCAGCACAAAAAATAATGAGAAGAGAGAACTATGAACGAAAAAAAAAATTAAAAATAATGCGCAAATTTTATTAAATTTTTAATGTAATAATTTATGTAATTTATTATAATGAAAATTATATACACGACATTTACATTATACAGAATTAAAAATGAGTCATGAAAATGGACATGATGAAATCAATGAAAAATAAATCAAAAAAATTATTATTGCAAAACTAACAATTAAAATTAAAAAAAGCTTTTTGTGTCCTTTTGATATTTTTTGTTAAATTACAGGTGACTTTTCAGGTTATGGAACTGAGATCAATGGAATCAGAAACTTTTCATTCTTCTCCATGGTTTTTTACAATTTTCTTCTCCTTCCAGTTTGTTACACTCCCAGGTGTCCTGAAAAATTCCAAGTGATATTGCATTCTATATTTTTTATTCCGAATCATAACTTTGCTGAATTTAATTTCTTTAATGTCAACTACACGAAGGTTTGCAGCCGTGTTAAATTGTACATCTTTTTCCCTTTTTAAATCCTTACTCCATTGTGTTCTACTTTCCATTATCTGATTCCTTTTTCTGGTTATTATGACTTTTCTTATTATTATTTTGCTTATTCCTGCTTGTTCTGCTTCTTTTTTCTCCTGCTCAATCGTTTTAAGATTTTTTTCCGCTTGATCTTCTTATGTTCTCCTTTTGCTCCATTTTATTATCTAAATATACATCCATCCACAACTCCCCCAGAAACTTTAACTCCTTAAATTTCATTCTTCTTTTCCTTATTGTTCTCCCCTTTTTCCTGACTCTCATTCTTTTGAATTTCCGTTCCTTATTCATTCTTAAGATTCTTATCACACACAAACTCCGTCTTTTACTCTCTTACTCACAACAATGCAACGTAAAGGCTTTTTATTTTATTTTATTTTTTAAGATTGAAGAAAGCTCATAAATTTTCTTTGGCTCATGGGGGATGATTTGTGTATTTTGGGATTGTTTTGTTCCTTTATCGTTAATGGAAATGATGAAAATTTAAATTTTTAAGACAGGAGGAGATGAAAAATTTTAAGTAATGAATTTTTAATGTAAATTTTGTTTCAATTAAGAAACGAGTTTTATTAAATTTTTGGCTTGCACTCTTGATGTATGATGAAATAAATTTTTAATGTTGTTTAAAATTTAGGGTATGTTCCATGGGGTTTTGAAGATTGTGCATTGAGGATTTTAATTTTTGGAATTTTGACAGTGTTTCAATTTTTGTTGTAATGAGTCATGTTATAAAAGTCATGATTTAAAGTAAAAATTTGGTCATGACACTAGCAGGAGTATAGCTCGAAGATTGGATCCTGAAGGTTCAATTCTAATAATTCTAATTCTAAAAAAAATAATACAATTTTTGGAGCTCATCAGGGGTGTCCGTCTCAGAAGGTTGGAGATTTTAACTTTTTTATATAAAAGTAGGATTTGACCCCTTAATATCCCCATGGACTATGTACCTTACCCCCTTAGATATCAAATAATGAAGAATAATGTTGTTCTACTTACATTTTTTTCTATATTATTCAGTCATACTCGAGTGACACAAGGCACCATTTGCCTACTTTGTATTGCACGAAATATAAATTCAAGGTAATCTTCCACAAATCCAAAGTAATCCATATTTTTCTTAAAAATCCACTTAAATCCAAACAAATTTTTTATTCAAAATATTTGCATTTTTACTACAAATTCCCAAGACCCTATAAATCCCCAAAAATACTCTTCAGTACGAAAATGTATATTTTAATAGAATCATATTTTTGACATATAAAGTCATGAGTTACGGATTAATCCCAATTGCATTCACCCACATTATCCTTTTGAGAATCTTTTATTCACTTTACTGTATGTACAAAATTCATCTCCCTTTAAAAAAATGTTTATTTTATATTGTAAACTGATAAATGATTCAATACACAACAAAAAAAGAAGAAGAATAGACACAGAAAGAAAAGAGTAGCAAGAAACGTGTAAAAATGCTGTAGCAAATCCATAATATACAAGAAGCGTAATGTTTGGAACCAGAAAAGAAAACACACAAGACGAAAAAAATGGAAAACAGCATCAAAAGAAAGAAGAGTAAGTAAAAGTGTTATCTCCAACATAACACGTGATGGCATGAAAGGAACTTTAAAAGAGACACATTGAGTGAGAAGAATGAATTATATCCAAATTCCGACATTCCGCAACTGCTTTTTTTGAGGGTGGAAAATTAATGGTTCTAAAAAATGACAAAAAAGCTCTTCCACATCTGACACAGGGCAGACGCTTTATCAGATCACGATGAGGGAAAACAGTTTTGCAGTTGAATTTTTTTCTTTTCTATTTCCTCCTTTTCTCATGTTTGAAATAGAGGAAAAAGCGAACGACACATTCAACCATAGACATTTACATTTTTATGCATTCTCGTCCGGGTAGCGTATTTTATTTTCTCACTATGTTTATGTATAGTATATAGATTTTGACGATGTTTGATTGACTAATTTGAAGTTAGTTTGAGGCTCATGTTTTATTTGAGCTGTGATCAAAAACTCTGATACTTGATTACTGCAGAATGGACACAGTGATCATGGGTACAAGTCTCTGCTGGTGACTTGTTACTTTTTTATTACATTTGGTAAGGACTTATATTTGTCAAATGAGTGGTTCAGATCCCATTCAAAACTTTAGCCCTAGCAGCACAACGTAGTCATTAGGACAGCGCTATGTCAACGTTATAAGGGTAAAACGTCAAAAAGACGTGGGGGTACCCAGACGGCTTCGTCATGATGGATTTTGTCTGACTTGATGAATGATAGAATTTAAATCAGTGTTTTTCAAAATATGCTCCGCGGAACAATGACTAGCGTGTCACCGTGTTGTCTATATACGCTAAATAAGTTGAGTTCCAAAAACTTTAACAAAAAATGCTTTAAACCATCTTCTAGTGGTACCATTGATCATATATCTTCCATCATATTCAGTTAAGTGTAATGAATAATATTAAGTGTAATGCATACATACTCGAGCAATAATTATTCATAACCAACTCTACACAAGTAGCTCTTATGAATATTGTTGAAAGAAATGCAAAAGGAAAGCAAAAAAAATTTCTTTCTCGCCTTTTTCTAGCATTGTCGACATTCGGCCTCCCATTCTCAATATTCATTCATTTTTCTTTTCTTTTTTTTGAGGAAACACAAAGAGCAGTAACAAGAGTTAGACGAAGGAAAAAGAAAATTTATTTGCTTTAATATTGAAATTTTTCCAAAAAAGAAAAATTCATTTCTTCTAGTTTTTTTGTTACAAGGCAATGGCAATGAAATCCCATCGGAAAGAAAAGAAAAATGTGCTTGCTGCTTTAAAGTTCAAAGGCATCAACATCAACAAAAAAAACAGAAGAGAAAGCGGTAGTGGAAGCATCAGCAATGGCTCGACTAAATCTATTTTGGAAATGCAGATAACGTAAATCGAATTGAATGAGAAATGAAAACGAACACGTAAAAAATTTGTGGATGTAGAAGAGGAAAAAAATTGAAAAAATGGAAATAGCAGGCAGTGTCAGGTTATCCCTCAACACCTAGATACACACGCCTTCATGACTTTTCACATTTTTTTGATATTTATTTTATTCTTCACTCATTCCCATGAAATTTTAGTTGAAAACTTGGAATGAATGAATAAAATAAATAAAATAATCAGAATGAGGATGTTTTACCTTTCGTCCTGGGGATGGTAGCTTTTGATGAAGTTTGGCTATAGGGAATTCTTGTTACTGTTACTTGCATTTATGTGAGTTTTTAAAACTGAATTTGCATATGTTTTGGATATCTGGCTAGAATGAAGATTTTAAAGACGGGATTTTAAAAGCTGACTATATCTTAATCCCTCTTCGTAGACGTCAACAAGGTATTAAGTTCAAAAATTATTTAAACCTGAGGGTACGTTCGAAAATGACATCAAGATAATAAGGGGAAGGAGGTCTGACATTGTGTGATATTCCATCGATAAATATTCGTCTAGGATGGAAATTTTGTGAGAAAGAATAAAGGGAACCTTAAAATCCCATTTCTTGATGGACGTCATTTATGAATGGCCCCTTTCTTAAGTGCCTCAAACAACCTTCCATAAAAATTTCATCACTAGAATTTTTTAAAGTAATTATTGCTATCAACAAGCATTCATTTGAGCTTTAATTTCTAGAAATTTAATACCACCTACCTTGAATTTCATTTAAGCTTGCCAAGCATAAAATTACATCCAAAAAGTTGCCAACTCTCGAATTTTCGCCTACCTACCAACCAACCTATCAGACGAGTTATTTTTCAATTTACTTCCACTTTTCTTCATACCTCACTTCTTTAATAATTTTTCTTTTCGTTTCTTCTTCTTTTATTTGCTACATCCAAAAAATAATATTAAAAATAAAATGAACATAGAACGGCGGAAAAGAAGTGAAAGAGAAGGAAAAAAAATTGGGGGATAATAATAAAAAATTGCATGAAATGGAGTGAAAAATACTGAAAATTCCTTTCATCGCTACTTGCTGTTTTGAGGCAGATAACACTTCTCTCTCCACATACACACTCTGCATAATACAGTAGAAAACATTTATTTGCATTAATACACATTCAAGTGAGACACAACAGAAGCAGCAGTAGCAGCATGTCATGAGGGGTAGTAAATTATCGTTACTATGTGCATATCTAGTCACTTTTCATATTTTTCTTCTTTTTCTACCCAAAAAATAGAAGCTTATACGAAAATATTGCGATTATGATCCCATCAGAGATTTTTTTCTCTGTTAAAGGTTGAACATTTTTCGGTGTTGTATTTTGTTGCTGTTAAATTTTAGCAAATTTTCTAGAAATTTATGGGATATAATTTGAGGGGATTTGACAACCATGACTGTCTATGAATTTTAATTACTTCATTTTAAATTAAATTATCAACATTAGAGTGGAATTAAATGAGGACTCATTCGAGTTGAAATTTTACATTTGTCATAATTAAATGAACAGAAATGTTTCGGTAGGGAGCTTATAGAAGGTGTTCGAAGATACTTCTTGTTATTAATTTTCTTGAACTTTTTTGAATCAAATTAGATAGTAATGAGCCTGATAAGAAACATAACTGAATTGATTTTTTTCTTTTGGAATATTAATAGTAAATAAGGATATTGAAGATATGTTAATTTCAGGAGGTTGAAAAGTGAATAAAAGATTAGTTAATGATATTTTCAAACTTCAGTACTCTATGAAAAATAAAACATTAAAATTGATAGGCATCTAATTTTGTTTTAACGTTGAAAAAATATTCAATAGAATTTTTGATACCTAAAAAGATATTCAGACCTAAATGCTCCTTTGGGGTCGTTCACAAATGATGTCCATCGAAAATATCTACCAAAGTGCTCGAAGTCGACTTTTCCATACAAAATTCGAGTATGACTGCGAGCTTTGGTCTACGCTTCGTCAAAAAAATTTTTAATGTCACAATGCTCTAGACACATCCCACCCTACCACAAAATTGGTAAAATTATGGACATCATAAATGAATAAACCTTTTTTACATCAAGCTCATTTTGCATAGCAAATAAAACGCTCAGTTACATCAACTTGGTTCTATACATGCGCTACTTGTCTACCTTCCAATTTCAAAAAATCCCACTCAACTTACTTTTCTGCTCATGGAGCATTAAATTTCACTATGGAAGTTCTTTTTTGGATAAATTCACAATTTTCCTTCTTGCTCCTTGTAGCTCTATATACATTCCTTTATCTGCATACAGCTCGTGCCATGAAATCATTTCGCTCTTTTCCATTATTTTTCTTCCACTTTTCATGATTTTAAATGTCTTGTTACGATTACAAAGAGCTATAAAATTTAAAGAAGAGGATCTTCTATTAAAGTGAACATTTTTTTTCTGGAGAAAAGAAAGAATAAAGATTTTTGAATATTCTGAAAATTGAAGAGATTTAATAATTTCGTACTTGGATGAGTGGCTGATTGGGATTTTATAACATTGAGTTGGCAACAGAAGGAGTCTTCGGTAGATCAGATAATGCACGAACAAGAGTTTGACAATGCATTTTAAAAAGCCAATCTAATCAAGCGAAAGCATTATTCTCAAAGCTGTCTTTACTGCTTACTTGAATTGGATTATTTGTGGTTGCATCAATGCATTTTAGTGACTCGTAAGCTGATATAGATTACCCAGTTCTTTTATTAAAATTTGAAAATATTGTCTGAACAAGATAGTAAACTTATCACTGCTTATTCAGAGAGTAGATAATAATAATGATGTATATTTAGAATTTTTTTTAGAAAATCCCTTAATTTTACTTCAAATTTTCCAATTTTATAGCAATGGTACTCAAATTAAGCTCCACGAGGGTGTGGACAACTATCCTTAAAGGTTGAATTCCCTCCAACGGATTAATTGCTCTACTAGGTTAATTCAATTTATTTTCAGTGAAATAACTTGGAAATAACTTTAATTACGAAATAATGAGAATACTGTTTGTAATTCAAAATTTCTAGACAATCTCAAAATAATTGGTACCAATTTTTTGAAATCTCAAAACATTGAGATTATTGTGAAAAATTTACCTGACCACAAACAATTAAAAAAGTTTCTAAAAGATTGTTAATTGTGCAATAAATTTGGTATAAAAGGATTCAAAAGTTCATCGTTTAATCAGTAAACACAAATCAGCACTAAGGAAAGCATCTCACAAATTAAAAATTCTCATCAAAAATCAATAAAACATTTTTTAAAAGTTCTAAAAAATTAACAAAATCAGAATGGAGATTCAATGTACATTCAACAATTGCACATTCAAAGGTGATAATTATTATCGCTGTGTAATTAAAGATCAAGAAATTCCAGAAGGTACAAGATTTAAATTTGTTGGACAGCATATCATTGGGAATAGAAACATAGACGTAGATTATGTCATGTTCGACAGTTGTACAGTCACAAAGATTCCTCAAGGACTAACAAGAATTTTCCGAAATTTGAAAGTATTGGACATCAACCAGTGTGGCTTGGAAGAAATCAGCAAAAATGATTTAGCTGAATACAAAAATTTAGAAATCTTCTATTGCAAATTCAATTCCATCGAGTTCCTGCCTGGAGATTTATTTGAAGGTTTTGAGGAGTTAAAAAGAATTGACTTCTGGAACAGCGATTTGGATGTTATCCATCCAAATATTTTAGATGGACTTCCAAATTTAAAGTTTGTTAACTTTGGAGAACCTGACTACATCCATCAATTTTCAATCTACGAAGAAAACTATTCCAACGGAACTTTAGAAGAATTCAAGCAACAGCTTTTAGAAAAGTATCCATATAAGGAAGATCTGCAAGTAGAAATTGAAACAAAGCAAACTGAAGACGAATTAAGAAGAGAACTTGAGAAACAAAAGACGTTGAATGCAGCTTTAATAGAACAAAATATAAGACTGATTAATTCAGAAGCAAAACTGCAAGCTGAATTGAAAGAAGAAAAACTTAAAAACTCCAAATTGACTCAAAAACTTAAAAAGGGAATCATCGGTGATATCAGCAATTTAATTCAAGACGAAGCAGCTAAAGACTTCAAAATTATCATCAACGATCAAGAATTCCATGTTCACAAATTCCTCCTTGAAGCAAGAAGTCCAACTCTAGCTGAAATTCTAAGAAACAATCCTGAAGCTGAGAACTTGCATCTAACCGACATTTCAATGGACGTCTTTGAGAAAATTTTACATTTCATCTACACTGATGAACTTCCACGTGAGCCAGGAACAGACTACAGTCTTTTTTCTGCAGCTGGAATGTTGAAGATCGAAGATTTAAAGAATTTTGCTGGTGTGAAAGCTTGCAACTTAATCAAAAAACAAAATGTAAAAGAAGTACTGATTTTGAGCAACAAATTTGAACACGAAGAACTAAGAAATAACGCATTTGAAGAAATCAAGAATTATTATCCAAAAATCAAATTTGACAACAAGTGGATCAACGACGTAAACAAAATAGTTAAAGCTATCGAAAAAAGAGTTTCCTTAATTCCCGTGAGAATTCGACCATCAGAAACGAGAACGACCTTCGGAAACGAAAGTACTCTACAAAATTTGTAAAAAATACAAAATGTGACAAAAAAATTATTTAATTTTTGTAAAATAAAATTTAAAAATCTAAAAAAAATTGTTGTTCTTTTTTCAAATTACAGGTTCAAAAAATTGAAGAAGAATATTCAAGCTACGCTTGACGACAATCCAGAGTGACAAAATAAATTCTAAGTTGCACCTGGAAACCTGGATTACTTTATCTACGGAATTTCTATAGCCTACAGTAGGATCTGTGAGATTTGCCTAACCACTAGAATACTGCTACACCGAACAAACATGATACGTCAATTCACTTTTTATAAACGCTAACAAAACCTGATTCCTGCCTCGTTCTCAATTATAAGCCTCATTTTGTAATGTAATAATAAGAAAGTCAAGAAATTTTTTCCCATCATATTTAATCGTTTTGATAATTGATGAGATTAGTATCATTAAAGGCTTAGAATTACAAAGAATACGATCCATTCTCTTATAAAATGTCTCAAAATTTATTAATCCATTCATTCCAATCAGTTTGAAGAAATCAGGCCTACAAAAATGCTTATAACTTTTATTGCTCCAATAAAAATTTATTTATCTCGTTTTGCAGATTGAATGCTATATATCTCTTCCTAATTAAAGCTTTAATCTGCGTACCCTTCAAGCTATAAATTTAAATTTCATAAAAACTCTAATTTTATCCCCAAAAATTTGCTTTTATCGCCGAATAGAGCGAAATCCAGCACAAAATAAAATTTTACAGAAATGATTTTTTTGGAGCATAAAAGAAGTGTCATGAAAATGCTAATGATCAAATTCCTTACGAGCTACTTTTTTCTACATCATTTTTTTTAGGTTCGTTCACAAATGTCGTCTTGCATTTGTGGGGAAAAGTATTTTAAGTTCAGTGACAGGTCATAGAAAATAATTTTTTAACATGACAATTTTGGTCAAAAAAAATTCCATTTTTGAATGGACATCATTTATAAACGACTCCTTTATTGTTCCGAGTACAGAGATTCCTCACCAAGAAATGCAAAATAGGAGCATTAAATCTCCTTCTTTAAAACTTTCCTTTCATTTTCCATGCGATTCTTCATTTCACAGTGGAAGTAGACAAAAATTCAAATCTTTTTGAAAAATTGATATAATAAATTTTGCTCCAGTTCTTCTTTAAATTCTACTCTTAAATGGTGATGGGTATCATAAACAGCTAATGACATGAAATTTGTAAAAAAACCGAGAGAAATAAGAAGAAGAAAAAAACTTTAGTAAAAATCTACTAGGGGAGTCGTAATAAATAAATCATAAAAACGCTTCATACAAAAAATATCTTCGCATCTCCTTTATTTTTAGTTTCTTTTTCTTTTACTTTACTGTTTTAGAGATAAAAACACCAAGAAGTGAAATTTGAAGAGATCGTTTGTGAGGAATTAAGAAGCATTTGCTGAATTATCAAATAAATTTTTTTGAGTTCTGAAAATCCCATTTTAAAGGGCTTAATTTTTGACTGACCCTATATTATATTTTAGGGTAGAAAGAGGGGAGTCCAAGGTTCTGTTCTAACAAACGCGTAATCAAGTTGATTACCTAATCACCTTGTCACCTACTGAAGTTGACCTCTGCTTGTAGATGGTCAATCGACGGAAGATCAAACACTTTATAGGATATATTCTATGGGCTTTAGGCCAATGTATCTTCCTACAACTAGAGCCTGCAACTCTGAAGTGATCTCCTTCTAAACACATGGATCTGACCACACTTTTATAAATGAAGCATATAATTTGGATAAACAAGTGAGACACCCAAAAGAAAAATCATTCAGACAAACCGCTTGCTGTATCATCACACTTATCACTACAAATAACCATCAAAAAGTACACCAAGAAAATGAAAATGAATTTCGGCAGAGAGCAACAGTGAAAAGAAGCGGAATAGAAGGAAAGAACAAGAAAAAAACAAGAAGTAAGTCAGTCATAATGTTTGATGTTTCTTTTATATGGTATGTGATGAAATGCGATATGAATAATGTATTTAACTAATGCATGTTACGGATTCACATGCCGACTAGACACGTTTTTTCAATTTTTTACATTTTCTACCGTGATGATGTTACAGGGGCCCATTATGATTATGAATGTATGTACAACATATAAATATGGAATCATGTTCATAATTTTTTTTTATTTTGTGTTGCTGATGCCTTTTTGACCTCGAGCTGTGTCAGTTTATGCGTAGAGGAAATTTCATCCAACATAGCAAAAAAAGATTTTTTTTAGGAATTTAATTAAACGAGAAGAAGAATTTGCTGTACGAATTCGTGCATGCATTGCGTAAGTAATTTTTATTACAAAACTCACAAAAATAGACGCAATAAATGGCAACAGCCATATGTAGCATCTATTAGGTCTGAACAATAGAGTTGTTGGAAATTTCACAAAACATCATAGAAAAATGCTAAAAATTTCATTCGTTTATGGGGTGAAGTTAACATTATTACAGGGGAAATCCCTCATTTGTGTCATGTTTTGTGTATTAAATTCTCTTCCTTTCCTTCAATTCTCTCTCACACACTGCAGCAGATTTAAATAATTTGATGTAAATATTTCACAATATTTATCTTTCCTTAATGTTCATATAATGGAATAACGTTAGGCAAGTTGGAAATGTTCTTGATATACAGCGCTATATTATTATTTATTAAGGTACAGTTAAGATGCAATAACTCTTAAATCTTCATCATATAAGCACCAAAGGTCAACATCATTTAGACAGAATTTATCAACAAAATAAACTTGATTCCAATAAATCAAGAACTCGATCGTAAAATATTATTAAGCACTCATAAAAGGTGAACGACCGGACAAAATGTTCCTTCTCATAACTACCTTCCCCTTTCAATTCATTGTAATAAAAAATATAAATTTAATAAGGGATGGAAATCAAAAAAAATTTCGTCTTTAAACCTTTTCAATGTCATCAACTGAAACGCACAGAGACATCAGGAAATAAAATCTAGTTAAATGACGTAATAGGATTAGCCTTTTTTCCAACTCACAACAGTAACATCAATGTGCCAATCAAACACAAACAAAGAAGTGATATATTTTTTCAAGGAATCAGAATGTGAATTCTGTAGAGATTTTTAAGTCAGAAAGAATTTAGTTTTTTTTTGTTTTTTGTTGCTGCTTGGTAAATAGGATGCCTGCTTGTAAATATGCCTGAAATGTGAGTATTTGAGAAGGGATTCGCTGAGAGAGAAATGCAAAATAGTCTTTTGTGAGTAATTTTTTAAACAAGACGAGGAATTTTGGAACAATTTAAGGATTTTGTTGAGCTAAGATGAGAACCAGTTTAATTTATTATGTTACAAATGAATATACAATTAAACGATTAATATTATATAGGATTAGAATTTTTTGTATTTTTAAATTGCTATAAATTCTGCAAGATGTTTTTCAATAGCAGCAACATATTTTATTATAAAGGCTCAAAGGGTATGTTTGTGTCTTCAAGAAATGTAATCTACCCAGTTTATTTATAAACTTGAATTCAAATGCCTGTCAAATTTCATCAAAAAATGTTTATAAAGTCTGATCTCACTCGAATCGCGTCGCCTAAAATATGAACTTGTTAAAAAAAGAATATTTAAATAAACATAAAAATATTTTCGAAAATGTCATAACTTTTAACAAAAAATATAAATTAGTGATGGATTTATGAAACTGAATATTTTTTTGGAAATTTTCAAATTTAATTTTTTTTTAAAAAAATTTGACTCAACCTTAAATTGACTTAAAAGGATTTTTTAGATTCTCGAGACCAAAAATGAAAACAATTTACGTCTACATACATTTCTAAAATCCATTAAAGACTTAATATAGTCAGCATTGAACAAAAATATGCGACTTCGTATTTCTTAAATTTTTATGGGATCTATAAATTCAATTTTTTCCTTCCATAAACTTTTATCGCAAAACTATCAAATAAATATGATCATCACCATTACTTCTATTACCCCAACATCCAATTTCAATGATATCAGGTTACTAAATGTGTAATTAATCTTAAATAAACGTGCCAATATCCATAAACTCGATCGCGCCTGCTATTACATTTTAATATTTATTCAATATTCAAATTTATAAACACACGCGTGAAGCAAAGTGGGATGTATGGATGGATATGATTATTGGATCCAATTTATTGAAGCGCAGTTTTCATAAATAATTCTGAATATCTCATTAAAGTAAATTAGGTATTTTTGGGTTTCTGATTTGTTAATTTTTAGCTAAACTTATTGAAATTTCTACAATTTTTTGTCATCAAATAAATGTTGTAGACTCACAGCCTTACAGCCCAAATTGAACATCAAAATCTGCATGTTTCCTAAAATAACCAGCAAAAAACCGCGACACCCGAGCAATAATCATCAACATCAATTTATTCTTTACGTTCGTCAGCAACCACGCGTACGCTTCACATTCTTAATGCTAATAGCAAACGATTTTATACATTCACATGTACGATACATCGAAGAGAAAAGTCACATCGAGTCCAAATGAATAATTATAAATCCTATTAACTTTGATATTGCCACAAAAGTGTCATAAATCAATTAAATATCATATATGTATAATATATAATTTTTTAATCTCAGCACTCACAACACATGGCATGGTCGCTGTATACTAAACAAGCTGTGAATGAACAGAAAAATGAAATGTGAAAGAAGAATTTAAATAGAAAGAATTTTAAATTGATATTAATTGGCTTTAATCTGTTTCGAAAATGAATCAACATGAAATAAATGTGAAAAGAGGAGATGATAGAATGAAACCGGAATGAAGTAAAAGAATTAAGTGAGCGAGGAAGTCATAACTAGAAATTAATAAATCAACGGCATTTTTGAATATATAATTTTTTTTATGGAATTGTTGACTTTTAGGAGCGTTTGGCATTAGATTGTCTATATTTTAAGGTTGATGGCTGTTCACAAGTTACGTTTATTTAATAATTGGATTTTTAGCACCTTTCTTTCCCTATTCTGTAACAATTCTTCTCCTGTGATGTTCAATTTTAATGGAAATTTTTAAAAATCCGTTAAAAAATTTTTTTGAATTTTTTATTACACGAATTTATTAAGAATTTATCTTTATGACTCCAACATAGGTAATGCCTGAGTAAAGGAAATGCTTTAATAAGCTACAACTCTGATTCTTGTTACTAACCTCACTTCTTCCTCATAACTTTTTATTTTCTCTTATAATTCTTCTTATTGAATATCAAATCAAGCTATTATGTTATGATGATCATGCTAATAATGATGATTATGATATGAAAGCTAATGAAATGAGTTCTGACAAATGAGAATTGGAAAAGGAAAGTGAGAGGGACACAAAAGAAGATGAGAAAAAACCACAGCAACTTAAATTAAATAATTTATCACAATTTCAACCATCATCTTTACAAAACTTGCATTCACACTGGATATAACAATGATTTTTTAACACTCTTGTATTTATTTGATGAAAGACCCTTAATTTCCCTCAATTTAACACTCCCTACAGTTAGTCATACACACATTATTATTATTTGTGTGTATTTTTCACACTTTTAGAATACAATAGAAAAGCAAGATAAACAACAATTTTTATTTCTATCATCTCCATCTCATCTCATCACTCATGTGTGCGTATTATTATTCTTTTTTAGTGCATTTTCCCAAAGGGAAAAGACACTATTGTCCGCGTTTTGTCCGTCCGTCCGTCAGTCCGTCCGTCCGTCCGTCCGTCCGTCCGTCCGTCCGTCCGTCCGTCCGTCCGTCCGTCCGTCCGTCCGTCCGTCTGCCGCTCCACACCGCCTCCAGTTTAAGCTTTTTCGATGGGGTTTTTTGCTTAAAATGTGTGGACTAGGTCAGAGGCAAGAATGACGAGAGATTTTTTTGATCAGTGCAGTAGAAGGTTAATTAAATTAACTTTTTTGAAAAAATTACTTACGTTTTACGTACGTATTTTTTACGTAGCCCTTAAAAACATGACTTTTCTTACAATCTTCCGGCCAGGGTTCGAGCCCCACTCCGAGCAACTTTTTTTTTGTACTTTTTTACACTTTTTTGACATTTCATGATGTGTTATGATAAAATTTTCCATTTTCAGATTTTTCCTGACATTTTCCGAATTTTTCACGAAGTTAAATTAATTAAAGCTTACATTACGTAGAAATACGTGTCATGTAAATTTACATTACGTAAACCTTGCTTGGCGTGAATTAAAGGGGGAAAAGGGAAGTTGAACAAGGGGGTACGAGGGGGGGGGGGGGTAAAACTGGGGGGGGGGGTATGATTTTTATTTTTCAAATATTTTTTTACCGTTATTTTTTCAAATATTTTTTGACCGTTATTTTTTCAAATATTTTTTGACTGTTATTTTTTCAAATACTTTTTGACCGTTATTTTTCAAAAACTTTTTGACTGTTATTTTTTCAAATATTTTTTGACCGTTACTTTTTCAAATACTTTTTGACCGTTATTTTTCAAATACTTTTTGACCGTTATTTTTTCAAATATTTTTTGACCGTTATTCTTTTTAAAAACTTGTATTTATTATTCTGGGCGTTAGTGTTTTATGCGTTAGTTTTCTTTTTCATTACTAGTTTTTTATACGTTTAGATTTCTGTGCACAGTAGTTTTAAGAAAATGCACTTCCGTCCGCAGCCCGTGGACGCATTACTAGTTTCATTCTGTAATATAATTTGTGCCTGTTGTTCTGTCGTGTCCAGGCAGAAGAAATTTAATAGTGAGTAGTAAACCGCATTTTGAGTTTTATAGTAAAATTCAAAAACAGATGTTGTGGTTTTTAGATTTTAATGTGGCTGACTGTCAATTAGAGTTAGCATTAGTTTGTTTTCTACATTCAGGGGGGTCACCGATGACCAGTACCATCGGCAAGTAGGTGTCAATGGCGACGGATGATCTCAGTGAGCTGTTGACACCCGCAGCTGGCTATATCAATGATTTAGTGCCAAATTGTGCTTGGTGGTGGCTATAGGCTTACGTTTGCTGCTCGGCTACCTCCATATGGTTCAATGATCAATTCCTAGATGATTTCTAAACCAAAATTACTTCTTTTTCCAAAACCAGATCCAAAATTGCACTTGAATGCGCGACTAACAAGAAGTTCCATTTTCAGCAACTTCATCTTCAACTTCTCCAATTCTTTGCTATTTTCTTTTTCTTTCTTCTCCTTTCTATTTGAAAAGCAAACAATCTCACAAATAGAAACGAACACGAACATTAGGAATGATTGTGAAATTAACAGAAGCATGTTTGAATCTTTATGATTTCTACTGGAAATATGCGCATATGTGAGCAGATAAACAATTTTAATGTTATTCTCATTTTCAGGGATATTCAACAAAAAATTATGAGCATAAGTGATGTTGATGTGATCATAAAGGAAGGAGGGAATTATGAGAAATATTTCCGAGAGAGGGTCTTGATGAGAAAAAATTGAGATAGGAACACATTGCAATATGGTCAACATGCATATGACCATGAAATTTTTTCTGTTTACAAGGTAATTTATTATCATTCTTAAATCATCTTGTGGCATTTATGAAGGATAAAGAGATTAGATTGTGTAATTGGAATATATGGGATCATGCTATGTGTTTAAATGGTCTGAAAATGTGTTTTTTGGATATTATTAATGATGATTGAAGAAATTAACTAAGATATGTTCAGATAGCAATTTTTGTTAGTCGTGGTAAGCTCAAACAATTAATTATGTATGATGTCCAGGACGACAGGGGCATATTCAGAAATTTTTCGTAGGAGTCTGACTTCTCGTGGAGGGGTTCTGGATTTTTTCAACATAGATTTTCAATTTTTAGGAATTTTTATTCCTCTTAAAAATTTCAATCTCGAGGGTGGTCTTATCCCACTGGCTGTGCTCTTTATAAGGTGACCATTTGCTTTTTTTAATGACAAATATAGATTTTTCTATGCTATGTATTTTACATCCTAAAATAGAAACAAAATATCTGTTTTAATTCAATATAAACTAATATAAAGTACATGCATTCTAGTTTAATGCTCTAATTCAATAAGATTTTACATATGTCATGGACGGTGACGAGAATTAAATTATAGAATATTGCAAAAATCTCTATTTACTCATTGTATGTATCAGAAGGAATTAAGAATGAAAGATTTGATTAATTCATTTAATTTTCCTTCTTCTTTTCACAGCATTATTGATTTCTTAATCCATTAAATATAAAACATGCTGTGAATGAGCTGAATAAAGAAGAAAAAGTAAAAGGAATTAAAATTTAGACATGAGGTTAATATGCAATTTCCCAATATTTTTATCCTCTGTGTGACAGCAACAGCACAAAAAAGGTTTCCGGTAAATCTTGTCAATCAACGAAGTGGAAAAAGATTTTATTTTATGTCAAGCAGTCATGTATAATTTAACTTTCAGCATGTATCTTCCTCATCTTCCGTTCAATATTGTTATTTTTGTGTATTTTTTTGTTAAAGAAATGCTTGGTTCTAGTGATGTTTTGGCAGGATGGATCAGGTTTTGGTATTAAAAAATCAATGAGGATTTAAATTTTAAAATGAATATTAAAATTTTGATATTTTTGGGGGTCGTCCAAAAATGACATCCGTGAAAAAAATTCTGTTATTATCCTTATTTGACATACAGCTCTAAACCTCATTCCACTTTAAAATTGGACATCAAAAGTTAATGACCCCTAAAATAGCTCTAGCATCAGACATACAATTTTATAAAACATCCAAAATTAAATGCATGCGCTTCTTCCATTTACCACAGACTCAATTGCATCACAAACTTTTAATGCTTGCTGCTATGCTACAGATTTTTATTGGATGTGAAATATTTAAATTCTTTTGATTGTTCCTTTTGCCTTTGTACCTTTTTTTCGGATACAAGTAGCAATAACAGAAGTAGTAGTTTGTTCAAAGGCATGTATGTAAATATTTTTGCCTCATACTCTTTTTACTCTGTTTCTTAGTAAATAACAAAAGGCATCCGTCTTTGATTGAGATTCACCACAGGTAGGTATGGAAAAAAGGATATACACGTGGAGAGAGCAGAATAAAAAGCAGAAAGGATCACATGCTAGAAATGGCATGAAACATAAAATACAATTTAACTTTCATATCTTTTATGTTTTCCTTATGCGTGTGCTTTTCATCCCATCTATTTTCAAGGCTTTTCAAGGTAATTGAAGAATAAGATAGAGAACCAATTTATTGTGTACTGGGTGGGGAGCATCATGATAAACAAAATGTCTGAAATGTGCTTATCTGATGATGCTTTTGGCGCATTTTTATTATTTTAAAAGAATACAGATTAGAATCGTAAATCCATGGTGATTTTTTAGGAATTGACACATTTTTGATAACATAATCAGTTTCATCTAGATTCAACAATTATAATTTACATTCAACTCACATCCTCACAATAAAGATTTAGGTGTGACAGCTCAGTCGATAAAATCAAGGCGCAGACATAAAGACAAATTCAATAAACAAGATCTTAACACACTTCCATAAAAACAGCCATGCACAAGAAGAAAAACAATTTTTTTTCGTTGTACTTTTCATTCCATGCCCAAAAGAAGCAAGCGTAGCATGAAAAGGCGAAAATAGCTGTAAGGTATGGATAGCGAGCTGTAATTGCAGAAATTTTTGCCTCTTTCTAATATCCGCGTAAACAAACATGAAACGAACATTAAAGCGTCAACCGCAGAATATATCTCGGGCCATGACAATGAATTTACTTTTTTGTAATTATAAATTAATTATTTAAAGTTTAATGGCTGATGATGACAATGATTTGTCGCTTTCATCAGCAGCACACAAAAATGAAAAATTTCTTCCATTATTCGCTGAAAAAAAAATTCCACCTGAAATTGAAATTAAAATTGCTTTTCATTACCTTCCGGTGACCATTTTTTAAAAACGCGCTTGACAGGCGACATCACTTCCGTTCAGCGTCATTGCCATGATTAATTTCTTTATCACATTAATTAAAATTTATAACTACACAGTAATTTATACAAAAAATTTATTTCATTTCAGCGGTTAATGGTGAATTTTCGTTACCATAAGAATGCCTTTTTTTTATTATAGTAATTGAGGCCTCCAACAAATGATGATGATGGAAATCTTTTTTCTGTGCTTTTAATTTCTATTCTTTTCATGCTCTGTAGATCTTTTACAGACGATGAATACAATGTTGAGCTTTAAGATGAGATAAAATGAAGTAGGTAGAAGGACACTCGATGTTTTGACAGCCTGTAAAATTGCTTGCCTCTGTGGGCTATTTTGTGAGGTTGTTAAAACGCTTGACTTTATTTTAGGCTATTTTTAGAAATTTTGTAGGATGCCAGATGTATATTTCAATTTATTGTCATGTAAATTAAACATTTTAATGGACCCGGATACTAAGGTGAAAGATTAAAAATTCAATAAATGATTGTTGATCCCCAATGGATGACAACAGTAGTATTAACAGTTATTTTTTAGAAATTCAAAACTGTTTCAAAAATATTTCGAAGTTTTAAATTTTTTAAATTTTCAAAAACCGTTAAATTTACTTATGAAAATTTATAACGGTCATATTTAATGGATCCAGGTCATTTCTGAGGTGAAAGATTAAAAATTCTATAAATGTTTGTTGATCCTTAAGAATGTAAGCTATCTGGTGTAAACAAACACAGGTAAAGTTTCTACAAATCAGGATTTAATTAAAGTATTATTTATTTTCCAGTTCATCTGTGTTGACATCCTTCCACATTAAATTCCTTTATATGCTTTAATACTATGTAATGTAGAAAGAATTCAATTTGCTGAAATCCGAGTGGCTACTGCATGTCTCATAAAATCTGATATTAAAACCACTAATCGATATTAATGACAATATAAAATGTGTCGATACTTTAAGTTCTTATATAATTTACACACTCAATAAGGTGTCGTTCATTTATTACGTTCGATTTTTAGGGTGGAGGGGGTCTGAGCCTGAGCATTCTATAAAAATGGTACAAATTCTCTCAAATTCTTGATTTTTACGTGGATGTCTAAAACCCTTGCTACGCTTCTGTCTGAGTGGTAGCTGGATAGCAGCCACTTGGTTTCCATGCTGATATTACCTAACCTCAAAGACACATTTATGTCGATCGGAGATGTTTGTGAATTTTCGAAATAATTTGTTATAGTGCAGAATGGCTCAGAAAATGTTTTTGATGCTACGTACTTAACAAATGACTCCTAAACTTAATTTACAATTCCACGACTTTTTTTTTCTTCTAAGAACTTCAATTGCTCTTAAAGCTTTAATTAATGCATAGGAAAATTCTAAATTATTCATTAATTAATGTGAAGCTTTTGAATTATTCCTCATTACGAAATCATTCATCCCATAAATTCTCATCTCACATTTCTCATTCACAACGAGTATCTAATAAATTTTAATTTACAGTAAGCATCTTAAGCAAAGCTTTATATCAACACAATTACGGGATTAAATTTTTTAACAAATGCAAACAATTTCTTTCGATAAATGCTTTTATTATATTTTTATTTACTTGCTCATTTATATCGTTTGATTAAAATCGATGATTATGAATAAGGAGATGATGATATTTCTTATTGATATATTGCTTGTGTATTGAATAAAGAATAACAAAAAAATCAAATGCTGATAAATATTCAAAACATAAGAAAAGAAAAAGAAGAAATGGTAAAAAATCGGATTATAAGAGATTACTTTTGAGAAAGAAGGAATGATGCAGAAAATATGAGAAGATGAAGGAGGAGAAGCTTTGTGTTTACCATTTATTTACTTAAAAAATGAAGAAAAAAATTAATCAAAAGCATGATTGTAGAGGAGACAAGGCGCATTTTTAGGAATTTTATATGAAATTACTTTAATCAGTAAGATGTCGTTCGAATATTACGTAATAAAAGAGGGATTTTTTTTCTTAAAAGTGAACGACCCATTTATTAGGATACGCAAAAAAAAATTAAATTTTAAACTCCCTCCTCCCTCCTTGTTACAAATTTTCCAAGAAATTTGTTTTATTTGTTTGACCTGTTACAAAATCTCAGACCCCCCCCCCCCCCTAAAAAGCGAACGACCTCCTAGGAAATTGAAAAAATTACCAAAGAGGGGGGTTAACTTCCAAAACCCCCTGTCTCCTACCTCACTGTAGCACATCTTAAACGTCAATGAATGGAAGTCTACTCCGTATGGCTCATTCAACAAACCTAAGCACCTCCACCATCTATCCTTACAATTTTTAACCCATGTTTGAAGTCCACCAATATCTTGAAGTCTGTACTTTCTGTGGTCTACAAAGAGAGTCAGTAAGCTGAATTTCCAATGCATATATTAAAACTCAGCAAAATTTTCTACATAGTCACCAACCCATCCACGACACAAAGAGCAAATACACCACGACAACCATGACAGCTTTATTACTCAATATTTGAATTCACCGGAATTTGCCACAAAAATCATGTCTTCATCATATATTTCAATTCTTATAAAATATTTCTCCAAGCAATAAGCATCAATAGCATCTAAAAAGTTATCTAACAAGCAATCTAACCATCAAAAGAGACAAAATGAGAGCATTATCATATTTATTTTTATCGAAAAATCCCCCCTAAAAAATAACAAAGAGAAATACGAAACGCTTTAAGAGCTTTTTATTGTAATTCTTTTCAACATTCTTTTGTTGTTATTTGATATAACATCATGCAATAATATGGATGAAAGAAGCACCATAATAAGTATCATATATGAAGCATGTATGACTTTCAGCGATATTGTTATTTGTTACAAAAGAAGCTTTTCCCTTTTCTGTTGCTTATCCGTCAATATCTGTTCCAAATAAAAATAAGAGAATACGACGGAAAATCATAAAAAAACAAAAATAAAACCAAACAACAAGAAGAAATTGAATTAAAGTTCCTAACAGGCAGGAGCAAAGGGAAAATCACAGCATAAGCTGTTTATAATTTTCTGGAGCATATTGTTCGCTTACAGCAGCATAATTTGGCATGAAAATTGATTTTCCATAAATTTATACATTCATTTCCATTGAATTGAACTGAAAGCGAAAAGACACTTGCTGTTTGGAAAAACTTTGTGGATTATTTGGTGATTCTCAGAAAAAAGGCTCTATTTCCAATTTTATTAGGTCAAGTAAATGTTTGATTTGGAGAATTTTTTGTATGTGGTGTTCGTAAAAGTTTAATTAGGTTCACCCTGGAAATTAGGTTCACCCTAGTAGGGCTACCTAGGGTTCCCTACCATATATAGTGAGCAACTAACCTCTTGAAAATATCCAGATATACCACAAAAGATTTTGAAATTAACTGATAACATTTGTTGTTGGGAATGCATATGTCTAGGCGTTGTTTTTTTAATTATTGATAAGATTTCGCTGTATCGTTCATAATTCTGGATATTAAGTTATGATTGACTTGAAAAAATTTAATTCTGAATTTTCATACCTTTTAAATCTAGAAAACAAATTTAAGTAGAATTCTTTATAAATGAAGTCCACAAAATCAGCAAATGTGTCTTTTTTAAAAAATGCTGTTTCTTCCTCTTTCCTAATTTTTTTCCTTATTCCAGTTTTATTTTTTGGGTATCCAAATTTAAAACTGCGTAAAAAAAAGGCTTACATTGCAATTCCTTCTTTTCTTGTTTCTTGTGTTATCCCGAAAGCTATAAAAATTCGCTCCATATACATATCTAAAATAATGCACATACCAAATCTTCTCTCTATCATCTTCCTTATCCTACTGGGTTGCTTAAAATTTCTGGGAGGCCATCGTTTTTCTTGGAAAAACAGGCATAAATTTGCTTTTGCTGTCACAAACTCATAAATAATGTATGCTCAATATCTCTCATTCTATCTTTGCTGTGTAAAGTGTATGTATGTCCTTTATTATTATGAGAGCGATATGTTGAAGATAAATACACTTCCGGACATGGACACACAACATCATCATATAATATAATGTGTGTAATGTTCCTCAATAATATCAATAAGTAATAAGCAATGATGCTTATAAATGGAAAATGCTCTGGTAATTGGTATTGGATTTGATCATCTTTTGGTTAAATCCCTTATGGATGTGCTTTTGGCTGGCTGTATATTTTAATAGATTTATTTTTATTATTGTGTGAATGATCCTAGTGAAAGTACATGCTGGATTTTATGGATTTCTAAATTATGGATGGATATGAAATTTTTTGAGGCAGGAGCTCAGAGCCCCAAAGATCAAATCACATTCTAGTTTCACTAAGCTCACCACAATTCATTTATGTCATATCACTAAATATTCTATATTCAAAGACATCTGGTAAAACTTAATGATACCTAAGGATTTATCTCGATAAAATGAAATAATTATGATAAGCAAATCAGTATGTCTTAAGTAATTAATTAATTCTCTCTCTCTCCTGAGTCTTAGCAATTAGCCTAATGAAAAAGTCTTGTGCCTTTTTTTCTAATAGTGTGTTTAGTATTCATTTCACTATTTGCGTAATAATTTGAATAAGTTGTAGACATACATATTATGAAAATGTCGTGTAATAAGGCGATAAAAAAAATTTCTACTTATTCCATGTTTGTGAGCACATTCAAAATGATGATGGTTGGTAATGAATCTTATGAATAAAAGGGCATAAATCTGCTTATGAGTCTTGTTAAGCCTTTTTTGTATGAATATTATAGTATGATGATGCCATGCCATATCTGATTTTCCCTCTCCTTTCTTGCTGAAATCTTTCTTCATCTTCTTTTCATTTGATTCACTCTTACTACTTATTCTTATTTTTTTCTGGGTACTAAAATAGTTGTACGAACATCATGGCAAATTTTATTATATCCTAGAGTAAATTAAATCTTAAATGCTGTGTTTTATGGCACTAAAATTATTCTTTTTCAAACTAGATAGTTCTGTCTCAACAATTATATTGGGTCTAATGTGAATTGAAGTGGTTATCATTAGCTACAAAATGCCCTAGTCTAGCTATGTATCATAGCATTGAGAGGGGTCTGGGGCCTTGACCCTGGAAACTTTTAAAAAAGTCATAAAATCCCATTAAGTGTCTGTGTACAAGCAAATGACAGATTGCAAACCTGTACTTAATTTAAAACATGATAAGGTTGATTCAAAAGTTTCAAGACGTGTTGCAAAACAGGTGGTCTAATGTGTCGCGCTCCAAGCAATTTGAGAGCTACTTAGTTAAAAGTTTGGTTCTTTCTGTAAATTTGTTCTTCAAAAACTTTTAAAATTCCAATTTCTAATGCATTTCATATCCAAGACTCAACATGGCAGCAAAACTATAGAGCACATTTTCGTTGCTTTTGTTATTATCTCTTAATGTTTCCTCCTATGTCGTCGGCGCCTAGTCTTTATTATTATATGATGCGCTCTTTATTGTGTATGTTTTATAAGAGATAATCTCATTTTTACAATTGTGAAATGAAAATGCGCCTTTTTCATTTCTTTTCTTGCCATTTCCTACACCAATCCACATCCATATTTATAAATAAAAAAAATTTATTTGAGTTTCAAGCGAATAATATATGAATGATATTCAAGTCAACAAACAATAATGCTAACAAGTTTATTTTATCTTTTCTTCTCGCTTTTCATGAGGCTCTGTAGACTGTGTGCCTTAAAGATTGCAGATTCTGTTCAGTCACATTTGAGCAAAAGTGAAAAATTGCTTTTCTTTCTTATTCGACAATCATTTTGAGGCTGCTTGCCTCCAGCATTACACTTTTTGTGTTGTTATTCTTTCAAGGCGTAGATGCATCTGTGGATGAATGGTAAAATGAATTTTAGCTGCTTTATTTTTAAAAATTTAATTCAATAGTGCCTATTGCTTGTAGATAAATTTGCCTGTAAGCGACATGAAGTTACCAAACATGCTGGAGTGATCATCCCTAGACCTTGCACTATTTGAAATTTTTTCTACACAATTTTTCAGTCTCTATCTTTTCTTTCATCTATAATATACATTTAATCATATTCAGTACGCGAGTGGCAAACACAAATCTGAATAATGAGCCTCGACTAGACAGTCTTAAATAGTTTTAAAAGCTTTTTTCTCTCCTCTAGACTTACAATGCGGAGAATGAAATATGATTTTTCATGCCAAAAAATATAGAAATTTTTAGAGGAGAGAAAGAGTCAAGAAGAAGGAAACTATAAGAATGTTTTTGTCATTTTTTCTTCATCGTGACTCACATGAAGCAGCAAAATATCATTATTTTAGATATGACATAAAAAGATAGACAGATGAAATTTCAAAGATGAAGTTAATAAAAAAAATTCTCTTTTTTCCGTAGACATTTCACATTAAATATGCTTCGAACGACAGTCAAAGAATATTCATTTTTTGAAGATTTCTTTTTGAAGAACTTCTTTTTTGGGGAAAAAATTGGATGAAGTGATGAATTTGCTTTGTTTGACATGATTGGATGAATTTCAAATAATTTAAAATTATATTAGTAAATATGTAAAGTCAGTATACAATTGCATACAGAAGCGTAGTTAAGTGGAGGTTATGGTGATCAAAAAATGAAAAATTCTCTCTTTAACCCTCTTGGACCCTTCCCTCAGACACCCTTGGTTTTGTAGAGTCTTTTTTGACTGGATTAAATTTATAATTTTAGAGTAAGATGTCTAAGACCGGTCTCCGTTTCTCCCTGCTACATCATTGTGACATGTTTTTAACCAGAAAATAATTCTTCAAGTAGCTTCAAATTTTAATCACATTTTCAAATTGCCTTTTTAAGCATTTAAAATTTATTCTTATTTAAACAATTGAAAAAACATCAAAATCAAATCAATCTCATCAAACACACCCAAAATTCAGTTAATTAAAACTCTGCTGTTGACTCAACATGATGCATCAATTGACCTCACCCAGTAAAAAATCTCAAAAATACATCAAACGGCTTTTTGACTTGCCTCATGCGTCTTACACAAAATAAGAAAAGATTTGATGACAAAAAAAGACGACAATATGTTATTCCATGCGTCTATCTCATGCAATGAGGAATATTCATGACAAGTATATGAAAAAAATATATTCTTAAGTAAACATAATGCCATATGGTAGATTTGTTGAATAAATATTGCCACTGTCGTTGTTTTTTGATGACTTTAAATTTTTTTTATTTTATTTTATCTACCAAAAAAATTTAAATTCCTTTTAATGCTCAATTAGCAGTCAACTAATTCATGTAATATCCCCATATAAATTGTATCGCTTGCTGTGCGTGTACACAAATATGGAGAGATAAAGACGACACAACAGTAGCATAAGCATACTGTAAATGATATTATAAATCTTTCAATTGAGTAAATTAATTTTTTTAAACACGGGATGAGAATGAGTAAGAGATTATAAAGGCAGCCTGTGTAAATACGACAGTAATACTATATTGAGATGAGAATGAGACATTAAAAGGCATTTCGATTATTTTTCGACAGTTTTCACGATTTATAGCCTATAACTTACTTATTTATATTATACTCTATATCAGTTCATCATGTAAACGTAAAACTACCGAAAAAATTATGATTTATGACAGAGAAACAAGAGCGACATTGCGACTATATTTTATACTGCCGCTGCTACCATCAATATATCACATACATGAACATATTATATAGTTTTAGGATGTCAGCGATTATATGTTCCGATATTTTATTGTGTATGAAATTTACTTCCGTACCTTGCCTGAGAGAATTTTGTGATATGTGAAAAGGAAATGTTAATTATGGACCTTATTATGATGTGCAAATTATTGGAAAATTTATATTGTAAATATTTGAGCATGACGATATATGTTTAAGTTAATATGTAGCATACGGAATGTTTACATTTACGGTTTATGAAAGCGTGTTGATTAGACTGCAGCATGTAAATTAGATAAATTATAGGAATTAACTTTGAAATTTCTTTCATCAGTTTTTCTGTTAAGCTATGTCATGGACATAGCCAGGGGGTTTTGGGGGTCAAGATACCCCTCGACAGAAATTTTCTTCAATTTTTTAGGGATTTTCTTGAAATGATGTCTATGATATTTAACTTCTAGAGATAGGAAGATGATGTCCTGATCTCAAAAGTAATATTTTTTTCTGAAAATTCCACTTACCGGAAGGATCATTTTAGACTGACCCCTAAAATGTTTTCAACTTTGAATCTACAAATCAGTGGAATACTTTCGCTGCTTACAATAAGCCACCGTGCAATAAATCACAGCACGGAAGTCATATAACAACACAGACTCATTAAAATTTTACAAATTCAAACCATGTTGTGAACAAGAACACGACACAAAGTGTGAAAATGCGACAAAAAGACTTTTTTATATTTTTTCCCTTTTATTTCTTTTCATTCCTATAGACAGGCATGAGTTGAAATAGAGAAGAGACAGAGACAAAAAAAAATTATAAAACAAACCAACAGCATATTTTACTTCTTTTATTTCACTTTTTTTATGTAGTACTTGTCATAGCGACGCGCAATGCATCATGCATTTTCAAATGTTCATTAAGAATTCCATGAATGTGACGTTTTAATTCTTCCATTTCAAATCGTTAAAACAACATTTACACAACAAAAAAATTGTGAAGAAGAAAAAAAGATTGTTAAAGAGAACGCCTGGAGAAATGGAAAGAAAAACATGCTTCTGATTTTTTTTACTCTATTTTAAATAGAAAACGTACGAATGCCACAATACCTTGTGTGAGCTTCTTTATTTTGTTTTACTCCATCATTATGTATTTTGCTTTAGTAATGCGAGAAGTATTGTTAAATCTGGTAGTGATATTTCTGGATTTTATGAAAGTTTCTCGTTTAGTAAAACGCATTTTAAGCATTTGGACTGGATTTATCCATCCACATGACTGTCATATAATCATCACCATCAAGTGGTTCTAATGGCGACGGCGGTTACATGACTGTCTTGTGGATGGATAAATATAGTGACAGAGTTACACCAAGACGTAATGTCGGCACTTTGAACCTCATCATAGCTCTAGCTAGCTTTCAGTACCTTCAGACAAGCGTGAAACCAAGAGATGATTGGATTATGTGACAAGTTCTCCTATTCCAGACCGAAATTAAAAATTATTTAAAATTTCTATTTTATTCAGACCACAAAAAATATTTGTCACGTCGCGTAAATATTCTGGCTTCTTTACTGTTCCCACAACTTGCCCACAATACAAAAAGTGTTGCAATTTCAATCCATTCATAAAGAAATTCATTCAAAACTTGTTAAGGATTCAAATCACGTCATAAAAAGTGTTACAAAACCATAATTAGAACAAGAAAGTATCACAATTTAAAACCAACAATGAAAGTTAACTCGAACAATAGCGAGCATTTGTACAAAGAATCTGCGCTACAAATATAAAAGAATTGACTCGTGAACAGAAGAAAACAATAGAAGAAATGGCAACATTTTAAAGAATTTTCCTATGTTACAAATTGTGCTTTGTAATTTATGGAGTTGGTCGAGAATTTAAAGAACAGTTGCCATTGGAAATACTTCTAAAGTTACACAACACAGCCATAAATCTTCTGTATTAAAGTACACAAAAAAGTATTATTTGACATAAAGCCCAAAAAAACATTTTTTTTTAATTCCTAACCTAAAACGTAAAGAAAACAACAGCAAACGGAGGCAAAAAATGTAAAAACCCTCACGCAGCATCCGAACTACATAAATCCAACATTCCATTTTAATGTTGACGGAAAAATAAATTTTTCTCATGTCACACATTTACGCTTTTCTTCATTTCTTTAACAACATCACATTCATCTCACCATTTGTTTCATCAGCAAGAAGGAAGACTTGTTATTCGTTTCCTAAAACGACAATGGAATCTTGTTACTTAATACGACACGAACTTTTTAATTTAATTAACTTCAATAAATTCATTTCAATTAAATGTCGGCATAATAATATAAGATCAGTTATATATTATGTCTATACGTCTATGTATGTGTCTGCAAATTCATGTTTCTAGTTAAAGAAATGTTTGTTACATGCTTTTAATCCTTAAGTACGATTATAATTCAGGACGACAAAAAAGAAATGGAGAAAAAATAAAGATGGAAGAAAGAAAATTTTCTGACAGCAAACGAAGGTTTCTGTGCAAAATTACATTATGTTGTCGTCTATGTTCATGTAAACGCGCATTGAATTTAAAAGTAGGCAAAAATTTCTGTACTTTTCGGTAGACTTCCATAATGGTTGAGTGTTATTGTGATCATTTTGGGTGTTGAACGTGGATAAAGGTATTAAACAGTATTAAAATACGAATAAACACATTTGGGATTTTTAAACAAGCCACATTTAAAAAGAAATTTTTGATGCCACAGAGTAAGGGTATCAACAGATGTTGTGGCCATGGGGCATACAGTCCACTTTACTGTCTGCTTTTCTACCTTGTGAACAACATTGGAATTAATTAAATTGAATAAAATTAATAGGTTCATCGTAGTCCATCGGTGTTACAAGCTAGATAAACTACGATCCTGTTCATTATGTAAAATCGTAGCTTAATCTAACCAATTTTGAAAAATAGAGAAAAACTTCAAAAAGTCAGCAGATAGTCATTTAAAACACCATTCAGATGGTCAGCTTAGTAAAAATTATGGTGCATTCCTGGGGTGTATTCAATGAGGAGTTTTGGGGGTCATACCTCCCTCATTTTGGAAATTTTGTTCAATTTGGTAGGGGGTTTTAGGAAAATCCTAAACCCCCTATACATACAAAGAAAAATTTCTGGATACGCCCCTGGTGCATTCGAAATCCTAATTTACAAGCTACGTCACATGTCATCAATATTGCTTTTTAGAAGCCACAATATGCGTCATTCTCGTCAAAATCATCAAAATTCAGTAACTTCAAAACTCCACTTGAAAAATAAATAAAAAATCCTTAGAAATTTCCATCATCATGCAAACGTAGCTTCTTCACTCAATGTGCACAGAATAACTTCCATCTTTGGTATCATATTTTCGTTATTGAAAAACGAAATATATACAACAATTGCACCATCATGATGCTCGTCACTTATGAGCTTACTTATTTTATTTATGATTATGATCGCTTCATTAAGCATCTCGTCTAGTTGCTACTTTTAGATGAGTGGAGAGGAGATAATATTATCGAAGTGCGATGACTCGAAGAAGAAACAAAATTAAATCCATCATTAAGTAAAGCTTGATAAATTGTTTGTAGACGATGTGTATATAACGTATACTTATCAATAGAGCAGTATCATTGAATGGGGTGATGTATTGGCCTGTAAGTTAATGTGACTTGTTGAGTAACTTTTAATAATGAGGTGACTTTCAGTGATCATTAAGCATGCATCAAAAAAATGTTGTTAGTGGTGGGCATAGCTAATGAATTCACAAGAAAACTGCCTAAAGATCTCAAATCATAATCAACACCCACAAAACAAATAATTCTTAATAGACATGCAAATATGCGTAAATTATTTAATATGTTTGCTAAAAGCTACGCGAAAAATAACTTTTTGCAGCACATAATTAATTCTCATTATCCAAAACAAATTGAGCTTATTCGTATGAATCCCACATGACTCCGAATTCGTGACCTTTTAATGACGCTCAGGAAGAATTATTTTCCTTAATTACATTACTTTTTGAAAAGCTCATTCAACTTCATTTAACCCAAACAAAAAGAAAAAGGAGCATAATCAGTAACAATAATAAAAAACATGAATGTTTTATGAGTCTTCCTTCCACATAGTTAATTTCCACTTTTACATTTAGCTGTTTTTCCTTCTCTCCTCATCATAATCCCCTCTGTTTTTCCAGTCTATAGAGAGGAAAACTACCGAGCACATGAAATAGAAGAAGGAACGATGAAGACCATAAAAATGTCAATATTAACGTAAACATTAATTAGAAATCGAGCGTGTTAAGCATGATACTAATTGCTTTCTTTCCATTTCTCATTCCTCTCTGTACCGAACAAAAATTATGTCTTTTTCCTGGTCGAAGGTGGCAAAAAAGAAAAAAGTTTTTTGGGGAAGTGAAATTAATTTTCGTTTCTGCTTCCTAAGTTTTTCTATTTCCAGCCACAAAAAGTTTTTATCTCTCTCCAAAATCCAGAAAATTTCACGACACCTTGCATGATGCTTCCACTAATAATTCCATTCCTACTCCTACTCGTTCATCTTAATGAAACCGGATTCTTGTTGAGTATTAATTTCCATTATGTAAGCATCCCTAAATTCAACATGATTGACAGAACTTCATCACCCTTAATTTAATCCTTATCCGAAGATATTTCCTGAATGAATAAAGGTCTCTCCATTTTTTCTGTCTTGATGTGAAATAGCCTAAAAGGCAATCGTTTAATATTTTTCATCATTTTCTTCTTCTTTACTGCCTTTTTATGTTTGACTAGCTACTCTATTACAGTCTATGTGGACCTCTTTTACGCAAATGTCAAGAAATTATTCTTTTCCTTTTTTGCTTTTCTTTTGACAGGCAATTTTTTCGAAGCAACACATTATTTGAGATGAATATTTATTTCAGCAAGATGGACTGGCTGATTAATGACTGACTAAGGAATGGAAAAAAATGGTAGTTTGTGCAGTTCATGTTATTCTAACTGAGGAAAATGATGAAGTCTTGACAGGATGAACTTCATCTTATGACCCTTGAGAATTGAACTTAATGGATGAACTTTCTCCCCATGAGCTATTGATCTGTCTAAGGATTCATTAACTCTTCGTAGCTGAATTTCATTTAAGTTCATACACATCATTAAAATTTATGGGCTATGAGGTTAAGGAAAGCTTTAATTGGAAACTTTTTTTAAAAAAAAGAACTAGATCTCTGGTATCTATTAGGGATCATTCACTTATGACGTCCAATATTTAGGGGGGAGGGATGATTCTGACATTTTGTGACAACATCATACAGAAAGAATTTTTTTGTATGAAAATTTTGTGCTAGGGGGGAGGGGGTCTCAAAATCTCATTTTTTGATGGACGTCATAAGTAAATGACTCCTTACTGGAACTCATAATCTTAAATATTGACGAATATTGGGCTGTATTGATCAGACAAGCCCTCAAAGCAGGCATATCCTACTTGAAAACAAATGCGCTTCCAGCAATTCCAATCAAATTTTTAAGTCAACCTGCTTTTGTTTAGCTTTTTCTCCAAGTTACCTTTTTAGTTACAAGCTAAAATTATACATACATTTTAATAAATTACGGATACCCATTCCATTATCATCTGTTTCATATATTTCTATTCCAGAACAGCATAATTAATTTAATTGCTATGAAGAGAGCTATGTTAACATTTTTACAAAGCAATTTCTCCAACTATCGCGTGCCTTCATTTCGCTTTATTTGGCAAAAATGTCAAAAAAGTTAAAGATAAAATTGTTTATAAGTAACAAGTAGAATTTTATATGAAGTTAAAAGGTTGCTGCGCATAAAATACCCATCAAAAACATTCTTTATTTTCCTTACAAGTGGATACGTTAGAATAAAAAGGTCATAAATAAATTGATCGAAATTTGTACTTACTTAGCATTGAAGCTATAGATATCCGCCTTTATAAGCCAATCATTCAACCAAAAGGGATTCATACACGCATTTACTTCATAGAAATGCTTCTAAAAATAGCCCGAGGACTAGAAATTTCATAATAGAGCATATACCGTGTGTACACAATGAAAAAGGTAAGAAAGGCAAAAAAGCAGCAACCAACAGAGAGAAAGAGTCTTTAATTAAACCTGTCAAGTCTTCATAATACAACTTAATTAAATCATCAAATTTTTAAAATACAGTTTAAGATAAATAAAAGCGTACAAAAAGAAATATTTTAGTTTTCATCATGAACTTGTTCTCATTCTCATCACATCACGAAAACGTACTGAAAAATGGAACATCATGAAATCAGATTCAGAAAAGAAGCGGCAACCACATGAATTATGAATAAGAATAAGATATCTTTTTAAGGAAATTGAGAGAAATTTTCATATTTTGCTGCTTTTTTTGGTTGTTTTTTGGAAGTGAAATGAATATAAATGCTGATCCCTTAACCTTTTGTGAACTAGTTCTGTGCAAATGCGTATTCTATAAAGAGGCCACAGCTGGAACCTTATCGAAATGTGTAGATAAATTTTTACATATTTTGTTGATAAAAAGCAGAGTTGTGGATCAGGTGTCTGTATCCAGTGGGTCTTGTCACCCGAGGATAGATTTTAAAAAAAATTGAATGGTCCCTGGGGCTAAAGCCCTCTTGCTACGACACTACCTGTGTCTTAGATTCTGCAGCCAATCTGTCTGTTTCCTGGTCAAAGGCAGAATCATAAGCGCAGACAGCTTTTTTTTGTTTGAGTCACAGACAACGATGGCTAATAATTTGTGGGAATCTCTCACCTGTACCTGCGATTCTTAGTCAGATTTTGTCTGATTACGATATCAACCCTGAATTAAGAAGTCTTGTTTTACAAATGAACAACCGTACTGAAAATCAAGACATTCGCACTCCCAGACATGCAAAGTAATACAGAAAGATGCTGCTTTTTAATCCTCCAATAAAGTTTGCTTATATTCACCTTTCTTCATAGTTCAACAAGTTATGAACTTTATCATAAATACCTTATTTCTTCATCACTGCCGATGCATGAAAAATTATCTAACATAAGCAGATTTACCATCATCAACATCAATATTTTGCTAGTTTGTAAAGAATCTTGCCTTTCCCCTATTTAAAAGTCCAACAAATAGAATCGATGTGAAGTTAAGGTGCTTTAATGCCAAATAAATCCATCAAATTATTCATGAAAGCTTTGTTGAAGCTTAAATTGTGATCAGACCTAATGTGTCTGTTCCAAATCATTGGCCAATTTTCATCCCATCATCAATGCTCACTTTTTTTCCTTTCCTTATTTATCCTATTTATTTTTCGTCGACAAACTAGTCTTACAAAAAATATTTCTGGAGATGAAATTTTCTTTGTTGTGTTGTTTTTTTACTTGATCCCTATTGATGTACAGCATGCCTCTTATCCGCTTTATTTGTCTGTTCAATTTATGGAAAAATGAGAAACATTCTCAAGTGGTGGCTATTTATCTAGACTACATAGATACGTATACGATACACTTGAGTAGATTTGCAGAGCCTTGTAACAATATTTTTATTCCTAAATTGATTTTAGATGTGACAAGTAAAAAAACCTGCGTTAATAAATAATTAAAGCGCATTTTTGAGAATTTTCTTCCAAATTTTGATGCAGAGGTGTATACAGGTTTTATTTGGGAGCCCTTCCTTGACTTTTTCGTTCTCTCACCTTGACTTTTTTGGATATCTTTTCCATAGGGAGAGTTTTGACCCCCAAACCTCATGGATATGCCCCTGGTTTGATGGAAATCTGAAAACTTTAAAATTAAGCACAAAACGATCGCTAAATAGCAAAAATTAACATCAACCACAATCTCTGCAAAAAATCTCACATGCGAATAAATGTAATTGACTCGTGAACGATTTACATTCATGAAAATTAATATTCTCATCGCAGTAAAAGTAAACTTATTAATCATCAATAAAGTTGCCTTATGATTAATTAATGAGGCAAGTACAATTGAAATAATTGTGGTAAATTAATTTGCTCACAAAAAATCAATAATTAATAATTAATAATTCATTTGGGGGAAATAAATTTTGCGTCAATTAATTGATATTTTTGTTTATGCGTAATGAGCATGTCTAATGATGTAAACTTATTTTAGGCATAATTATGAGTTTTGTGGATTTTTTTGGAAGTTATCCTCCTTTAAATCCTAGTATGTAAATATTTAAAAAGATTCTTATTCAATTAAAATTTTGTAAAATAATTTACTCTAATTGGCTTTAATTCAACTTTCCTTAAAATCCTAAAAGGATTAGTTTTCGTTTGTTTATTAAAATACAATTTTCACCTGAAACAACAAAAGTCTACAAATCCTTTAATCGGATCAGAAACCACTAGAAGCAAACTTTCTTAACAAATTTTCAAATATACAACAAAAATTAATTAAGGTCTGATGTAAATTATTCCAAGACATACTGCATGTAATGAACATTTCCACAATACAATCTATTTACATCTTCTTTAATTAATTCATTAATAATTTGTAGGCAAATTTAGATACCACGCGATAGACAACAAAGTTATCCTAGTTCATTAGTTGGTTAATTAACTTAGTAACAAATCAATAATCTAATAATTTTCGATAATTACTGCCACCTCTCTTTCTATAGATTGTTGTAGGAGCCGTTAATCAATTTTTGCTTACAGGATTATATAAATCTTAAAATAAGCATCCTACGTCATTCCAAAAATGCAAAACAATTATCAACAATTTAGCTTTAATCAATCAATGTTTAAAAAACCTCGTCTCAAGCGAGGAGGAGAAATGAATAACATTCGTGTGACATGTCAACATTTATCAATGAATTAATCAAGTAAAACTTTTTTTTCTCGCTTCTCTTAAAAAAAGTACACATCGTGACATTTCACATCATTAAGAGTTCATAAATCATGTTGCTGTAAGTATCAGCAAGTAATTAGTAGAAACAACAAGTTAACACATCACGATAAGATGAAATGAGAAGAAATATTTTTTTAAACGACAAGTTTAACTTTCGTGTCTCGATGGATGTAATTTCTTTGGCTCTCTCACTTGTATCTTAATTATGGTGTAAGATAGAATGAAGTAAGTGCTTCTGTGTGTAAGATGGAGATGGCGAATGAGAAGATGGAAGAATTAATAAGTATAAAAAGATTAAGATAGTGTAACATTGATGGCAAACATACCAGTTCAATCAAGGGTTTTAAAGTCTTCTTTACAGAATTCAATAAAGTTTCAAGAGCTATCGATTTTGTTTTAGTAAATGGTCGTGAGTTGAAGTGGCTAAGTAGCGCATTGGTTTAGTTCTTTACTAATTATTACAAGATCAATTCATAGATTATGGACTCATTACTTGGTATGTGAAGTTTTTTGCATTGTAGGGTCCACAATGATAATTACTATATGCAATTCTCACGTTTATACGTGGTTTTACCGAAGGGGGTAGCTGGGGTATCGAGCAGAGGGGGTAGAATTTTTTTGTGTGGATTTTTTTCTTAAGAAGCCCTAGCAAATTGCAAAAGAATTCCAAAAAAGTGGTTTTGACCCTTTTTACCCTCAATACCCTAAATACACCCCTAGGGGTAGGGTCCGATGGGGTTCAGGTTCAACGTCTTTTTTGAAATCATCGCCTATTTAGCTGAGGCGAACGGGAAAATTTTCAATTTTTCACTCTTCTTAAGTCACTGTGATGTCCACCGTCAAGAAAATGGTCATTTGCTGATGATTTTTTTTGAAATACTAGTAATCAAAATTTATTGTTTTGCAATCAAAGCTTAAAGAAAATCTGAACCAGTTATTCAGAAAAATCTAAATATAGGAAAAATCTAAAAAGGATTAATATGAAGAGTATCACTAATAAAATGGTCATTCTCATTTTATCTCCATCAATAAGAATTATCATAGTCGAAAGAAAATTAATTTTCATTACTAAGAATATCAACAGTTTCCTTTATGGAATTAGAGAAAGTTTATTTTCCGCCTATCTTGTTATTCAATATTTCAATCTCTTCGAATTTTCTTCCAATAAAAATAGAAAAAAATTTACTTTAAGCATTCATGAATGGAAAAGATGCAGAAGAGAAAAATAAATGTTTTTAAATATTTTCAAATAAAAATATTGACACAAGACACTGACATCAGATGAGATCTGTGGAGGTGGTATTGGAAAAATAAAATAAGAAGAATGTTTCAAGCTGAGATGAGAATGAAAATCGTTTAGCAGCTTCATTTTTCACACAATATATCTCTACTTGTACATATGTATGTTCTTTAAAATGAATAGGAAGAACATGAAAATGATGATGATGATGATGAAAATTGGATAAATGCTGTACAAGAAAAAAAGATCGAAAACGAAGTGAAAAGGAAAATAGAAAAGATTCTCAAATAGATTTTTCATCTTTTGTTATTTGACAATGTGAACATAAACACAACAAAAAAGCATATTTATAAAGACATGAGATAGATAGATAAATGGATATTGTGAGATTGACATTTTTAGAGAAAACATACAAACGAGTTCTAAACTATTGATAGTTTGATGTTACTTGTTTAGCGCATTATAGTAAAGTTTGGTTACTGGGGACAGTTTCTAGGTTTGTGGGGTACCCTAGGACATTCTAGGGGTATCCTAAATGTGTACCTACCTATCCTACCCTAGGACACCTTAAGGTATCCTCACCTACCCTACCATAGGGTAACCCTAAAAATTGAAGTCATTTGTGAAGGACGCATGGGGTCAGTTACTTGCTATAGCCCTGAGGTAACACTAGGGTATGCAACTAGAGTACTACTAAGCTATATCCCTGTGGTAACCCTAGACTAAATCCCTGGAAAAGCTCTAATAACTAAAGGTTTATGAACCATCTAAAGACACTTAATCAGACATAAAAGGAACAGAGGTCAATCTATTAAAATAACAAGCACAACACACACAAAAAAGAAGCTCAAAATGAAAATTTAATCTTCTATATTCATGACTTTCTATTCAAATATTAAACTATTTGAATTTATTTTAGAATCATGAGAATTGAAAAGAGCAAAGAGTGATTTACAGTATTTTTATTTTGGTAGTTTCAACATGTCTCTTCCTGCATGCAGTTTACCATATCCATATGGGATTTATAACAGATTATTTATTTTCAATCTTATCAATAAAATATAAAATGCAAATTGGTAAAAAATATTTTTTTCAATCAATAATTTTACATCGGAGGCAATTTTTGCTCCATCAGCATCAAACACAGACAGAGTAACGACTAAAGTGAAAAAAATGCTTAATTTGCATTTTTTCAATTTTCAATTCACAAAAGCTCGTTTGCCTCTCTTTTATTTTATGCATATTTTTTTGAAGTAATGAAGTAATTGAAAAATATATGACGAATGAAGCTATTGAGGCGTGAAAAGAATTTTTTTACAACTAGCTACTAACACGTCGTGATTGATGTTTCCGGCGTACTGCGAAGCGTAAGTAATCACGGAAAAATGTTCTCACAATAAATCACCGAAAAAAGGCTCATAATTTATCTATCTACACACTTTTATTGCCTCATGTAGGTGGATACGTGTACACACGCGAATTTCCAATTTTCTTAACAGAACTAACTATAGAATGGGCATATTGGCAGAGGAGTTGGAGCTGAGAATTTAAAATATTTTTAGGAACATGATGGCCTGTAATTAGCTTAAGTTGTTGTAAGACTTAATTCCATGTCTATGTAATTACTAACGCCAAGAACATTTCAATAAGTTCCATCCCACTCATTTATCTCTTACAAAAAAATCTACAACAGCTATCAATTTACATGATGTCGCAATATGTAGTTCTAATGCTGTGAATATAAATAAGGCAAGCATAAAGAAGAACAGAAACTTCTTTATATTCAGCAGAAAAGCTCAATAGAAATTTTCCATAAGAGAAATCAATTTTCGAAAGAGACGGGAAAAATTATGACAGAGGAATAAATCTTCGGAAAATAAGAAACGTGCTTAAAATAATGACTTACTGCTGCCCCTTTTCTCTTGTTTTATTGGCATTTCATCCATCTAAAATAGTCTATAAAAATAATATTTATTGTATCATATTTTATAATGTCGTCCATTTAGCAGTGCAGCTTTTGGAAAGTTTTGCATGATTTTTGGATGCAATTTGTTCTTAATGACTGCATATCAATCACTCCACAAGCAAATTTTCAAAAATTCTGTATGGAAAAAATTTAGGGAGTCCCCAATCCCCCCTCCTGGCTACGCACCTGCCTACAAGACACTTGTGACTTCATGCTGGATCGGTACCGTATTTTTCTTCTTGTTATTAAGAACCAAATTAATTCAAATTTTATAATAAACAGCATAATATAATCTCTGGTATACCCTTGCCATACTAAAAATCATAGCTGAGCTATATCCAAAAAACCAGCCCCTGGTACCATGTGATAAATATCAAAAGGTTAGTTATGTTGCAGAGTGTATATCCCTAGAGGCCAATTGCTTAGTACACCATAGAATATAGCAAGCAACCAACCCCAGAAACAATTCATATTCACGATAAATGCGTCAAAAACATTACCATTCACTTCAACATCACAATAACTCTACAAGTTTTCCAAACTTCCACCATTCAATTCGCTCATGTATAGTGCGAAAAATCAATTACATCCGCATTGTGTGCTGCATACAAAAACTCCCTCTCTTCGTTTTTTTTCCTCCGCACATAAAACAAACTCGATGCTTTATTGCCATAAAAGCTAAAATTTATTATCATTGAAACATAATAATTTTTCTCCGACAAAGCCATAATGAAGTGTTTTTCTTCTCATCATTTTGCACAAAAAAAATACAACGCAGAATTTCGCGTATAAAAAGCAGTTGCAATTTTATGAACATCAAACACTATTCATTCAACACTTTTCGATATCAAATCAACGTTCTGTAGTAAACAACATGTCAATAAAAAAATTTAATCTTCTTCTTCTTTTGATGGTTTTGACAAGCTTTAACCAGTCAAGAGTTCATGGTGCAATAACAAAATGTGAAAAAAGTGTCACAACCACAAGTGGTACAAAAGCAGTAAATGAGAAAAAAGTATGCTCGGGTGATTTAATATTTGAAGAGAGCTTTGATGGGACTCTTGATATGGATATATGGCAGCATGATATTACGTTTACGGGCGATTCGGTACGTATACTTCATAGTGAGACGGAAGAAGAAAATAAAACAAAGGAAGTTCTGCAAATATTTGCTAAAACTTCTCAAAGAAACTTTTTCTCATTTTCCTCTTTTCCTTGCAGGATCACGAGTTCCAATGGTACACAAACAACCGCTCAAATTCCTTCGTTGACGATGGAAATTTAAATATTAGACCGTCATTAACTGCAGATGATTTCAGTGAATATTTTCTGTATTCTGGAACAATTGATTTGCATGGAGCATCCAATGAACGGTAAGCATAAAATTGGAAAAAAAGTATTAATTTTAAAGTTGTGAATGATTCAGAAGTTTTTAAAAAATTCTTTTTGACTGTCTGTGTACAAGTAAATTCAGACTGCAGGAACAGTAGCTTTAGAAAGTTAAAACTCATTTCACTGTATTCTTATTTCAAAAGACATGGATCAAAAAATTTATTAAGAATATAAAAAACTCAGATGGAACATTCCACTTAGAAAGCTTAGATTCACTCTAAATCAGGCTTTAAGTCAGCCTCTCTTGTTCCAATTGAGCTTTCCGGGTACCAAGATGACTAAAAATTACACAACCTTACTGAAAACTCTGCTTCACAGACTATTTACATCTGTGCATATAGAATCAAGTCAGAAAATAGTGTAAATGCATAAAAATCCTATTTTTTTAATTCTATTTTTCTTCTCTCGTTCTCGAACGTTTTTTCTCTCATTTTACAAACATCGAACATATCGAAGATGTACAAATGCTGCACATTCAGGATGCAGACGTATTGGAAACCATGAAAACATTTTGAATCCGATAAAAAGTGCAAGATTACGAACTTTGAACTCGTTTGCATTTAAATACGGTAAGGTTGAAATAGCAGCAAAATTACCGGCAGGTGATTGGCTTTTACCATCTATCAAGTTCCTTCCATATCGAAATTCATATGGAGGATTCCCTGCAAGTGGTGAAATTGACTTATTTGAAGCACGTGGTAATCGTGATTTAATCAAGAGCGGCGTGAATGTTGGAATTGATCAAATTACATCATCTTTACATTTCGGTCCGTATGCTGAGGCAGATGCATGGCAATTGACATCGTTTACACGCAATTCTAATGATAAGGCTAAGAGTTTTGCATCTGGTTTTCATCGCTATCAAATGGAATGGACGAGTGAAAAGATTACATTTAGCGTTGATGACATTGTAAGTATGAGGATAAGGATCGTTCCAAAATGACGTTCATTATGGCATTACTAGGGAGTCTGACCTCTCGAGGGGGGGAGGGGTCATAAACTTCCTGATCTACCCTTAAATGCTTGACGTCATATGTGAACGGCCTCTAACAAGCATTTTATCTTCATCACAGACACTAACTTTCAATCTTTATTTCTATGTCTGCAGGAAACTGGAACGATAAAAGCAAAAAGTGGCTTCTGGGAGAAAGGAGATTTTGAAACAAAGTATCCAAATACACACAATCCATGGACGGGAAAAACAAAGTCGATGGCACCATTCGATGAAGAATTTTATATATCAATTCAACTCGCAGTTGGTGGTTCACACTTCTTTACAGATGATATCATCAATAATGGAGGTGATAAGCCATGGAAAAATGATTCGTCGACAGCTGCACGAGACTTTTGGCATGCACGTAACAATTGGTTGCCAACATGGAAAATTAATGAAAATCGTACAAAGGAAGCTTCATTATTGATCGATTATATACGTGTATGGGGATTGTAAATTGATACTTAAGCATGATAACAACTCGACCAAATTATCGAATCAAAATATTTACAGCCACGCACATTTTCACAATTATAGCTTCTCATACTGAGAAAATACAAGCACTGTAATCGACTTATTGTTACACTTCACTTAATGACGGAGCAAAAATGTGAGATAGAACAGAATGTTTTTTTTTCTTCGTATTGTTACTTCTCCTCTCCGCGTATTATTAATATATATTGATTTTGTGTTTTCGATGTGCTGATCAATTTCATGACCTTCTCAATGGATAACCTGTTAGCTTCGAACATTCTTTATTAAATCGTTTGTTTATATTTTTGCTGATTAATATTTCTTTGTAAATATTTAGAATGTTATAGCTGCATAATGTTCTCTGTCAGAAATTTCAAGATGGTTAATGATGATACCGAATCAAGTTATTGTTCAGTTAATTAATTTATTCTCATTTTATTCATATAATTCAATTTATTTGGTATTCTTAAGGAGTCCTTCATAAATGACGTCACACAAAAAACAGGATTTTTAGACCCCTACCACCCTTGTCACAAAATTTTCATACAAAATTTAGGGGGTTGACACCACTTCCTCCCTTAAAAATTAGACGTCATTTATGAACGTCCCCAAAAAAGTTATTTTTTAAAATTAAATGAGTCAGCCTTTAAAAATTATGAACAATCACCTTCAAATTTAATGACACTGGCGAATAGGAGCTAAAAAATGTAACTCAAGATAGAAATCATTTGTAAACGACTGCACATTCAATATAGATTAGTTTTTAATAATGATTCACACTTCAATTATTAAATCTGATAAAATTCTTACTAATAAACGTGCATTAAACGAATATCAATATCTGTATTTAAAAATCAAATCTAGTTTTCATCCATGTGATTAATTAACACATTTAACGAAATTTCCGATTGAACAGTAATTTACTTAATTATAATCCATGATGCTATATCCATTAATTATTTTGTAAAGTAATTTAATCAATCAAATAATCCAATAAATGAATGATTTTTGTGGTTTCAATGAAATACATTTGCAATTAGTCTGGAATTTTGAAGCAAATATCGCGACAATTCGATGGATGGCATAACGGCCAATTCAATCAAATTGAACAATAATTAATTTTGGAGCACAATTTTGACAACATCTGAAGCTTCATAAAATAAATTTAAATTTACTTTAAATTGGAACTTGTAAAATATGATAAATATTTTGAATAAAAGCAAATATTTTGCAAATTATTAATTCATTAAAAATCACATCGTGATTTGCAGTTTAGTTCCTTGTTTACTGATCATTTACAGTTTTTGTTATCAGTGACGTTATGTAAAATTCAAATTCAAAGTAATTCACTTTCATGCACTTGTGTAATTAAGTTTTGAAATCCCCAAGGATTATTTATTTTCAGAGTGATTACTTTTTAAGGAAAAGGGGAACCCCCATCTGAACCCTAGTGTTATATGACACCCCATACAAAAAAATTGCGACAGAGGAAAAAAGTGATATGATATTGATATGATATGATATTTATTGTGAGTCCAAAAATCTATTTTTTTGATGGACGTCATTTGCTAAGGCCCCTAATTAAATTTTTTCTAATAATGATCACCAGTTAAATTTACAATACAAAACAGCATTCAATTACTAACCCCACTCTTAAAATATATTTTCTATATCCTTTCCAAAAACTGAAGCTAGGAGTTTAATTTAAAATTTTATATTTACACAGAACTGCAACTAGCTATAACAGGCAATAATAATTAATGATTGAGAAAAAAATAACATGACCGAACTAGAAGTCTCGAACAACTACTCGTTTCAGTATAAAATGGAGAAAAAAAACTTAATTCCAAATAAATTATGCCTTTTGTTTCACAATAAATTAAAAGTCGTAATTAAGTTTCTTATATTGAGCACGAAACACAATAAAACAACAGAACATAAAGTTGAAACTAAAAGGCATGAGCAACAATAGCAGACAACAACTATTCCTTCACCAGCAAGAGGAGAAAAAATACATTCGAAAAAGTCAATTACATTAGATGGAATGTGAATTAAAGTGATTAAAGCATCTTCAATTAAGCAGACTTGGATGTTTGTTCTTCTTCTCATGTCTTTTGCCACATTTACAAAATTTCCTTTATTTTACTTCCTTCCATCGTCAAAACAATCTTCTCATACTCATATTGAACATTTTCCGTCTCTTTCATTCTCTACTTCTGATGTTGTTTTCATTGTGTGTGGAAAATTGTAAAGATATGTTCATGGAAAATGATTCAATAAGAGAACCAATATGCTGGATATGAGTGAACAAAACGCATTTCTTGCTGTGTTTGTTCATTTACTCTGCAGATCTGATGTCCATCATAAAATGTGATTTTAAGACCCACCCTGCTCCCCCTTGTCATAAAATTTCCATACTAAAAAAATTTTTTTATATGGAGGTGTCACACAGATCTAGACACCTCACTCTCCACTAGATGTTGGATGTCCCTTATTGCCGTCGTGGTTTTAGGGAAGAAATGGTTGCTTGACAATCTAAACAAATGAATAATTTTTTCGTGATAAATTGGTGGCAAGTCAGAGAGTCCAAAAGCTTGTAATCAGGTGTATTTAGGATGCAAGGGGTAGTCAAAAAATTTTCGAGGGGGTGTCTTGAAATTTTTTGCATGGAAGCAATATTTAGAGAAAGTTTCCGTCGAGGGGGTGTTTCGCCACCCAAAACACCCCCTGGAACCCCTGTTAGAATGACTGTAGTAATAAAGGACCTAAAATTCCAAACTTGTTGGTCGTCATAATCAGCTGTCTTAGAAATTGAAATTTTCTAGAATTGTAATTTTGATTAAATTAATTTACAGTTCCTACAGACCGACGAACAGTATGTAACAAGTCTATGTCTTTTTCTAAAAACTTTGCATACAAGGAACGAACGAGCAGAAGGAGTTGAAAAAACATACTGTTCACAAGCCAATTAATTTCATCCATATAGAAAATGAAAATGAAACAAAAGTTGAATGAATGAATGTTCTGTTTGGTGGTTGCTGTACTAAATGTTCTTCATACATTTCATTTCATACTATTCCTCATCTCATGTCTGTATGTTTACAGAGTAGAAAATGAATGAAATTGAAAAAAAAATTATGCGAAAAAAATAGCAGAAAGAGAGGAAAATAAATATATTCGAGTGCCAACAAACAACACAAATATTTTTGTTCAGTCGTGCTTCGTAGTCAGAATCATTAAAGCCATTTTTTCACTCGTTATTGCTTCTTACATTATTTCTATTTCTGTTACTGCTTCTTCATCCACAAGTGGTAAATTTTCAAATTTTATTTGTGTATGCATGCAAGTGCTCTGATGCTGGTACTTTTATTTTGTCCTTCCCTATTTTTCATGGTTAATTTTCTCCATCTGTATGTACATAGTCATATCTGTATATGTCTCTTTTTCTCTCCTTTCTACTGCTGCCTTGTTTGCATAGAGATAATCACTTGAATTTATGTAGAGAATAATGACTTAAAAAGTAATTAACATGGAAATGAGCTCTTCACGGCTAGAAGTTTTCCTATCATGTTGTTGAGTATTATTATTATTTTTTCCTGTTTTGTTCTCTGTCGTGACACTCATTCACATTCACATACATATTAATTTTGTATTTTACAGCTTGAACGGTGAAGTTTTAATTCCGAATAAGGAGAAAAATGAAAAGAAGTCAAAAGTAATTAAAAGTTGACGAAGTGAACGCATTTTTCATCTAAATTACTGGTGGTGTAACGCACAGTCATGCTAATATCTATGCTAAACAGAGAATTAGACAGGCTCTTCATAATAATTCATAGACACCACGACATTTCCTCTATACGAAAAATTTCACTCAATATTTTCTATGGCAAAGTCAAGAACAAACTAAACTTTGGCTGAATAAATATTTATGGAAAAGTTTTTAATCACGAAAAGTCCATTGAAAGCCGCATGAAAATTTTTTAATGAATAGCTAGCGAAAATTCTTTTTACTAGTATTGTTCTCTATTTAATTAAGTGACAATGAGGATGAAAATAAAGCTGTAAAAATAATTATAAGGCAGAAAACGGGATTGTTCCCCTCGCGATTCCTCTTCCTCGGTTATGTTTTAATGAAGTTTCGTAAGAATACAAGTGCTAATTTATTCCCTTTGTTCCAATGGTATGATAGTTTTCTGGATGGGTGACTGTTCTGGGTCATAAAATTAAGCGCGAAAACATCAAAAAAGTTTTGTTTGTTTAACGGTTTTATTTGCATTTTTCTAAGGAGTCATTTAGTAATGACGTCTGTTAATGGAGTAGCCAAACATTTTTTGAGAGGCCCCTCCCTCAAATTTTTTGTATGTCGAATTTTTTGTATGGAAATATTTATTGGGAAGGATTTTCTGTTTTTTTTCTCAAAAATCCTAGCAAATTGAAGAATATTTAAGTGAAAAGAGCACAAATCCTTCAATACTTCCTCGCTATATGCTTAATGTCTATCAAAAAAAAGATTATTTACTCCTCTTTCCCTCTCTGTCAAAAAATATTTTAAATTTTTTAAGCTTTAAATATGACGCATCTTTAGACCCTCCATATACCCTTAAAGGTTGGACGTCATTTATGTACAACCTATAAGCTTAGTAACTGATTACTGCTTACATAGTTTATTAAGAATTGTAAAAAACACTGAAAGCACGCTTCAAATCTCGCGTCTTCCAAACAGAAGTGTAGTCAGGAGAGGTGATCCGGTAACGAATTAATACTTCGATTTTCTAGAGCTTAAATGACTCAAAATTAAAAAAAACCCCAAAAATTATTTAAAATTCGTGTGGTTCTTAATCAACTCTCTCACAAATTCTCAGTACAACCAATCTTCAAAGTTAATAGATTCTAATTAATTTGTTTAAGATACTTTTTAGTTATTGGAATAATCAACTAAATTATCAACATTTCAGAGCTATTTATTTAAATTGTCTTAAAGGCAGCTTTTCAATTTAAATAACTTGCTATATTCTTCATGATTAACATTTTTACGGTTGAACAATTAAAATGCTTTTCTTTTCTTTTTCCTCTTGACTAAATCTAATTTCCATAAATTCAATGTTGATGATGAAATGAAAAATAATAATTTTCAAGTACAAAAAGTGTAAATAAAAGTATTGAATCACTTTATATAATTTGTCAATATATTGACCACAAAAAAACATAAAAAATCCCAGACTACATTAAAAGGCTTGGGAATGGGTTTTCCACATCTTCGTAAAATTGAGCTTCACTCTAAATTACCAAATCATAATGGGATAGAAACAAATCGATGTATTGAAACCAGAAACGAAATCTTTCTGGAATATCCACAAACTTGTTAATACAGTGGGCTATCTTACGGTAATTAATTGACGCTAACATATTTATAAACAAAACTGAACGAGTTAAAAAATCAAAAGAATCAAAAATTTTAAATCCACAGTTCCTAAAGACATAAATTGCGCCAAAAGCTATAAATATTTAACTACTAAAATCCAGTTTTTCAAAGTCAATGCCCAATAGTTATATTATTATTTTCTTAAAATATGTGTCATAAAAATTCGCTGTTGTCAATAATCGAGCTTCTACTTGATTCCATATTTTACTGACTAAAATGTAACAAAAAATATGAAATCGTTGGGTTTTTGCCGTACAATATGATGCATTCTTTACATGTGACGTAAAATGTTAAAGTCTACCAAGTTCGAATAAAAATGAGAGAGACTTGATTCATCAACACCGGGAAAACCCATCTAAATATTCTCATTTATTCAGTATGCTCAGCTTTTGTTTCTAGACCGATCGCGATCAAATTAAGCAATGGGGAGGTCAAGTTTGTTTTTTAAATCTGATGATTCATGTGAGAGTAAAAAACTCTCTTATCAGCATTTACAAAGAAATCTTTAAGTTCTTCATTAATATATGCACAGTAACGACATCAAGAGAGTATGAGAGTAAGCAAATTGAGTATAAAAGTAGATGATTGTCTCTGTTCAGGTTCAGTGTAAAACAAAAGCTAAGTGAATTAACAAGTTAAATTTTATTTTTAAAAAAATAATAAAAAATGAAGTTCATTGCTGTCATCTGTGTTTTCACAACTATTGTTGGATTAAGTCATGCACAACGTGGATCATATGCTGGAAGTCGCCCAATTGTTAATGGATTAAAAGGACCATTCCCAGAGGAAAATAACGAATTAGTAAATAGATTCAGTGACAGTACCACAGATCAAAATGTGATTCCATTGCCACAAAACTTTCCAGTCTATGTGCCACACAATATGTACCATATTGATCAAATAAATAAACGTCCAGTATATCAACAACCATTCTGGTTTGCCAATCGTGATTATATTAATGAACATCTTAATGGACCTCAAGGTGGACAACCTATTATTGGCGGATCTGTAACTTCAAATAGAGGATCATTCAATGGAAGAAGAAGGCGTTAAACTATTTTAATTAATTGCTTATTCTTGTGATACTCTTTGTAATTATTAATTAAAAGTATTTTTTAAAGTTAAATGCATAAATTGTGTATGAATTTTAATGGTCATGCATCATAAACAATAAGGTTTAAAATTATACATTCTGTTTTTTTGTGCTATGGCATTAAAACGTTGATATGAAACAATAAAAAAACAACATTTTTTAAGACTACCTAAAAGATTCCAGTTTTTTGTGTTACTCTTTTTTTAATTGAAATGTCAAATGAAGAACCTGAGGGGAAATTATTAGTATATTAATATATTCTAAAAATATTTAAGCTGGAGGCACTGCGATTCATTTTGTTGAGAATCTATTGTACGATATTTTTTAAAGTATAAACCTACACTTCATAGTGGAATCTGAACCACTTGCAGGTTCTGCATATTGAAGGGACATGATACGCCATTAAGACTTGATGTACCTAGTCACAATTTACGTACGCAATATGAAATGACAACAAGCTTCCAAGGGGTCGTTCACTTATTACGTTCGCTTTTTAGGGAGGAGGGGGGTCTGAGATTTTGTAACAGGCCAAACAAAGAAAAAATTTTTCTTGCAAAATTTGTAACAAGGAGGGAGGGGGGTCTAAAATTTCGTTTTTTTGCGTAACGTAATAAATGAACGACCCCCAACTGAATTCGTGAATTTCTCACAAAATCTCTTTTTATGACGTTTTTATAAATTTTATAAAGTTAAAATTAATGCGACTCATCTTACGCTACAGCGATAAGAATGAAAAGTTTAAAATCTTTCAATTTAATAACAATGATAAGGAATAAAAAGCTGCAGCGTTCAGTGAACGTAAAAAGCTGGAAAAATCCACAAAGTTTCAGCGTTATGATGAAAAAGTTATTTCCATGACATGAATGAGAGTACATCCATCCATAGTAAGAGAGAAAAGACGACGACAGTTGAAATAAGCATATTGTGTGGTGGGAAAAAAATCATGACTAGTTGCTGAATTCAAATTAAAAAGACGCTTTTATTCGTCTCAACCGAACCGGAAAATGTTCTTCAAAAGATGCACATCTGTATGAGGAATTTTTTTGTTCATCTTGTGCAGTTCTTCATCTCTCATTCCATTCAGACTGGCGGTATTTTTTTGCATATTCACAAATGTTACTTTTTGCCTTTAATATCGTCTCACTTGCGGTCTTTATACACTAATGATGACAGCGCAGAATGATATTTTTTTACTCGAGTCAGTCATTAGTGAAAAATCTAATTTTTGATACTAAATTGAAATGAGCAGGAAGAGAGGAAGAGTTTTACATGAAAATGAAATGAGGCTGCAGTTGAATGTTATCATGCAAAAGCCATATGTTGACAATGTAGCTACTTCTCTTTATTATTCTCTTTTATTCTTCCGTTTAATAAAATAGATGCTGCTACAGTCGTCGATGTTGAATGGTAAAATAAAAACTCAATGTAACGTGATTGTCTGTGAATTTCTTTTCAAATTTTTGAAAATCGGCTTTGCATTTATTTTTTTTTTTCATAGTGATTTTTGGAAATTGAATAGGTAAAACTTCATTTTGTCTCTAGCTTAACATCCAGCTTTTGGAATGAGGGGGTCTGAAGTTGTATGACACTCAATACAAAAAAATATTTGCATGAGGAAAATGAGCCTTTTTTGTTGCTAAAAAATTCAAAAATGATGTCAAAAAAATTTTTAGACCCCCCCCCCAGTAACCCCATACTCCCACAAAATAAATTATGATATCTTGTCTGAAAATGCGTATCAGTTCTTCCTTACCACTGAACTTTAGCACTCAATTCATTAAATTTTGCATCACATACTCAACTCCGTTCATGCACATTGAAACATATTCTCTTAATTTTACCCTTCTCTATACACAATATTCAGTAATTAATTATAAATCTTAAAATGTTGATAAGTGAATGTGCGAGCCTATGTGAAGATTTATGACAATAATCAGCCATGCGTGAATTTATTATGCCTGGCAATTTTGAAAGGATATTGTGAAAAGGCAACTTTAATTAACAAAAGATTGCAAAAATACTGACAAATTAAAGCTCAATATTAAAGTCATGATAGTATTTTCATGTTATTGTTATCCCCTATTATTCTGTCAGTGTTGCAAAAGCATACAAAAAGTGGCAATAATCTCCATCATCTATCCTCTTGTATAAAATTGCATATACTGTATATAGGATCATTTAACTAGTAAATTTCATGTTTATGCATATGGTTTAACAATAAGTAAGCACTTCAATATGTGATGGAACATCATCATTGAATATTTTCTACAACAAATTTCAATTCTAGACATGAAGATTCATAATTTAAAATAGGAAGATGCTTTTTGTAAATTATTTAGGTCTAGTAATATTGTGTTGTGCCTATTGTTATGGATGAACATGAAATTAAATTAAAAAATTATTATTTTCTATAAATATCTGAATAGATATTGGATGAAGTAAATTTTTAATTTTAATTGAAAGTTTTGTAAGCATGAATGAAACAAAGTTCTATAAGTTTGCCTTTTTTAAAATAATTAAATTAAAATTAAGCTAAAATAAAAATAAAGTTTTAATAAGGGTGAATAGGGTTAATAAGAGGGTATTTCTAGACTCCTACGTCTTTGAAAAATTTGTTCAATTGATCAGAGTTTTGAGAAAAAATTTCATGCTCAGGGGCGTATCCGGAAATTTATCGAGGGTACCACCAATGCCCACCGCCCCCCCCCCCTAACGCTTACTCAAAAACCTTAAAAAATCCTCATGTTATCCATAGAACAATAATCAAAAAGACTCAAAATCCATCACACAAAACTAATTAACAGGAATGAAAATAATAATCGATGGTGAGCACACGATACAGACAATATAGATTATAGTCAGTTTATATAAATGTTCATTCGCTACCTGCGACATGCTAATAGTCGGGCTATTTTCAGCAATTAAAATCATTTTTTTCTGTTAATGTGCTACAAGTTGAAGCATGTGGAATGAAAGGAAGAAGTAGCGGCAAATGATTTTGATGGTAGAAAAAAAAATCAATAACAGAACAAGAACACCTAGTAAAAAGGTATTACTGTATAATATTTCATATATTCGTGTATTATAAAATATATATTAAGCATAAATGCCGACCGATAAACGATCCGACATGCCTTTTCATATAATAATGAGAGTAAACATCAAAATTCAACTTTTATTCACTCTATCAGGGGGTAATAATTGCGTGCGCTTGAACTCTCATTCTCATTTATGCACTGCACACAAAAATATTATGACCAAGCGAATAAAATATTTATATTCATTTCCTACTTCCATATTATCAACTTACTCACTCCTTTCACTGTCCACTCTACTCGTTCTTGTTCCCTTTTATCCCTATCTCACTCACTTTAACTAATGACAATCTCTACATATACATGCACTCATTCACATTTGCGCGACTCTATTCAGTGCAATGTGTGGCTGTGTATTCTATAAAAGGGGAAATCTGAGAAAAGTTGGCAAAAATATTAAAGAATTTTCATTTTATCTCTAATTTGAAAAATTTGCAGGAACGACTACTTATCAATGGTCCAACCTTAGAAACTCCGAAATAAAAGCAGCAATACAGTTAAGACGAAAATTGCCAATTCGTTCATTAAAATTAACTAAAAAAGCATACCTTAAAAATTAAACCACGAATGAGCAATAAAAATAATCAGTTACGACAAATTTTACGATTTTCCAGAAACAGAAAAACAACGATATTTTATGCTCATTACGATAGCTTAACATTGCTACAAGATATCATAAAACATTAAAGTCCTACAAAAAAACAAAAAAAAAAATGACTTTTTGCCACAAATTTACATACACCACACCCATCATGAATTGTGACAATTTTACTATTTTTTGCATTTTCATGGGGCATTCATAAGGATAATCAGTCATTTATGTCCACTCCAGTATTATATTTATTCATATAACATTAATATACATATTCAGTGGATTTCTGATTACTTTCGTACTCAAATAAAATGAGAATGAGAAGGAATAATGCACGGATAGAATGGGTTTAGTCGATATGAAAAAAGCATATACAGTATTGTATGAGCACGGGCTACATGGTTTTAGATTTATGTCAAGTCATAATCGTGATTTTAATTAATAATCATTTTCATACCATTTTATGGCGTTAAATGAGCAACCGTTGCCGCATTAAGTGCGAGTGCTTAAAGCAAGAGAGCTGCGTACAAAAAAAAATTAATTATATTTTTCGGCAAATTTAATTTTTCCACCATTATTAGAAGTGTGAGGTTCGGCGCGCGAATAAGGATGTTATAATGATGACTGAATTAATAACGAAATGTATTCCATCTAATTTGAAAAATGAAGGTAAAGAAATTAATTGAATTAATCTGTTTATAGATGCTCATAATATTTATATTATACCTAATGTAGTTTCATTTAATTTAATGTTCATGATTATAAGAAGGAAGAAGTGTTTACCTACAATAAGCTTAGTGTGGTTAATTGAAGTGACATGTTTGGAAATCCAATCTGAACTTTTGTTCTTTAAATTTATGGATGAGTTTTAGAAACGTCTGTAATTGATAAGTGACTTAATTCTTAATTAAGAAGCGACCTAGTGGGGGGGGGGGGGTATTTTTAAATTTTTTGTATGGAAAAATGAGGGGGCAAATTAAATAGTTTTTCAGTGAGGGTGACAAATCCCTCAGCTACCCTCTGGCTACGCTAACATGATTTTCATAAAACAACATTTTTTCTACAAACTAAACCTTAAACTAAAATCAACCCCCAATATTAACTCAATTCTCTAATAAGCTGTAATATTTTGCCCATCAACTCAAAGCACTCATCTAAGTAGTCTCGTTACTGTCACATTAAGTTGATTTTAATTAAATCTCGCACACATGTGAGAATGAGAACTTCTCACATTAAATTAAATTCTCTTTTTTCACGCTCTCTGATTGTATTCCGACGAAGAAATTTTAAAAGACATTCTTATTCTCAAATTAACAATTTAATTAGATTTTTAAGCATCTCAATTCATTACTTCTCTTCCGTATTACGGATAAACATGTCTTTGTATTTTTGTTTAGCTGTTTCCATCGCGTTATTGCTAAGTAGGTTCTTAAAACGCACACAAGGAATGGAAGTTTTTTTTGTCAATATAGACAGATTTGGAATATAGGAGTGCTGAGAAGAAAAGGGAATTCCGGGGAAGTCTCGACCTTGGTCTCGAAAATTAGAATAATAAAGAAAGATTATGTAGCATGACAAGAGGGTGACGAGACGTCTTATATATGAAAAAGATCAAAAATTTTGATTTGGACCCGGTCACCAACCCCTTCCTGAATACGTCTTTGTATTCAATTAGAGCAAGCTTTGAACAAATTTCACAGCTAGTACCCACAATAGAATATACTAAATTTTAATTCAATCAAAATATCCAACAGACTACACAGCAAATAAAGACAATCCTTCATTCATTTTTATCGCAGAATTAATTACAGACAAGAAAGTGGCACATCGAGTGTCAAACAACAACTATGATGTGCATTTTAATCAGAATTGAAAGTGTGTGTGAAAAAAAAGACAAAAACGAACACGACAGAAATTTTGCATAAATTTAAATTGAACAGAATTGACAGTCAATTAATATTTTCTGACAAAAATTTTGTATTCATTCAGAAGTGAAGCAGTTGTGTGTAACATATTGACTCTAGCGTAACCACAGAATGTATCGGATTTTGTCATAGAACAATGAATTTTGAAGCCTGTAAGTTGTCACGTTAATGAGCAATCAAATATAATGAATCTACATTGTGATTTTATCTCTCTCTGTGGTGACGTGAATTATGTTGAGCAAATGTTTCGCAAATATTTTTAGGAATCAATTGAACTTGTCGATGGATTTGACTAAGAGTATTTGAGTCATGTCGTTAGCAATTATTCATGATTGAAATAAAATTCAAAATTTTATATTTTGTAGATATTGATGATTCTATGTTTTTGAGTCGACTAAATTTATTTTGTAATTTTTGCTTGGAAAAATATTTTATTAGATTGTCACGATTTCGAACATGTTATGGGTTATCTGATGGATTTTTGTCACTATAATATATTGACTTTAACTCTCATAATACTAAACAGCTTTAATGTTAATTGTATATTTGAATTGAGTGCAGTTCAAGCAAATATTAGCTAATTGTATTTGGGTTCGTTTGGATATTACGTAACGTCAAAGATGGGTACTTTAAATCAATCCTTCTTCCAGATATGCCCCTAGTGCAATAAGAGTCTGACCCTACCTCCCCATGCTTAGCGTTACGTAATTTTCAAATGATCCCTTCATAAATGACGTCCACCAAAGAACGGGATTTTTAGACCACCCTAAAATTTTCATACAAAATAATTTTACAATACCCCTAAAAGTTGGACGTAATTTATGAATGGTCCCTCTACAAATATGCCGATAAATTGATTTAATATTTGTTTTAAACCAAATATTAGCAACAGCTAGGCACAAAGCAGATAATTTTTCATAGAAAATTTTTTTATCGTGACGAACTTAAACTGAATGAGTGACTTCCAAATAACCGCAAACAATAGGTCATTAAAATTCTGCATACCTTCAGTCTTCAAAATAATTTGTCTGTTTTTCAAACTCTTCCTTAGTTGAAAGAATAGTTAACTCATTTTGTGATATTTGATCTCAGAGTTTGTGTTGACGCAAAATTGTTAATGACTTAAACTGATAGACTTGAACAATTTGTGAGTAATGAAGAAAATTCCATATTTATTTATTATTTTATAGTCTTCATTAAAAATTAATATTTTTGGTCTCAAATTCTATTTAACTTGAAAAACAGACCTTTGTGTTGTAGTGCATTACTAAAGCTAGATAAAAAAAAATTTTGATAAATAAATAAAAAACAAACTACAAATTATGCAGGCATGAATTTTAAAATTGTTTTAAATTATCAAATTGTGCGCGAAGTATGAAAATTAATAAGCAAAATATTATTCAAGAAGAAGACACAGGTCAAAAGTGGCAATAGCAAACACCTCATAAAGTAATGAGTGATAAGGCTTTTTCAAAAAAGAAGTTTTTTGAATTTTTTGCATGCAGTTTTTAAGTCACTTGCATCTAAATTTATACTGTTTGTGATATTTATCCTGTCCACCAATATTTTTGAGAAAATAATGTTTATGTAAAAGCAAGCAAGCCATAGAAAACAAAATTAATTATTATTTACTTATTCATTTACACATCTCTCATATTCATATGCAAATTGAGAAGACTGGCACAAATACAAGAGAAAAAGTGATGGGAAAAAAATTGATATTTATTGTTTGGCGCGCATTTTAAACTTGACTTTATTTGGAGCAGTTGTGGTCAAACTTTATTTGTCTCTCGAAACATTTTTCAATTAATTATTTTTTTTCACTGAGTAAAAGAATCTCTAAAACTATCTAAAAAGCAAAATTATTTTCTAAACTTGTGAATAAGTTCTCACTAAGCTAGGGCTGGGTTTCTCGGTCTGCTCCTACCCCCTTGAGTATAAACCTTGGTGTATACGATTAGGTGTAGATGTAGCAAACCCTTCGTTTATTTTTAATTCATTTGCAAAATTAAAAGAATTATTTGGGGTATCCTAAACCCTACCCCTGGCACCAAGAAACCCAGCCCAGGGGCGTAGCCATAAAATTTTCTTGAGCTCAAATTGTTTTTTTTGTGAAGATAATCTGAGAATTTTTTTTAAAAAAAACTTGAAAAACCTACGACTGACGAGGGTTCAGTTAAAAATGGCCATTTTTGGTTCGGCACCCAAGTCTATCTGATGTAGTGTAAAGCTACAAAATAATAAAAATAGAGGATAATTTATAAATAAAGAAGGCAGTCCTCTGAAAAACCAAGCAAATGGTCACCCTACTCTGGACTAAGCTCCAAAGCCATAAACTGCATAGCTATTATTTTTAAGTCACAAAAACAAAAATGTTCCTCTCATTTGAGAAATATGTAAACACAGAGACTCATACAAAAAAAAATAAAAGAGCGTTTCACAAAATGATAAGAATATAATTTTAAATGTGAGATTTACTTTATTTATTTGAACATATGGAGAAAAATCAGTTTATTTTTTGTATTTTAGCGATGAGGTCTGTTTCGTTTTTCTTCACTGGAGTATTTTTCATTATCCTGTTATGCTATAGCCTGCATACGTACACTGAAATAAACTCTATAAAAGTTAGTGATAATTTAAGCTCGGTACCAGTCAAAGAAAATAAATCAGTGATTAGAAGTATAGAGAATCATAGAAAAATTCACACAAATGAAGATAAAATATTTTTTGTGGAATCACAGAATACAGTGCAACATAAACTAAGTGGTCGACAAGCATGCAGCATCGAATCTGCTGGTACTCATAAATTTTATTATCATTCATACACCGAGAGAAAAATGAATATTTTTGGATGTGACAAAATTAAATTTTCTTTTCTGTCCAAAATTTTGCAACTTTGTGGCGAGTCGAGTTGTGTGACTATGTGTAATACACAGATATATTTTTCTTATTTAGCACATTTTATTCGCGATGTGAAAAATAGAAAAATACAGATAAGCATAACGATTAAAATCCACATAAATTATTTAATAGTGAATCTGCTTTTAATAAAAACGAAAATTTAATGATTCTTGACCTTGACTAGATATGGTGATATATATATATATTTTGCGGAGAATGAGAAAAACACATTTTTTTTGCAAATATTGGTCTTAACACGTGCGTAGATGCTCTCAGAATTTTTGGAGAGAGAGAAAAAAATACGAAAATTCCCCAAAGCTAAACTTTTATTAGCTCAAGCAGAACATTTTAAGTAAGGAGCCGTTCACTTATTACGTAACGCAAAAAATCGACCCCTCCCTCCTTTATCACAAACTGTCACAAATCTTCAACCCCCCCCCCACACGTTTGTTACGTAACACATTAAAATATTATTGAGAAAATAATTTAACAAAAAAAATTGGAACAAATTTTTTTTAAAACCCTCAAGCTTCCATGCCTTCAAAATTTTAAACAAAATAAGTATACAAATTTATTGGTTTGAAATCATTTTTTTTGACAGATTTTGACTATATTTCATCAAAAACACCCCCCCCCTCTCCTCACCTCCCCCTAAAAGCGTTACGTAATAAGTGAACGGCCCCTTATAAAATAATTTAAGACAATCGAAGAAGTTTTTTTCGTTCAATTTACGATGTCCTAAATTTTGGGACTGGAGCAGAGAACGTTAACAAATTAAAAAGTTTGAACTTTTTGTATTAGATGAGGATGGGGACGTGAGTTTAAAAGTCAATTTTTGTATATTGATCCTATTCTGATACATTTTTAAATAATATAGTTTTCTTCTTTTGTCTATGTGTCATTCAGCTCAAAGGTAGTCTTTCAACTTTGTAGTCTAATCAAACTTGATGTCATTTACTTTCCGCATGAAGAATAAATGTTAAGTTTCTTTTTCTTTCGGTGTACAGAACAACAACATTTTAAAATCTCAATTTAAATTATTGACCCTTCAACAGCTTTAATGAATCCAAATGCTTCAATATTTGTAACATTTCTAACACCAAAGCATCATGTAGAATTAGAGCAGACAAATTTAACAGAAATTTTACTGCAAATTAGGAATGTTTATTTTGTGTATCTAAACATGAAGACATTCTCCAAAGATACCCCATTGGAGGATTGGATTAAGACTGATGAATTGAGTAATTCCAAGTTTGTTGTATCACACACATCTGATGTTCTTCGTTACTTATTGCTATATAAATATTCGGGCTTATATCTCGACATGGATGTCATCACAACATATCCATCTGCTCATATAAATTTAACAAATTTTGCATGTGCTGAGAGTTATAAATGGATGAATGGTGCCATACTTAAACTCACCGGCAGCAGTGGACGTAAAATTGCTGAATATCTCATGCTGTAAGTGAAAATATTCATTATTGTTGAAATTTATGAATAAATTTCTTCTTATTTCTATCTCTACATGCATTCATAACTTAGTGAAGTTAAGAGAAATTTTGATGGCCAAATCTGGGGAAAGAATGGCCCAGAACTTTTAACACGAACTATTAAAAACTTATGTGATGTCTCAAATTTTTACTCAACAACGAAATGTAAAAACTTTACAATTCTCGAGAGAGACAGATGCTATGCGATAAGCTGGGAAGAATGGGAACTGCTATTTCAACCAAAGCAATTTCAATACGTAAGAAAACGTACAAGTAAATCATACTTTGTACATCTGTGGAATCATTTTAGCGTTAATCGTAATTCATATAAAAATTCACCTAATGCCTTAAATAAGATTGCCGAAGAGTTTTGTCCCAAAGTTTACGCATCTCTTGATATTTACTTATAGATAAATTGTGAAACTTAATTTCTACCATCGTTATGGAATTTTTATAAGATTTAAGCCTTAAATTTTGAGGTTAAAGTATTCTGTTGTGTGCATCCTTTTAAAGAGTTTCATGCATGCAACTAAATTCAATTAAATAAATCAGGGTTGTTATCTAGCTGTTTACCTGTTTCCGACGAAATCTAACTCAAACATGTCTAAGACAAAGAAACAACGATGACTAGATCTGTATAGACCTATATTATCTATATCTCTATGATTTATCTACAATATAATGACGATACAGTAGATTCTGGCTTAATTGGAGGTAATCAGGGGTATATCCAGGGGGGTTGGAGTTCTAATCCATCCACCCTCCTATTTTTTGAAAACCAAGATGGGCATGATTCGAAAATAAACCCAAAAACGGTCATGATTCTTCCTACCCCCTAAAAAATCATGGATGTACCCTTGGATGTAATCTAGTCTTAGACAGATGTCAGACTATAAATTTTTAATTTTCCAAGGTAAAGTCTTGGCCAACTGTTATCTGAGTTCAAGACATCCAGGTTGACAACCCTGAAGCAAACAATTTTTAAAGTCCTATAAGAACCAAAGCATGTATCATACACAATTTGTATTTCAAATTTATTATAAGAAGCCAAAGTTTCTTGGCTGATACTAGTGAGCACTTTGAGAGTTGAGACTTTAAAAACTATTATTTCTTATAACCAAAACTGTGATTTTACATAATAAAATGAATCTTTCAGCTCTAAGAGCTTGTTAATATTTTTGAGTAATTTAAATAAATTTGTGATTTACAATAGATATATGAGAATAAACACTGATATTTAATAGCTATTAATACATTATTGATTTCATTTTAAATTTCAGGATGAATTTCCATTTTTGACTTTTGAAGATGAACAAGTTTAATTTTTCCGGTTGAACACAGAATATTGTCTGTTTCTCAGCTCACATTTTAAGCAAAGTCAGAAGACACAATCTCAAAATTCTATTTACATAAACATTTTAGTTATTTTTTTACAAATAAATATAAAGACACTTACTTAATATCAGACACCATGGAGATGCTAATTAAGTATATTCATACAAAGTCACACTCAAAAATGAATATTTGTTTACATCTTCGTCTTTACAATCAATTAACAAGTGAAAATTAAATTTTAGAAATCGAATTTTTGTCAACTGACTGTATTTTCTGATTTACTGTTTCAAGCTTCCACAAAAAAAATACAAAATAATATACAATTTATCAAATTCGTAAAACATAAGGTTGACAAAACCATAAAAATATATTTTTTCCGCGAATAAATTTTTCATCCATCCGAGAAGAAAATTCAAAAAAAGGAATGGAATTTTTTTATGGGAAAGTTAAAATATTGCCACTTTACATAAGCTTTATAGATCACAGAGCATAAAATATATGGCACAATGGAGGAGAAAAAGGCAACATTGACCAAAAATTTGAATATCAAAAGTTTTAAAAAATGAATGGAAAAAATTTTTTCATGAATAAATTTTCAACTTTTTCATTTCACATAAAAACTGTTGCTTTTTAATATTTTATGGGAGAAATTTATCATGTACGCAGTATATACTTCACGATACTTGGTGCCAAAAATATTGTGGTAACTTGGAAAGATAATAAAGCTTATAATAATTGGCGGATTTTATTCGTGTATTTTAATTTTAAAAGTTATTTAAATTCTAGGAAATATTTCTGGGGGTTGTACAAAAATTACGTCAATTTCAAGGTATCTGAGTGCCAATCAGCTTCTGGCTTCATCATTGATGATTCATCAATTGTTGAATGTCATGACTTCTTTAGGGTTCCTTCACAAATTACGTCCTTCGAAAAATTGAATTTTTAAACTCATTTTCCCATTCCAAAGTTGCTGAACTGATCAAAATAATCAAACCTTCTTGTTCAAGAATTTCATCTCACTGGTCCTAACATGCCCCAAAAATTACGTCAGAAACTTAATTTGTACATGAACTGACGTTCAAAATTTAGATTGGGGGTCTAGAGCTTTGTGACCTCTCAATCCAAAAGATTTTTGTTTTGAAAAGTTTGTGACATAGAGGAAGGGGGTTTAAAAATCTGTTTCTTGAGTAACGTCATTTATGAAGTGTCCCTTATTAAGAATTCCTGATTCTATCCAAAGTATTCAAAGAAAATTTCATTAAAGTTTTAAATCAAAATAAATAACTTCCATGGCAGAAACATCGATAAAGTCATGAGGTATAAATTTGCATATTAAATCATTAAAACTTTTCCATTATTATCCTGTAATTTGGTACTGACAGTGCAATTTTTCCATTCCTTTATTTGATTTGGAGCGCAAATTCAATTGAATTAACAATCAATTTTGTATTCTGTTTTGATTTTTCACTTCTATTTTCACCTTTATTTCTGAAAAATTGCAATTTGGAAAATATCTGCATGCAAAAATACATAAATGAAAATGGCATAAAGGAATTTTTTATCGACGGAAGTAGGAAAATCGTAATGGAGAGGAAATTAAAGTTTCCGTTGCCCTCTTTACACTCTTCTTTGAGTACATACCTATTTTTTTTTGTTATCGCTGATTTTTATAAGCAACAGGTTGCTACACTTTAAGTTTTTTTTTCCGATTATTGGTTGTAGAAGAAAAATTTTAAATTGGTAAATTTATGATGTTCGATACAAAATATAAGTTTATTATTTATGCAAGCTAGAACAGCATTGTAGCTAGAATGGTGGTTTTATATGGAATGGATTAAAATTATTGTCCCAAAAAAAATCAAAGGAAGGGTTCACCCCCAAACCCCTCTGAATATAGGACTATACGTCCATTGATACGGAATTAGCATTCATTTCTATGAGATTTTGTGCCTGTTTTTAAATCCGCCTTGCAATGTTTGGAGAAAAGTCCAATCACACCTCCAGACCCCCCTCTTCCCTAAATTTTGGACGTCGTAAGTGTGTGACCCCTCTTTGACTACACACTTGGGTTAAATATAATAAACTTTCATGAAAAATTGGTACTTGAGCGAATCTTTAGCTCATGCTCATCATTTTGAACCCCCTCTGCTCAGACATATTAAAAAAATGAATTTTTAGCAACAAATAAGCGAAAATCGTAATAAAGTCACATACATGCTTCTTAAACTGAGATTTAACGAAGTAATTCCTCATTATCGTCATCATTTTACAGCACATTACTTTTAATTAAAATGCAAATTACCTTAAAAAATTTTACAATCACTCTTGCAATCTCGTTCAATTTACATTCACATATCATGTCCCCAATGAGCTCATAATTGAACCATATTCATCATCATCAAATGAGCATTCAGGAATTTTTATTGTACTTAACATTTAATAAATTGTAGAGAAACCCCAAACATAATGAAAGCTCGAATTTAATCAGCAATGAATCGTCTTGTCTATTGATTGAATATGATTTCACAGATTGTATGCCTTAGACTAAATCTATAAACCCATTTTGCAGAAGTAAGAGCAAAGCAAGCAGAATGTGTAGTGAACAAATACAATAATTGCATTGAAATTTTCTGTTCCTCTTTGTTTCTGCACATACCATCGGATAGTGTGTACATGAATTTAATTAAATGTGGGATGTTATCTAGATTAGATGTGCATTGCTATGCACACATTTTACAAATCGATTGGGAAATTGAAAATATTCATCTTTGATTGTAATGGGAATTAAGCATCAAATCTTAAACTCTGATTTACAATTAAAAATGAATTGTTTTAGAGTGAGATCACTTTAAGAATGATGTAAGCACTTAACATTTTTATGTAGCATGTAATAAATTTGAAATGAATCAATCATGAAAGCTCCTATTGAAATACACAACCTGAACATTTCTATCTGTAACCAAATCCCTCCATACACCTTTGCTGTCATACTCGTTCAAAGTAAAAGCATTTTTGGAACTGAAAGCATCAAACTCTTCTTATAAAAAATAATCAAAAGAACAAAATTTGTTTATAAAATATTCGCAAACGATAAAATGAAATATTTGTGCATTACCAGAGGGATTATGATAGAAATTCTATCTCTTTTCTTGACATGTTTACCCTCTGATCTTATTGCTGCTGTCTTCTTGAGTAAGCGAGTTTTCTTCGCCTAATAATATGAGAAACAACAATGTATGAAGAAGCTTTTAATAATGTAGCATATCACGCACATTCTAATCCCAAAGCTATTCATTCTTTCAGGCATGAAGCTTCTTTTGTGTCTTATCAGTCTTATACTGAACCTTTTGTAATATTTTTTGATAAATTCTATTCAATTCATTCTTGACTAAGTTTTATTACAGCTTTTTAGCTTAATTATGGATTGAGCTTTAAGATAATAATTCAAGTGAATGCATCAAAAAATGTCAAGTTGGTGAGAAGCGACATCTACAAGTCAACGACAGAAAACTCGAATACTTGTTCAACGAAATTAATTTTTTAACAGTGTTTACCTGTCAATATTTTATCTTATCAGCACTATCGCTCTCTCGGTAAACCTTTAAAATTGATAAGAAATGATTCAGTAGAACCAAGATAGTTGAATGAATAGGCTGAAATTTTTTAAAATTAGGAAAAAAATTAATAAAATGTTTTTAAAACGAATAAATCGGAAGAAATTATATATTTCGCTTAGTGTTATAGGGATTATCATCATATTATATAAAATTAGAGATATTTTCGACCACGATTGCGATGCAGCTATCATAATTGACAAAAATTTTGCAAATCTTCCACCAGAAATATTAAATGAGAATACAATATTTTTTCTTGAAACGAGCAATTCATCTGATCACCAAATAGGTGCACGTGAAGCATGTGCTATAGAATCTGCAGGTAATCAGTCATTGAGGTCGTTCACAAATGACGTCTACCAAAAATTAATTTTTTTGACCTTCCTTCCCTGCCTTGAAATAAAATAGTGATCAAAAAAGAGCTTATCCTTCCCCCTAAATGTTGGACATCATTAGTGAATGACCCCCTCACAAAATCACTCAAAAAATAATAATCAATGACTCATTCCTTTGTAGCTTACATGAATCCAAATACAAATATAGTTGTGCTGTTTTTGACATTATCAAATCACATAAGGCTGAAAAATTGGTCACAATTCCAGCCAATATTAGATTATGACAATATACATTTAAGATACTTCCATATTGATGACATTATAAAAGATACTCCAATCGAGAAATGGATGCAGAAAGGCTTATTGAGTCGGTCATCTTATCCTGTGGTTCACACATCTGATATTCTTAGATATACATTACTCTACAAATATTCAGGAATCTATCTTGATCTTGATGTGATAGTAACAAGACCTTTAGAGGAAATTGGATCATCTAGCTTTGCTTGCCATCAGGATGATAAAATTGTTAATAATGCGATTATTAAATTAAGTGGATCTGATGGAAAGGAAGTTGGTCGTTTACTTTTAGAGTAAGTTTGACTTTTCAAAATTTGATAATTTTTTATTAACTATTTCTTGCAATAATTTTAGAGAAGTAATTGAAAACTTCAACGGCAGAAATTGGGAACAAAATGGACCATTACTCATCACCAAATGTTTAAATAAATTTTGTAAGACTGAAAATCTTTCAGGCATCGAAAAATGTAAAGGATTTGACATTCTATCCAAAAATAAGTGTTATGCTGTTAAATGGCAAAGATGGTACGAATTATTCTACGAATTCTATGCTGACGAAAGTATGACAGCTGTTAAGGATTCATACTTTGTTCACTTGTGGAATGCAAAAAGTAAAGGAACAAAACTGAAAACAACAAGTCGAGCAGGTTTCAATCAATTAGCCGCAAAACATTGTCCATGCGTGCATCAACATAATTCAATTATTTGATTTGGATTGATATGGCATAATTGATTTAATTAGTGGTTTTGGTATTGTAAAATTCATGACAGTTTGATAATTTCGTGTGACACATATTTATGATAATATAGGATAATAAAAGAAAGAAAGAACGCATTTGATTGTTGATAAAAAAAATTGCAAAATTTTTAGCAGCATTCAAGATTTAAAAATCAAAGTTAATGTAAATAAATTATTATTTCTTAAAAACTGCTAAAATCTTAATATTAAAAATGGATTTTTTAATACCCCTACCCAGAAGCGTATCCAAAGAGACAGGGGTGTATCCAGAAATTTTTTAAGGGCGAGTTTTAATTTTTTTTTTGTTCCTAACAAGTTGAAAAAAATTCCTATAAAATGGGGTTTGACCCCCAAACCCCCTCCCCCTGAGTACAGTTTTTCAATGCACGACCTTTTTTGGGCGATCAATTCCAATTATAAACTTTTTTTGTTTTAAACTAATAGTGTTTTTTCAAAAAATAATAGGGTTAGCTCCCTGAGAGGGGGAGGGGGGTGGGTTTCGAATGCTTCAGACCAATAGCTGAAAATCAAACTGAAATATTTTAAATTTTCCAATTTTTCAAATTTAAATTAAGGAGACACCCTATTCCTTTCTCGACTTTGTCTCAAGATTTTCACGCAGTGAAGCAACAAAGGACGTCATTTGTGAACGATCCCTTATGTTGAATATTATGCTTAAATATTTCTCCAAATTAATTTTTATTTTTAAGACAAAGAATTTTGCATGCACAAAATTTCAGACATCACCAAATATCAGACATACGAGCTTAAATTCCATAATAATAACAAACTAATTTGAATGTATGCATTGAATTTAAATGACCAACAAAAAAGAAGACCGCTCTCAATTTGCACAAACAACTTCAAACATTCAAGCATAATTTACAAAATAATATTTGACATGCAAACAGCATTAGTTGAAGTAAGTAAATGCAAAAAATAAAATACAAAATGTTTGAGAGAAAACTATCGACCGAGAGATATTAAGAGAGCAACGGTGAGATTTTTACAACATTTTTCAACATTTTTAATATCGTTTATATATATTCTCCATCTCTGCTGTTTTGTTTCATTCGTGATCATTTCTTCGCGTGCAAAACAAGTTTAATATAGTAGCGCTGGTCTTTATTTTTCTCATTTCGTTCAGACAGTGATTTTTTTAGACGGTCTCATAGTATTGGTTATTGTTATTGTTGTGCAATTGATCATAAGCGACGCAATATGTCGCAATTTCTCATCATTTTTTTGGCTTTTTCAACTTTCTTTCACCTCATAACCTGTGATGGGTAAGTTCAACGACTGAAAACGACTTCCTGGATAGATTAAATCATGACTAAGACATCATGAGAAGGAATTAAGTGATTTAATGGTAGTGATCTCCGTAAATGGTCATCTACAGTGAATAAAAAGAAGTAAAAAGATACACAAACAGACAGAATTCGCGTAGATCTACCATGAAGTGAACTAAGCAATTCTCTGTGTGTTGGCGGTGATTCCAATGAAACGTTGTCACCTTCCTTCTGTTAAAGTTGTTGTTGTGTGTTAATTTTGCATCTACTATTGCTTCTAGTGTGATTAATATTTATTCGCGAGAAATTCTGTGCTACACGAAAAAGATCAAATTGAGAATGACGAGATAGTTATGAAAATGAAAGAAATTTCTCATCCGTAATTCCTTCTAGATTGTTTTTGCTTGACGTTTGGGTTAGATAAATCTACTGCTATTCAATTGAATATTCTGTTTTTAGTTTTGTGTTATAATTGCTTCTCGTTTTTGTATTTGTCAATCCAAACATGGATAAACAAGAACAGCATTGAATGGAATTTATTCAAGTTTAATACCTTTTTTCAATACTCTTACGAGCGATACAGAATATGTATATTGATATTTCTTCTTGTGTGTTTCTGGAAGTTTTGTAAATTTCATTACAGAATGCAATATTAGTATGCATTAATACCCGAGCAGTACAACATAGTCGTTAGGGCACTGTTACGTCGACATTATAACATCAAAATGACGTGGGGGTGCACTAATGGTGTCGTGATGGTAAATTTTGTAAACCTTGACAGCAAAAAGTGCTATTTGCCGCTCGGGATATTTGTCGAGACTCAATGGTGTCTAGCATTTTGAGAAGAGGACTGGTTTAAATTTGAATGAAAAAAAATCTAAGAAAATTTTATTAGTAGTGAGACATGGTCCAAAAATAGCATTTATAGTCAAACTAATTTTAAATTCAAATGTTTGATATTCTACTCCTGGTGAGGGTGAATAAACTTTATCAGATAAAGTTTATCGTATTTTATTTTTGTCATATCTCACCTAAATTTAATAATATAAATTAGAAAAAAAAATTCTAGGTGGGGTCTTGACCAAGGACTGATACTTTATTCATACTCAATACTCAAGTTACTCAATCATTTATTAAAAATTTACTTGATTCTCATTGCTCGAGTAACGGAGAATTGATTCAGTATCAATTCCTGGTCTGAACCCCTTCGGATCCCCCAGGCCAGTGGCGTAGCCATGAGGTGGAGGGGTCCCTTCTCGAAAAAAATTGATTCATGATAATTGCTAGGGTTTTTGATCTTTTACCAAAATTCTGGCTACCCCACTGCCCCAGACTTCACCCCCTGACGCACATAAATTTAACATTCAATGATCAATATTACCAAGAAAAAGAAGCCAACAAATAAAATTAACAATTTGGTGATAATCAAAAAAGAGTATTAATTCAAAAATCCATGAATTGAATTTTATTTCCTAATTTGAAGTTTATAATGACACTTATTAAATATAATTTTATTGAGTAATCTTTAGTGATTATATCATAGATGTTAAATATCGAATCGTGTCCAATCAGGTGCTTCAATTTTATTTTTGGCTCTTTCTTAACATTTTAAAAATGCTGAAGATTTATATTATGGAAATGTGTGAATAATACTTATTATTAACAATGACTTATTGTGGTTCTTGAATGGAGAGAGCTCGAGTCTTTAGTATGCAAATAATTTAAATAATCTTGATCATTATTGTTGATCTTCGTTTATTGAAATGAGTAAAAAAATACTCTCCAGAAGGAAAGTGGCAACCTGTATGGAAGTAGACAGCACAGATATTATAATAAAGTGCTCAGTAAGATTGTTGACAAAATAACATTCATAAAATGAATCATAAGAATTCTCTAGAAAATATGCGAAGGATGTTAATAATGCGACAAATATTAATTCTGTATTTGTCATAGCTGAATTCCTCCATTAAAAATTTCATTACGACTGCGGCCGTAAGGTAAAGAGAGCGAACAACACCCACTCATAATACATGTACATTTCAGCTATGGATAAAAGCTTTGATGATGACCAAAAATTTAAATATTCTTCAAGTGATTGAAAAAGCTTAAGTTGATGTCTGTGAGGTGGTCTTTGTACTTTATACTGTATATTTATATTTTAATATGCATTCCAAACCCGTTATTAGAGTTTTAGGTGAGACTTTTTTCTGGTTTCTTACAATTTCTGAGCAGTTATTCATAAATTCAGTAGCGATTTTAGTAGGAAGGGCAATAAGAAAATCATCAGAACCTTTTTTTTCATAATATTATCAATGTATAAGTTAATAAACCACGAAAACTACAGAAATTGACTCAAAAAATTTAATAAATTTCACCATTATAAAAATCAACAAACATACTCGTGCCTGAATTTCAAAATTTGTACTTTTCGCATGAGTTTCCATCAAGCGTTGCATCATATGCCTTATTGTGTAAATTTGAGCTTTTGATGATAATATCGCATAAAAACATCCCATAATTACGACTTAATTTTTGCCATAATTTGCTATGGGAAAACACACTAATGATAAAATATCACAAAAAATTGAATATTTACATGAAAATTGACCATGAAATTGCCTTGAATTGCGTTTTGTCACGTAAATATTTTTATTTACAAATTTAAAACTCTTCTTTTATCACTGTTTTGTGGTCAGTGGGAATTTCCTAAATTACGATTTTTTGAAATTAATTAACTGTATTATTTCCAGGTACTTCACAATTGTAGGCTCAAAAGTCATTCGTCCAGATACAGATTATCATTTAGCAATAACAAGTCAGGGATACAAAACTCCCACATCATATCAAGTGAGCATCAATGGAACTGATGATGATGGTGGAAATTATCTTCATTCAAAAAACATTTCAGTATCAAATGATGGAACACAAACACTGATTTTTGATGTAAGTGGATATATATGTACAAAAAAATCATTGATGACATAATCTCAAAAGTGATTTTTTTACTCTCGAAAAGCCTCTCTTTCTCACTTGTTGATTTGTGCTTACACATTGACAAGCTTAAGTGGATGAGATGAAAAAAAATATCATGAACTTGAAAAATATATATGTTAATTTAAATACACCGGCTGATGATTCTCTTCTTCTTTTGTTTATGTTTGCGTACAATCCACTTTGGATTAATTTGCATTTGACACAGTTATTGATGCTTGAATATTTTTTGTCATGTCAACATGTTTTAACTAATATTTAGCACCGCTTATAAAATTGTCATATTTATAATTTTTATTTGAATTTTGGGGTCCTTCACTTATTACGATACGAAATTGGAATGTCCAATTGGAAATACTACAGATCAAAATTCAGCATAACCTCAAAATATCTTAAAGGACAATATTCAGTCTAAGTTATACATTTTGTGAACCATCTACCCCCCACCCCCAAGAATACGATGTAAGGGATCATTCATAAATGACGTCCAATTTTTAGGGACGGAGGGGGTCTAACGCTATGTGACACTTCCATCCAAAAAAGGACGTCATTTACGAACAGCCCCCTTAATCAAAAGCTCCATAGTAGAATTTTTGAACCATTTTCACAAAATACACCAAAAAAATATATCAATAATTTTTTAAGTATCTTATAAATGCAATTGAAGAGCTTATATGCTTTAAAACCAATCAATGAGTCTATGATGACTCACTTCCTTTTCTTTTGTTTCTCATTAGCCTTTTCTTTTGCATAATAAAGCTGTGTTAAAAATATATATTCCTCTCACATTTACACCTCTTTTCTTCTTTTCTCATAATACAGCTCAAAAATCTCCGACAAGGCGATTATAAATTAGATGTCATGAGCCTCGACGGAGTTGATTTTCATCGGAGTGTGGATTTAGACTTAAATACGAAAAAATATTCTGTTTTAGTGCAAACAGACAAAAGTATTTATAAGCCAGGCGATAAAGTTCAGTTTAGAGTGCTTGTTCTAGATTCCAGTACACGACCATACTTGTCAACAAGTATACAAGTTTACATAACAGACGGTGGAAAAAATCGTATTAAGCAATTCGACAATGTTCGCTTAGTGAAAGGAGTTTATCAAGATGAGTTTCAGTTGTCAGATTTACCTGTTATGGGAACATGGCTGATTCATGTAAAAGTCGATAACGGAGAAGAATCTTCAAAATCATTTGAAGTGGCTGAATATGTCTTACCAAAATATGAGGTGATTGTCGACACAGATCCTCATGTGACATTTAAAGATGGAAAAATTCGAGCTACAATTCGAGCAAAATACACTTACGGTAAACCAGTAAAAGGACAGGCTACAGTCTCAGCATATCCAGTATTGTGGTTGGGTGCTGTTCAACCCTTCATTCAAGACAGTATTGTCCGTAAAGTAATTCAAGTTGATGGAAAAGGATCAACAGAATTCGACATTCGTAATGAATTGAAAATTGAGAGTGATTATGAGCGTTATGTCAATATTGAAGCTATATTTGAGGAAGAGTTGACAGGACGGAGACAAAATGGATCAACACAAATCACCGTCCATAAATACAAATATAATATTGATTTGATAAAGGAAACTGAAAATTATAAGCCAGGACTTCCATACAATTTACATATTAAGGCAAACTATCATGATGGATCTCCATTGACTGACAAAACAAATCCAGTTTCAGTTATCGTTTCTTATGCGTATAATGAAGAAAATTCTACATCCACGGATTACTTTTTGGATAGTAATGGTATGGCAAAAGTTGAGATTGATGTTCCTATAAATGCTACACATCTCAGCATTAAGGTAAATATTTGTCTTATATTCTTAAATTATGCCATTTTAATGAACTTCCTTATATTTCCAGACAAAATATTTAGATTCTGATTTCTATTTGGGATACGTCACTCAAGCAAAGTCACACAGCAATCAATTTATTCAAGCTCGAATTGTCACTGAAAAGTAAGTGGTTTATTTATTTCTGCAGGTTGGAGCAGAGTGGAATATGGGGTAATGATACTCTGGGGTTTGATTCCCACCAGAAGCTGCATAATTCATAGGAGACTTTTTCATAATTAACTGTTTTTATTTCCATTTTTATCCTTAAACTAGACCAAGACTGAACCAAGAAGTCTCAGTTGACGTAATAGCAACAGAAGGGATGTCCCAAATAACATATCAAGTCCTAGGACGTGGTGATGTCATTGTATCAAAATCTCTTCCAGTTTTTGGAAGCAACAAATATAATTTCCGTTTCCTTGGATCATTTGCAATGGTTCCGAAAGCAACACTGGTTGTATATTACATTAGAGAAGATGGAGAAATTATTTCTGATCACGTAAAGATTGAGTTGGGTGATGAATTGAATAATTTTGTGAGTATTAAGTTGTGTTACTGATTTTTGAAAATTTGGTGCCCATCTGTGCACTCTCGCTCATTTACGATGTCCAAAAATAACGGTCATTTTTCAAAAAAGAACAATAGATTTTTTAGAATTTTTATTGCCCCCCCTTGGACGTCATAGGTTTAAGAATCCTTATTTAAATCTTTAAGAACCTTAAACAATTATCAACAACATTTAATTTATTTTTATCCCACAGATTGAGCTTGAACTCTCACAAGACCAAGCAAAACCAGGCGATGATTTTAGTATAACAGTCAGCACAAAGCCAAATTCATATGTTGGTCTTTTGGGTGTCGATCAAAGTGTACTTCTGTTAAAGAAAGGCAATGATTTGGAAAAGTCAGCAGTATTTGAGGAGCTGGGAAAATACAACGAAAAGACTCGAATCCAACGAAAATATTATGGTGATTTCTATGGAAGCTATAGTGACTTTGACATATCCGGAGCAGTGATTGTTACTAACGCAAAAGAGGAAATTCGTAAGATTTTTTTGTATTTTCTGCACACTTCCTATAATTTAATGAGCACACAAAATTCCCATGTTTAAAGATGTAGATTATGCTATATTAGAAGACGCTATCAGTTATGATTCATATTTAGAACAAGAAGAGGAGTCAATAGATCGAATTGACAATTATATTGATGAAAGCGAATTTCTTGAGCCTAACGAATCAAAAGGTCCAAATATTCGTAAAAATTTCCCAGAAACATTCATTTGGGATACGATTGAGTACGTTTTGTTTAGACTAGCTAAAAAAACCTCTAAAAATTCTCTTAATATGAATGTTGTCATTGTGAAAATTAACACTAAACCGACACTCTTGTCTTAGTGCCTGTCTTCAATGAGTATCTTTTTTTCTAAAACCTTTAACGTTTTTAATCACAGCAGAACTGATTTCAAAATGAGTAATTGAATTTTCTCCTAGGAGAACCATTAGTTCTTTACGATAGAATGGCAATGGCTGCCGATGGTGAAGCTGCTCTACCTCAAGCATATGGTAGCTCAGAGCTTCCAGAAATAGACCAGCCAAAAATTCGTAAAGACTTTCCAGAATCATGGATTTATGAATATTTTGATGACATTGGGTTAGTTTTATTGAGAACAGATTTTCACGGTTTCTTCACACGCAACAAGCACCTAAGATCTTAAGCTCATACTGCACATTGCAATTCAATACGTCCACATTTTATTTAACTCGTATTTATTTCATCCAAATCAGGAAATATGAGAATTTACAACTATCACGGACGTCTTCCACACTTAAAAAGTGGTCCGGTGCCAAAAATGGCAGTTATGATGAAATCTCACACTTCAGATGGAATAGATGAAAACATTCAAGAACATGAGCCTAAAATTCGTAAAGATTTTCCTGAAACGTGGCTTTTTGAGCACTTTTCATTTCAAGACAATGACACCGAAGAGTACGTAAAGCTTTTTCAAAAAAATATAATCTCTGTTGAATGTTACTTCTATTCTTACTCTGTTGAATGCGCTTCTACATTTCTTCTATTCTTCATCTTCATTATGCACGTATTCATAACTTATGGATAAGTTTCATAAATGTTTCAATTTTTGATTTGGAAGGATTACTAAGGGGCATGTTCAGAGTGTAGTTTTGGGTGTCGAACCATCTCATAGATGGAAAATTTCTTTCAACTTATTAGGGGTCGTTCGCAAATTACGTCCCGCTTTAGGGGGGAGGGGGGTTGAAGAGTTTGTGACAATCCAAATACAAGGAATTTGTTTATGGAAATTTTGTGACAAGGATGAGGGGGTCATAAAAGTCGCTTTGATGTCCCCTTAGGGGGTTTAAGAAAAAATTCCTAAAAACATCCATAAACTCTCAATAATATTTCTAGTTAAAACTCAGAATTTACTAGCTGCTCTCAAAAATAATAAAAATTTGAATAAAAACTCTTTAAATTAGGAATTGTTGATTATCCTGAATATGAAGAGAGTGAAGGAATTGAAGATAGATTTTCTCTCCCATTTGAACTTAATTTTGGCTCAGTAGAAGAGGAAAAGCAAAAAGAAACGTCCGCAGAAAGAGAAAATAGTTCACGCGATATAAAATCTCCAGCTATTCGCAAAGAGTTCCCTGAATCATGGATTTTTGAGTCATTCAATTCCACAAAGACAAATAACAGTCACGGGTACATGAAAGCAATATATTTATAGTTAGTCTGTTTAAGAAGTTTGAGGTGCTTTTGTCTTTTTTTCAATAACAATCTACTTGTGTGCTAACAACATTCATTATTATTTTTTGTTGGAAGGATTGCCTTTTTTTGTGGGTCTCATTATTCATTCATAAACACTATGTAAATTTTCAGATAATGTAAAAGTAGGATATAATCCGTTCCAAAATGAAATATCAAAAGTTAAGCAAATTGAATTTTCAACAATAAGAACTGAGACGAGACCTCCGCTGGCAGGTCCGTACGCCTTTTCCCGTATACCCAAACCGCGTTGGGATCATCCACGAATTCATTTAAAGCATGGTATTGAAAACACGTGGTTATTCATGAATTCATTTTCTGCTGGGTATGTAGAATGTCTATACTTTGTTACATGTTTACTAACCATACATACATTTCGGATAACAAGACTTTTCTCCTTTCAACTTTACTTTTTTATTTTCACTGGTGATGGAAAATGAATGAACTAAATCAAGGTCTAACACAATGGAGATGGTAATGGTGGCAGAATGCATGACTTATATTATTATTCAAAATTCGTATAAAATTGATAATCTATGAAAATTCCTTAAATTATCAATTTTACCTCAAAATATCTCAAAAAAAAAATCAAATCTAATCTCAAAATATCAATTTAGATACGATGGAAAAACAACAATCTCAAAGAAAGTCCCAGACACAATTACATCATGGATTATCACTGGCTTCTCTGTTGATCCACTGACTGGTCTCGGATTGACACGACAACCATCCAAACTTAATGTATTCCAGCCATTCTTTGTGTCAACAAATTTACCATATTCCATTAAGCGAGGAGAAGCAGTCGCAATTCCAATCGTTGTATTCAATTACATGGAAACTGATCAACGAGCCGAGGTCAAATTATTCAATGACGAGAAAGAATTTGAGTTTGTTGAAGTCAGCGATGATGAAAACGATTTGAAAAGAGAAAAGAGAGCAATCGAGACACAAAGGAGGAAGAATGTTGTTGTCAAATCAAATAGTGGCTCATCAGTTTCGTTCATGATTCGTCCATTGAAGGTCGGTCAAATAAAAATAAAGGTCACAGCAACATCTCAATCTGCTGGCGATGGATTGGAAAGACAATTGATTGTTGTACCTGAAGGTGTGACTTACTATAAAAATAAGGCAGTTTTTGTAGATTTGAGGAATGGAAATGAGGTCAAAACGAATATTAGTGTTGAAATACCTAAAAATGCAATTCCTGATTCAGTTCATGTTGAGGCATCTGCTATTGGAGACGTTTTAGGACCGTCAATTGAAAATATTGATAAATTGATGTAAGTTATGATTTATTACTTAAGTTTTGATCCTTAAATAAATTATTTTAATTTCAGAAAATTGCCATACGGATGTGGAGAACAGAACATGTTGAACTTCGTTCCTAACATTGTCGTCCTCGATTACCTCACAAACTTGAACAAACTTAATCCTGATATTGAATCAAAGGCAAAGAATTACATGGAGAAAGGATATCAAAGAGAATTGGGATATAAACATAATGACGGATCTTACAGTGCATTTGGAAAGAATGACAAGTCAGGATCAACATGGCTCACAGCATTTGTTGCCAAATCATTTAATCAAGCATCCAAATATATTCTGGTTGACAGAACTGTTATCAAACAAGCTCTTGAATTTTTGAGCAAAGTGCAGAGTCAAAATGGAAGTTTTCCAGAAGTTGGACAAGTTTCTCATAAGGATATGCAAGGTGGAGCTTCAAGAGGCATTGCACTGACTGCCTACACATTGATTACATTCTTGGAAAATGAAAACTTTAAAGATGAATATAGGAACACAATTAATAAGGCTCTTGACTATATAGTAAGGAACTTTAATCAAATTGAGGATAACTACTCATTAGCCATTGCAACTTATGCACTTGAACTTGCCAGACATGGTTCAAAAGACTCTTTTCTCGCTAAATTTGACAGCAAAGCTACAAATAAAGATGGCATGAAGCACTGGGAGAAAGCAGTTGCAGAATCTGACGAGAAAAGTCCATGGAATCTTCAACCAAATGCCATCAATATTGAAATGACTGCTTATGGCTTACAAGCTTTACTTGAAGCTGGATTAGACACTGATGCAATTCCAGTCATGAAATGGCTTGTTACACAAAGAAATGAAAATGGTGGATTCCAATCAACACAAGACACGGTCGTTGGCCTTCAGGCATTGTCAAAGCTTGCCACAAAGATTTACGTACCAAATAATAATGTTTACATGAACCTCGAATATTCTGAAGGAACTGCAGCACAGATGAGTGTTAATCCAGGCAACACATTAATTCTCCAAAAGTATGACTTACCAGCAGACACAAAGGAAGTAAATGTAACAGCTACTGGACGTGGTTTTGCTATTCTTCAAATTTCCTATCAGTATAATCTCAACGTGACAGGCGCATGGCCACGATTCGTCTTAGATCCCCAAGTTAATAGACTTTCCAACAAAGATTTCCTTCATTTAACAGTGTGTACAAATTTCGTGCCTGACAACTACACCGAAAAATCGAATATGGCTGTTATGGAAGTTTCATTCCCAAGTGGATTTACATTTGATGTTGACACGATACCGTTCTTAAGGGATACACAGAAAGTTAAGGTAAAAGTTGATGACTTTATTTAATCATTGCATTTAATTAATGCTTATACATTACAGAAAGTTGAGACGAAAGAGGCTGATACAGTCGTTGTTGTGTATTTTGATGAAATTGAAAGAACCGAATTATGTCCTGTATTCAAGGCATATCGCACGCACAAAGTTGCTAAGCAAAGACCTGCACCTGTTGTAATTTATGACTATTACGATAGTTGTAAGTATAAAATTTAGTTAATTTTTATACGACTCTAACATGTGACATTTAATTACAGCACGAAGAGCAACGCAGTTTTATTCAGCAAAGCAAGCAAGCCTTTGTGATATTTGCGAGCAGGAAGACTGCCCAGAAGTTTGCAAAATTCGTGCATCAAGACGAGTATCAAATGATACAGAACCAACCGAATTTAACAGAATAAAAGATTCCAAGGGTCATGCTAATCAAATGTCTAGTCCATTAAACATTTTGTTTATTATCGCCATAACAAAATTTATGTTTGAGAGTTTGTCTGAATGTTAATTAATTAATAATTAGTTAGGTTGTGAATGCATAAAAAGTAACAAATTTTTCCTTAAAATTGCGCTTCGAATTTTTTTTTGTATTATGTAAATTTTTTAATAAAGTTAATCAAAATTTTCTAACTGACTTTTTGTGTTACAAGTTTATATTTTTAATGGATTCATTTTTAAGTAGTCTTTTCAGAAATTTATTAGTCATTCACAAATGAAATCCAGCAAAAATTGAATTTTTGAATTTTTACAGCCTAGGGTATACCTACCTATCCTACTCAAGGGTACCTCTATCTACCATACCCTTGGGTACATTATGGGTACCCCTAGATACCGACCCCTGCATTGACACTTCCAACTTGATTCAATTTCCAAATTACCAACTTCATTGGAAAAAGCACTGCATCATAGGAATCATCTACTTGGAGTTTTGGGGAAGGATGGGGGGAGGTGGTTGGAAGTTGAGGTGATTTTGTGATCCTTTAAGCAAAAGAATTTTTTTGAATTGAAATGAAAAAGTGCTTCTCAGCCATGCCTAGCAATATTTTATACCCACTAGCACTAAGCGTTGCCATAGTCACCAAGCACAAAATAAACAAAAGCTAGTCAAAAAATTTAAGCAGGATAAAATAGAATTAATTTAAAATGAATTGCAAGCCAATATTTTCGTTTTCAATTGACATGAAATTGTCAGATAAAGGGGTAGTTGTAGGAAAATACGATGCAGTTAATCCAAGTCTTACTGCAATCACCCAGTCAAATAAAGTAAGTGTAAAAATATTTAAGAAATCGGAAGATTGCCTCAAATTTTTGTTCAGATTATCATCCACAGCCCAAACACTCGATACAACATGTTCAATTCACAAAAGGCATGGTCTGAAATCAAAAAGGATATAGGAATGCTTTCAGTAAATTACACAATAACATCAATAGCTACAGGAAAGCTTTCAGACTCAGATAAAGAATATCTAGCCATTGGCACGGAGACAAATATTTTGGTTTATCAAGTTGATGATAATATTGAAGTGTTCTTTAAGGATGTGTCGGAGAGTGTGAGGTGCATGACAATTGGTAATATAGACATCTCCTATCCACCATTATTGCTTGTAGGCAGCAATACAACCGTAAAAGGATATAACGTAAAGGGAGATGAGATTTTGTGGATTGTCATTTCGGGTGTCGTAAATTCCATCATACTGTTTGACTTTAATCGTGACAATGATCAAGAAATAATACTCGGTTGTAATGATAAAATAAGAATTTATAAACAAGATAAGTTCATAAAGGAACTCAACGAGAATGCTCCAGTAAAGCAGATATCTCCATTGGGAGCACAATTGCTTGCCTTCATTCTAAAAAATGGAACAGTTGGTGTTTACGAGGAGCACGTACGTCTATGGCGAATAAAGTCAAAAAGTTGTGCGACATGTTTGGCATCATTTGATTTACTTGGAACAGGTACACAACAAATCATTCTCGGATGGGAAAGTGGAAAAATTGATATTCGAGATCCACGTTCAGGGGATGTGCTTATGAAGCTTATAAGTCCAAATAAGGTGGTTGGATTGATTGTTACAAATTATCGTGGCACGGATGATAAGGATGATTTGATTTGTGTCACAGAACAAGGAGAAGTTCAGGGATATACGTCCTCAAATGTCAATTTAGCTCCCCTTACAGCCACAGAAAGTTCTCAAATCAAAGAGTTATTGGCAGCAAAGCAAAAACTTATGCTTGAATTGACACACTATGAAAATAACTCAAAGGTTAATGAATTAATTGGAAGTGGAGCTGCTGAGGATTCTGTTGCTGCAATGAATGCATTGAAAAGTATATCAGATGATTTTGCAGTCATACCAGCCAATACTCGCTTACAAATTGCAATCTCCACTGATGGAACGAAGCAATCAAGTGTAGAAATTGGCATCAGTACAAACAACTCGACGATAATTAAAGCTGTCATAATATTTGCTGATGGAATTTTCCCCAATGGCAATGAAACATTGATTGTTCATCCGCCAACAAAACGTGCCAACTCCGGTTCTTATTCTTCAATGAATGCTTTAAGCAATCGTTCAAATGGAGTTTCTAGCATTGTTGTTCCCCTGAAAATTCCAAAAGATGATCCAGTTGATGTTCATATTAAAGCTTTTGTTGGAAGTGCTGATGGAAATCAATATCATGTATTTGAATTAAACCGACAATTACCAAGATTTTCAATGTATTCATTACCCGAGAGAATCACTGGCTCGCCAAAATGTTTAAGTGAAATCAACAGGCTGAGTGAAGATCATTTATCAACAGCACCCGAGAGTTATGTTAAATTTAAAGTAACTGAACGTGTTAATCGCTTTTGCATGTTCATAAATCAAAATTTTCTATTACCAGCTGATATTGAGCCAAACTCAACAGAGACAGACACGTTTGACTTTTTGAAAGTTTCTTTAATTTGTTTACGTGACAGTTCACCGCTGGTTATAACATTCTACAACGATTCCAATATTTTAATTCAGACAGAGAATATTGAATTGGCTGGAAATCTTATTCAAGCTATGGCACAATTCATGAATGTGACCAACTTGGAATCTGTAGCTGCATTTCCATCTGTTGTAACAAAGTTTCGAGAATTATTTGATAAATTGCAGGGACTGCAAGAGTCATCGAATGTTTTGAAAACGGACACGGCATTGAAAATCAATTTAGCAAAGATTTTAGTTCTACGTGCTGAAGATGCAAAAGTGACAAACATGTAAGAATAAGAATTAGTTTCAAGTCAAAATATATGACATTTATTTTTTTATATTAGGGAAAAGCTATCAAGTTATTACAACGAATTAATGTTGAATAACGAGGAACTAATGACATCATTTAAAATTCGAAGTGAAAATTACAATGAGGTTCAACGCTTGCTGACTGAAATTAATCAAATTCTTTATCATGCTCAAAGATTAAGAGGTATTTTAAGTGTATAGATTTCGTTCATTAATGACGTCAAAATATGAGATTTATAGACCTTGTCACAGAAATAATCCTTTGTATGGATTGTCATACAATGACAGATACCAGCTAGGGGTACCCTAGTAGGATACCCCTAGAGTAATCCACCTACCCTACCCTAGTGTTTCTTAAGTAATGGGTATGGGGTATGGTAGGTGAGGTACAATAGGGTATACCATACCTACCAGGGGTAAAGTACCTTCTACATAAGGGAAGGGTACCCCTGGTAGCCCTAAAAACCGAACCCAGCTTTAAAATTTGGACTTCATTTGTGAACGACCCCTACTTTTAACCTTATTTATCAATTGAAGAATGTTTAAACACTCTCCGTGTCTCAAGAAATAATGAGGTAAAATCTATTTTTCCAGTTGGAGCCTCTGCTGCAAAAATGATGTCAAGCTACAAAGAAGCATTGGAGCAGAAGAACATTGAAAAGTTGATTCAAATTATGGAAATAAGTGGCTAAATAAAATTACTAACACTATTCGTGTAAAACAATTGTGTCACTAAAATATAAAATATGTCAGTTTACAGGAACATTGAACTTGTTATCAATAGCTATAAAATTTTATCTTTTGTTGATATTTATATAGTCAGAGACGAAGGAAAAGGTTCACATTTTTGTCAATTTAGAAAAATATTTAATGATCACTTTTCGTGTACAGCATACAATTTCGAACATATCGTCAGTCATTCGATAAGACCTAAAGATGTTGTGATGGTCTACCAAAGTCGTGTACACAACACGACTTTTGCAAAATGACTCAAAATTGGTCGTACTTTTTATATAACCACATTTCTCCACCTTAGATTACTCAAATGTCTATCAGTCATGAAAATTATGATTGGTAATGATAAAATTCTTATCAATTTCTGTTTGCCTGAGTCATTTTGAGTCTGATTTTTGGTGGGAAAGCACTTGTTACATTTTTAAGCATCTATGAACATGAAATTTATATTTAATCGAAAAATTCTAATATTAGTTGCAATAAAATTTCTATTAATTTACGGGATTCATAAAGTATTTAGAAAATACAAATCAGAGTGGGAACGATGTAAGGAAAATAGTGCAATAATTATCGAAGACAGCTTTAGTGAACTTCCGCGTGAAAAAGTAATTAACGATGCAATTTTCTTTATCGAAACAACAAACTCAACGGATCATCAATTGACTGCTCGACAAGCCTGTGCAATTGAATCTGCAGCTTTTATGAATCCAGATAAGGAAGTTATAGTCTTATTTCTGACAGTCTCAAACTATATACGACTTCGTCATTGGCCACATTTTAAACAATTAATAAAGTACAAAAATATACATTTAAGATATTTTAATATTAATGACTTAACAAGAGACACGCCATTGGAAGAATGGATGGAAATTGGATATGTAAGCAACTCTGCATACCAAACATCTCATTTGTCTGACATCCTTCGTTATGCAGTTTTATACAAATATTCAGGCTTATATTTAGACTTGGATGTTATTACAATCGAACCGATTGACAATATTAAGCATAAGAATTTTGCATGCTTGGAGGAGAACAGAAAGAGATTTCAAAGTATAAATGGAGCCGTTTTAAGAGTTAGTGACGCAAATGGACGTGAATTAATTCATATGCTCATAGAGTAAGTTGTAACTGAATTCTGTGTATGTAAAAAATTTCAAAAATTATTCATTAAAATTCCAGTGATGTAATCAAAATTTACGACAGCCGAAAACATTGGGATATTGGACCTAGACTTGTCACCAAAACTTTAAAGGAATATTGCGAGATAGACGACTTTTTAAAGACAACAGAGTGCAAAAACTTTAAAATCCTTCCAATTGAAAAATGCTACGCAATTGAGGGATGGGAATGGTACAAGTTCTATAGAGAATCAGATACAGACACAGTATTGAAATCAACTAAAGATTCGTATTTCGTTCATTTATGGAATTATCAGAGCAGCAAGAACAAAATATCAAAATCGAAAAATGTTGCATTTAATGTTTTGGCATCAAAATATTGCCCGTTAGTATTCAATAGTAATACTGAACTGTAATTGATACGAAAATAAATTATAGGCTGTGATAAAATGAACCAGGCTGCTGACTTAAATTCACTAACAGTAATAAAATAACTTTATTAAACGCATACAAAATTATTACAATACAAATATTGTAATCAATACTTAACAATGTAATGAAGTATTTACCTTAATTAATACTGAATGAGAGCAGCTTGAAGGATATAGACATTTTCTGTTGATGCCACAGCAAGAACCTCAACCTTATTGTTAATTTGAATGTTTGACAAATCATATGCATCAGGTATCATCGTTGTGTCTTCAATAATCTCAACGAAATTGCTACTTCCAGAATATGTGTAGATATTTAATGCCTTTGTTGGATCTCTCGTAAGAATATACAGCAGTAAGTCACCAGAAGGAGCTTTAGAGAATTTCACTGTTGTTGGAATGTTTAATGTCAATTTCTGTAAATGCTCGAATTTCATCTCATTTATTGGACTGACGAAGATGTTGATGTCACCACGATAAACAGTCTGATCTGCTTTGTCTGATCTCACAACTAAATATATTTTATTTTTATAAATAGCACTTGCAAAGCTTGCTGGATTCATGACTGTTGGAAGTGTGTAGAATTTATCTTCATACCAAACTTGAACTTTATCCTCATCATTTGATAGAACGATAATATTATTTTCAGACCAGATGTGCTTTATTGGTCTTGTTTTGATAACTGTTGGTGCCCTTCCATCACAATTAATCAAAATGTTCTCAAATGATCGACGAATTGATCCATAACATGGCGTTGATCCATCTCTCCAAGTAAACACAATCATCGATTCCTTTCCATTCATATTTGCGACAGGTTTAAATGATTTAATTTCAGGGTCGTATTGAAGCAAGACTTGGACAAAAGATCCAATTCCTCGTTTATCATAAACTTCCAAAAACAGACAATCACTTCCGCCATAAACAATCTTATGGAATTGTGTTGTTTGGAATAATTCAGGATTATATCCTTGTGGCATTATTTGTTTATCTTCATGGAATAGTCTGTCTTGTGGATTCCATCTATAGAATGTTATTACTTCCCTATCATTTCCACCGCGAATTCCAAGGATATATTCAGTGATTCGTCCATTCTTGAATGAGAACAAAACTGTATTTTGCACATATTTACTGTCAATAGTTTGATGATGCTCAAAATGACTCAATTCAACGACATTGTCTACTAAGCTTCTCATAAGATCATCTCCAACTTCCGTCAAATATTCCATATTATCTTTAAACTTCATCAATTTATTGTTAGTCGATGATCCTTTAAGGAACTCTTTCATATCCGTTCCATAAATACTGTTGTCTGTTAAAATCGATTCCATTTTTAATTCATTTTCGAAAACTATCTGCTTTGAGTCAATAAATGGTGAATCTCTCGTGAATGCATTATCGTAAAATTCATTCCAATCTCTTCCATTAATGCCATTCTTGAGTGACAGATTTTCGATGAAGATTTGCTTAAATCCACTCGTTTCTTGTGGCATATTATTTATTGTTACATCACCATTAATAACTTGACGTTCTCCAGATTTTGTTAAAATATTTTCAGGTCTAATGTCAATTCCATTGACAGCTCCATGAACTTGTAAATTATTTGTGACATAAACAGTATTTTTAAATGTAACATGTCCATTGATTATTTGTTGCTCTGTCGTGTTTGTTTTTACAGAATTTTCAATCCAATCAATCACATCGATATCGTTAATAAATCGTGTATTAACATTATGTGCTTCTAAGGATCTAAATTTCTTATGACCAGTCACAACAGCCGTATGATAATTTCCAGCATGCAGCATATCCGTTTGAATATTAACTCCATTAATCAGTCCATTAAAGTCGCCATATAGAATCAGTCTACCAATTTTCCAATTTCCAATGATATCTTGATCAATGTTATGCCTTAATACGTTGCTCTCAAAATGTGAGATATTCAGCAGCGTATTATCGTCTCTGTAAAATAATAAACGGTAGAATTAAATTTGAATTTTTGTTTATTTTGAAAAGTTACAGTTTCCTCTCAGAATTAAAGGAAGTCAGGAACAGATTTTTCAATAATTCACTAATTGTAGTCTAAAAACGAATTGATTAGACAATTATTTTGTTAAGAATTACATTAAATCAAGCATTTAATAGTTCCTGCATATAAACAGTGTCAGTTCCATTGATAAATGAATAATATTAAAGGTAAGGAATATACTTACATTTTTATGTATTTAGGAACGATGACTTTTCTTGTGTGAAAGCTCTTTTCTGCGACTAATGTTCCAAGAATATTTAAATTTGTTGTAATATATTGATCCTGTGTTTTGCTAAGGTACATTTTCCCTGTATCATCCAGATTCTTGCCATTTAAATCCTAAAATTGTAATAAATGATAAATTAGTTCCGTGATTTAATTTTAAAGAATAATTTGCTTACGTCTATGTAGATCAAGTTGTTGATTTCAATGTCACCAAAGAATCTAATGTCATCTCCAATTAATTTAATCTTTCGATTTCTGAGCCAGGCTGCTAGATAAAGTTCCTCAAGATCAACATTATTAAGGGATGAAATATTTGCATGATCTAAATCAACGATTCCGTTAACTATTAAATTAGCACCTTCATAATTTCCATTAAATAAGTTCCAAAATTCTTTCAAATCAATGTCGTTAATGCTGATATATTTCAAGTCGTGGATTAATGCTGTATCGATGACTTTTATTTTCTGCAACTTTTGTGGCTGAATTGTGTTGTTAAGAATGATTCTTTCTTCGAAAGTTGCACCGTTAATTAAAGGCGTAAAAATTCCTTCTCGGACACCTAACAATCCAGTCATTTCAAGTGAATTTACTGATATAGGCTCATCAATCCAGATAGACTCTTGAATTAATTTGTTGATCTCATTATCATTAATCATTCCATTTTTGGATGCAACATTGTCAGAGACATTCAAATTCTTAAATGTTTGAGGAGCAACAAAAGTTTGTTCACCCTCAAGATTCAGCCAATTATTAAGCATATCTTCATGCTTTATTCCATTGATAGTTCCTTGGACCTGAAGATTTCCAATCCTCATAATATTGTCAAAAACATAACTTTCGGTGACATTCAGTTCCTCAACAATCATGTTATTAAAGTTTGAAATAATCGATTTCCATTCATTTCCATCAACAAATTCTAAGTGATCAACTTTAAGGTGTCCAAAACTTTTAGCAGCAATCAAAGATTCAAAGAAGGAATCTTGTGAGATCGAGTCATCAATAAGGAAATTCAAGTCTCTTCCAAAAATCTTGGCACCAATTTTATGTTCCATGACAGCAGCTTTTATGTTCTTAACTTTTAAGAAATTTGCCGATAGTTCTTGAAGATTTTGTGGCTTTTTCGTGTTTAATATCAAGTTTACATCCTTTTCGCCCATATTAATCTTTTGTGATATGACTTGATCGACACTTATCTGCTCAAATTCAATATTTCCGTCAATAAATTGAGAAACTGGACTATTAAGTTTCAAAGTTGTCTGATTTAATCTCTTGAGATCAACATCATTAATGACATCAGCTTGAACAGTTCCGCGACTCACATACAATGAATTTGTAAATGTCTTGGTTCCAGGTATGACTTGTTCTGCCTCATAATTAGTTTTCACAAATGTTTCAGTAATTTTTCCATTAATTGAATTAGCATTGAAATTATTACGAACTTCCAGGACATTCTTAAAATTGAGTTTATCATTTGTTGATGCTGTTGTGAACAAATTCAATCCACTTTCTGCCAATTTCCTAAAGCTGTATTCATTGTCACTCGTCAGAATATTTTCAGTAGCATTGACAAGTCTTCTTATTAATACTGGTCCTTTAATAACATAATCACCTTGCAGCACAAGATTATTTTCAACTGTTGCTATTGGATTCATTTTCTCCAAAGTTCTACTTTCAATTTTTCCATTCAGCATGATTGGTTCCTTTAAGCTAACGATGTTAAAATGTTTTTCACCAATTACTGTTTGCTCAGCCAGACCGCGTTTCCTTAAGACTTGAAGTTCTCCATTCTTAACTTTAATGTTGTTTATTCGTTCATCCACGAAAAGATCAGTCATGTCAACTTCCTGTTCAAATTGTACATCTTGTAGAATTTGTACTGGTTTGTTGTCGTTAATGTTGATTAAGTGTAAAATTGGAATCTTGGAAATGGCTTCTAATGTTCGTTCAAAAATTATTCCATTCGTATGCAAATTTTGTATGTCCAAAGTAGTATTGATAAATTGAGTTCCAACTGTCTTTAAGGAGTTGATGAATATATCTGTGATATTTTCGCCATTTAAGAGTTCGTTGACATTTAATGTATCAACATTCAGTTGATGAATCATGTTCGGAATCTTTTGGTCAACTTTTCGTCTCAATAGCTTGAAGAAGTCATCAAAATATTGATCATTTACTTTCAAAGTATCCAATGACCTAACATTCAACTTTTCCACATACATTGGACGAAGATTTTGATCAGGAATGTTCAGTAAAACGTTTTCTGGTGACATTTCAACTCCATCGACTTTCTCATTGACATAAAGATCTTCCTTAATTCCAATTTCGTTGGCTTTAATATTTTTCATATTGACATTTCGACGATTATCCTGGTAAACAATGTCACTAACTTGCTTTCCATTAATTGTTTTGATGTCCATGATTTTATCCACAATAAGTGTGTTAATTAATGGCTCATCTTCTGATGTAGCTTGACGACGCGTACGCGTTGTTGCTTTTGTGAAATCAATTTTCTCCTTCAACTTGGTCACATCCTTTCCAAGCTTACCAACTCTTTTTGATAATTCATTAATTTTTTCAACACTTTCCTTGTTAAATAACGAATTTCGTCTCTTTAGCTGATTTGCATTAATTTCATCAATTTTTGAATTTTTAATGAACAAGTCACCAGTAAAAGTGGCTTTTTCATTCGATGGATCGGTCATGTTTATTGCATTTTTCAAGAGTTCATCAGCTTCGTCAACATTAAATTCATCTAATTTCGCAAGCGTTTCAAAACACCAACTCAAGATATTTTCCTTCAATTGCGTCGCATCAGTTCGTTTAATATAAACAGGCGTGTAAATATTCCATTGATTTCCAAAAGTATTTCTATTGGAGATAACTGGAAGTTAAAGAAAACATGCTGTACACAGTTTAATATTGAGAGACCGAATCAGTTCTTACCTATGGTTGAAGTATTTTCGATTATGTCACTATACGATCGAATAGACACAACTCCAGCTCCAAATGCACTTCCAGTAAAATCCAGTGACGATTCTTGAAATTTCCATCCATCATAGTAATAAATTTGAACTTCACTATCCTCACTTGTTATGAGCAAATTGAATTCATTGTTCTTTCCCTAAAATAGAATGCAAAATAATTAAACTGATTATTGTAGAAATTAATACAAACTTACTAGAATAGCTGATACAGCCTGAACTTGCTTAACGTTGATTGTTTGTAGAGGAATGAAATATCCATCAACCCATTTGTAAATAATTGAGAGGACATCATAATTTATTGTTCCATAAGCTTCAATTTCGAATGAATTTCCGATGAACATGAAATGCTGCCGCTGATTTTGATGATCCAAATAGAAATATTTTCCAACAGTAATTGCATTTGTATAAATCTTTTGATGCTCGATGAACCTTCTTTGTGTCAAATCATATCTTAATATCGACGAAAAAGCATTTGTTGTTCCATTATTTTCACGATAATTCCCAACAAGGACCATGAAGTTATGATTAACAGTGAAAAATTCGATGACACGAGCATTTTGGCACGGTAAAGAATCAATTGGATTAAAGTTATTGGCTGATAGCTTAAAGACTGTACATTTCTCTAAAGTCGTGTTCTTTTCTGTATTATATGAATAAACTAAATACAAATCTTGATCTCGCGTCCACAGACTAACTCCAATTTGATTAGATTCCGCAAATGTTTGTAATTTAACAATCTTGACATCATCTTTGCTTGGATCAAAAGTAATTTTGTAGACGAACGATCCACTCTTTAATAATTCATCAGATTTCATTTGTACAGTAACGGAATTCAATACAGCAATATATCCAACTTCATTGACAGATTCACAATCGATTTTTGACAAATATTTCGATTTATATTCATAAATGTTTTGAAATGTTCCATTACTGCGCTTAAATATTGTCAAAAAGTTCTCAGCTGTTGATCCTTCCTTCACAGATTTTCCATGATTTAAGCCAGCAGCAAAGCTTTTTCCGTGAATTTTGAACATACAAATATCTTGTGGAAAATTCACTGGTACGATTCCGCGCCGCTCGAACCCCTTCAAAATGTTGACATCAGTTGCTATAAATAAATGTTAAATATAATATTTCTTTACAGATGGCAACAGAAATGGAAGTGATGCAGTTGGTTGTGACCAGAGAATGTCTTCGAAAGCAATTGGAGGAATATGAACTTTTAAAGTCAATGTATTCAAATCCAGGAGAATTTCAAACTGATAATCCATTTCTAGTCAATGATATTGAGGCATACTTAACAGGCGAACGTGCCAGTATAGAAGAAAAATTAGATTATCGCATAAAATTACAAATGGATGCAATTAAAATAGAATTGAGTGTGATTCTAAGTAAGAATTATCCAATTTTAGAGCAGCCAATGTTGATTATAAGAACAGATACATTATCAAAGCAACAGGAAAAGATATTGAGGAGTGCAATCGAGGATTATATTGAAACAGAAGTAGACAAATCGGAACCGTACATGTTTCAAGTTATTTCGTGGCTTCAAGACAATATCAATGAATTAGTACAAATTCCAGCAAATAGCAATGATGAAAATGATAAGGCTGATGATAATATTAAGCCATTAATGGAAAGAGCATGGCTATGGTCACATCATATTTATAGTAAAACTAAGCGTCAGGATATTATTAAATTAACAAAAGACTATGACTTGAATGGTTTTATGTGGTCTGGAAAACCTGGAGTAATCTGCTTTGAAGGAATTAGTGATAATGTTGAGGATGTAGTTAAAAATGTGAAAACATGGTGTTGGCAGAAGTTAAAAATTGTCAAAACAGAAACTGCATATGAAGATCCAGAAGACTTTTTCCGATTTAAAGGCTTTCAAGAAATATCAATTGATGAAAATGAGAGGAACGAGAAGGAATCAGGTAGAATGGATAGTAGTGCATTCTTTAAGTATCTTGAGAGCCATAAATCAGGTTATATGAAGAAGGAACTTTTTGGATTTGAATGAAAGCACGTGAATTATACATTTCTGGTCATTAATAAAAGCATTTTTATACTTTAACTTACGTTTTTCATTCAACAACAAATCATTTGCAGTATTACGTCTCCTTCGCTCTTTTGGTCCATCGATTTCATTGAGGAAAGCATTAATTTTCAGATCAATCGACTTCTCAATGTCATCAGTAAGTTGCATAGAAAATTTATCACGGTTTTCTTCCAATAAATTGGTAATAAAATGATCACGCAGATATACAATATCACTACTTTTTGATCTTACATAATAACTATTTAAAACCACAAATATTAGCACTATTAATTTTAAATACATGATAAAACGCGAATTACTTCCTTTCAAAAATTCGCCAATTAATTGGTGTTATCCGCTAATGACGTCAAGTTATAAATTTGCATTTGAATTTTGAAAAACCGTTGAAATTTAAATTTGAAAAACCGTTAAAATTTGAATTCTTTTAAACCGTTAAAATTTTGAAAAGCCGTTGAAATTTGAATTATTTTTATCCGTTACATCCAATTTTCGGAACAATGCAAAATTAATTATTTATGTCGTTAGATATCCATGACTTACAAAATTACAGCAAATTTTATGAAAACTGAAAACTGTTTTAAGCAATATAAATTACAGGATATTCAACTTGCACCCTATTACTTTTAATTTTCGCGCACAAGCTATAAACACAGAAGGCAAAATAGAATTGCACACAAACTGCTATGATAGTTCCTATAAATAACGACATCGTAAATGGTTTAATGATGATTTCTATCAGTGTCCATAGAATTGAGATAAGCATAAGGATGATCATTAGAATCATCTTTTGGTAGTTTCTCTGAAAAATAAATTTAGAATTTTTAAATAGTCTAGCATGACTGGATAATGATCATGACATACAGATCGAATTCCAAGAATCAGCAATGTTCCAGCTATAATGTTAATTATTCCAAATACAATACCCGCAATTAAGTTGAAGTAAATTCCAGCTGAAATAAGGAAAATGGGAAATTGAAAACTTACTTCCAAAATGACAATTTTACCCATTGAAGGCTGTGGATTCATCCTATCCTGACCATTTTTTGAAAGTATTCCAAAATATTCTTCACGTTTCTCATCAGAAATTGTGATGATTACAGTCAACAAAATCGAAGTTAGCAGGACATAAAATAATCCAGTAATGACATTGAACCATCCAATGATGTATCCGCCAATTTCTAGTGAGCAGCAGAAGCAAAACTTGTCAAGCACTGGCAGTCTCATTTTGTCTAATTAATAAAAATTATTGCATGCGTAGATAAAGCACAGCATTAATATTTCAGCACTGCTTGCTAATCGCTGATTCTGTAAGCCAAAAGGTCTGCATTATAAAGCACAATAATTTAGATTTTGGTCATATTTTTATTCAGTGGGAATTTTCAATTTGATTAATTTTTCAGTAAAAGTTCACAAAATTTTCCTTTTGGAAGTAAAAAAGCTTTGATTTTTTTTTTCATTATTTAAGCGTGCATAAAAAATTTTTCTAATAATTTTATTATTTTTTGTTAAACATCTTTGCATATCAAAAGACAAATACATGATTAAAATTGGCAGTGTGTAAACGTAATTAAATATTTTGCAGCATGATTTTTAAGGCTTTGCAAGCTGTCAATTATGATTGAAGGTATCTGGGTACCATGTTGTTAGGGGTTGTTCGCAAATTACATCACGCTTTAGGGGTCATTCACTTATGACGTCCATAAAAAATGGGATTATTAGACCCCCCTTCCCACCCCCCTTGTCACAAATTTTAAATTCAAAAAAATTTCTTTAATATAAAATGTCACAAAATCTCAGACCCCCCTCCCCCCCTAAATCATGGACGTCATAGGGGTCGTTCACTTATTACGTAACGCTTTTAGGGGAAGAGATTTTGTGACAATTCAAACAAAAAAAAATTTTTTTTCATGGAAATTTTGTGACAAAGGGGGGAGGGGAGTTCTGAAAAGTCGTTTTTTGCGTTACGTAATAAGTGAACGGCCCCATAAGTGAATTACCCCTTAGGGAGAATTAGTTGAAGAATTTGTGACAGTCCAAGTACAAAATTTTTGGTTCTTTAGAAAATTAGTGACAAGAAAGGAGGGTGGGGGTCAAAAAAGACGTTTTTATGCGTGACGTAATTTGCGAATAAAGAATGGATGTTTAGCAAACGCACTAAACCAGGAGCATATCCAGGATTTTGGGGGGGGGGGGTCCTTTTTTGGATAACTTTTTGAATCATGAAAACTGTTTGGGCTTTCAAAAAATGGGGGGGGGGGGGGTAATTTGACCCCCAAATCCTTCTGGACTAAACTCCACAGGAATTTTAATGTGGAATTGGAGTTGCTGTATCACATGATTGTACCCATAGGAAGGGGGGGGGGGGTTCGGATTTTAAAACTCAGTATAAAAGGAACCCATTTAGAAAACTAATAATTCCTTCAAATTAACTATGAATCCAGAAATTTTCGAAAGAGGGGGGGTGTCTTTAAGTTTCTAGCAAATTGAAAATTTTTCCCAAAAAGGGGGGGGGGGGGGTTTGACTTCCCAAAACCTACGCCACTGCTATGAATCAAATAAAACTTTGAAAAAAATGGTACAATCATCTTGCTATGAATCAAAGGTTTGAAAACTTTGGACCCCACTCCCCTTTTGTTGCCACCCATACTGTATCATGTTCCCCATGACTCAATTTTTCAAGATACACCTCAAACAAGTACATTAATATAGTATCAACTGCTGTAATGCAAAGCCAAAATCAAGACTCCTCAATTTGAAATAGCTCAACATAAAAAGTGCATGCATAAATCATAAGAACGGAACTGAAAAAAAATAATATATCAAAAATAATAAGGACTACAAATGATTAACTTTACCAGATTTTTATTTGATTTTTCATCAGTTTTTTTTTTCATATTGAATACAAATAGGAGGAAGGATTTTAGAGGGATGATACTTAAGTGATAAAGTTAGGTAAATATTTATTCTGTATCTCGATTGATTAAATCGCGTCCGTCTATCATAATTCTGTTGTTGGAAAGAATACCATAAATTTTCAAAAAAAAAGTAGTTTTAATTGATAATGATAATTACTATAATTGTAGTAAATAAGAAATAAAGTGTTTATGATGTATCATGTGTAAGAAATGTATAATTAATAATTTCCGTTCTCATTCATGCCCTTTATTTTGCGAATCAACTTCCATTCGCATGGATGTAAAAATGATCCGAAGCAGCATGCCTAAATAAACTTGAAGTAGCTCTTTCCATAATTTTTTTTTGTTTCCTAAGCTCATATATAATAATGTAATTTCCTTCATCGTGTATTATTAAATAATTTAAAATAGCAATTATGACTTATCAAGCTAATGCTTCTCATATACGAGAACCTTGCTTCAATGTAAAAAAATGTATCCTAATATTTTTTTTTCTCAATAATATAATAAATCCAGTCATCATCAGTTTCGAATGACTGACTTTTCGCACTTTCCAATTTAATGTCTATAATCATTCTTTACAAGCCCTAGTGACAAAAACCGTTAAAAAGTTAGTTTTTAAGGGGTCGTTCGCAAATTACGTTAGGAGTCGTTCACTTATTACGTTACGCAAAAAAACGAAATTTTAGACCCCCCTCCCCCCTTGTTACAAATTTTTCAAGAAAATTTTTTTTCTTTGTTTGACCTGTTACAAAATCTCAGACCCCCCCCCCTCCCCCCTAAAAAGCGAACGTAATAAGTGAACGACCCCTTACGCTTTAGGAAAGTTGAAGAATTTGTGACGAAAGAAGTCGTTTTTTAGCGAGACGTAATTTGCGAACGACTTCTACTAACTAGCTGCGACTAACTTTCAGCCTTTCATAAATGACGTCACGCTAAAAACGAGATTTTTAGACCCACTCCCCCTCTATCACAAAATTAAACTTTTGTATGGAAGTGCCACATAGCGTCAGACCAGCCTCAGTCCCTAAAAATTGGACGTCATTTATCAACGACTCCATAGGGGTCGTTCGCAAATTACGTCAAACTTTTAGGGGGAAAGGGTGGTCTGAGATTTTGTGACAATTCAAACAAAGAATCTGAAAAATCAGATTTTTACGTTACGTAATATAAGGGGTCGTTCGCAAATTACGTCACGCTTTAGGGGGGAGGGGGGGTAGACGAATTTGTGACAGTCCAAATATAAAATTTTTCTTTCTTTGGAAAATTTGTGACAAGGGGGGGAGGGGGTTCGAAAAAGTCGTTTTTTTGCGTGACATAATTTGCGAACGACCCCTAAGTGAATGACCCTCATAGCTATTAACTAACTTTTAACGGTTTTGGTTACTAGGGAAGTAGTTTAGGACTTGGAGGTGAATGGAAGTGAGGGGAAAGTTGCTTTTGATTCAGATCTTTTGATTTGTTCTGAGGTTTAAGGCTGTCCAATTCCTCGAGTGTCAATTTTTAAATCCATCAATTTAATGATTTTGAATCTCAAAGCAACAATGCAGCAACTTTAGGTCATCTCAATCCACCTTCAAGTTCCTAAATTATTTATTTTGAAGAAATTAATGGGTTAACAAAGTACTTTTATTGATTATCAATTTCTCAATATTTCCTTTCTCACTTCACCTTAAAATTATTTAAAAAGCAATAAAAAAATGCGAATTTTTTCCGTCTCAACTGGAAAACAAGCTTTCCAATGCTCAATAACTATCAAAATGTATTTTTTTTTCGTTCCACTTTTAAAAAACTAAACAATTTTTTAAATCACGGTTAATAATGAAATATTATTAATATTTTCTTCTCACTTTCCTCCTTCAAAAAAAAAAAGTATAAAAAGGCGACATCCTTACTCTCTATTTTACTATATTTAATAATTTCTAAATCATGCGTGTGTGTTTATTCTGTGTATATTTTAAATGTTATTACCTCATCGCCAACATCTAATGTTTGAATGCTGAGATGGAAATGTAAATAAATGAGTGATGGTATTGACTTGCGGTGACACTAGCCTGATGCTTTCAAGCTATTGTCATCGCAAATCATTTCTTTTATTGTGTATATGCTGACTGCATGGACAACAAAACTCTTTGAAGTTGATCAAAACTGTAAAAATTTCTGACCACAGAAATGATGCACAACTTTCCAAATAAAAAAAGCAATCAGTCACACTTCAAAAAGTCCAGTTCCACTGCAATTCGGAATCGAAGTAAAATTCTTCACAAATATTTTTTTTTATTATCATCTTTTCCTTCTTCTCGAGCTAGCAATTGTAAACATGTGATAAGTTATGGTTCATGTAATTAATAAGTGAATATTATAGCTTAATGGGATTTTCATGCGACAGACAAGAAAACATTGATGAATCAGAATATAGAGAATAAGAAATATTTTTTTTTTTGTTTCTGAGGAAGTGAAATAAAAGAACTGTGTGTGTTTCTGTTTCGTATAATAATAAAACTGAATTAAATTTTAAACATAATGCTTCTTTACAGACATTTTAAAAACGAAATTATTAAGGTAGTAAGTTTAGCACATGAGCGATGCAAAGCTTCTTAGTCTCACTGATTTAATCACAATAATAAAAAGTCATTAGTCCTTGTATCTTCCATTGTATGTAAAAAATATTATGTGGCGCAACATGTGTGATCATCACGCAGCAGCACTGAAGACTTTGCAGCGCTCATGTCATCTAACAAAATAAAAGAATTTTTTTTTATCAAAAAACGAGATTTTTTTCTGTTGCTTTAAAAAGTACTAAAATTATAATTATTATTATTAATCTTTAAAAAAAGAGTTGATTTTGATTCGTTTTCGTTGAACTGAATCCTTTATGATTTGTCTTGTTATTGGAATATTACTCTCAGTGAAATGAATTGCTTTACAGACACAAGTTTTTTTTGAAGGAAAAAGTAATTTTTTTTTTTCATTCCATTTTACGGAATGTCGATTTGAATTGAGAACTTCATCATCTCAATTTCCATCAAATCTACATCTTAATTTCAATAAATTTTAAATCAAAAGAGATTTGCTGTGACTTCTTTTTTTTGCATGCGCATTTACGCATTCGTTTCTTTTTCTTCCTTGTTCTTGATGATGAAAAAAAAAATTATAAATAAAAAATAAAAATAAACTTTTAGCAATTCATTTCAAGGATTCAGTTCCTCTATTATTATTATTTCTCATCCAAAACGCGCGTGTGTGTATGTGTGTGTTATGTGCGTGCATATATTAAATATATTCGAAATTCTTGAGGTGCTTAATTTGCTGTCGGCTCAATCACTGCCTGCTGCTCAATCTCATGGCTAACGCCATTTTCTGCATTTCCATTCATATGATGTCCATTAAGAGCTGGAACATCTTCAGCTGATTCCGATTCCGTTGTGGTCGTCTTTTTAGACTCTTCTACAATATCTCCATTGACGACCTTCTTCCTTATAACTGTTGTGGATGTAGTCGTAGTTTTCTTAACGCTTGTCGACGACGGTTTTGCTGCTGGTTTTTTTGTTACTGTCATTGTGGATATTTTCTCTGTTGTTGGAGATACTTTTTTGACAGTTGTCAATGGTTTCTTTGTTCCTACAACGCCAACTGATGGCTTTGCGGCAGATGGAGATTTAATCTATAAATTACAATATTTTTTTTACATGATTAAATTATTTTAAAGGAACCAAATCAATTATGAGCACTTACATCTGTTTTTACGGCTGTCCTTGTTGTGGAAGTACTTGTAACCGTTCTTGGAGATTTTGCAGCAGTCGTTGGTCCTGTTAATGACTTGTTCAATGATTTATCCTTCAATGGAGAGCTTGCGGACTTTTCAATCGACGATAAGGAAAGTCTAGCCGTTGGTTTTGGTGCTGACGGTGACTTTGCAGTTGTTGCGGAAGCAGATTTCACTGTTAAACTTGTTGGTTTTACTGGGGCTCTATACGAAGCACGAAATAAACAATTTAATTAGAAAAACCATAAAAAAATGAAGCTGTAAAAAATTAATTACCTTGTTGTTGGAGCCGACGATAAAGGCTTTCGCTCAGTTGTTCCATTTACTTTTGGTTTAACCTCTGTTGTTGATTTTGCTGGTGCTGGCCTTTAAAATAATAATTATATCAAAATTAATATTGCTTTATTAAGTGCTATTACGAGCCACACAAATTGCTACTTAATTCAATGATTAATATTTGAAAACTTGTCTGATGAACGTGCAAACAATATTTCAGATCACATACATTAATCGAGTACAGAATCTTAACATGCAATATCCCAAAAAGTTGATTAATCCACACACCAATTTAATGATAATTGTCAGCATTTTATACATAATTTTTTGTTAACATAAATTTATTTCCATTAAATGATAAAGAATGAGTCCAGAACAATGGCCTCCAAATTATTGTTAGAGTAAATGATTAAATGCAGATTTCCAAAATAAGAAAATTCAATTGTACTATACAGAATCGTGCGTTCCACACCATTATTGTACGAAAATAAAAAGTCATGTTAAATATATATGTTGATTAGGTTACTGAAACAGTACAGTGTACACAATTTTGGTGAAAATATAAAAATCTTGTGAGTATGTATGATATTTGTGATTAATGAGAACTTGCAAAACTACTTGAGTGAATGTCTTCTACAAAAATGATAAGTTGTTATGTTACGAATTAAAAAACAGAAAAAATAAGAACCACACACAAAAGACTTACTTTGTAGCCGGTGCACTCGCAGTAGCTGGTCGTTTTGTCAATGTGGATGCTGGTCGAGCCGGTTTTGAGGCATCTGCTTTTGGTGGTTTAGCTTCCGTTGGTTTTGGAGTGGAAGATGAAATTGGCGATGGCTTTTTAGCGACTGGAGGAAGTGTTGTTGAGGATTTTGGTCGAGCTGATGCAGTAGAAGTAGATGATGAAGCTGGTCTTGTAATTGGAGCTGGTTTGCTAGCTGGTGGTTTTGCAGCCATTGGAGCACTTGCCTTCGTAGGAGCAGTTTTTGGTTTAAGATCTGTTTTCTTGACATCAGCCGGTTTTGAAGGAGCAGCTTTAGCTTTAACGTCTGTCACTTTCTTTGCTTCTGGTTTCTTTGTGGAAGTTGTTGATGGTTTTTTAGAAACAACTGCAGCTCCAACAGCTGCGGCTGCGGCAATTCCGATGGAAGCAGCAGCAACAATCTCTTCAACTTTCGGTTCAATTTTGGCATCTTCTTGTTCTGGTTCTTCAACGACTTTTTCTGATTCTAAGATTTCTGAAACGGCTTCAACAATTTTCTCTTCGACAATAGGCTCTTGAACAGGCAATTCTTCTGGTGAAGGAGTGACTTCATGTGCTGGCGCTTCCATTGTTGGAATTAATTCTTCTTGTTGGACTTGTTGCTCGATCACTTCCGGAATGTTTTCTTTGATCTCAATTTCTGGCTGAATTTCTTCTTCTTGAATATCCATTTCCTCTTCAATAAGTTGTTTCTGTTCCGTTACGACCTCTAAGTTCGAAACGTGTGAAGTTTCGGTGATAAATGTATCGAGATTTGTGTCTTCAATTGGCTTCATTGATGTGTGTGTTGCAAAGATTGTCTCTTCAACAGTTTGAATCACATTAGAAACAGCTTCTGGAATTGTTGGCGATAGTTCCGTATCAACGTATTTATTGAAATTCTCATTAATCCCTTTAATCTCTTCAACAAACTTTTCAGCTTCAAAGTTATCGGATGATTCCATTTGTGAAATTGGCTCCTTCTCCAATACTAATGTCTCAAACTCATTGACTAAATTAATTTGTTCATTCACTGGCTCAAGACAACTTCCCAAGAAATCAATTTCTTCCTTTTCGACTTCCACTACTGGTTTTGGTTCGTCCACAACGTTATTTTCTGAGACAATCTCTTCCTCCTTTTGCTCCTGTTGTTGTGCTTGCTGTTTATTGACTTGAGAATCCTCATCGTCGGAGAGCGGTTGTGTTGTATTTAAAATACTCTTAGCTGGATCCGCAAGAATGTCATTGTCACGACCTTCGTAGAATGAACGATTCATAGCATCATCAATTTTACTTTGGAAGCCGTTGCTGTATTGATCGAAGGATGATTCCAGTTCTTTATATTCGTCGCCAGTTTGAATCTTTTCTTCTTCGAAGAAACCTTGTGAATCGTCTTTGTAGCCTTGTTCAAGCTTATCATCCGTTTGCATTGCCTCTTTTAAATTCAATTCTTCTTGGGGCGATTCAATGCGTTGGAAATTATCATCGAGCAAATTAATTTCATGCGCACGTTCGTCAGCTTCTTTTTCAAAGACATTCTCTTCGGGAACTTGAACATCTTCCATCACTGGAATATCGCCTTTTCTTGGTGACTGAGAAACGACTGCATCACCGAGACCACTCAAGATTTGATTAATGAATGGACTACGAACATTTTCTGGAGGCGGCGATGAAAACTCATTCCTGACTGGTGACAATGGAACGAATTCTTTTGCTTCTGGATTTAATTGAGAATCCATATCATTAGTATCCTCACTATCCACTTCAAGCTGCAAGTCTTTCTCAATGTCGTCCACAACGTGCCTTTCTTCTTCGACTGGCTCAATCTTTTTTTGTAAAATATCCTTATCAGTCTCAACTTCGATCGGTGACTCAATCAAATGCTCTTGATCTTGAACAATTACTTGCTGAACAATTTCTTCCACAATTTCTTGTTTATTCTGCTCTGGATAGTCTTCTTCTTTTTCTTGCTGTTGCTGCTGCTGCTGTTGTTCCTCAATTAACTTATTATCACTTTCAGCCAGCTAAAAAAAAATATTTTTTTGTATATTGAAATACGAGAAAGAGAAGGCAAATGAAAACAATGATAAAACTAAACATAATATTTGGGAGAACAAAAATAGTAAGATGACAGATAACAAAACTGGCTTAAAAAATCAGCCTTAAAGAATTTTAGGCGTATTTTGCGAGACAAATGCTCTGCTATCTCAATTTTTGACAAGATAGGCACGCAGGCAAGATAATCTTCCAGGCGAATGAAAATAATCTTAGATAAACGCATGAATTTTGCAAAAATTGAGAAATTGCTGTGCTATTTACTCGTTAAAAGAAAAAAAAGTATATGTTGTCGCAGAGAGATGTTTCATGAATTTAAATAAACTTACGTTTTCTTCTAGCTGTTCGATATGGTCGGCAACTTCTATCGGAGCAGTTTCTTCTTCTTCCTCCTCGACTAATTTTCCTTCTTCAACAACAATCGATGACTCAACGATTTCGTCTTTTTCCTCTTCTTGCTTTTCTTGGTGCGAAAATTCGGTATGTTCCTCTACGGTTTGTATAGAATCGACCTCTTTGTTATCCTCTACTTTTCGGTAATTCCACTCGTCGTCTGAGCTGTCACTTTCTACTACTTCTTGCGCAGTTTCAATTGTTTCAAGGTCTAAAAGTAGCAATAACATCAGCATCATTAACATTTTCGTCTTAAAATACCAACGTGCACGAGTTGTGGCACAGTTTTGTCTTTTTTTTCTTAATTTTCTATCGCATATATATAGTTTTTATTATTAATGGGAAATGATAATTTATTCAAATTAATGGTGATGCTACTTTTGTTCAAGAAAAAAAATATATTGCCAAGCCTAATGACTGCACGTATATGGACTAAATCGTATCAATTTAAAGAAATTACTTTCGCTATTTTATTTTTTACGATTCGTCTTAAAATAAATAAATTGTGCAATCATCTGAGATGTATTTGGGTAATGTGAATTATCATCCACATAGCAGAATATAGATTAAAATTTTAATGTTTGAAGTATGTTTGTGTCCATTCATGTAGATTTAATTAAACCTACTTAACACTTCACCGAATTCTTATTCCAATGAATATAGTAATAATAATAATAATAACGTGTATATCCATGATGTAAATTAAACAAACAGTAAATGCTCTCTCAGCATTAAGAGTGACAAAAAAAGAAGCAAGTAGAACACAGAAATAGAATCATCGAGAATTATTCTAAATTTAGCACCTTATTTTCCTTTACACAACATCATTTAACTTCTCTTTTTTTATGTATAAAATCTTTATTCGGACTTTTTATTTTCTCTGCATGAATCTTGCATGCGTATATACCCGACTACTCGCTCTACTGTGACTACCAATTTCTCATACAGAAAAAAGAAATGAAATGATGCCTCCTCCTTCGCGAAAGTTAATCAAATTAATTTGCATTTAACATATTTTTTTAGTCTAGTTGCTGTTTATGTATGTTATTATTTCGAAAAGTGTGGGATATTTTGTGCTTCTCTCTATTTTCTTTCCTACACGCAGCACTTCTCTTTTTATAATGCAAATAAGAAATCGAGTTTTAGGATAACTGTGTTAAATATATGTATACAATTCGCTTATGTATATTTCATAATTTCATAACCTTATACCGAAAGAAGAAGAGAAGCCGTTTTTTTTCTTGAATAAATATATTCGATCCTATAATCTGAATAAAATAAACGAATGTCAAACGCTTAAATCTGTTAACAGGCCTGATTATTGATTCACGTTTTATTTTACTACAACTTTTTTTCTTTTCTTTGAGAATTCAGTTTTTTTCTTCCCTTTTTTACGACCGGAATATTTTCGAAGCATTTTTCACAACTAATTTCACCTTTTATTAATTATTCTTTATGATCCACAGATGCAGCACTACACTATGTATTAATTGTATTATGTTTCAAACATGTAAAATAATAAGAACTTAGGAAAATTATTTTTTAATTGTACAAGAACTTAAAAGAAATTTTCATTTAACTACAATTAGAACCTCTCTAATTCGGTATGTTGATTTACAGAGGTTTTGACGAAATCTTTTTGTTTACTTTTTATTTTCGACTTTAATTCACATTATAGCTTACCAATTAATGTGCTTTGCTTAATTAAATTAACTAATTGTCATGTATTGCTCTATTATCCGGAGTTCTTTGATCGAAAAAGTAATTTTTGATGGAATTTTTTTTGAACCGTTTTTTAAATTTTTTTTGACCGTTAATTTTTCGGTTCAATTTGTTCAGATGGATGTTTTTAAAATAGAAATAAATGCATGAAAAAGCTATAAAATGGTTTCCTCCATTCCATCTACATTGATGAAGAGATTCTGACTATTTCATGAGATTCATTGTGCAATAAATTAAGTTTCATATGACAAGTGGAATAGAAGAAAGAAAAAAAGGCATCTCGTATGCTGTTTCTTTTCAATTATTTTCTTCTCCACAATGACTTTTGACATGGAAATTACATTTTCGAGATTGCATTGAGTTCAAAGGAAATAAATTGGAATAAATAAATTATCGATTTAATCAGATCTCAATTGTAATTCTTATTTATTTCCAAGCAGATTAACACATAGAAAGTTTCATTCATGGCATTTATAGAGAAAATGTATTCATGACATCATTTCATTCCGATGCCAATGAGAAATTTATCAGACATTATTTTTAATCCGTAATAATCATATGGTCAGTTGGTCGGCAAAAAAAAACACGTAGAATGTGGCTTGATTCTCACGTGAAACTAACTGAGAGACAAACTGGATTATCAATGTCTATATTTATAGCATTATGTCACATCCAATCAGTTTTGTTTCTGAATGTTGTACACAATCGAAAAAAAAAAATTTATTTCGATGCCTGTAAATTCCTTTTTTAACATGCATATCGTTTGATACTTGATTGCGCTTGAGTACATTTGTTCTCATGTTCTCTTCATTAACGGACCTCAACTGAAATGTAATTAAATTTATTTCTGTCTATATGTCCAATTCAGGAGTTGCTTGTAGCTTGTTTTGATGGAATGTGGATCTTTTCTGCTTAAAGCTTGGTATAGGAATTCAAAGAATGAAAAATGGGCATTAGAATATTCAAATTTCTATGGAATGTCACCGAACATCCTATCATTGCAGATCTAAATCTGTTCAAGTTTCAAAGGCAGAAAGGCGCGACTGTCATGTGCTTTAAAACTCTTATTTCTAATCTAAATTTTCAATCATCTTAATAGGTATACAGCATATATAGCACGTTTTCAACACATTATTATGATCATGTTTTTGTTAAGCTTTAATTTATAACAACTGCCGTGCATCAACAATAAAGAATCATGTATGTAGGTGAAGAATAACAAAATGTAAAGACTAAAATCAATAAATTCTACTCAATTTAGCTGTGGAGCCTCAAAAAAAGATTATTTTACGGCAACAAATCGATTCGTTTAATAGCTTCATGCTGTGGCTATATTTCTCTCATAATTGTACATGAATTGTAAACACAAAAGGGGAAACATGATCTAATAACTTTTTTTATAAATGAAATTTTAAAACCTTGTGAGTGATTTAATTAATTTAATGCAATTCAATTAAATTTCAAAAAAAGACAATCAAATTTCATTAATGTCAAATACTGTCTTGTTTAGATAAAAGTTCTAGATATAGGATGTCTGTCAACTTTCCAAAATACTATGTTATTTCGGTCACCCAGCAAATAAGTAGTCACAAAAAAACTAAAATTGAAGCCGCAGTTTAATCAGAAACTAGTATTTGATAAAAACTATCTTTGAAGATGTCACTTCCAACTGTGATTTGGTGATGCCTACTGAATTTTCCATACATACAAAAAAATATTTAGAAACAGCATTGAGATTAGTTTTGATGTATCCTTAACGTTTAGGGGTTCATGGGGGTCGTTCGGAAATTACGTCACGTTAAAAAACGAATTTTTGGAACTATCACCTCTTTGTCACAAATTTTCTATAGCCGTGTTTAGGCTTATTAATGTCAAAACATTTAATTAACAAATTTTACTAGGCTTAAGGTTTAGTAATGGATAGAGGCTTATATGGGGAAAAGAAGAGGATAAGGGGTCATTCACTTATGACGTCCATCAAAAAATAGGATTATTAGACCCTCTTAACACCCCCCCCCCCTTGTCACAAATTTTAAACTCAAAAAAATTTCTTTAATATAAAGTGTCACAAAATCTGACCCCCCTCCCCTCTAAATCATGGACATCATAAGTGAATGACCCCTAAGAAATTTCTTGTGTTGAGATTGTCACAACCCCCCTCACACCCCTAAGCGTGACGTAATTTTCAAACGACCCCATGCAAGATTTTATGACATCCAGAAGGAACGTCATTTGCGGCTGACCCAAGAAATTAAATTAATAGCTTGTGCCAAATATTATCGAAATGAAAGGAGTGCTTAATTTATAAAATTCAAGATATGAACATAAAAGGTCGTGTGCAGCACCCACAACAGCGATATTTAAATTATATCCAATTTCCTTTTCACTATATAAAAATTATTATGCAATCAATTCAAAATGGATCATTTTACAAGGCGTCAAAAAAAATTAAGAGTATCAATGCTTCCCACAGTTGTCAAAAATTTATATTTCTCTCATTTAATTTATTTAATTGTATATCAATTTTGGACGAGTAAGATATTAAGGCATTAAGGTTCTCTTTCTACCCAAATTTGGTAAAAATAAGAAAAATTCGCTGCTGACATTGTGGCGTCAAAAAATCTGAAACGTTATCGAATTTCTTACTTTCCTGACTACAATTTTTTGCAAACACAAAGTTCCTAATTGGAAAGAGCACAATGACAAATTTCCTGTATGATGTTAAGACATGAAATAAGTCTTTCATATATTTTTAGCCATAATGAAATTGAAATCAAATTAAATTAAGATTCCTATCAGACATTTGTCTCATATTGAACAACTTTGCTTATCGTTAGTCGTATATGCTTGTTCCTTTATCACATCACAAGAGTTTGACATGAAAACACTGTTTCTCTCTTTGTGTTCCTATAAATTGGAGTCTTCCGAGTAATATTGACTTAGTTTTTTGACAAATTTTGTTCAAAGTAAGTGCCTTGAAGTTGTGGAACAGCTTTTTTGTGCCTTAATTATTTTTAAAACTATAGTTTTATGTAATATCATTCATTCTTTGGATTTCCTTTAAGTCATTTGTTGCTTAGCAACGTGATAAAATAAAATTCGAGTAGAAAATTCATCTAGTCCCTCCAATCCTTAATGTTGGACATAATAAGTGAATAGAAGCAGTAAAAATTAACAAAAAAAATATTTGTTCATTGAAATTTTTTAGATCAACTCAGAGATGAAAGCCGTATTGATCATTGCATTGGCACTTGTTGCCGTTGCTTGCGCCTACGATGTAGACGACATTCCAGAATTCATGAGGGAACGTCTCGATAAGTATGTTGAATTACAAGAAACATGGCAACAGAAATGGTTAGTCATGACACAAGAGGAACGCGAGCAATTCGAAAGAGTAATTTATGATCGCCTTTCACACATCCCTGAAAATGTTAAACGTAGAATTCACGAGCGTATTGTTGGCATGGATCCAGAAGATCGTGTTAAGTTACGCGACTATCTTTATCAACGATTCCCAGAACTTAAGGTTCTCGTTGTAGCCACAGAAGATGATGTTGAAGAAATTGATTCAATCATTGAAAATCTCCCACAAGTTCTCCGTGAGAAAATTAGCGACTTTATCGCAATTCGTTTTGCACCAGCTACAGCATACGAGAATGTCGTAAGGCACTTATTTAATTATCACCATGTTGTTAAATTAATTTAAAAAAAATTTGTTAATTTATTTTCAAGGATGACGCAGACTTCATTGACTTCCCTGATATTCCAGAATTAATCGAAATTCCAGCACAAGGAGATGGAACCCCATACAGTGAGGATAATGTCGAAGAAGAAGTTCGTACACAAGTCGATTCATTCTTGCTCAGACGTGAGGACTGGAGACGTCGATGGGAGAATTTACCAGAAGAAAAACGTGAAGCTTTCCAGGAATACATCAACATGAAAATGGAAAAGGTCGAGAAGGTCGAAAAGGAAGAGTAATATCCTCCTGATTTTCCCGAAGTGTGATCAAATGAAGTGAACAATGAAATTGCAGAGCATCGATCAAAAACCCAATAAAATCTCTTCGTGTCTTTTTAACTAATTTTGTAGAATTTGTGACATTTTTATAACTAATAAAATCTAAGAATCTTTTAAGTTGCCTGTTGAAAATGCAAGTATTGCTGTGTTCTTATTAAATGCTAGGGACAGGCCTGAACAAAACTGTGACTAACTTCTGAATCTTATTTAATCAGCTGGCAATTAGATGACTAACATTAGAGGAAAGAGCTTATAAATCTACAATAATAATCAGAATTTCTCATGTCAAATTCAAAAAATTCATCACTATATAGTGAAAAAGCTTCAGAAACAGCATTTTGTTTTCAGATAGTAATTTTTAAAAAATGTTCTAGCCTTTTGTCGGCAAAGTTTTGCCATTTACAGCGTTATCGTCTGGTAATTGGTTTTTTACATCTTAATTTATTTTCTTTGTTATCGACCGACAAGGTTACTGGTCATGACATGTCAATTCTGGTAGAACAGAGTTTGCCAAAAATGCCGAAAAGTAGAATCAAAAAATCAACTTTCCCAATTTAATATTACATTACATCCCATAACAAGAGTGCGGGACTTTTTTGATCATTTATACACCAAATAAAAATGGAATCAAAAATTTAGACTTACCTGTCATTAATGATTGCTCTTGTTGTTGAATTTCCTCGTTTACTTCATTGGCACAAATCGATTCTTCTTGAATGGATGATTCCATCAATTCGTCATGCTCAGCTTCAGCTGACTCGAGATGGACATTTTCATTGATATTTTCAAGTTGTGAATGCATAAACTGTACTTGGATCTGTTCACACTTTTCTTCATGCTGTTCAAACTGTTCATGCTGCTTTTCAAATGGTTCTTGATGCTTTTCAAATGGTTCTTGATGCTGTTCAACCTGTTCTTGATGATGTTCAAACGGTTCTTGGTGCTGTTCACATGGTTCTTGATGCTGTTCAAATGGTTCTTGATGCTGTTCAAACTGTTCTTCACCGATATCATCTTCATTTTGATCGTTGTTTGAAGAAGCTTCGAATGTTGCTTGCATTTTCTTTTCAGCTAATTGCTCACAAGGGAAGTCTTCATCAATTTCAGATTGAGTAAAATCATTTTCGTGTTCACCCTGTATCTGATCGAGTGCTGAAGCACCAACCTTAATAAGATTCTCAAATTGACTATCAAAAGCCGCATCAATAGTATCAGGCTGTTTAGTAGTTTCGTTGCTTTCTCCTGGTTTTTCTCCGTTATCAGTAGGTTCATCTTCAGTTTGATCATCTTCACATGCAGTAAAATCATCATCAAAACCAGAGCAGATATCTGGCACTATTTCATTAAGATCATCAGTTTCCTTAGGTTCTGTCTGAATCTTTTCTTTTTCACCGCCAGCGGCTTCACCTAATTCCTCGTTTTGAGAAAAGTCATCATCAGGATCAACGTTCGTTTCTGGTCCCAAGTCTGAGTTATTAAAATTATTATTACTGTTATTGTTGTCGTCATTCAATGTAAAGGAATTTTCTTCTGGTTGCGGTTGGAAGTTTTGTGTGTTCTCGACTTGCATGAAATTCTCTTCAACATCATGTGTTCCATTATTGATCAAATTATTGTTTATGGTGTTGAGATTATTTGTCAATATATCTCCATATTGATTCGGATGCATAACCATATCAGTAATCTCTGTACTCTTCCCCATAAAATCGCCAAAAGGGTTATTCATAATATCCTATAATCCAAAGAGATAAGAATATGTCTTAATTAATTCATACACATATTAAATTAATTAATAATGTTGTAAATAATAATAATTTGCATTTTAATAACGAGAAGGAAGGAATTTCGCATATAAATCAGCATGCATGATTAGCATATATTATATTTTATAAATTAATTAAAATGTAAAACAAAGAAATAAGTTGCTTCATCACGAAAGAGATTTAAATTATGTTCATATTTCTGTAAAAAAAAGCTTTTAATGACTTTATAGCGTTTTCAATATAACATAAGTGGGTTATGATGGCTTATTAAGGTCAAATTGTCAACAAATAGTCTCGTTAAAATCTCTCAAAAATTTAATTGAAATTGATCTCGCAAAAATGATTGTTTCTGTAAAAGTGCGCTTAAGTAGCATGAAGCAAAAGATGTAGAATGAAGAGATTATGTTAAAAAGTTATGCTGATTATTATAAAATTCGTTCATAAAGAAAATTAATATCAGACGTATCCGACAAGTTGAGGTTTTCCATTTCTTTCTTCTTCATGCTTTTGCAATGAAATCTTTCTTCTTAGCCTGAATAAAAGTGTCGGCATGGCTACTTATGTTTATGACTACCGGATATATCTATGAGTTTTTAACAGTTATTCACTAGTTTTGTCGGTGCTCATTATTAAAAATTCATTTTTATTTCACAGAACAAAAGGAATACAATCAACTTCTTTCATGGATATAGATTTAACGCGAGAAAAGGTCAAATTTGTTACAGTTTTAATCGACATTGAATGCGCGCACGTAGCATTCTTACTCACCGAGCTTGCAAGAGTGTCAACTTTTTGTGGTTGTGATTCTGGATTTAAATATTCCTCCATTATGTCTTTATTCTGTGTTATTTCTGATGGCCAGCTTTGAGTTGCTATAAGTTCGGGTTCTTTCAAGTAGACAACAATAACTGATATATTGTCTCGTGATCCCTCTGATTTGGCAAGTGAACACAATTCCGATGCAATAGTACGGTAATTATCTGTAATTATATAAAGTAATACATAATATTATTATTAATTTCTTCTTCTTCTTTTATGCTTTACATTCGATAGAACGAAAAGAATTGTAATTTTCTATGGATTATAAATTTTTCACTTCTCTCAGCAGCAGCAACGAAAAAAAATTGATTTGATGGTAAAATGCACAAGTAGAATTTTTGTTTCTTACTTTCAACATTCAAAGAAGCATGTAATGTTTAAAAAGGCATGAATGGTCTACATGTAAGAGCATGAAAATATATTTTTTACGTAAAACAGTTATTGAACAATTGAAAAAATATATAAAACGGGTGGAGTTTTAGTAATGTTATAGAGATAAATAGATGGATGGATGGATTTGAAATGAACAGAAACGAGGGATTGACTTTGAACAGCAACACACACAAAAATTCAAGTAAAAACAGTTTGATTTGAATGCTTGGCTAATACTTAATGCTGCCGATGGGAGAACATAACTGTTGGATGCTGGCAATAAAGAAGTTTGTTGATACCTAAATGCTTTCGGATATTCAATCCAAAGGAGTCATTCACTTATGACGTCTATGATTTAGGGGGAGGAGGGTCTGAGATTTTGTGACACTTTATATTAAAGAAATTTTTTTTGAATTTAAAATTTGTGACAAGGGGACCCCATTTTTTGATGGACGTCATAAGTGAATGACCCCAAACACATTGATGAATTCTTTCTTCTTTTCAGCATTCATTTCATGTTTTGACAATGTGCAAAAAAAAGACTTTTCTTCTACTTTTTACACTAAATATTTGCGTCTCTCTTTCTCGCTCTCGACAAGCCAAAGAGAAAAATCTGTTAAAAATTATTATTTTTTGCAAAATTGTACATTTTAAGTTCATTAAACTTTTTCTTTCATTCCATTTTTTTTGCTCACGTAGTAGCAATAATCTCTTCTTACGTCTATGATCCAATTTTTATTTTTTCATTACAATTGTTAGCAATTTCTCTCAATGAATAAATGAAAAATCATGAAAAATAGACTGAAACAATTTTTAAAAATTTAATTGTAAAGCTTTCGAATATTGAGCAACAGTTTTTCTCTTGCTCATATTATTTTATCACGTATAAGCACACAGCAATAATTTTTACGATACACATAACAATGAAGAACATGATGGTTGTTCGAATGTGATAAGAATGGCGAATTGGTACGAAATAACTACAGGCTGTATGACGAGGCATTATTGGGAATCACTTTAAAGAAAATATTTTTGTTATTTTATGTTTAAATTCATACGCACGGCGTGAAGACAATGAGTTCCACTGATTTTGTTGAGTGTCTGCCAAACTCATGGATGGAATAATGTAGCAATTAAGGTGATTCATATTGAAGATAAAATAATCAGTAAACAAATATTGTTTATATGTTTCTAATTAAGATATCGGTTCTGTTTTTAAGGAATAAATTGTTTATGTTTATATTTCGAGAAGATTCCAAGCCCTGTGATCTAATTTTAAGAAAGAAGGCGTCACACGAAGTCTATTCTTATTAATGAATATTCGAAAATTGAATGTTAATGAGCATGCACGCCTCGAAGCCCTTAAGCATGTATATATATTTCATCATTGCTGCTTCCATTCATGAGAAAAAGAAGGAATAATTGTTTAAACAGTAGTCGGATTAATAGCCTGCTATTAAACTAAGATTAACGGGTGTACATATTTAATCAAGGAATTTTTTTTTAGTGTCATCAATCACCTCTGAGATTTTATAGAAAGTTATACATTTTTCCTCCCCAGACTATTTTATCCGAGTAAGAGATCTGGAATTAATAAGCATAATTAACAGCAAATGACGAGAAGAAGTCTAGATTTTGCCAACTAGTTAATTCAATGCCCCAAAAATAAAGAGTTGCGCAACGTTAATAAATTCTCTTAATCATGCCTCGTAGGATGTCATGGCTGGTTTTTATTATTCTCTCTCCGGACCGACTTCATTAGTACAATATTGAAAGCGAAAATATGCATTAATAAAAGAATTAATGCGTGGGATTCAACTTCAATCGATTCTCGTTATGTTGATTTAATAAAAATGATCATGAGACATTCGTTATGAAGAAGTAATAAACATATACTTGAACGCCCAACAAACATGATACACATTTCTTGAGAATTACAAGAACCGGCGTTTTAAGTGCGTACTAATTCTGCTTAAAATATATTTTTTCTTACCGAAACCTGAGAGTTTAAATGGAAAACAATAAACAACCTTCGCGATATTTTCTTCATGAATGTTCTCTTATTATTATTTGGGCTTCATTTTTATCTCTTCAATGCTCATAATGTCCAATGTTATCAGTTTGCGACAATTCATTACAGCAGTTGTCATATTATTTATTTTTGACTCATTTCTTATTGTGTTTATTGTCACAAACTTAAATTGAGTATAAAATAAGACAGCTACCATACAGAAATCATTAGTAATCAAGAACAATTGAAAAGAGAACAGACAAGAAGTACAGAAATAATAACTTTGAAAAAAAAACAATAAGAAGTGAACAAAAAGTGAATTATGAAACCGTTGATATTATTTTTTATGGCTTTTGCAGCCACAAATGCATTTTTCTTAAGTGATCAAGCCAGAAAGGATTTTTATCAGGAGATGGAGAGAATATTTTCTATTCCACATAAGTACATAAGGCATGGAGATGTGAGAATTCCACTTGAACCGTTAAAAATGTCCGAATTGATGAGAGCTGTTGAGAAATTTCAAGCACTTTCGGAAGTAGAAAGAGGTGCAATAATAAATCATCTATTTGGAGAAAAATTCCCAAGGCCAGTTCCAGCAAGTCATATGTCAAACACTCACACATATGATGAAGAAAAGCTGAAGGAAATTCACGAAAAATGGGAAGCTATGACACCAGAAGAACGTGAAGAAGTTCGTAATAATAAACGCAAGGATTCTGAATTCTTAAAACCAGATTTCATTCAAAGATATCCAAGAGATATGCCTGAACATCATAATTTTAAAGATTTAGATGAACAAAAATTGAAGGAAATTCATGACAAATGGGAAGCAATGACACCAGAAGAACGTAAAGAAATTTTTAGAAAAGGTCATGGAGAAATAAGAAGCCGTTCCAAACGCTCACTTCAAGGAATAAGACCCCTTCCAGAATTTATTAATGATCGTTATTATCCTGGTGATGTTCCAAATGCTCGTCCCATACCTGAAAGACCGATTGCACGTCCAGAAGATGATATTGGAAGACCCACTCACTGGAATTCACGTCCAATGACAAGACCTGTTGATTGGCATACAGTTTCGTTACCAGATGTTGATCGAGTTCTTTACCCTATGGACGGAAACTTTCAGCCAATCAAGCCATTAGACGAAATGAAAAATCCAATCTTTCATTCAGTTGAGTGGATTGCTCGTCCTTTCCCACAACCTATTGTCCAGCCTGGGGAAAAGGAAAATCCTATTGTATGGTTTGCTCGTCCTGCTCCCTTACCAGAAGTTGATAGAGTACTTTTTCCTATCGATGGAAATTTTCAACCAATTAAGCCTTTACAAGAGTTAATGATCCAACAAGCAAGTGATAATGGAAGAACAAGACCAGTTGACCCAGTTGCTCGTGACCGCATGCCTCAACCAATAAAACCAATTCCAATTCGTAAATCATCAACTACATTGTTCGATGACATGACTGATGAAGAAAGACTTCAAGTTATTCGTGAATTATTCCCAGAAGGACTTCCAATCAGACCAATTGGACCGATACCTATTACTCCAGCAGAAAAGGATAGCTCATTGGTTTTTAAGCATGAATATAATGAAAACGACGATACTGAAGCAGGAGAAGTAGAAGATTATTCACATAATGCTCGAAGACCAATCCCTATTATTCCAGCAGAAAAAGATAGCTTATTGGTTGCTGAACATGATGATACCGAGACAAGAAATATTGAGGATTATCCACATCGTAATCGCAGACCAAGAAATTTCCAACCAATCCTTCCATTAAAGAGACAACCCATCTTGCCAAATCAATTCCAGCCAATAATGCCATTAAAATCCCAACCAATTTTACCACTTCAATTCCAACCAATAATGCCACTTCAGAGACAACCAATTTTACCCATCAAGTCTCAACCTATTTTACCAAATCAGTTCCAACCAATAATGCCATTTTAATCAATAATTAATCTATCTTATAAAATATTTAGTGGCATGTAGATGCTGTAGAATAGAATGAAACTTAAAGTGTATCAAAATCCAAATTTATTCTCGAATATTATATTAGAATAGTAAAATATATTTATGCAAACTGAAAACAATCCACGACATGTTGACTGTAGGTTTAATAAAAAGCTTGAATTAATTTAAATTTTCTTAAGAGCATATGTTTAATTTAAACACTTCTAAATACGTACATGACAACAATTAAGATTTACGAGTTTTTAACAGAGTTTAAAGGGAAATGTAGAAAAACGTATTCTTTTTTCAGTCATTCATATCATTATATTTAATCTAGAGAGTATACGTACATTTCAAAACGAGAAATGAGGAGACGAAAAAAAAATTATTATTATAACAATTATGCATGTAAAGTGCTTTAAATAATTCACATGAAATTTTCATTTCATTGTGCTACATGAAATGGGTTGGTGCATCACTTTATCTACTACTTCTCCTCTTTCGAAGAAAGAGAGCAACTGACGTAATGATTTATTGGGTTCGGCTGTTCATGAAAATAAGTATAAGAATGTATGAATAGATGGATTTAAATTGAATTTCGTGCTGTGAAAAAATGGCATCAGAATAAGAGAAAAAATTTCTTAATAAATCCTTCTTGAATCATCAATATTCTGCATATATGAAAGGAATTAATAATTTTTTATATTTTTATACATGCAGCAGGGGCGTAACCAGATATTTTTTCCAGGGGTATACCCTAGGGTATATGGGATATATAAGATGTTGTATCATATTTAGAATTCAAAGACTTAAGCAAAAATATTTTTTTATGTAGGGTATACCCTAGCATATACCCAAGGGTATAGGGTATACCCCTAGGGTACAGGGTTACCCGAGTAACCAGGCCTTGGCTACGCGCCTGGCATGCAGTAATCATTTCATTTAATCAGCAATTGAAGAAAATCCTATTAAGAGAAATTTGTTTCGCTCATGTAAGTCATCATGAGCAATTAACTGTGAGATAGACAGAGGAGTTAAAAAAAAGTAGAAATTTGGAGCATGAGCTGATGGATTGAATTAAAAATCTTAATTAATCGTTTTGGATTTTCGATGCACAGACAGATAAACCAAAAATCTTCTTTTTATAGCCGACAAAAAAAAATCATTTTTTGCACGTCTCATCATCATCGCACGTGTCAATTTTGCATTTTGTCGATGTTGATCCATGGATTTTATTTCCATTTTTTCTTTCATTTAGTTTGGATTAAGCAAATAAATAGAGAGAACTTTTTGTTTGTTTGGTGATAAAATATTAATAAAACAAACGCTTCGGATATGAGTTGTGTATTCACTGGCTTATATTAGCAGAAACTCAATCCACAACAGATAAAATAGCTTGTGAACAAATTTTAACACTAATAATTTTTGCGAACGAATCTGAATGGCATAAAAAATTTAATCACTTATAATTAACACTCAGATGTCATTTGATAGTTAGGTATAAACAAATTCAAGCAGTTTAAATAAATATTATGATTTTTATCATATTTCATGATTTAAAGTGTTGATGATTAAAATCTTGTTGATAGAGAACATAAGTTCTAGTCATAATAATTAAAATTTTCACGTGACACCACACGCCTAAGTGCTGATGACGTTCGAATAGACATTATTCTTTTGTGGGGAAAATCTCTGTATTGTCATTAACCTCTGAGATATTTTTTTTTTTGTGTATATCCAATCTATTGCCAAATGTCCATCACGGTCTGTTTGTTCTCTTCATTATCTTAACAAGCATGAGTTTTTAGCCACAATGTCGCCAATGGCTACCATGCAAGTCTCTTGGCTGTAATTATTGTTAAAATTTGAAATATCAGGTTGATGATTAAGTAGTTCAGTATTAATATGATTTGTATTTACGAATCTGGGACAGCCTGAAGCCCTCGAGTTTGATATATCTGAGAGACCTTTACTATCATTTAAATGGATAACGTCCATTAATCTTCTGACGCATGAAAAAGCAATTTGTTTATATCATCACTAACTAACGTCATAGATATATACAAAATGGCCATTAACTCATCGTTCTAAAATTTCTAATTTTAAAAGGCAAAATGCAATTTTTCACAGCCACTCATTCAGCCATCGAAGAAAACAATATTTCATCACAAGTGTATGTATATACAACTCATCATCATCTGATACATATTATTTTCGAGAGAAATGCGAGAAGAAGAACTCGTCTTTGGCATTGATTCAAATGAAAGCTGAGGAAATGGAAAATGTCGTGGTTTCAATTTTCTTTTTAAAAAAAGAATGAAAAATATTTTATGAGTAAGACAAGTGAAATGCTTCACATCTGAATTATATACGGAGTAATTCTCAATTTGTTTCTGTTAATCATCTCATCATTTTTGTTCTGACCCTGACCATAGCTCATAACTTGTATGTACGATCGTATATTATAGAGTGGATTTATATAGTAAGTGCTTTCATATTTCATGCTGTAATTAACAGTGAAAATAATTCACGTGAGGTATTCTAAGGTGTGTAATATCATTTCAAATAGACATTAAGTGTATCACGACGGGAAAGACGATACACAACAAACTAAAAACAATTAATTGCTTATGACAGACTTGTGTGTGGGATTTTTAAATTTTTCTCTAAGAATGGCAAGTATGTATCTCTCATTAGTATCTTTTAATTTAATTATATATCGATCGTGTATGTCATATTATCCATTTTGCCTCTTTCTCCTTCCCGTTTCTCATTTTCTTCTTTTTAATTAGAGCGCAACTACACCGGAAACTCAAACTTAGCACTGTCTTTCTCTCATTTCATTCAAGAGCTTGCATTGTAAATAAATAAGCCATTCATTCTTAAGTGTTTGGCCTTTTGTTTGTGGTTAATTTAGTCTTAAACGTTTTCCTTTCTTATTTCAAATTCGTTCAATTAGACGTACTGAAATGTTATGAAACGAAAGGCGTTAGATTAAATGATTTATTCTTCCATTGTAGAAGTTGAAACTAGATGAATGGGGAAAAGATTGTGCTCATGAATTTCATATTGTTTATGACTAACATCATACTCGCTTAAATCATGTAATATCGCTGACTGCTTTAATTAAGAAGAAATTTGCGGTTTTTGTATTATTTTTTTGAGGAAGCGAAGATCTTGATTGTTAGAATTAGAGGATTGTATTACAATACCTACAAATATGAATCAGAATTTTGGAGTATCACATAAATGTTTACAAAAAGCTATTATTTGTATGTGTTTCGATCATTAATTAAGTATCTTAAAAAACAATAGTAGTAATAGAAATAGAGGAATCAGTTAGACGGCAAAACAAATGAGCAAATAACTGTTGAAAAGCCGAAACAAGAATTTCGCAGTACTAATAACATGGGCGTTCACAGACCGTGGTTTTTTATTAAATTAGTAACGACCATACATCATGTAATCATCAAATCCTTCTTCATACTCCTCTAATACATTTATTTTGTGTTTTCACAAATATCACAACGCCCATGTCTCGTGTGTTATATTTCGTTTTGCTGTATAACGTAATATGCTTTATGCAAATAGTTTTTTTTTTGGGTAATAAGAAGGAGAAGCACAAGAAGGTAACAAGTAATTTTATCAGCACGTGCCCCTAAATTTGTATTTTCAAAGAAATGATAATTTTGATGTAGGTTAAAAAACTTGGTACATATGAAGTAGAAAAATTATAATAATGTGTTATTTTATCTTGTTTCGTGCCTTGAAAGTATACATTTGGACATTTCGAGGGTAAGGATATTAACACACGATTCATTTCTTTTTTATGAATATTTCAATTATACTAAAGAATTATGATGGCTGTAATATTATTAGAAGCACAACAATCGTGTAGCTTTTTTTTCCAAAAACTTTATCTTTCTATGATAAAATATGCAGCATATGTCGGAGCCAAGCTGTGTATATACAGGGAATATTAAACATGCATGAAACAAAAGTTTTACTTCCAACTTTCGAGTGACTAACAGTCAGTGAATGCAATGAGACATTCTCGGAGATGAGATAAAAAAAAATATTTATAAATGTTGAGAATTGTTGGCAAAATGCATGAGTAAAGTGTATTGTTTGCAGATACATTAACAGCTGCACATCAAATAAACACTCTTACAAGGTGAATTTACTTTAATTTTTCATTATTTCATCCTCTTTCCTCGCATTTTGCCTCTCAGACATATAAAAATTTCAAATATGTACGAAAATAAACGACTCCATAAAGTAATGAAATTCATTTATTTTGTGTGTGAAAAAAGTGGAATAATCTAAAAATAGAAGCAAACTTTTTAATGTATGTAGCTTGTTTTAAAGAGTTGGAGGAACAGTCTTAACCATTTGCCGAAAAAGAGACTAACACATATGCATATTAGAATTTTAAATATTTATTTCTCGCTCGTGTCATTAAATGACTCAGAAGAGAGAAAAAATAAACAAAATAAAAACTATCGAAAATGTGTTTCTTGTTTTGCTTATGTGAGATGGATTTAGGCAGATTTAGGGTAGATATAGTCAGTCATTCATATCAGCATATTGACCCCTTTGAATTTCCACTCTGTGAACACTCGTGATTTGTCAAGTCTCGCGTACGATAGAAGAAAAAAATATTCATTCATTTCACATTTTATTTTCGCATAATTATGAGAGGAAATATTAAAATTTTACTTATTTTTTCCATATTTTACTATGTTTTTTTTTCAAAATTCTGCTTTGGTGTTATTATACACAATAAATAATTTTTCAAGTCACCAACCGAGGGTAATAGCTTGCAACCAGCATGTATGATGATGTCATCTGTCGTAAAAATTTATGTCTCTTGTAGCAAAAAATTTATTGAGGCAAGTGTGCATGTTTCATTGGTTTTGTCTTTACGATTGAGTCACTCATTGAATGTAATCCAAAAAATTGTGAATCATAAGTGAATATGAAGCTTCTACGTGATGATCATATTCTTAATTGACTGGGATTTTTGAGGATGAATATTAAATTCAAAAAATATTAAATCATCCCTTCTGAAAATTTCTAGAAATTTGAACGAATTTTCCAAAAGTCGCTATTTCTAAAGCCATCCTCGTCAGCTTCTCAACTTGTCATCTTTTTGCTCTCAAAGAGTTTCTTATAAGCGAAAATAATTAATGACTCTCCTCACTACACTTCAATAACTTTTCCCTGTTGCTTTATGCTCTTTTCGCATCTTTCTTCGTGGAGAGTAATTCACAACGTCATTTTAGAAGTTGTTATAGTGTCACATATGTATGAAAAAAATATGAGACATTTTAGCACTTTAAAATTGTTACTTTTTGCAGCACTCTTTCATATATTTTTTATTTTACAAACAGAAGAAATAAAATAATTCAAAGGAAATTGAAAGATTTCTTCTTATTTCGCTTATTTCTGTATTAAGTGACTTCTTTTTGCTTTTTAAAGTTGCAGTTAAAAACGAAAAAGAACCAAGAAAGAAACAAAAGAAACTCATAATCCATCAAGAGGTGAATGATCTCGAAAGCAAAATTTATTACTGGGTTCTACTGAATATTATGAATTCGTCGAAGTAGTTCCCTTATTTTTATTAAGAAGCATTGTTCAATATTTCATTTAATTGTTTTTTTTGCCTCATTTCTATGTGTTTAATGTTAAACACATGATCATCACCATGTTATGGTTAGAGCCACTTATAACTGTAAAATTCGAGGATTTCCATTTGTTTATTTAACAGTATTTGGGACATTACAAATTGCAAGTAATTCAATTGAATTGTTGTAGTCGTACAATGATTAATTTTTATGGCTTAACATGGAAAAATATATCAATTAACATAAAAATAAATCGCTTTGAAATATGAATAAAAAATTATTATGGCTCTGATGGTGAATTATATTTGTTCAGCAATAAGTTTTATGGATCATACAATAAATTTTAAACAGGGATGGGTTTTGTGGTGTTAATGGGGTCGAGAATAGTATCTATCCTCCTGTCCTACGATGGTTTCTAGGCCTAGATGGGGTACCCTACCCTATACTGGGTAGGTAGGGTATACTCTATGGTACCCTTCCCTCCGATAAGGCCATAACTACTAAAACACCCCCAAATATACCAAAAACACAGAATAGAATATTCATACCATAAAAAAACTCCTTTTAACAAGAAGAATTGCATAGAGCAAGATCGTATTCTAATGTTAACCTCTAAGTAACCTTAAATATCCACCTCTGACTTTTAACAACCATAAAATATTTGATGTGAAAAAATCCATAAGCAGATTTCATCACGGATCAGTCAGAATGAACATGGCAACTATTAAAAATTAGTTTTGCACAATCAGACATAAGAATGCTCATTGCATGTGACTCGAATCGCTTCAATGATTTTTTTTTTCTTTCAACATTTTACCTACATTTTGTCACATAAAAAACAGTAGCAAAAAAAATTAGTGTAAAAGAAAATAAGGCAAGAAGCATGTTCAGTTAAACTTCCTCAACCAGAACATATTATTTTTCTTATTTGCTTTTCAAGCTCTAAATTTTCTCATTGCCACTTGCAATTTTGTTGTGTTATATTACAGTACAAAGTACAAACTGCTGCACGGCAACAGTTTTTTTGTTAGATATATTTTTTGCAATTAGATCCACAGAAAAAATATGAACAATCAAATGAATAGCGAGAAAAAAAAACTCTCAAAAAATTTAAATTTTATACGATTTTCTATGGTTATAATTAAAGTTGATCGTAAATTTTATTTCCTTAAATTACAACTGGATACGATTTTTTTTGATGGGATTTTTGCTTAATGAATGTATGGTAGCGGCGGTTTTCTTTTACATCCAATGATTATTCTTTTGGTTTTCTTCCCTCAAATTGCTTCATCTCTCTTAAATTCCCAGCGGAACAATTGCAGCCGAGATGGAGATAAAAATTGAGATGTACGTACATATTTATGGCGTCATCATGTGCAATTTTGTTACATCGATGTTTGTTTTTCTTCAGACTTCAATGTGCGTGCTGTGTATTTGCTTTCAACTCACGTGGTTTCTATTTAACAACTTTTTCCATTTTCTCAACGCATAAAAATTTCTGCAGTATAGAATTTCCGTTCTATGAAACCCCAAAAAATATTTTACAAATTTGGGTTTTTTTCTAGACCGAAGAGGGAAACAACAACTTGTTCATCACCCTCATGGCAACATTAACTTATTCTTACTGTTTCGACCCTTCTTATTATTTTCTGACATGGTGACTAACAAAATTTCTATTCATTTACAGTCAAAAACCCATATTTCCTTATTAAAAGCCAATATGAAACTAAGGAAAATATATTGCAAAAATACACAGGTTGATAGATAAAACATTGAAGCTATTAAATGACTCATTGTGTCGCCTCAATTTATTTAAGCATTTTTTACAGTGCCTTTACATTATTATTATTAAGCAGACGGTATTTTAAGTTCATTGATTTTTTACATCCAACAATTTTTCTGCTTCTATTGTTTCACTCGTATCTGCATGATACCGTTTTATGTAGAACACATATTATAGAGCTTCTTCTTTAACAAATTCAGCTATTTTTTTTACGAACGAGTGGAATTTTAATTAACATTGAGTGTCTGGAGCCATTTCATTTGATAAATGCTTAAATTAAAGCAAGAGAGCATTAAATAATTTGAATGATCCGCGCCTTACTTCATATCTCGACTGGTGCTTTTTTTTGTGAAAGTTTGCTTGTTGCTATCAAAATAAAATAATAACAAATGAACGAGAAATATGAGTTCAAAGCATCATCAAAAGTGAATTCATCAGTTTTTTGAGAAAATTACTTAATTGGTTGAAAATCATAAGAAAGTAGTTTATGGCTTGTGATTCACAATACAAGTCTGAACATTTTGCTGTCATTTCTTATTAAGAAGGCATTTGATTCTGTTTTTAACAATACACGAATGCATCATTTTAAATACGCAATCAAAAAGTTAATACAGGAAACTGAATTACCGTGAGATATTTCATGGATAATTTATACTCAGCAATTTTATAGTCAGACAAAATATGAACAATAACTTTCCCTTTTAGGAGTAAAACGAAACAAACAGAAAATCAGCTTGTGACCTTCTGGGACATTAGTAATTCACATCCATTCAAACATGAAGTAAACACAGAACGCGATTTCTGTATAAGCTAATTAAAAAATTCGGTTAATGTATGCTTTTCGTGATAAAGCGGTCACCTTGTCGAAAGACACTTAAAATGCATCAAAATTTATTACTTTTTTTAACGTCATACGACGTCGTCATTAGCAATTAATTTAATTAAACAAAAAAAGTTTAAAAAGTACTAACTCACTGGAAATATTTTTTTGTACTCTTTTCTTTGAATTCTCGTCTAAATTAAATTTTGCTTCGTTTTATTACTTTGTTGTTAATATAGCAGCTCGTAAAGAAATCAGACAAACTACACGCCCATATTTTCATTAAATCAACAATGAGAGTGGAATTGTAAGAAATTCACCGGCAATGTCGACAATTTTTTACATTGACATTTTAGAAGTTTAGATATTTGCAGGAAATGGCAGTGATGATCATGATGAAAGAAAGCCGTATCACGAATAATTGTTTATTATTTTATATGCATCGATGAATAAATCTTTCAATTGTTATTGTTATTATTATTATTCAATTTCTTATAATGAAATTGTTTAACATTTCACTTTAATAATAGAGAATATAGAAAACATATTAAGAGAAAAGTGGTGCAGACCTTCAATAAACATTAGCATTTCAATATTATTCTTTTCTCCTTTGTTGTTCGCTTTTGGATTGAAAGATTTGAATCACGCAAGTCTTTTCTCTCCTAGTCCGCTCTTAGTAAAATTAAAACATGATGGAAAATACAAAGAAAACGTAACAACAGAAAGAAGAAAAAGCCCACATGCATGTGATGCATGTTTGAATAACAATTTTTTTCCAACTAGTTAACAAGATCCACGAAAGTAGCTTTATTTGGAAATTAAAAAAAAGGAGAAAGAAGAGCGGTGAAAAAAGAAAAATTGCCACGAAACATTCAAAACATCTTATATGTAGATTAAAGCAGAATTTATTAATTTACTTCTTCATCTTCTTCTCATTACTATTTGCTATTATGTTGCCTTGAAGCAAGAATTCCACCTTTTAGTTACTTAAAAAATGGATACATGACACGAATCATAATCAAATTAAACATGTTAATCTCATAGCACGTTAGAATAAGATGAAGTAACGCTGGTTTGTAGAGGATTAAATACTCAAATTTTCATGAAAAGATTATGAAGCCAACCTTTCTTTAATGCGTGGTTGGGAATGATTTATTTTGATTACGAGGACGAAGAAGATTTAATTTCAAACCTTGAATAATCGTACTTTTTATGACTCAGTCTTTTCTTACTACTTAAGATGAAATCTCAAGGATAGCTTCTTAAAAAGTTTCACTGTGCTTCGAGAACCCCTAACATGTAAGCAGGAACAAAGCAGTCTAAGTATAATTCTATTTATGTAATCCCGAAATGAAAATTTCAATTATCATATATAGTTGTCATGAATGTTAAGCATGCAATTTTTGTTATCTCCCCTTTTCATCCTACAACTTATCCTTGAACTGACTGAATTTAAACAACCAACAATGTAGCTCCTTGAATAGAAAATTTGTCTTCATGCATGTCTGATTGAATTGTTTAAAGCAAAATTTTAATCCCCACAATTATATTGTGACATCAGCACATACGGCTAAAATATAATACCTTACAGAGCTTGAATGGGAGTTGAAGATAAAAATATAGAAATAAAAACGCATCATTAATTCCACTCATTACCCTATTCAAAGTGAACATATAACGCGCGAAAATACAAAAGGTATCTGTGTGTGATTATGGCACCACTTATTCTCTATTTTGATGCACCAAACCATGCAATGATTCATTTTATTTACGAAAAAAAATGTATCATAATAACACATGATGACAGAACAATGGCTGGTGCTTTATGCAAATAATGTGTATAATCACAAAATCTGAAGTCTGTATTTCCTTCCTTTCATTCTATTATTTAGAGTTTTTGAGCAAACAAACACAAAAACATCAAAAATCTTTGATGACTTAACACCAGAATGAATAAGATGAAGTACTTAGCAATGTTGGAGGTAGGTAGACAATTGCTTATCTTTATTATATGTACTTTTGAATGATTTTCATCGACTCAGGGAAGTAGAAAATTTTTATCGCTCTATTTTTTACTTCTCATGCATATTCAATAATTTTCATGGACATTGAGTTCGACGAGTGTTTAGATCTAACGAATAAAAAGTCTAGTAACGGTTCTAACACTTATTTTAAGCGAAGAGTCAAACAAGGTTTTCAGTTGTCTAATTAGTATTTGTCTATAAAAAAGATTCTCCCATGAAACAGAAGAATTTTCATAATAATTGCTCTAGTCATAAGTTTTACTTATACAGTGCTTTTTGCTTTGTGGTATTTTTTAATAAGTATGAAGATAAATTATAAAATATTAAGAATTTATAATAAAATTATTTAAACGTTTAGTGAAATATTATCTGTAGCTTATTGCAAATAGGTTGCATACGAAGCATGTTGAGAATGAGCAATGAAATGCTGAAGGAAATAACCACAAGATGCCGAATGTTATTCACCACATCCAGCTAATATGATAGTGCTCAATTTTCCAGGCAATTATACTCATTACAATTTTCGTTCGAATTATTACTGAGGCATCACTTTATGCTGGAAAATTGAAGAAATGTTTGAAGTTTGACGGTGTGTCCATAACAAAATGCTGTATGGGACCATCTGCTTGGTTTTTCAGAGGACTGTCCTCTATTTTTTTAAAACTAGTCAACTAGTCAACACGGGGGATGTCCTCTATTTTTCTTGAAAATGTCTGGAAACCCTATCTATGGGCTTTCATCCAGAGATAGAATCAAAAAGGGGAAAATATTTAAGGCTGCCCAAAGCATCGACTTTCCGGCTATTTTATTCAAAAATATTTATTTTGACAAAGTGTTACTTGTTAAAGTCCATTATTTTGTGTGACTTTGTGTTAGCACGAAATTGAAGTTGAAGCAAGAGAGAAATATTAAAATGAATTTTTTTTGTCATGATGTACCGTAATTGTTAGTCACTAGCTTGCTATCTTATTGTATATAAAATAAGCTCACATTTATACAATAATTTTTTTGTGTTAATGTACCGGTCAATGTACGTGATTTTTTTTTTGAAACTTTTTTGTATGCTTCACAAAACAATACCTCACTCATTTGTAGTGTGAAATAAATTTTGCAATGGAAAAGAATTGAAGAAAAAGATTTTTTTTTGCAATTACAAATTTCATTGGGAAAGAGGCTAGAAATTCACGCTTTGCATAGGATGGATTTACATGAATCATTTTTCCTGTATATTCGTGAAACTAAGAAGATGAGAACTTTCTCTCCAATTTGTATTTTTTTCCCTCTTTTACTTCTATTTTATATCGTTCGTGCAAATCGAATTCGGATTGAATGGAATGTTGGGAGATTTTTTTTTTGTGTGCAGTTATTTTCGTACGATGATCTCCTCATGCCAGCCGACTAGATACATTCGTAAAAATGGAAAATTGCATTTTGAATCATTAAGCACCAATTTAAATGTGAGCAGAAAATTTTTGCTTGTACATGGAAATGAAGTAATTTACAATGCTGTTTTCGTCACAGAATAGGCATGATGATGATGATGATGATGATTGTCTACTTCCATATTTGTATGAAATTGACTTGATATAAAAAATAAAGGCGAATGAATAATTTAAAAAAGACTTTACGTTTATCTATGAATAGTGCGATAATTAAACTATACGCATATTAATTTTCAAAATTTTAATGATCAATTGTTTAAATTAAATTGTTCCTTCCTTCTCGTTCGCAATATTTAATTTTCTGTCATACTATTGTTTTTTAAATTACTTACATAGAGAGCTTACTTGAGTCGTCAATTATTACGTTTATAGTGCGCGATTATTGGAACAGAATTTTTCCAAGCCTTTTAAAATCATTAGATTGATTTATCTAAGCAGGAAGAAGGCAAGCAATTAACCATTAATTTAAAATCGTTATGTATGTAATTCTATTACTCAATTAACCGCAACAATCGACGAAAAACCAATAAAATTCTAAATTGTCGTCTAGGTATAATAAATCACGATGTGATTACTCATGTTTTTAATTTCTTATGTGCTTCACAAAGAGATGCCTTATCAATCAGCAATTATAGTCAGAATTCAAAATTAATAGACAGATATGTTTACTTACCAAAGAGGTATTGATTGAACAATGAAAAAATAAATGTGTCAATATAAAAATGTACTATGTAAACATTTGATATAATGTATGAAATTATAATATTAGAACGTCCATCATCAAGAAATAATGAGTCAACTGCGTCATCTCTACGCTCTATCCACAGTCCAGCATCAAGATGGAGCATTCCAAGATAGAGCCAAAAACGTTCAATGATTACAGGCATAGTGTTTTCACACCTAAACTCGAATATGTGAAATAGAACCGCAGTTGAGGGTTGGACGCTAAGTTACGCTTCCGCACAAAGTGCACCAAATCACATGAGCTTATATGGCCCGTCAAATTATTAAGAACAGGTACTGCTACAGAAAATCGCATGCATCGTTCTCACAACCAAGCGATTAATGTGAGAAATACCACTCTAAATCGAATCATGAATATAGCCAAACTATGAATCTCGCAAGGAAAACTAGACAGCATGAAGCAATTAAATTCTTGATTTGAACGGAGAGCAGTTTAAAAATATCTATGGATTATTAATTTAATGGATTTATTTTCCAAATGCAGTCCAAATTTGTCTCTGACACAATAAAACTGTCCACAATCTGAATTTGTCATCAATATTAAATGCCTGATTGTTAAGTCAACTCACATAAGCGAACACATAAATATACCACAAAAATTTGAATTTTAAATTAAAAGAACTCGAAAGAAAATATTCTTCTCTCGTCTAAAAATACAACTTCGTGTATTGAGTCATCGATAAGTGATTATCAAGTTAATATTTCATGATACTTTAACTTCTTGTTTCGTGATCACGCGCTTTGCGAGAGAAAAGTTCATAAAGCAACTGCCGACTCAAATATAGCACCTCATGCAAAAATCAATAGCGAAAAATGACTTAATAGAGGAATTTCTTGAATATTCTCAAATGTCTCGAAATGGAAGATTGACTGTAAATCAATCACTTTGTAGAATTAAGATTAAGTAATCAATTTGATAGTTTGTCTGTTTCCCAAGTGATCAATTTATGTTATGTTTCTTCTTCTGATTTAATTCATTTTTCCATCGATGACAATTTGATATTTGATTTATGTCTATTGTGTGGTAAAAGCCTTCGAAATAATATTTATATTTCACTTATTTTATTTACAATCAATTAAGAAAGATGAATCATTGGATATATGCAGTGGGGGAGATAGCTGTTAAATCCATTAAGCAATACTTCTATTTCTGAGATATGATTGCTTTAATTCCTTTTTTTTCTCCAGCTCAGACAATTTTTTTTTTATGATTAAAAATGGAAAATGAGATCAATTAACAGCCAACTTTTATGGGTTTTAACATAAAAGCTTGTGTGTGCTATTTCGGATTCAATTAAACAATCGCAGTAGTCGAATAAAAGATATTTTGAGAAGAAAAATTGTATAGATTGCAATCAAGTGATTAATAGTCACTCTGCAATAAAAGTATCTGCATTGAGTTGAATTAAGTGAGAGAGGGGCAATCTTTTCGAGTAGACGAGGCTAAAAAAAATCTCTTATGCTGCTAAAAATAGTCAATTCTCTTTGCACGAGTGCAATTAATCAAAAGAAATCGTCTGGAAAATAGATAATATGAATGTATGAATACGTGCTTTATATATCACCATAACACATTACTCATTCATTTTCATCACAATCTCTTTTGTCATCAGTAAAGCACATAGCACATCATTCTTTATTTTAAAAATGAAAGAACTTCTTACTTTTCATTTTTTTTATATTTTTCTTCTATAAAATATGGCAAGCATAGTTCATTTTCAATTTAAATTCAAATTATCTTTTTATCATCGTCTTTTTTTTACCGGCCGGTCGACAAAAACACAGCAGTATGCGTTTAAATAATATTCTATATATGGCGAAATACCGATATTAAAAAAACTACACATGAAGCAATAAGAAATAAAAGTTTTAAATATGGCAAGTCTATATCGACATTCATTCAATAAACCTTCTTCGTTTGTCTCATCGTTATTCAACTCCAGTATTCTTCAATATATAGTCAGAAGAAGAAAAATAAAACACAAAATAAATAAACTGTACAAGAAGGTTTTAAAGTTGAAAAATGATAATTGAGTTGAGACGAAGACTCATGCACATACATTGTCATTCCATCGATCGATCACATAGAGACAGTGGAAGTGAAGTAGAAGAAATTACTGTGAATGAGGGGATTCTTGCTACTGAAAATGCAAAGAAGAGAATAAGTTAAGAAGTTGGTGTAGGTGGCTGGGTGAGTAGAGCGTTGATCGGATTCTGTTGGAATCAACTTTGTGTTATGTAAATTATTTTAAGAAGCTTTCAGGCGTCAGTTTCTAGAATGTTTGAAGGATTTAATTTGAGAGTCAGTGACTTTTAGTCATCTATGATTCAATTTTGAAGGTTTTTACAATTACTCCTCAAATACTACAAAAATAAGTAGTGAATTACATCAGCATGCAAAATTTCTAGAAGTTGTGTTTAGTGCACTTGAAATGGCCATTTGCATAGTAATATCCAATGTACAAAGTGAATAAGTAAACACACACACACAAAGGCGACAAAAAAGAAATCCAGAAGGGAAGACGAAGAGGTATTGAGGAAGGAAAAAGATAAGAAGAGTTATATAATAAAAATGCAAGTGTTCAGGGTTAGACGAATTTTGTATTAAAGCGAAAGCAGGAAGGCAAAATGACGCATACGTGAAGCCATAAAAGAAGGTTAAAAACATCCTGATGACACAAAATTTTATATTCATGTGCTACAACAACAGCAACCCTACATTTACTTCATTTCCATGCAATTTTATTTTCTTTTATCAAACACATTGATTGAGAATGTGAGATAAAATTCTCATGTGTAAATAACGAATGCGCCCAAATATAATAAATAAAGCGATTTACATACATAAAGGCATTATTTTTTGGGTATTTTTAAATCTTGTAGAATTCCATTGCAATTTCATCTTCATTCTCCCACCCATAAATGCAGTATTTAATAGCATCACATTCATTCCATTCCAGACAGATTTACAGCCCCACGGCTGTACATAACTTTTCAATTTTTAGTCTTATTCATTTTATTTCTTTATTTGATATGAACATCGTACGACATTTGCATGATTTTCATTTTATGAGCTTGAGAAATTTCTTTTTTTTTGCCATGACTTTATTGTTTTTGGAGAAAAGTCGACGAGCCCCGTTCGTTCGGTGAGTCATAATCTCATCAAATGGTATCCGTTCATATACACATACACATTTTTAAAAATGGCTCAAAATGTTTTCTATAAAAACAATAATAATATTATTCATCACATTTGTGTGATTTGAATGTATAAATTCACATGTGTCAGCAGTTGCTTCTTTTTCTTCCTCGATATTAAATATTCATAAAATGAAGGAGTCATGAGGAGAGAGTAAAAAAACTTAAAATTTAAATATAATTTTTTTGAAGTAATAAGAGTGAAAGAACTGTCGAGAAGACAGAAAAAAGTGGGTTTTTTTTTCAAAAATGAAAAAATTAATAAATGTCTTGCATGAATAATGCACATAAAGCTTATTTTCGAATGATTGCATAAAGAAATATTTCGAGTGAAATTTCATAAAACTTTATTGTACCATTATCCATACAAGGACAAAAAAGTATAAAATAAGCTGAATGCAAAAATGGAAAGAAACAGAAATCTTCTTATGAAAAAAGTATTTCTTTTTCTTCTTAAATTAAAACTCTTGTGAAACTCTTACAGATTATTTTCTGCAACGATCTAGGACTTTACTGGTAATATTTGAGCTCGCTATGTCCAATTGTGTAAAATGGTTTTTTTCTAAATGATTTCTGCTTGTTTAGAATCAGCGAATAATTTAGAGGTACTTTAAATTTTAAAGTAGACATCGACCACACACACAGCTTGAAATACTCAGCAGATACAGGCTCATTCAGAAATTATTTTCATCAAAATTTGATTTTTTGTTTTCATCTGGGCTTACTATACAAAGATCCAGTTGAATCCAAGTTACGTCTGAGACCACAATATAAAGAATGCAAATATTTGAAATTTTGTGGAAGCAATTTTTATATAACGGTTTTTTGAGATTTAAATTCATAACGGTTTTTTGAAATTCAAATTTTCTTAAGGAATGTCATTGAAGATAATGAGAAGATTTTTCTATTTTTTTTTATAAAATTAAAATAAAGTAAAAAGGAACCCTCCATTCGTCATGTTACATTCTTCCATCTCCTGCAATGCCATCGTCGTCATCATATTTGCATTCAGAATGCTGAAGTTTCCTTAAAGTATAATCTGGAGAGTTTTTTTTCTCTGTAATGCGACTTCCCATCATCATTGCTATATTCTCGTTGACGATGCACATGCTCAAAAACTTTTTTCATAATTTAAAACAAGAACGAGTAGAAAAATGTAATCCCAATTTCCCCTCGAAGAATTTCTTTCTTTCTTTTTTGTACTTCAGGAGTGAAAAGAAGTTTTTTTTTCAAGTTTAATTAAGTTCATTAAGCATGCGAGAATTTCAAAATTTCAAACTATGCAAATTATTTTGTTCCCCCAACTTCATTATACTTATGATCATTCTCGATCGCTTGCAATCATCATCATCATCATCACGGTAATTCATCACACAAAAATAGACATTATGGAAGGTAATTTAGATTAATCAGCAATTTGAATCATACCATGACGAGAAAACCATTGGAATGACAAGAAAGAAAATATTTTAGTTGCTAGAAGAATTTTTTTTTAAAACTTATAAAAAGTGCAAACTAAACTACTTAGTTTCCAAATATATTTTTTTCCATCAAATAATCTTTTTTTTTCAGCACAGATGGAGGAAAAATTATTGTTCCATTTCGTTCATTTTAATTGAGTTTGAACGATCGCAAAAAGTACACACACAGTAAGAGATACATACATAATAGAGGTGGATGGAGAGCAGAAAAAAAATGTTATAAATTGTATATTGAAGCAGGTACGGAAATTACTGTTGATGGACGAATTAACGCATTTTTCTATATATTCAAGCTTTTTATCCATTTTTGGTAATACAAAAATTTATGATATGGAGCATTTGCAGCTGCAGCTCATTTGATAGTACTATAGCTGCGTGACTAAAGCTGATGATAAATTAATTTGAGTAAGATAAAAGTGACGTTCAGAATAATAAATTTGATAAAACAGCATCCGTAAACTCATTTGCACCGCAAAAAGTTCGCACATTCAGCAGCGAAATGAAAACAAATTTAAATAAAAATAAGAATGAGTAAATAGATGAGCTCATGTATGATAATGTATATTTTTCGGCAAAATAAAACATTGCATCACTTTTATCAGTCTGAACGACATTCTCTTCCCTCGTGTCGCTTATTTTTCTCTTCCAATTTAATACCATATGAATTCATCCATTTATGTCATAATAGACATCAATAAATTTCAAAATGAAAATCAAGTTCAAATTAAATTATCGCAAATGGATAAGCAGACATGCAACAAAGTTATTTTTCAAGGTGGGCTCATGCTTTCCACCTCAATCAATTTAAAACGGAATCCAATTAAAATTTTATTTTATTAGTTGAAAAAAAAAGAGTTGAAAATTTCTATTGAACCATACAGACAGACGCATGAACACACGAATATAAAATCCGAGGAGAAAAGGAGCATTATTGATTTTCACATTTTACCATTAAATTGAGGTCACCGAACTTGCACATTTTTTTGCAATATAAAACGAAGTCAGAGTGATAGTAACAAAGGAGAAGAAGAAGTTCCATACCTCTCTTAAACAAGCAAAGAAAAGAAGGGAAAGAATGAATAATTTTAAACAGATTTAATTGAAATCACGCTTCGAGCCCAATCGCACAACATAAATTAAGCATGCTTAAAATATTTGCTTTAAAAAAATGAAGAAGATTGACTAAGTGAAACCTTTGAGCCCAGCGTGTTACTATTCTACACCAAATAATGAAAGATTTCTTCTCGATGAGAACAATAGAGCACCGGAAGCTTGACGCAAAAGATTCATGACTTTATGATTTTATTTTTTCATCTCTCATCTCTCAGATTTGTTGAAAGAATTTAGAAATACAGAAATCTCTCCCGCTAAATCTCTCGAAAAAATAAAAAAAATTAATCAACAATTGTAAGAATATGAGAAATCTAATACAAAGGAAAAGTACTGTGATCAAGTGAACGGAAATTTGCCAAAATTAGTCTTAATCTTACAATTCTTCGTAGGAAAAAAGAAGCAGAAGAGAATGAAAAACTAGAAAAATTCCTCATAACGACAATCAACCCATTGAGTTGTTTTTAAATCATTAAACGAACTGATGATCATGATGATGATGATTTAAAACAGCCGACAATTAGTTTACTTGTGAGGGTTCATTGTAAAATGAAATAAAAAACGCATAGAAGAAGAAAATTAGAAATTTCTATTCATTCGAACATTTCAACCTGACTGAAGGCATTAAGACTAATTTTTTTTTGCAAAAAACGGAAAACCGCAAACAAATTTACTTTTTTTTTATAAAAAAGATAAGCAAAATCATTCAGCTGGAACAATGTGAAACTTTCAATTAAATGTCGGCAAAAATTGGAAAAAAAAATTCTTTTTCTTCACTCCACCATCTTTTTTTTATAGCCAAGAAATTTTAATTCTATTTTCAGTATTTCTTCTTTTAATTGTAGGAATTAAAATTTTGAGTTTCACATCTTAATTAACTATTAAAATTTCTCATTTTTTATGATAAAGCGAAAAAAAAATTGTTAATTGGACTGAAAAAGTGCCAGGGGCGTACCCAGAATTTTTTTTAGTTTTCCAAAAATTTTTAGTTCTTATAGGGGTCATTCACTTATGACGTGCATCAAATATGGGATTTTTAGACCACCCTCCCCCCCTTGTCACAAAAATTTAATTCACAAAAATTTCTTTAATTTTAAGTATCACAAAATCTCAGACCCCCCTCCCCCCTAAATCATGGACTCCATACTCATATGTTTGTACTTTTTGTTAATTCTAAAGGTACGAAAATGATTAAGAATACTTTTTCAATTAGTTTATTCAAATCTCGAATTAAAGAACACTTCTATGAAAGTTATTGTGAGGCAAATTATTAAATAATCAATTTTATATACACCACTATGATGCTAACTAGATTTAAGAAATCTGTAATACAACCTTACGGTTACTTACAAATAAATGAATTCAAAAAAAGCTCTAAATTAGAGTTTTAAAATAAAAAAATTTAGAAGAAAAATAATTTTTCCATTTTAAAAATTTGTTTCGAGAGGGACCCCCTTGGACCCCTCCCTGGCTACCCCCCTAAAAAGTGGAGAATACCCAGAATGAAAAATAAGTAAATAAAGAACAATTTACCTTCAATCTATGCCTCGTTTCTCACAATAACTTTGACTTGAATTTTTTTCTTAAGCTTGATTGGATCTTAATCCTCCTCACACCTTATTTCGATCGCCACAACAAAAATTGTTCTTATTGCCCGTGCAGAAAAAAGTTTAATAGTAAGTGGATTTTTCTTGATATTCTCTTGATTTATATTTTATTGAAGAAAAGAATGAAAAGCAATTTTCACACCAGATTTATGTATAACTTCCAACACACACTCCTTCGTCTACGAATAAAATCACCTTTCGTTTTTTTTTTGTTATATTATTTTAATACTTCTTTTTACCCTTTTGTTTCAAGGTTTCCTTTCTTATTTTATTTAATTTTTTTTATTCTTCTTATCGGCTTGGTTTTATATTTGCAATGTCTGTTCTTGAACCACACAAAGAGAATTATAGTTTTTTAATCGAGAGACTTTTTTTCTTCTCCTTTTCTCGACAAAATTTTATCTTTTTTTTTTTTAATCTTCAAAAAATTTATTGCACAAATTGAATTTTTCAATTTTTTTTTGAAAAAAATTTAAATTTTCACACAAAAAATTTTTTATTTCACAAGCTCTTTGAAAGAGGACCTTCTACACAGCACGACGTTTTCAGCTAGACTGTGGTATTTTTCTCCATCCGAGTACAGAAAAAAAATTGGATTGTGCTGCTATATTATTACTCTTGTTGTTTGTTCGTACTCTTCTTATTACTTGATATTTTTTTTTCATGTGTTTTTTTCAACAATTGGAATATTTTTTTAATGTTTTATATTTTGCCAACAAAAAAATATGCTTCTCTCTCGGCAAAGCTCTATTAATGCGGGTCGATGAACGTAAAGAAGGACTTTATCCTTTAAAGGGAGTCATCCCGAGTGACATTAAATAATTTTTGCCATAATTTGTTGACTTTATGATTATTTAAAACGAAAACTATCTTTTTTGGGGGATCTGGATGGTCCATAGCAACAAAGTATGTCAATTAAACAACTTTTTATAAGCAAATCAATTATAATGAGGTTATTTATAGAGGAGATGTCAAAGAGGTTAATGCATTTAAAAGTCCTTCCATCACATGCAGTATAATCGCACGATCACGCTCAATTACCTCATAAACGAGTGAAGCTGTATCACTCGGGAGCATGACAATTTAAAATTCATATTTTCCCATTTTTTAAAACAACAATATAAACAATTATATGGCAAATGAATGCAACAAAAGTCCCCAGATGCAAGAAACTCCAGGTTGGATTTTTGCATGTTAAAAATCGATAATAATGAAGATGAAGATGACAATGTGAAAAATAAGAGCAAAACTACAATTACTTTAAGAGAATAATGGAGGAAGAAAATCTTTTTTATATTATATTATTGCCGGTGCATTTATCCATCAGTGCAACGACGACTAGCTCAATACATAGTGGAACAGCGCATGCAAGAACGAGACAAAATATGAGAAAGAAAAATTTATTCAACGAAAAAAGCCGGCTGGACGTTAAAGTCTCTGTATAGCGTGTGTAACTGTGTTGTTGCTTATTGTTTTTGTTGTTTCTTTCTTATGAGTCATCGGCCACGAATGAGCATTCGTTGCGTGTATATACATATATACAATTATTTGTTAGTTTTCCTCGATGTACATTTTATTTTATATACAAAAATAGGGAAAATATAGCAACGAATAATTTTTATGACTAACTAAAAGGGAGATTTGTTTTATTTTTACGTCATTAGGATATAGCACGTACTTATAGGACAATACTCAATTGCATCGTCATTTAGACTAATTAAAATAAAATAAAAAAACACGATCAAAGGTAGAAAAAAATGCAGCACTTGATAAGTCACTCAATCGTACTGAATGAAATCATTTTTTAAGCGAGAAACATGAATAATTAGAATTTCAGAACGATTGAGGCAAAAAGCACCGTACAAAAGTGTGGCTTTAAATTCAGAAAATCACCTGCCCATGAAAAATTATGAATATTTCATTCCCGTCGCCGCTTAATGATTAACGATTATGATTGTGTTACACTCATTTTAATGCAATTTCGTATCGAATCATTGAGCAGTGCATTTGCAAACTTGTATTAATTGGTCTAATTTTACAGTTTTATTCGCCTTTCATATTAATGCTTACTTCCATTTTTTTTTTCGTTGATTTGATTTGAGATTAGAATAATAAATTTCAATTATAATTAAATGCACTGTGCTGAACAAAGTTTCTTTTTCCTTGCTCTTAATAAATTGTTTATTCAACGTTTAGAGCTATTTCTGAATCGCTTTTATTCAAAGACTTGTCCCTGACAAAGACAGAATGTTGTTTGAACAAGAACAAAAAGGAGCTCTTCCAAATCAAAACCAGCATTCAACATCATAAAAGTTGAGCGACATCCCCATAAGATTCTGTTCATTATCGTGTCACATACCGATGAGTATGCAAATTTTTTTAGATTTAATCCGTAATTATTTTTTCCATGTAATGACAAGTCGTTTTTAATTAAGCATTGACATCAGCTTTATATGAACAGGTAGACTTAGATGAAACATCGGATTACATAGATTAATTTACATTCCCTGAGAGAGTGCAAACAGCATAGTGAATGTTACAAAGTAAAGTTGACTGAACTTAATCAAACAGCACAGTCAGCTGACCAAATATACAGGCAAGTCATCCAGTTATGTTTTCGTTCAAGGTAAGCAATGAAGCCAGCAATTTGGGAAAATGCACGATAAATAAAGCAAATTCAATGAGTTCAATAATTCCTTCTTTTCTAATTTTTCGTGTACGAAAAGAAAAAGGTTTTTTTTTCGCAATATTGAGCAATAAAAATCATGATCAAAACTTTCCAATTGATTCGGTATTGTGCAGTAAACTTTTATGAATCGTTCGATTTTCAATTTGAGCATTGAACCATCAAGAAAAATCATATTTTTTAAAAGATTAATTAAAAATTGAATATAAAGTAATTAAAAATTGCTTACCTGGATTTTCCTTGAGACGCTTGTAAACAGTCAGAGCAATGTCATCTTCAGTTAAAGAATCCCATAAACCATCACATCCCATAACAAAGAAGTCTTCCTCACCATCCAAATCAATAACGGAAATTTCGGCCTCGGCAGTAACGAATGGCTTATGCATAGCATCACCAATGGCTCGAGAGACAGCTAGCGAGCCATTTACACGATATGAATTACTCCAATAAAGAACAACACCGCCCAAGTCCTCAATTCGTTTTCTTTCTTGGGCATCTTCAGGTGAATGTTTACGAACTATTTGATGAACATTACCAACTCGAGCAATTAAGGCTTGCGAGTCGCCACACCATCCGATGTATAGTTTCTTTTGTGTTTTTCTATAAATTGCACACAAAGCAGTCGTACCAGAATTTAAATTCTCGGCATTAGCCTTTTTTAGAAACTCTATATCGGTGACTAAAAAAGCAGCGCTCATTGCTTTTTTGATATCTGACGGATAGCTTGGATGAACAGAAATATTATAATTCAAATGCGAATTTGCATAAGTCGCGGCATCGCTGCCTGAATGTCCGTCAAAAATTCCATAGTAAAATGTGGGTTCAGTATCCTAAAAAAATGTACAAAATGAGATGACATTGTAGCTGAATGAGTCATAAAACTTTTTTTTTGTAAATCATTACCTGAGTGTTAAAATATCCATTAAAATCGTCAATAATAACATGTTTATCCTCCATTGTTCTACGTGTATTTTTAATAGCATCAACAGACACTTTCGGGGGTTGCTTTAATTTCGTTAATTCGGAGGCATTTGGGGATGTGGGCGGCAAAGGAACTTCATATAACTTGGCATTATCTTGTAAATCAAATATAAGACTATTAACTACGGCAACAACAACTCTAACGAGTTTAAGGGGCTGATATATGTCTCTTTTACTGTCATATCCACAATCTTCAGGAGCATCTTGAACTTTCTCAAGGATTTTCTTCAATGCTGTCTGTATCAAATAAATTCGTAATGTTGTTGGACACGACCTTCTACAAATAGAACAAAAAGAAGAAGTAAAGTGAAATATTATCGCAGATATTAATAGTATGAGGAAAAAAATAGCAAACAAACATTATAATTTAATTAGAATTCATGATTGATTGCAATATTTTTGTTTTTTTTTTATCGTTTTATAAATTTACGGCGATAATTGAGGAGGTTTGGTGTGTATTTAAAAAATTCAAGCACATGAGCCGCACTCATAACAAGTAAATATTTTCTTATTTCCTTATCATTGTCGTGTGTTTTTTTTGTGACTCTGGAATAAAGTCGAAGATAAAAAAAAGCTGTTTTTGCTGTTGTTATAATTTTCTAAGCTCACAATATGAATCATTAAGTTGAAATTATATGGAACTGAGTAACGAATCATATTTAGGAACAATTTCAATGACTAATGCGCATATTAATTTGCATGAGATGACTACATAACATAGTTTTCTGAAATTTACATAAGTGAGAACATCTATCCAAAATGCTGCTAATTCAGAGCCGATGAATTTCTAGTCGAAATGCTAAAAAGGTCACACCGCATTGCATCATACGGTAAAATATATTACAATGAAATTTCATGATGATGAATGTTTAACAAATGGAAACAATCATCATCGCCACATCGGAAATAAAAAAAAGAGTGATGATGATCTCAAAGTTTGAACAATATTTGATCATCATTTTCTTGCAATCACACACACGCCCTTACCATAAAAACACGTAGATTTATATGGAGAAAAACAAAATGTATGGTGAAGTAGAAGGAACAACAGAAAAATTGTTCGTTCGATTCTAAAATTGAGATGAAAAAGAGATGATGAGAATGGAGCAGGCAGGCAGCATAGAATTGTGTAGTGTTAAAGCAGTTATGTTGTAAAATAACAATTGCATTCACTATTTCTCTTTTGTTATGCTGATTTTTTTTCCTACGTACATATACACAGTATAGAAGTAATGCTGTTTTTCGGTTGGAGGAAATAAAGCTCTTCGTGCGGTTATTTTAAACGATTAATTAAATATAATTAAACTCTTCTCCATATAAATTTTTATCATGAATGGGCAGAAAAAGTTGCTTGAAAGTTAGAAAAAGTACTAACACATAAGGCAAGCGCACATTGAACTGTTAATGTTAATTTGTGCTGTTTTGTGCCATTTTTCCTCATGTTTCATGAATAATTTCAGTTTTTATTTACCCTAAATAGATCAACAGCCATTCGATAATTTCTCCATGTATCTCATAATCACGAAGACAATAGCCGGAGACTCGCAGAGGCAACTGATCATGCTACAACAAAAAAGAAGAATATTTTGGATAGAAAGAAGAAATGTTGATATTTTTTTGTTGGATATAACAGTTTTATACTTACGGGATCAATTGTTTTTGCAAATTCCTCTATATATTCTCGATATTCTCCATACTCAGCATCCAGATTCATTTTGATAAGTTTAAAAGTTATACAAACAAATAATACTGATAAAAGAATTAATCAACTTTCATTAACAATTTTTACTTCCAGAATAATTTTTCTTTGCTAACTGTGATCTTATTTTAAAACGAATTATTTACTAAATGTTTTTTCCTTATCTTAAATACAAAATGTCTTTAGCACTTAACAATTTACGTCTAGCTCACGATAAATTCTCGAGGTTTAATTATACTATATTAAAAAATTCAATCGTTTCGTCGAGTAATTTAATTAAATTTACAATACAAGTTCACTTCTAGATTTGATTTTGTTTTTTTGGGTCGTTCATAAATGACGTCCAACAGAAATGAGAAATTCAAATTTTTCATAGCCGTTACGTCTGAAAATTTTGGTCGCTTGATTTAATCGGTTCCCGTAATTTATTATTTGTTTGGCATTTTGTTTATTTTTTCGTAAAATTCAATTTTAACTAATTTATCGTGTCTTAAACACAAAAACTTAATACAATTTAATGAAATCACAAAGGATACAAGCTGAGTTTATCAGAAAACGGGAGATTGAGCAACGTAGAGTCCAGCAAACTCAAAGTAAGTGAAAAACATGAAAAATAATGTTTATGGGAAATTTTGAACCTGTTTATTTACAGATGTTAGACAATATTATGATAAGTGGGGACGGATTACTTCATTACATGAGCACTGGAGTTCTCCTGAATTTTATCATGAAGTAGAAGAAAAGAGGAAATCTGAAAAACTTGCTGAAGAAAAACGTAAGGAATTGGAGGCAAGGAAGGAGAGATTTCGTGAGCAGCTAGCTGAAGAAAAACGACAATTTGAGCTGGAACTAAAAGGTAATAAAACATTAAACTAATCAAAGCTTAAATTCATCTGATGAATTTCTATAAATTATTGTAGAAAAAAAGAAACCAAGATCCAGGCAGACGCCAAATAATGTACTTGAATCTGTACGACAAACTCTTGCGAATGCTGAAGAATGTAAAGCTAGAGCCGATCTGGAATCAAAATTATACTCACGATGGAGACTTGGGCTGGATCACGAGAAAATATTAAAGGATTCAAAGAATACTCACCAAGCAATGGCAAAATTAAGCTGGATTGATAGACAAATTGAAAATCAGATGCTGAATGAACAACAGAAACAAGAAAGTCAAAAATTAGAGCTTGAATTGGAGCATGAAAAAAGGAAGCATGAAGCATATCTTCAAAATTGTCAGCAAATGAGGGATTCTGAAATAGATAAAATAAAGGAAATTCATGGAAACGGAATAGTGGAACTAAAATTAAGAGAACAGGAACTGCATGAATCAAAGCTGAAAGACAGTATATTGAGGAAGAAACTTGCTGAAGTCATAAAGGAAAAGGAAACAATTGCATCAACAAATGTCAAACGACGCGACAGAGTAGCAGCATTGAATAATTTCCGTAAAATAAAAATGTTAATGAGAGAACGCTCAGAAGCAGTAAAAAGGGATTTAATGCATGATATGAGCTTACTAGATCGCATAAGTTTTGACCGTGACTTTGACAATGATGAAGAAATAAAATATTTACGACAAAAGTTTCAAGGACAACTTGAAAATGAGTCTGAAAATATTAAGAGCATCGAAGCCATGTATGAGTCGGAGGCAAAGGAAGCTTTAAGGAAGACAGAAGATAAATGGAACGAAGAAGCTTTATTAAGAGAACAACAATTAAAAATTTTAATGGATGATAGAATTCAGACATTGAATGATAGAATAAATGAATGCATTCGGAAGCAACATGATTTAACGAATATTCGTGAAACTCACTTAAAGACGATCGAAGATTGCAATCTAAGATTAAAGGAATTAATGAGTGAGTCGCTAACAAGCGGATTGAATGACATGGCACGAAAATCTATTATCCAGACAGATCCAATAGCAAAAAATGACAATAACTTAAATGGAATCGTCCGAAAGACTGATAATCTAATGATTAATGGACATCACTATGAGCTGACAGCTCCAAAGTACGGGAAGAAAAAAGTTTTATGGAACTGAAGCGCCTTTTCTTCCTCAAAATGTTCTGCAATGATCTCATAATTTAGAAAATAATTTAGATTTAGTTTTGTACTGCCTTACTTAATTAATTAGACTAGACGCAAATGTGTTATTTTTGTATGCAAATTTTTTCAATAAAATAAAAAGACATAAAGTATATACGTCATAAAACGTTCATCTTTATTTTTTCATTACATTTGACTTGTTTCCATTTATTATTATTTAGAGCTACGATTCTAGTGTCGAAAAATGAGAAAAATTTCAATTTGAGAGAAAATATCACAATCACAATATCGATAAAAATTGATTCAATTTTGCGTAAATTTATTTCCAAGGGTTTATTCTCCTAAAAATTTTGCGAATGTGTCTAACGACATTGATAAACTTTTTTATATATAAATTTTTTAAAAATTTCCGTTAAAAATTCGACTTTTTGATAAAAATCACTTTTCAGTTGTTCACATCGAAAAAAGTTACAAACACATTATGACGAAATTTAACAATTACGGCGATAATGACGATAAATAGGTAAATGATACTTTATTAATCGTGTTATTATTGATTTTTTTAACTTGAATTTGGACGTTGTTGCTCGGATCTGTAATGAAAGAGAAAATGGAATTAGTTAACTATGGTTTCTATGGATTTACACTTTATTGTTTTTAGGGATTAATAAACAATTAACGAAGGTCCTCGTGTTATTGATCGAGGGACTTAAGCGTATTTTTGTGTTAGGGATTATCAAAGTAGCCATGAAATGGGTTTGTCATTTAACGGTTTTTTAAATTCAAATTTTCTAACGGTCAAAAAATATTTGAAAATTTAATCATTAATTATAGTTCAATTAACAATTTATTTCAATTAATTTTTAAATAAAAGGATTTGTTAATACTAATATGGGGTCATTCACTTATGACGTCCATGATTTAGGGGGGAAGGGGGTCTGAGATTTTGTTACACTTTCATACAAAAAGATTCTATTTGCAAGGTGAGGTGAAATCCCATTTTTTGATGGACGTCATAAGTGAATGACCCCTATACTCTCTTTCCCCTAACTTTTGGACGTCATAAATGAGTATACCCTATCTGTATCAGCAACAGAGTGCTCATATAATTGTTATCGAAAACTCCAACGACATTTGAGTCAATTTTCTGCTAATTACGTTCAAAAATGTTCTCAATTATCCCCCAAATATGGCTCTTTAAATAAATGATGTCTGCTTTACGAATTTGTGAATATTTTCAGGCAGTAAACACTTGATCGACTGCAAAAATAATTAGACGTACTTATTCTTCTTCTTGCTAGTTGATGTCTTGTTGTCATCTTCTGAGCGTGAATTTGTCATCGAGCCGATATCAAAGCTCATGTTAGATAACGCCTGCAAACAATGTGATAAGAAAATTAATTGGTAATTGACATAATTAATTATCAGGTAAAGGAATTAGGTAATTATAGCAATAAATCAAGCATGTACTAGATTGGAAATTAAAAAAATATAAGGAAACTAATAATAACCTGAAGAAAATCATCACTCGAATCGGATGGAAATGCACTTGACTGTGCTACATTTCCATTATTCAAATTTTCAAGTGCCTTTTGTCTACATAAGGAATTTCTGAGTGAGGACAGTGACAATCTCTTCTTTATCAAGTCATCATCACTGTCAATTGCTGTAGATGTGCTTGGTGCATTTTGTGTCTTTAATCCAAAGGTTTTCTTTGTACGATTCTTAGAATCGGCAGTTGGTAAGCGTTTTGTACTCGTTGAGGGACCTGATGCAGGAAAGAATATATTTCCACCAGACATATTTGACCATATGTCATCATCATAAAATGAATTTCGTGGCGGCGGTACATAAAGTGAGGAAGACGATGTTGACCAAGCCATTGTTGGCTTACTCGCTTCTGGCTGCTTTTCCCATACTTGAATTGATTGATCACCGCAGTCTGATGATACAGTCTTTTGCCATATATCATCTGTATACTTTTTCATATTGTCAAAGTCATGTGGAAATGGAAATGATACATCAATGTTATCAGCATCAATACTATTCTCATTTAATGAGAATCTCTTGTGCCTTATCGTTCGCGGATTTCGTTTATAAACATTTTGGATCGACGTTGATGGCATATAACTTTTTTCATCACTATTAAGTAACTTAACGTTGTGAATCAAATCATTTAAATGCTTCTATTGAAATCATATAGACATAGAAATAAAAAGATAAACATGCAGAAATTTAACAAAAAAAAGTTCTGGAGATCATTCACAAATGACGTCAATAGTAAGATCCACACGTCATAAATGAACGACCCCACATGCAAAGAGAGATAAATAATAATTAAAGTATAACTCACTAATCTCTGGCTACTCACTTGAGTCTTCCAAACGGGACTAGCACAAGTGTTATTCTCATGAATGGGCGTTGGCAGTGAATGGCCAGCTGATGTACTTTCTGGATGTAGATCCGATGACAAATTATTACTAATACTATTTTTACTAATGTTACTAGTTAGAGCACCAATAATCGATGATGGTACAGTCTCAATACTATCTAAGACACTTGTAATTGGTCGTAGGGCAGTTGCGGATGAATTCGATGAGTGGGATGATGAGGTTTCGCAATTTGATGCTGCATCAAATAGATTCATTATCATTAAATCTGATTCAGACGTTTCAACGTTATCTAATTGATTTTGTCCTTTTTGCATAACCGCTGGAAATATCATGCGTTGTGTCAATTCAGCATATTCAACATCATTTTCACCAGCTAAATTAAGAGATTCATCATTATGCTCGTTATCGTCAATAGAACTGACATCGTCTAATAAATTCTGAATTTTAACAATTCGATTCGTTATGCCACAGGCATTATCTAGTCCATCAGAATCAGAACTTGAGCTAAAGCTCGTATTTGTAGCGAGATTTGGGGATGAGAAGGAAATGGCTAAGGACGTCGTGGTTTTTGCTTCATTTGACATTGTTGCACTTGAACTTTGTTTTGCTTTCTCCAAAGACTTATCTTTTGACTTGTCATGACTTGATTTCTGTACTTGTAGCTGAGATAATTCATTTTTTCGTGCTGATTCGTTGCTATGATTCTCATGATTACCCGTACGATTTCTATTTCTACTTGCATCACTGCTCAGCTTTTTCAAATCATCAGTTATGCTAAACGATGTTGCATCATTGAAAATGGCTTGTTGTTGCTGCACAAACAATAAATCGTCAACATGAGAATCTGGTATTAATTTATATTTCGTCAATTTTCCCATTCCATCACTTGACGTGGCTGTTGCTGACTGAGCAAGTGTCAAACTTTTCATTTGTTCACGTTCAAGACGATCTTTGAGCTCGCGAATTTGTGAGAGATTCTGTGACTGCTGTCGTAATAATTGATTAATATACCACTGCTGATCTCTACACTTTTGAAAGAATGTACTTGCGCGTACTTTAAATCTCAATTCAAGAGTATCTTTTGTTGTATTTAAATAACCTTCTTCGGCCAACAGATCTAATCTAAAGAAACGATTGTATCCCCAGCACTCTCCGACTGTAAGTTTTTAAAGAAGAAAATGGAAATGAAAGTTAATTAAAGAATTGACAACCTTAGTTCCGTTTGTTTTGATAAAAAAATCTTGTGGACATCACAAACAAGCACTAATTGTCTACCGTTACTTATGTCTGTCACCCCATTTACCGTAGTTTTAATACTTAAATCAGATTATTGTCATGTACGCGACTCCACAGAAAGTTAATTAACACATTTTAAAATTGAAACTGTGAAGTTTATAATGTGTTTATAATTAATTTATAAACCCATTAGAATCATGCAAATTTGCCACAATATTTATGTCCTCAATCTCAGAAACTCGTAAATTAAGTCATTCTTAAATCAATAAAGTTGATTCATCACGAATAATAAAAATAGCAATTGACTTCAACTCTTATCAGCTTTTTTGAGTTGCGGCATCAAGTCACAACTTTTTCAATAAACTTTTATTAACATCTGAATAAATATTTGGGTCTTAAATGTCTCATCAAGTCGTTTAAAACATTTAGAGATCTATTAACTTGGAATGGCTAAGTTGATGCTCTAAACGATTATTGTTATTTATTGTCATTAATAAATTTCCTGACATGAGCGTCGATCATCAAGAGCTTCAATTTTGGGACTAAATTTCAATATCTAAGATACTTTCTATTAATTTGGTCAAAACTGCATGCTAAGATCTACAGACATTGTGACTTTTACTCATCAACGATTAATGATCTCCAAATTCTGCAATTTTACCAAAAATCATGTCATTAGCTTAACTTACGTCACCCACAAGATTAAAACAAACATCTTACAGTACTTTAAGTAACAAGAAAAGTCACACATACCTTCGAAATCGCTTACAAATTCACGTTGAATTATCTTTGTTGAGTTCTGATGTATCATTTGGACACGATATTCATATTTCGATATTTCAGGAAAGCCTGAAGACAATTCAAGAAAAACGCTGAGATATTCTTTACGAACACTTCCATTCCCATTTGGATACACTTTTAATCTCCAACATAATCCATTGACAAGCAAAGCACTCGAATAAATTGCATCAGCTTTTTGTTGTAGTTTTGTAAAGTTCTTAATCAAGAAAGTTCCTGTATCATAATTTGGTACAATCTCACTCACAAAATCAGCAGGAATCGGTGTGCATGAGAAACTCGACATTGGCTTCGAGCGAACTTGATTAATCATTTTTAATAAATCTGGCGACTTGCTTATTAATTGTGAGCGCGAGCATGAATTCAATTGATGCTCAATTTCTTGTAATAAATGTTCCAATTGTTCAGTCTCTAACGTCAAAGCATTTTTCTGTCGCATTAAACTTATTAGTTTGACTTTCAGCTGTGCATCCAACCTGCTGACCATCAGTTCTACAGCATTACGTATTTCACGAACCTTTTCATCTTTTGCACTTCTCACGACTTCAACATTCTGCTCGACATCTGATACAAATCCAACGAGTTCGACAAGCCTCGAACGTAACTGACTAACCTCCTCCTTTACTTGTGATAAATGCGTCTCATAGACAAGTTCTAATTGCTTAAACGTATGATTCGTGTGACATCCACCAAACAATGCACACTTATGGCATATACATGTTTTACATGTCCAACAATAGACTGATAATTTCTCTTCATTATGTGTTGGACATAAATCCTTATCGTTTAAATTTGTTAAATGTGATGTTTTATTTGCCATTATTTGTAAGCTTTCAACTTGATTTGCGACTTCTTCAAACCAACGGCAATTGACTAATTCGTGTACGTGAAGTGGAGCTCTACAGTGAGGACATTGCTTTCGTTGCTCAACTAACCATCGACTTATGCAAACGTAGCAGCACAATTTACTACAAAATGGACATAAATGTGCATCCTGAAGCTTTTCCATACAAATGAAGCACCGAAATACATCAATTAATGTCTGCAAAGAGAACAAGGGTGGAAAATGGATTAAAAAATTTTTGCATAAAATTTAATTAACAGAGAAATATGCAAATGAGATTATCATTGTGATAAATTTAATCAGATTTATGGTTGAATGACATGAAGCTCATGAATTATTAGTTTGTATAATTTATATTTCCTATTTTTAATCAAAAATCATGCGTCTATTCGAAAATGGGATTATTCAGCCTCACTCAGTTATTGGTGCTAGCTAGCTTTGTTTGCATTTTATCCATCCTTTTTATTTGAAAGACTGCTTCAAACAAAGAAGATCCAGCATAACGAGAAGCTATACAAAGCAATTTTTAATGCACAGCAGTTTCTAAAGACATAAACTACTCTCATCATCCTCCCCAACACCTCTTTAAATTCAACAAAGAGTCACTATGGTTAATTTGATTTCCCTAAAGATATTATCTTCAATTTCCACATATTAATCTTATAATCCAGACAACAAATTTGAATAAATATTAAGCAACAACAAAAGTTCATTAACATTTCCCCGAATGCGGTTTTGTCTTTGATCGAGCAAATGAACCGATTAAGCGTGTTTGTGTCATGAACCTTAATAGAATTGATGTGGAAGAATCAGTCATTGGCACCCAAATTGTTTATAATAAGAAGCTTTTTTTGTAGTGCGGCATTGAACTTTGGCACCGTGACTAAGAAGAAAAATTCCCTAATCATGCAGCATATTGATTTATTAAGTCGCGGAAGTAATGGACAATAACGGAATTCGTGTGTGTGTGTGTGCTTAGTTGATAGTCATCAAAATAATTAAACTTAATCGAATATCGTCAAAAATTAATGAAATATCTTTTCGTCTTCATCAAAAAGCATCAAGCTTCGACGAACAGATAGACAGAATTAATTCTGCAAAATACCATGAAGTGAAACTATAATTATTCTCGTGTTGTACATTGCTGTTATTTTTTTTTGGCACATAAAGACTCGCTTTTTTAAATAAAATATCACAAGGTGCTTACTTTACATGATGTTCTTCGTGTCGACAATTAACCGTTAAATCTTCACTTCCTCTGTGATTTGAAATTTGCGATAAAACTTTTTTTCTTTTTTTTTTGGTAAACGTTTATGACCCAAATTAATAGAATTTTCATCAATTACTTCTTAGATTCTGAAATATGATTATGACAAGCTTCTATTACTACGTTATACGCCCATACACCTCTATTCAACTGTCAATAGGCCTAGACAACAAGTCGTGCTGTCATAACTTCTCTCTTTACTTTAAACTCAATTCAAACATGTCATATAACTAGAACGCGCCCAGAACTCAAATCTGAGGAATCAATTTAATTTAAAACTAGAATGATTTCACTCCGTTATGCATGATTGACGAAAAGTATTGATGATTGGGAATATTAAGAGCTTTAGGAAATAGGTGTAATGAATTTAAAAAGGTACTCAAGTGTATCATTTTCATGTGTTTGACCTTCGTAAGATCTTTTTCGGTTGACTCAAGTACTTGGATTTGTATCAGTTCAAGACAGTGGTTCTCAAACTTTTTAGCAAGCGACGCACTTGAAATCCGTGCCTTTTTAGCGTATTTTTGAAACTTGTTTCGAAAAGGTAGCTTAATAATGAACTTTGTCTGTTCGGCTGGCTGTTTTTTGCATTAGCTCCGTGCCATCGAATTTTGTGGGCCATTGTCATTTAAAAATCTCAAAACTCTCGCTAAATACTATAATTAATCAATTTTTGTAGCCAACTTCAAGTGAAATAATTTCAAATATATTTTAGTCGTTATTAAATTTGAATTTCAAAAAACCGTTAAATTTACTTATTCTGCGAAATTGGTTCTTATTCTTCAAAGTCGAATTCTAACACACAAAATAACGGATTTAGGTTTGACCCCCAAAACCCTCCTTGAATACGTCCCTGACTAGAATGTAGTGGATTTGAAACTGGATGCAATATAATCATAAGAAAGTCAAAAGGACCCCAACGATTAGACGACTTGTCTAATTCAAATTATGCCATTCAAATCTTCAGTTATGCAAATATACAGCCACAACAGATTACAATTCAGAATTGTACACATAATTAAATTGAATTCCAAAGAAAAAATGATAAATGTACCGGCAAATATGCTTTATTACATACCAGCTATCACCGAAGAGAACAACAAAGAATATATTGAGTAATACAGCAACAGACAGTGTGAGCGACAAAAGACAGAAACAATGATTGTGAAAACTTGATTTTTTTTTCTTCTCTCGTATGAGATTCATGCATCATCGTGAAGTCTACAGCCTGTTAAGCAAACAATTATTTATTCTTTTAATATTTATTAGCTGACTAATGTTGAAAGATTAGTAAACTGAAGATAATAATGGAACGACAATCCTTTTAGGGACAAAAACGACTTTCAATATTCTTCATGATAGCTTTTTTTCTTCCTTTTAATTTTCAATGTGGTTCTATAATAAAATGATGATGAGATGTTGCTATGTGATTGAGTCTGACTGTCTGATAATTGTCTAGACATCAAATTGAATTTAAAGTAATCAAATATTGATGTAAATTCAATTTTTTGAGCACTGATTGTAGATATGACTAAAGCAGACTTATCTGGATCGAATGACTAGCATTAGACTCAAAATTCAGCTAATTTTATGAAGGATAACTTGCTGACTGAGTTTACAGGACACAGGTTCAAATTAACTTGATGATTATATGTCCAAAGCCATCTATAGCCTGTTCTAGTGAGATCGACGCAGGTAGAAATGTCAAAGTCAGTCAAAACTATCATTAGCCGCTTAAACCACCGATCAATCACTTATACACCATACTGCGCTTCCTCAATTTGTATGATTTACTTGCCAATTTGACGTTCTGAGTAATTTTTCGTGATCAGCATTGAAAATGAACACATATGTCGGAACAAAGTGATGTGATGCTTTAGAGCAAGTAAAAAATATTCTTTTAACATGATCAAAATCTTAATGCTCGATCGTCGTCATCATAACAAAGAATGAGGAGATGAGAAGAACCGCGAAAAGTAAAAATGAATGAGTAGAAACAAAACGAAAAAAATACAGATTTTTCTCGTGTTCAGCCGTGTCTTGTTATTTCCTTATTAATTAATCACGTTACAAACGCCGGTATTCAAGCCGATTGTTTGCATTTTTTTTTTACTCTTTTCAATAAAAGAGCTTCACTTGTTCACATTTTCTGCTTCTTATTACAAAATAATAATAATAAAAAAATCAATAGATGTGAATATCAAGCATGTGGTAAGCACACAAGACTCAAATATTGGGTGTAAACTTTGATTTGTGACTGCGTTCTATTTACACGACTAAGTGTTCTATATTTTGAGTTTGACGTTATCCGTGCTATAGAATCAAGCTTGGCTTTGACTGTTTTATATTTAGGGCTTGTCAATCTATTCCCCGACCCTTAGCTGACCTGTATTCCTGTTGTTTATGGCATATATGCTAATAAAACCATTGACTGATGTACTTCCAAGTTCGCGCAACCTGTATAATGTACATCAAGCGCATTAAGGCATAGAAGAAGAAGAAAAACGTGGAATTAAATATTTATTTACACAAAAAAATTATTCTCATTCTTCTGCTCGCTCATTAGAATTCGCAGATTCATCTAGGAAGCGTAATAATTCATAATTCGATATTTTGCTGTCAATGTAATTATCTTTTATCCATTTTTGGCATGGCGGGTGTGTATATTAAATTTACGTGAAAAAATATTTTCATAGAATTATTAATAACATGACCACCAATGTAGTTTGTAATGAATTTTTTGGTTGCTATTAGAGATCAAAATGAGTGAAGCTATAGAATCAGAAGTAATGTACTCGTTAAACAATATATTCACGTTAAATAAATAATTTTGGTTCTTTTTTGTTCTTATTCAGTTACTTGTTACTTCTAAAATATCAAACAAAGGATCATTACATGCCAGTTCTCAAGGATATATAGTTTTCCATTTTGAGAAGCAGTCAGATTGCTAGCGTGATGATATAAACCAGAAATTGATTCTTTTAATAGAAATGAAATAGTAATAAAATTCTAGTAATGGCTCAATTTGTAATTTAATAAGTTACGATTTATAGCTTCATGCCTATAACATTCACAATGAAATAGTTACTGCTACTTTTCTCGCCAATTTATGGATAGAATGTCACCGCAACATTCATTTTGACTGGTTATTTAGAACTGAACAATGGATTTATTAATTTTATTGCAATTTCAATGTCCCAACTTCATTTATGGATTCACTGAGCACAAAAATCGCTCCACAAGATTAATCATTTAGAAAACTACACTTCTGATCACTCACTTCCAATAAACACTGTCATTTGACTCGAATTTATTTTTATTACAGTCTAACTGTTGACTTTCTTATTGGAATCTGATTATTGTTCAACGATAGCTTTTCCAAAGGTGGTGATGGAAGGAAAAAAAATGAAACAAAAATGTTAATGAACTATCGTTTTCGGAATGTTGAGGCTTTGCCCTCGACTACGTTCTGTCAAAAAACGCACAGAACATCAGAAACGGAATTACGATGTGAGTGCAAAAACACTTGAAATGCTTGAGAAATGAGAGTAGAAAAAAATAGGGAGGAAAAGAAAATTCGGTTGATTGACCTGAATGCAATTTTTTTTTCGTGTATGCAGCAGTATCATTCATCTCGTGATATGTTGCCATAGTCAAAGAATGTGTGATTCGTTCTTTTTTTTGTGTTTGTTTGTTCAGAGAAGTTACAGAAATAGAATATTGCAATAGATTGCAATAGAAAATGATGCAAAATAACATGCTTAGAATGTTAAATGAGATTCAAGGAAAATATGTGGGTCAAAGATACATAAAGGAGGAGAAAAGAAGTAGTAACAAAGAGAAAGAATCTTGCAATGCAAGAAGTCACGATGAGAAAATGAAAAATCAATGGCATGAATGATACATACTTATTGTGAGAGAATAAGCAGGCATGCAAGCGAGCGAAAAGTTGAAATAAATACATATTAACGCAATTATACAATTTCCGGAAATCTTTTCGTGCTAAATAAAGAAATGACATTGAAATTGTGTGTAACTAACTCACCTCCGGATTATCTTTATCATCTACACAAGAACTGCTGCTCGTATTTCCCATTGATGTTTTTCCACTCCTTTTCTGATGGGCCATCTTTTAATTATATTAAATATATCTTTTGTGCTGCTTCTCACTCACTTTATTTAATTTAATTTTTTTTTCAATAGAAAAGAACTTTGCAAAAATTTTCTTAATTTCATTACATTTTATTACACAAATTTATTACAAACTTATCGAAACTTCACTACACTCAATTTATTAGCTACTTTCCAAGGCAGAACTTCGCGTTTGGAAGTGTATATCTTGAATAAGGGCGATTCTACGAATAAGTTTCATCAAAAAAATCCGTGTCAATGATGAAAATTTCTCAAAGTATTTTTATTAGCATTTCCCCATTATTTTCTTAAAATCTAATGTTTAAATCCTATAGTTCAATGATAATTATGAATTTTGATGAAATTTACACGAGAATTATTCAATTCTAGCTCAAATTATAATGAATTTAAGTTTCAATATTTGGTAATATATTCTGGAATTCTCTCCAAATTACTCTGTTTCACTTCTGAATTTTTTCGTAGAATCAAAATTGTAGCTTAATTAAGGCTGCTACAAGTACCGTTTTCACGGAGATTGAAATTTCCATCTTAAACTATCATACAGTATACTTTTATTAAATAAAAACGTTACCAAATAAAAGAAATCAATCAAAACATTTTGGAGATTTAGGAAAAAATTTTTTTGTGAAACAGAGTAATTCTTCGTAGAATGCAAATAATTCTTTAATTAACAACTTTTGATACATTTAAGTGAGCCTGATGTATAGATCTCATTGAAATCTACCATTTAAAATATAATTCATGATAAATAATGCAACAGAAAGAGAGAAAAATCAATTTGGAGATAAATTTGTAGAAAAATTAATTCGTAGAATCGCCCATAACCAGAAAAAAAATAAAAAAATCAGTCTTAGTAAGTTCTGTGAATTACAGAAGTGAGACTAGGGCACTGCTGTTCAAATTTATTTTGACCGTTATACCATATTGACAAAAACAGCACAGAAGTGGACAAAAACAATCAGCATCAACGTGAATTCTTAATAAAAGATTGTTGTTTAAATCACAGTTAACTTAGTTAATCATTTGATGAGAAAAAAGTGCAAAAGTTTTAAAAACATAACGTATTTTTAAAATTTGAATCGTGAATTTCTTATTCAGCTGTAAATCACTCACCAACACAAACGTTTATTTTCATCAAAAGCAAGCAGAAAACCTTCTGCATTTTTCATCAAAATAACAGGCTAAAACGCCTCTAAAAGTGCTAAATTAAACATCATCAGGCTATTTGAAGCCTCGGCTACAAGCAAACAACCATTTTCACGTGAATTATCGTCGATTAATAACATATAAATTGATTGAAAATTTCGAAGTGACGAAATTTTTCAATTTTTTCATAAAGAATCAAACATGGCTTTCTAAAAACAATGTCTCAATTAAATATTATCAATTTTCAACATTGTGAGCTTGTCTCCGTCGGAGAAGCAGATTTAACATCGTCTTTAGTTAATTTTAAGTTTAATATTATTACAATCAATGGAAAAGAAACGAAATCAAAGTGCCCGAAGCGGGCAAATGACATCTGATTTCTGCTCTAAGAAAACTCAAGGTACGTAGGCTATATATAGAAACAACAACAAAAAGGTTTTCTGGATCTTGGCGCATTTGACAGCAGCTGATTTTAATTTATTCCTTCCCTTCTGGATGTTTTGTAATTCAGCTGGACTTGACCTTCTGGATGTTTTGTGTAAGAATCCATGAAGCTAGTCGAGCCAATGCCAAGATTAATGATTTAAAAAATTGGCATCTTTATTATCAATTGTCTGTGCCCTAATGTACTCATTGAGTCAGCGAAAATTCGCCCAAGTCATCCAACGAACGACTGAACTAGATTAATACAATGTGTCGTAATCATCTTAAAATATTATTTCCTCTTCTTCTTATTTACACAGATGTATCAACCAAACAACATTTTCGTCGACGAAAAGAAACATTTCAATCAGAATACAGTAATAATAACAGCAGCAACAACAAACCACAATCGTACAATAATAAAACTCGTAACAATGGTAATAATAATAATGGGAATTTCTACTATGAGAAACGTCCACCGCGGAAGAACGGAAATGTTCAAGATGAAAGAAATGCTAGTGCCACATCTTGCGAGACCACCGGATTGATGGAAGATGATTATGAGATTAATTCGGTGTTTAATCCTGGAAGTAAGAAGCAAAACTTAAATCACTTGTTAAACTTCCATAAATATACAAAGGAATCTGAAGATTTGCATCGCTATCGTGGGGCATTTTCGAAGCATGGCTATAGACATCGTGTTGCGTCTAAAAAGTACAATTATCGCAAGGAACAATATTTGCAAGCAAATTGTCAGTTTATAGTAAAGGAAGACGTAAAATACGACTATAAGCCATTTACAAATTCGCCAGATACCTTAGTTGAATGGGATCAAGTTGTCAAAGTCCTTATTTCCAGCTGTGAGGAAATTCAGTGTCCAATTTGCTTATATCCACCTAAAGCAGCAAAAATGACTAAATGTGGGCACATTTATTGCTTTTCATGTATGCTTCACTATCTATCATTATCAGATAAAGATTGGCGCAAATGTCCAATATGCTACGAAAGTGTATATTTAAGTGATTTAAAATCAACGACATCAAAACATAATCATGTTTCGTATAAAATTGGCGACACAATAACTATGGAACTTATGAAGCGTGAAAAGGGATCACTTTTTGTCAATAAGGCTAATGAGATTCACAACATCATTGAATTTCCAAGCTTTACAGACATTAAAGATTCATTTACATTCTCGAAGCTGATTATGGCAAATAAGAGTGAGATGCTGAAAGTTATTGAACAGGAAAAATATGAATTAGACTTTCAACTAGCTGAAGATGGTATTGACTGTCCAGAATCAATTTTTGTACATCAAGCACTTGACTTATTGAACGTGAAGCAAAAAGAAATTGAAAAAGAATTGGAAATGCAGCAAAAATGTGCAAATTTCCATAATAATAATATCAAAGAGCAGATGCAACAGCCACTTGAAAGTTCAAAGTCCTTGGAAAACAATGCAGCGTATGAGCCAATGTTCGATTTAATGTCTAACGGATCAACAGATGACATGACTGAATTTTCCAACGAGTCGGTCATTGACGAGGATTGTGATTTGACAGTCAACGACATCGATATTGTTTCTGAGCCATCAACAGTCCAGTCTAAACATTTCTTCTATTATCAAGCTCCAAATTGTCAAAATGTCTTCCTACACTCTGTTAACAGCAAAATGCTTCAACTGATGTATGGCAGCTTGGAAAACTGTCCACAAGAAATTCGTGGAAAAATTGTTCAAATTGAATGCTGCTCGATGAATGAAGACTTGCGTAAGCGCTTAAAATATTTACAGCATCTTCCCGTATCGTCTGTTTTTGAAGTTGTTGAAATTGAATTTGATCATGGCATCGTATCCAAAGACGTTCATAATCTTTTTAAAGGTATTTAAAGATTTTTTTTTAAATATTGATTAATGGATGAATATTTTTTCAAATGGGGTATTCAAAAGTGACGTTCGTCAAAGATTTCTGATATTTTGGGTGCCTTAAAAATCAATTTATGGTGACGGACGTCATTTGTGATCGACCACTGAAAGAAGAGAAGAGTTGAGAAAATTTATTGATCAATTTTCCTTGTGAAAAATGCGCAATACCATTAATCATTGCCAACAGCTTCCTTATTGCATATATTCAATAATCCATTAATAACTCCACAGATGAATTGTTCTTTCGCCGTAAGAAGCGTCAGTTTCGTGAAAAGCAGGAGAAGAAACGTGAGAAGGTCATAAATGAGATCAATGATCGACAAATGGGAAAGATGTTGAAAAGTGCATCTGCAAACATTGATATTTGCTCAACAGCTCAGTTCCCCGAGTGTGGACTCTTAAATGATATGCCAGCATTACCATCACATGCTAATGAACAGCAAATGCCAGCATCGTCATCGTCGAAAAGTCTTCCTTCATTCGCAAATGTAATAATTTTTAGCGCATTTTTGAAACTTGTTTCGAAAAGGTAGCTTAATAATGCACTTTGTTCGGCTGGCTGTTCGGCTGTTAATCGAGATAGAAGCAACCAGACATCGTAGAGAGCTCTAGTTTTTTGCATTAGCTCAGTGCCATCGAGTTATTGGCGTATCGATTAGTTTGAAAGCTCAAAACCATCGCTAAATACTATAATTAATGATTTTTTGTTTTCAATACAATAGAGCCAACTTCAAGTGGGATAATTTCAAATATATTTTGACCGTTAGAAAATTTGAATTCCAAAAAACCGTTAAATGACAAACCATTTTAAAATATGAAAATTCACCGTGCAAATTGTTAATTATACTATAATTAATGATTTTCAAGTGCATTTAAGCGGGAAAATTTTCAAATATATTTTGACCGTTAGAAAATTTGAATTCCAAAAAGCCGTTAAATGACAATGCATTTTATTATATGAAAATTCACCGCGCAAATTGTTAATTATACTATAATTAATGATTTTCAAGTGCATTTAAAACGCGGGAAATTTTCAAATATATTTTGACCGTTAGAAAATTTGAATGCCAAAAAACCGTTATCGAGCCGTCGAATTTATTTAAGTCACAAAATATTCATGATTGACTTATTTAATACGCAGTACTTTGCTAATCAAATACTGATCGCTAACACAAAAATGCGCTGAAGTCCCTCGATATATAACACGAGGACTTTCTTTAAATTTTTTTTTGTCGCATACTAAAAAGAATGATAAATTTATGTTTCATGACTTTATTCCACAGATGCTCACATCACCAAAGGGACGTGATCCTGAAAAACTTTGGCCATCGCTCGCATCAGGCAAAGCATCAACCTCTAACAGCCAAAATAATTCATTTTTTGGTGATAAAAAATTCATACACGCTAGTGGAAGTAAAGCAATGGCAGTAGCATCGAACAATAAAACGGACGAGAAGGATGAAGATGATTATGACGATAGTGATGTGGAATGTAAAGCGCCAGTTTATAAAAACAATTTGAGTGATGCATTAGCTAATGCTCTTAAATCAGCATCGATAAATGAAGTGAAGATACATACTGGAAAGAAGAAAAAGTCTAAGAAGACGCTCATCTTCTCTTCTGGCATGAACTTTAATTGAATTAATTCTGTTTACGCTTCTTTTTTTGTGTGGAATATTTCTAATTGTTTATTGCTTATTCTTTTGGAATTCCTTTATTTTTCTTCTCTAACATGTCTTAATGATTTCACTACAAACTATCATAAAAATTGAATAACATCTTTATGTCTTATAATTTTTTTTGGTTCGATAATATTCTCTTAGAAACATCAATAAGTAAAATTGTTCAAAATTCAGAAAAAATCTTCTAACATTATTATTATATTAAATATTATTATTGTAATATGAACATCAAGAATATTGGTTAATAAATAGCATGAAGTAGACGAGAATCAATCTCAATGCCATTTTTTCTTCTTCATATTTCTTACATGATTGTGCAATAAACTGGTTCTCTGATTGATGTTTCTGGCGGGGATTCTCCCTTCATTTCTCGATTTTTGAGTTCTAAGTAGCTGTTCTCATATCGTTTGGTGATGTATTCTGGCAATGGCTTATTCCAATCTTCTGGCGGTTGTTTTCTCTTCCTCCATACATCGTTGTCTGTATGTCCTTTCATTCTCTCTGATCGTCTTTCATCCTCATTGTCAATTACACGCTTTCCTGCACTGTAGTCGCCTTTATCCTCAAAATTGATACAGTCATTCAAGTCATGTGCCCAACTTGAACAATCCAAGATATCACCAGTCACGAAATATTGCTGAAATCTTGCCTTGATGCTTTTACAATCCTTGTATTCTTCTAGATATTTTTGGAACATAAAAAAATAAGAAATTATTGCTTTAATTTATTTAGTCACTAATACTCATTAATTCTAATGCGTTAAACAATAGCGTTGCTTCTTCCTCACCAAGTGTCATGTGTTGTCATTTAGTGATTTATTGGAAAAATCAAAAAGTATTTTTTTTCACATTTTTTTTAAAAATCTTCCTAACAACGCATTTAATAAGCTCACCTTTATAAATGTGACATGGACGTATCTTCCATGAATTGGACTTCACTTCACTCTCCAAAATTAACTCGCTGTCTTCCTTCATATTTGGATGTTTCTCTAATAAATCTAACAAAATATTTCCTTAAAAAATTTATAATAATTCAGGACGGCTGGGCAAAAAAAAACTTGTGGTAAGTAGCTGAATACAGCTATTGGTTGGTACTGAATCAGAAATTTAAATGTATGTTGTTGGATGCTATTAATGTGAAATTAAACTCAAAAATAATATTGTTGGTTTTTAGTTGTAAAACTACAAGATATGAGTCTAAAGATGAACATATCAGTATGGTCTTGACAAGAGTATAATACTACGTGAATAAAAGATTAACTTCTACTTTTTAGTCCACGCGAAAAACGTGGTTTTTTTAAATTATTAAAATCTCACGAAAGCTCACTTGCTGACTAAAGCTCTATAAAAGCTTTCAAACTGATATTTAAATTTTATTTGACGGTTAAGAATTTTTAAGCTTCAATTTAAATGCAGAGCGAAAATATTCATTAGAATCAATTAAAATTTTCATGAATTATTAATTTTCAAAATAAAACAAAACATGCAAGTCACATAAAAACCACAAAATAATTATTGAAAACTCATTATTTGCACATCATTACTAAATAAAAGCTCGAAAAATGTTGAAACTTTTTGAATTTCATTAACATAGAGGCACAACTATTTACCGCAATAGAATGTTATCAACTGAAATGTCAGATATACGAAAAAAAAAATTTAGGGTCATTGCTCACAAAAAAAAATATAAACCATAAAAAAAATAATTGGATTTGAAAAAGCATGCATTATGAAATTTGCATTAATAATGTTTTTGACAAATATTACCATTATATTGGTAGATAGATGCAATAAAAGCAGCAGTATAAATAGTAATGTTTTAGAATATCCACGCATTAGTCTGAAATTTAATATGAAAATGTGGATATCATTAGTAACAATGCAGGAATTGATTATTTGTGTTGGATTTTTAATTATCTCGTCGATATTGATTGGAGTTGATAATGCTGTAGTTTATAATGAAGGTTCTATGTCCAATGGACTAGAAAACTCTTTTCATCCAACAATTAATTTCCGCGCTATAAACGATAAAGAACAAACTTTCTCATATAATGATGCTGATATTTATGGTAAATCCGAGCATTTTTCTTAACGTCAATGCCATATGGGCGATTCTACGAATAAGTTTCATCAAAAAAATCCGTGTCAATGATGAAAATTTCTCAAAGTATTTTTATTAGCATTTCCCCATTATTTTCTTAAAATCTAATGTTTAAATCCTATAGTTCAATGATAATTATGAATTTTGATGAAATTTACACGAGAATTATTCAATTCTAGCTCAAATTATAATGAATTTAAGTTTCAATATTTGGTAATATATTCTGGAATTCTCTCCAAATTACTCTGTTTCACTTCTGAATTTTTTCGTAGAATCAAAATTGTAGCTTAATTAAGGCTGCTACAAGTACCGTTTTCACGGAGATTGAAATTTCCATCTTAAACTATCATACAGTATACTTTTATTAAATAAAAACGTTACCAAATAAAAGAAATCAATCAAAACATTTTGGAGATTTAGGAAAAAATTTTTTTGTGAAACAGAGTAATTCTTCGTAGAATGCAAATAATTCTTTAATTAACAACTTTTGATACATTTAAGTGAGCCTGATGTATAGATCTCATTGAAATCTACCATTTAAAATATAATTCATGATAAATAATGCAACAGAAAGAGAGAAAAATCAATTTGGAGATAAATTTGTAGAAAAATTAATTCGTAGAATCGCCCATATAAGAAGGATGAACATAGTGGAATAGTCAAATGAAAAAAGTTTTAATAGACTTCCATTAAATTTTAATTTTTAAAGGTCCATCAAAATGGAGCAATTTAAATCCTAACTGTGCTGGATATAATCAGAGTCCTATTAATATTGAAACTAACGAAGTGAAAACAGGAACGGCACCACCCGTAATAACTAATTACTTCTGGAAAAAAGTTGTGGCTATAAATGTATGGGATATGTATGCTTTAAAATGGAAATTTAAATCAATAGATTCAAGGGTGTACCCAAGGAGGGGGGGGGGGTTCTATGGTCCTGACCCCATAGCACCCTCCCTCGAAATTTTTTTAATCTAAAACCATTTGGGTACTTCCAAGCTCTCTTTTCTCTTAATCATGTACATTATCAGTAAACAAACCCCAATTTTAAAGAAGACAAAAATTATTGAAATATCGAATGTCAGTCAAACGACTAGGGGGTCATTCACTTATGACGTCCATCAAAAAATGGGATTTTTTGAGCCCCTCCCCCTTTGTCACAAAATTTTAATTCAAAAAAATTTCTTTAATTTAAAGTGTCACAAAATCTCAGACCCCCCTCCCCTCTAAATCATGGACGTCATAAGTGAATGACCCCTAATGACCTTGTCCCAAAAAGTAAATAACTTTATGGAAATAATTTTGACTGATGGATCTTTTTCAATCAACAAAAATTCAGGTAACGAATACGGGCCATTCAGTGGTGTTCCAACCAAAATTTTTAGATTCATCAACACCTAATCGACTGTATTGGAATGGACAATTAGGTAAAGTTTACGTCTTCGAATCATTACATTTTCATTGGGGAAATTACTGGTGAGATTAGCTTTTTTTTCATACTGGTTTCTATAATTTACGAAAGCTTTTTTCCATTATTTATCATTATCCTAGATTTCCTCATTTTCTACATTAATCCTCATTGTTGTCCATTTTCAGTGGAGGCGGAAGCGAGCATACAATTAATGGTCATCGATACGCAGCGGAAGTTCATTTAGTGCATTTTAATGAAAAATATAGATATTTCTCAGCAGCTGCTTCACAATCTGATGGTTTAGCTGTAATAGGCGTATTTTTTGAGCTTGCAGAGGAAGCTAATAATGACGGAAGTAATAACAATAAATTTATTAAATTTTTGAATAATGTTCGACGAAAAGGCGATTCTTATGTGATAAATGACGTCAATGGACTTTTCACCATACATCAACTACTGAAGCAAGATTTGGATCAATATTACAGCTATAAAGGTAATTTATTGGTTATGATTTCAGTCTAGCTTGTGTCTAAGCACATAGGAGCCGTTTATAGATGACGTCACGTAAAAATTGAGATTTTTAGACCCCATCTTCCTCTCTGTCAAAATAGTCATACAGAAATTTTTCTTTTTTATGGAAGTGTCACACCCTGCCTAAATATTGGACGTCCTTTATGAACGACCCCATAAGAAAATTCTAGATTTTTAAGTATCAAACATTGACGAGCTATTATGCTAGTAGACAGTGTAATTATTAGGTGATGAAAAATAATTACCTTCATTACTGCATTCAACAGGCTCTTTGACAACAGTTCCATGTACGGAGGTGATTTTCCCATTAACTTTCTCATCACATTCATTCCATTTACTTTGATGTCTTCATTTCTCACAGTCAGTTAGATGGATAGTATCGAAGATAACAGTCAAGATTTATCCGTCAGAAATTGCGGAACTGCAAAAATCACTTAAAGCTGATGGACTGCCACTCCTTGACAATCATCGTCCTCTTCAAAACATAAATGGAAGAAACATCTACGAATATAATTATGCGTACAATAATGGACAGAAATTTAATCATCTTCTATCAAAGACATAAAATATAAATACATTTTTTTCTGTCGCATTTTCTCACAATGTTCAGCAATCAAGTCCATCAATCTATTCATAAAGTAGTTTATGTACAGCATAAATTTTTCTTGGTAAACAGCATTTAATAAAATATGTCATTGTCAAATAAATTGAATTACATTAAGCTTTATTCATTATTGTGGGCAGTGAAAAAAATACTTTAGCGATTTGCAGGATCTTTAATGTGGTGGCAACAAAAATCCTTGCATATAACAAAAATTTAGCAAGGAGTCATTCACAAATTACGTCACGCAAAAAACGACTTTTTGACCCTACTCCCCCCATTGTCATTTATATTCTAAAATAAAAAAAAATTAAAACCCCCTCCAACTCCTAAAGCATGACGTAATTTGGGTACGACCCCTAATTAAAACTCAAGAAAGCAGTAAAAAGAGTTTAAAAGAAAATCAAGAATGAAAATTGTTTGGATCAGTGGTGTCCAAACTTTTTTGAGCCACGGCACACCTTGATGGTAAACCATGACCAAAATCACACACAGCGTGCGGTTTGTGTTATTTTCAAAAAATTTCTACGGCATACCGGTGTGGCGCGGCACACAGGTTGGACAACACTGGTTTTAATTATTAATTCAAGTGTATTTTGATCGAAAATGCCTATATAATGAATCATAAGTTCTTCCTGCTTTCACTGGAACTAAAAATCTTGTTTTATGTTGCTACATAGAGAAGTGCTACAACTCATAAACGCCGCTTTCATTTTAAAGATTCCTCTGATTTTTTCATTTCCAAAATTTCAACAAAAATTACACAAAAAACTTTAATAAAAAATTGTCGTCTCTTCAACTTGATTGACACACTGTCAACTCCGTTACACAAAGCCTTTTGGATCAACAATATTCTCCTCAAGTAATTTCCCATTTCCATCGTTTCATATAAAAAAATGTATTCTCATCATCGACTCCATCACATCCATGATAGCAGCTTTATGCTAGCAATCCTTTTTAATGCTGAAATGAATAAATTTTGATTTTTGACGCTTGATTTACAATGAAGACGAGGCAAGTCATTAAATATTTTAATTGAATGCTGAAAGAAGATAAATTCTTGACGAAAAAAAAATCTAATAAAATCTTAACAAGATGACAAGATTCCTCATTGAAACAAATATTGCAGACTAAGGGGGCTGTTAGATTCTGAAAAAGAAATTATTAAATGTGATGCTGGATATACTCCTGGATTTTAATCTCATTTAACATTAAAAAATGGCATGTTTAAATGTCTAGTGAACCTAGTGACTAGATACTTGGAAATAAGAGGTTCTTAAGCTCTAAAGTACCCAGCATTGATCTAAAGCAGTGGTTCTCAAACTTTTCAGAGCGCGACACACTAAAATTGAACCTCCAATGTGGCGACACAGTGATATATTCTTTTGACCCATTTTACACGTTTACGCGTCGTTTTTTTTGGTTCGGAAGCTGAGTCGATTTTATCTAGTGTAAATTTACTGTGTCGCCAAACTTTTGAACACCTGAGATGACGTCGCGACACAGTAGTGTGTCGCGGAGCATAGTTTGAGTACTACTGATCTAAAGTCTGGGATCAGTGAAATGAGTCCATGTAGGTCACTAGATCCATATGCAATTCCAAAGTGTAGAGTTCCCCTTGAGTAGATCTTAAAAATATGTCATTAAAAGACGGAATAAAAATAGGAGGACGAGAGAGTCCACCATAAAAGCTGACGGCGTAGAAAAGCTGAAAATAAAAATCACCATTTCGCGTAATAAAAAAAATGACAAGTCGGAAGAGATATAAACATGATTTTAATCATTGGAATTTTTTTACGACAGAAAATTTTTATTGAGCAAATTAATTCATCATCAACATGCAACAAACATAAATTCTCGAAATAGAAAAGAAATTACTAGTATCATTATTATTATCATTATCGTCATCATCATTTCATTTTTTTAACAAGTGTAATTTAACAAAATCGACAAAAAAATTTGATTTATTAAAGGAAATGAACGAGTTTTTCGTCATTCAAATCGCTCTTCATTCATTATTTATTGAGTCTTTTTTGGAAACTTAATAAAATTTTAGATTTTTTTGTCTTATGTAGATTGAAATTGATTGCTAATCATGTTGGATTATTCAATAAGGAATTTAACATTTTGACAATTTATTATAAAGCTTTTAATTATTTTGGTTCTAGGAGGTGGGGGGGGGGGTTGGTGGTCAATACCCCTCTTTGTTTTTTTTTCAATTTTCTAAAGTTTTTTAACAAAAAATTTCAAAACTCCACCGAATAATCCCTCGATACGCCCCTGCTTTGGTTGATATGATTTTTAATAAATATTTAACGAAAATAATTTTAAATTTTAGATCGACCAAAATTAACATTGATTTCAAAATTTTCAATTCAATTTCAGAAAAATACAAAAGCTTTAAATATATAATTTTAACATAAACCAGTAAATCGTAATCGGCAGATAGTAACACCCTTTCACCATCGCTTCTATAATAAATAAATTTTCCAATCCAAATCATTGCTTAACATGCATGTAAAATTCATTTCGATGGAACCAGTAATTAAATTGTCACTTGCCATTCAATTTCAATCTACATCTCTTCCAATACGAAATTCAATGAAATAATAAGTTCAAATTGATTGATATGTCATGTCTTCCATTACTATACAACAGCAATTTTCCTATATAACTTTCTCATCATTTTATTTATCACTTAACTAAGATAATAATATTCAGTATAAACAAGATGAAATATAAACAATTGTTACTAAGCATGTGAATTAATTTTGTTTACAAGTTAAAACCACCGTCATCATCATTATTATTTTCATCATCGTCATCGTCATCCATCTATTTTGTAGTTGGTCCGCAAAATTTAAATTGTATAATCTTTTTTATCCATTAAATGTATCTGTGACAGTATGAAAATTTGTGCTATTTGAGTAAAAAATTTTGCGCACAATATTTTTAAGTGATTAAGTAGATTTTCTAGGTGGGGGAGCAAATTGGAGAGTAAACCTTGTGAACCTCGCTCAATAGTGGGTCACTGTAGTGTCTGGGGTGTCGAGTCATATGTAAGCGCATGGGCGTACCCAGGAGGGTCTGGACCCCCTCCAAAAAATTTTGAGCCATGCTCTCGCTGCCCCTGTGTAAGCGAATCTGCTAATGTAAGATTAGAGTCTCTGTGACCAAGTGGTTGGGTTTACTGACCGTTGACTTGCAAGCATCTCACTTTTGAGGACGTGGGTTTGATTCCCACTAGAAATTGGTCTCTCAATCACTCTATAGACTTGTGTCGATATGACAGCAGTTCCTACAATGCTCAAGACATTACAGTAATAATTAAAATTTCTGCTTTTCTGGAAACTTGCTAATTATTCCTCCTCCAAGCTGCTCACCCACTTAGTTAGATTCATTTAGTTTCTAATCAGCACAAGAACATTCTCATGCGTCTCTTTACAGTTAGTTACTACAAAAATTGTCTTAGAATTTTAATTAACTTAATCATCTCTCATTTAAAACATCTTTTCTTATTGTTGTTCTGTTTATGGAAATTTTCAGTGTATGGAATCCACATAATGGCAACTTAAACAGTAGTTTCATGCCATTTGAACTCTTAACAATCTCATTTTATTGTATAAAAGGTGTATAGTTCAACTCTACAACAGTTTTTGGCAAAGTTTTGCATAAATTAACCTTCCCATTCCATTCAGTATGCTTTGAATGCTGTAAATGTAATCTACCTCCCTTTTAAATAATGATACACAATTTTTTTTAGGTAAGCTAACTAGATAAAGTAGAAGAAAGATAAGGAAAAATTATTATTACTGCTGATGCTTCTCGCTCACATACATGATATCTCATGTTATTATAATATGTTGGGAAGAAATGAATATGTTGGGATTCCCAGACATGGGTTGCTCTTCATTCATAAAAATTAAAATGAGGATGTGGAAAGAATTAAAAGGAATATGACATACGCTTGCTTGAAATTCTTTTCTTTCTTTTCAGAACTTTAAGGATTCAAATTTATTCTTGATTGAGGTTTCTAGGTATTTTGTGGAGGTGAAGTGGGATGAATATGAATAAATTGAGATATTTTGCATGAAGATTGAGGTTATGTAGTTTAATGTAATCAAAAAGTTATGGTTGCTGCCATTAAATTTAATCTGAATTTGTGCAATTTTCTGGATGTTTTAGGATTGACTTGGGATACATTATTTGATTAAAGCTGATTGAAACTTTTTGAGGTTATCAATATTTTTTTTATTATTAGAAACCTCAATTCAAATTTCCATTTTTATCATAACCTCAAAATTTGTTCATGTTTGACCCAAAAAAGGTAAGAATACGTGAATAGTTCCATAACTATGTTCATGTTTTATAGAAAAAAATTCTCAAAAGTTCTCAAAATAATTTTCACACGTCTCATAAATAGAGCAACCATAATCAAATTCCCATTAAGCGAGCATTCAACTTGATATTCGAAAACTAGTTCGACACAAAATACTAGAAAATCCCACAACTTGAATCTTTAAATCCCTGCCTTTTTTCTCATTCAACATCATCCATCACCAAGCAACCGTTGAATGAAAATTCGTACTTAAATAAATTTTAAAGATAGATGGGATTATACATTAACGACGAAGCTCAACGATGAATGGTGAAAGGAAACTTAACATCATAATAATTATTGTAATCATCGTTCTGTGATATTTCTTCTCTTTTCAATTACATTACAACATAAATTCATTGTAAAAAGCCTTTTCACCACAATACAGGAATGAGGAAGAATAAATAATATCCATTTTTCATTTCCATTTCTTTATTTAATTTATATCCTTTTATTTGCTTACCACTGCCGCCATTAAAACATTGTTTTACAATATAAAACAGATAGATGTAGATCAAAATTATGAACAACAGAACAGGCACTAAAAATTATTTATCCGGAGGGCAGGTGATGTTTAAAATTACCTGTTTGAGGTGGAGGAGATGGGGGAAGGTGTGAACTTTGTCTATCTACCCTTGTATTTCTGTAAGCTACGGTTCAGTCTTTCTTCAAGTATCTTTGAGTGTTAATCGAGTATAAAATTTTGCTTGTAAACTTTGAGGTTGATGACGCCTTTTATCTGTGGCAGTGCTGATTACGTTTGGTGTATTTTTTTGAAGTGACAGCTGATCACTAGCTTTTATGTTAATATAGCTGCATATTGAGTGATATAGACAGACCAACTCTCAACAGTAGCGTAGCCAAAAGGAGGGGGGGGGGGGGTTGATTTTTTTTTTCATTTAAAAACCCTAGCAATTTTAAATAATTTTCAGTTTGAATCAATTTTTCCCAAGAAAGGAGGTTAATTTTCATTCCTCCCCCCCTTTGGCCTCTCAACATGCGAGAGTACTTACTAAAATAAGTTGAAGACGAGACTGAAATCTCACCCAAGCAGAAACCTTTTCAGCTAGAAATAAAATTTTCTATTCATGAGTTCCCATCATATTTTCATGATTATTAGAAAATAAATTTTTACAACCCCATAATAAATGTGTATATGAGTGTATTTATTTACAGAACACCATTTGCTTCACATCACACAGTAAAGTTCATAGCCTCCTCACACAAGTATCTCCTGGCTATAATCGAGAGTGAAAATGGAAATGGTTTTTCGACCTCATAATGTTTAATGTAAAATTATTATTATCACTACTGCTGTTGTTGTTGTCATTTGATGAAAACCACATTTTCTCTCCTTCTTTTTTTCGATGCTTTCTGTATGATTTATAAAAAAAAACTTTATACTCATCGCTCTCGCTTTGCTTAGCATTTTTTTTTAATTCATTTTCATTGCTCATCCCCAGAGAAGAGGCATTAAATCAGGCATCATGCAACTTTTTCGGATGGGGTTTTGAGTCAATATTTGATTTGTTAAAAAGTTATTTTTAGTAACACTATGTCCATTCATTATTCATTCAGGCGGCTAAGAGGGAACAAAATTAAAATAATCTCTGAACCGAAACTGTCCGTTAGGTGAGATTAGTTGTTGGTTTTGATAATTAATTCTCGAATGTTTGAGGGTGAAGTGCAAAATATTTTAATTATTCGTGGTCGTTGATTCAACCTTTGGGTTATTTTTGAAGCTTGTTACGTCATCTCTAACATTATAATTAATCTCATAAGTAATTTTGGAGTTGTTTGAGTTTACCTTACACGTGATTTAATGACTGACATTTCAATTAGTTTATTTTTAGTTCCCATTCTTTTTAGTAGCAGATTTGAGGTTGTGAGTGCTTTGCTCAAGGCTTTAAAATCTTTAACTTTGATCTTTGAAAGATTAAATCTAATCTAATTTCCTCTGATAAATATTCATGTCAATTTATTAGGTTTATCTGATAATCTTTCAGGTTGATGCTGCTTATTTTAATCTTTTGTATGGATAAACGGTAAGAAAACATTATGTTTTCATGCTTTTGTGCTTTTTTCTTGGAGACATTGAGCAATACTTTAAATTTAATTCTTTAAGCCTTTAAGTAAAGAGGTGCTTAAATCAGAGACGTCCCAGCACATGGCTAATGACAGTTTAACACAAAAAATTTTGCTAGAACTTTGAATTGGCAACTCATCGTCCAGTCATTTATATTTTAATTCACGTGTTGAACGCAATTTCTACAATTTCATCAACAAAAAAAATCACTCATAGTAGTCAATTTTATCAATGTATTTTTAGTACAAATTCACTTCTCAAACAATTAACACGTATTCATTCTTTTGTCATAATAAAATACAGTCCACTCCAAACTAGAACCATCGCATTTATTATTGTTGTACGCAACAAATTAGTCCTTCGAACCGAATATTTACCGTTATTTACAATGGTCTGCAAACATAGGATGTGAGCTGCATTTTCAGAACATTTGGTTGAAAAAATGTCAGGTAACCTTGTAGGATATCCATCTCTTGAACAGAATGGCTAAAAATTCTTCTAAGCCAGTCAATACTGCAGTATTCAGTTACCTAAGCCACTAGACCACTGCCCACTAATTCCACTATAGGCTATAGCTCAAAAGTAGCAGATATTTCATCAAAATGCTTCACATCCATGACCCTAAACAAAATGTCTCAATTACTTGTCACATTAAATAAAGTTCAAGAGTCAGTAAAAAAGGAATAAAAACGAGAATTTTTATGGTGCGATAGTTTTTCATTGAATTTTTTTTTCTTTTCTCTTTTTTATCCCTCTTCAACAATTCAATTTGAAGTGTTGATTCATTAGGATATTCAAATGAGGTAGGGACGCACACTCACATTTAAAGCACTTGGAAGCAATTTGAAAAATGTGTTTGGGACAATTTTTGCCTATAAGCTTTTTTCTTTACATATATTTCTCATTATAGTGCTATTCCTATAATAACAATTTTTTTTTAAATTTTTTGAACCTTTTTTTCAATTTCTTTTCTATTCCTACATACGCATATGTGTACTCTGTCATTCATAAGTAATATGGGGAATAATTTTTTTGAATGAATATGAAGTGACGAGTGATGACATATGTAGGATATATGAGAAAAGTTTAACATTTCCGTACTCACTTATGAGGAAGAAAAACATTTATTCCTTATGCGTATATTATTAGATTTCCCTTTTTAAGCCATGATGAGAATTTTTTACATCCACAAGCCAAGGGCTTTTACCAAATCTTCTGTTCTTTATAAACTTATGTATTATTATACATTTTATTATAGAAAAATTGAAATATCATGTTTATCATGAACGATGGAGACCTTCTCATCCCCCAAATTCTAGACTTCCCTCATTTTTTTGAGTCAAATTAAGTTTTTTCTTCATCATCTCAAATTTTTTTATATTCCCTTTTTTAGTGTGCTGCTAAAGGGCCATAATTTTCCTATGAACTTTTTTATGATATTGTTGGATTCTCTTCCACTCACTTTTTGCCTCTTAGTTAGGAACAAAATTTAAAGTAAAGATAAATAAAAGAGGGAAATTTTTAGTAAAAAAAGGATAAAGAAAGTGATTGTGTAGATAAAAATTTAGCGCATATTTTCTTGTAAATTTAATTAGAGCGTAAAATATTTTTTACGGGTAGAATCATGTGCTGATAACTTTTAATGACTTACTTAATGGAAAACATTGACAAAAAGAAAAGAGAATATTTTTGGACTTTTAACTGCTCACACTTAAACCCATTCATCATAATCAAAAGGAACTAAAAATGAGAATCATAATTATTATTATAGGAAATCGTAAAATTTACTCGAGGGTTTAGATGAAATTTTTTAAAAAAATAAGAGAATTCCAACTTTAAAGCCTTTAATTCACAGTAGAGTTGGAGTTGATCTTAATAATGAATTCTCTCTCGAGGAAAAAAAGCAGTTAAATTTAAAAAATCTTAACCCCCAGGGTAGCCCCTTAATAAAATTTTATTTTATTTTCTAATTTACCTTGGTTAACTGACATTGACTTGGCGTAACAAAAAATTATAAATTTGCGACCCGTGAAAAAATTGAGTGGCCTTTAAACATTATTTTGCACCCTTTTATATGGGATTTTTGAGTTTATCAGATAACCCCCGAGGCCAAAGCTTCAATATCCCTCCCCCTTGTTACAATACTGCTCACTGCTGCCGTATTGCTATGATAACCTTCCCCAGCAATGGCAATGAGAAGGCAGCCATGGAGGTGGATAAAAGCAGTAACAGACTGACATCTTATTGTCACCTCGTCAACAATTTGACCGAATTACCGCTCAAGTAAGCTTGAAGATATTATTTGGGGGTTTGTATAGTATTTTTTTTAAAAATATTTTTGTACCCCCTAAAACAGCGACTACCCTTGCATCCCAGCAACATTTAAATTTTTTTATCATAGTAAAAATCATGAATTCTTACTGAGAAATATTTATTTTTATTTACATAACAAAAAGGATGAAGTGATTCCAAAAGCTTTTTTAACTGGAACTAAGAAGAAATAAAAGATAATAATTACAATTATCATTAATTTTGATGAACGAAGTTTTGCTTCAGGAAATTGCTTAAAAACTTTCTGCTAGCTCCAAAATGGAACGGAGAAAAATATATCGAACAGCTAAATTCACCCATATTTCCATTCTGAGTCATTTAATTTTACTCAGTTTATTCAGAAACGTCGCTAAGCAAATAAATGAATTTATGGTTCAAAAAGAAGTGAAGTATTTTAAAAACTTTTCCTCCTTTACATCATTTTTATCATCATTTATTGTCTATGAATCAAGAAGCAAAACGGCGACGACGATGAAAATGACTTGAGCTTATAACTTAAAAATTTCTGATCGTAATAATAAAAAAAATTCTTCTATATTCAAAAAAGTATGAATGGGAAATTTAATGGGAGGAAACTTTAGAGTGCGATACACCAGCAAAAACGAGACGAGAGTGAGGCTGAAAAGTTTTCTGTTCCGTAAATGGTAAGGCCTTCAAGGGAAATGACTAACAAATGAGGGGGTGGGTGGGAAAACCGAAGCAGTAACGGATGGAATGAGGGGAGGTGTCTGAAAGACATAATAGAATGAGTAAGAATTTAGTTGATTGTGATAAGTGGCAACATCCTAAATCTCTTTAGTCAAAAATAAAAAGAGAGATTCATCCTCCTTCCTTTTTTTATTATGTATTATGAGCAAAAAAAGGCTGCACTCGAAGTAGTAGAGCAATAACTTAATTTGTGTATCAGCCCTAAAGGTTATGTCGCTGGTAAATTGGTAAACAAGGAAAACTTTTTTGTTCTCATCCGTTCAACATGTTATGGCTTCTCATTCTTTCTCACAACATCATCATCATCGTAGTCGTTTTTATGTGTAAAATATTAACAATAACAATAATAATGTATAACGCATTTTTAACTCAATAATCTTCTTTTTTATCATCATGGCCATAGAAAATAATTTTTACGATTCTCTTCTTATTTTTTTTTTATTTTTCTTCTTTTTTACTTTTTTTATGTCGAATACATATAGACTAAAAAGTATTCCTATCTTATGCCATCGTTGGAGGGTCTGGAACCCCCCCCCCCCCAAAAAAAAATTTTTTTGAGCCATGCTCTCGCTGCGGTTCAAACATTTGGGGGAAGGGGGGGGGGGGTGCCTAGACCCTTTTGGCTACGCCCCTGTTGGAAAGCATAAATTCTTACATTGTTATCGATCGTCGTAGTGAGGAGTAAAAAATTCATTCGCCGATAATGGCAATTCTAATAAAATTTTATTATTATCTAGAAAAAAAGAAATTTTCTCTGTTCGTTCTTTAGCACCCAGTTAGAATAAATGCTTTAATCGAGATGGGGAGCTGTTGATCTGAATAATTTACATAGGACTTTAAAACACATGTAATATGTTTATCATATTATGCATAAAGAAAATAATATTTTGAGGGTCGTTCACTTATTAGGGAGGAGATTGGTGGTATGAAGTTAATTATTACACCAAAAAAAGAACAAAAAAATTATCATAAAGATTATTATAAAACAACAACAATTTAAATTATTTGGGATTTGAACCTTTGTAATCGCTCATTTTAAAGCTTTTTCTAATTATTTTGTTCAACTTCAAATGGCTAAAATCTTAACTTTTACAATCAATTTGATTTTTGTTTGTAACTGGGTCTAGCTTATTCCATAGCTACATCCAGCAGACACCAGCAGTCTGAGGCTTAATTTTTACTGTTTTGTGTGAAACATAGCAATAAATGCTAAAAAAAATTTGTTTAAAAAAACTTGTTGCTTGGCAGAAATGTTGGAACATTAAAAATATTTTTAAAAACCTGTTTTTAAAAAACTGATTTTTAAGATTTTTCCTTATATATTGACAAATTGCCATATATTTTCAGATGGTTCGATGGCCTAGTGGTTAGAGTACTGGATTGCTATACAAGAGGTATTGGTTCGAATCTCACTCCGAGGAATTTTTTTTCGAAATATTTTTTTAACGGTTCAAAGATTTAAAGAATGTTTTTAAAAATTTAAAAAAAGTTTTTAAGAGTCCAGTTTAAAAATTGTTTTTAAATATTTCCATACAAATTGCTGGTGTACCTTAACACGAGTAGATGCCTTAAGTAGGGTAGGTTGAGCTGACGAGCGATAAAAACTTGGTTGCTGCATAAGTTTCAAAGATTCTTTCCATAATAATTAATACATGGATAATATTCCTACTTTAATGCATGTTGCTCAACCTTGTTTGAATTCAACATGATATAAACTCTGACGTATCATTTACAAAAAGGAAGCAGATATTAAATTTAATCATTTTAATAACGTTGAGTTAAATTAAAATGTCATACACAGGAACACATTCTCCTCTTTTAAACATAAAGTTATGAATGCTAACTCAAAAATGTTTCCATTGAAACAAAGTAAGTCCCAAGGATTTCAGTCGAAATCAGCAGCATTCAATTCAATCAATTTACGTCTGCAAAATTGTAAATTCTCAATAAAAGCAATTTCATGCTGGGTTTCAAACAATATTATGGGTACGTTTGTCTATAGACTTTTCAAATTCCTCCTCCCCTCTCCTGCCTTGTTGGCAATATTATAGTCATCATGATCATCCACTTTCTTGCTGCCTATTCTATCTCGACTGCCATCAATGAAGTAGAAATAGGAAAAAGAAAAAAAGTTTCTTTTTTGATGTTACGACCACGCATATAGACCAAAAAAAATATTACATAAGAGGAAATAAAATAAAACCAAACTGATTACAGCTTTTTCTCTTTTTCATTCGACTTTAAAGGAAGAGAACATAAAATTATTTCATACGACTAATCTTGATGGGTTTTTCTGCTTCCCTTACTTATTGTTCCTCTTCTTTCAAACTTATTTATGTGTCTGTAAAAGTTTCTTTTTTTTGGTTGTGTATATGTGTTGGGAGAAAATTGTGCACATGGTTTTTCTGGTTTAACGATTCTTATTATTATTGTTCCTGGCATTAAAGCTTCACTTGTTGTAGAGAGTAATTTGGAGACCTTCCACAATACAGAACATTTTTGCTGTAGATGTGTACAGAAAGATGAAACAATTTTACAAACTATTATTGCTACAATTAAACAATTCATCTGATGTCTGTAGTGGCAATCGAAAGTTTGGTATGTCCTCAAATGGCTTTTCATTGTTCATCCGCTTCATATCTCGAACTCGTTCGACCTAGTAGCGTTAAATTGGAGAAGAAAGAACAGGAAATTTTTAGAAATAGATAGGAATTAAAACTTAAACATATAAATTTCATTTCGTATCTTAGTTTGTAATGTATGGATGTGAGGTTTGTATTCCAAATATATGGAACTAGATAATTTTGGATAGATTTCAAGCTCATTTTTGTTGATCATTAGCTTATTTACAGAAAATTAGCACTTTTGATGGAACTAATCCAATTTTTCATTGACTAAGCACCATTAGGTCAATACTAATGTCAAACTGAATAAATTTACGCATTTCATTTTATTTTTCTGAAACGTTGCCCACAGTTTACGACCATTAGAGATGGAAAATGAAAAAATAAACTTTTTTATATGCCAAAAAAATAAAATAAAAACAATGTGTAGAGTTAAGAAGTGGTCGAAAAATCGATTACAAAATTCCACCGTGACAAACAAACAGACAAACAGACAGACAGAGTGAGTCAATATAAAGCGTGTAATAAAAAAGGGGCCAATTTTGTATTCCATATAGAAGGTGTGCGACAGACACACATGGAGATATACATGAAACCATGAGAAAAGAGGAAGCCATTGTGAAGAGGACGACATTTTTTACGAAAGCATTCAATCGTATAATGACCACAAAAATGGGTCCAATTTTGACGCCACACAATAAACACCATGGTGAATGTATATGAGAGAAATTTAAGCATATAAAAGAAACTTTTCACACTGTATGTCAGCTTATATTTGTTATTTTGCTCTGAATATGAATGTATATGAATTGGAAGGAGGTAATTCAAAGCTATATGCAAAAATATTTTGGCATCTATCTAGATTGTCTTGTATTTATTCATTTATCATTTAATGGTAAATTAAGAGCAAGTTAGTTAGAGTTTCTCAGAATAGATGCGCATTTATAAAATTTAGAATTCAAGTTTTTAAAAATTTAAAGCTATAGCCACTGCTTTGAGGGGTGGAGGGTTAATTTTAACTCATTTCCTGTTTTGGGTTAATTTTTCTTCAAATGGGGTAATTATATATAATATCCTCGAGTATCCTTAAAGTTTATGAATTCCTGGTATTCTGTAAGGGTCGTTCATTTATGACCAACAATTAGAATGAGGGGGGGTCTAAATCTGTGTGACAACTTCTGTAGGATGTAGGAGGTTTAAAAATTCAATTTTTGATGGACATCATTAATGAATGACCCTTTAGTTCCCAGGAATATTCTAGAAGATAAAGCTAAAATCCATAGAAATTTAATATGGTGGAAGGGTGGGATCAAAAATGACCATTACGTGATAGTCTCTAATCATTCGTACATCCGTTAAATTGAATATCAATGTCAACCAATAGATTGAAATAAATTAATTCAAAATGCATACAGTTCTCATGTTGCTTGCCAAAATGACCTGCCATCATTATTTCATCAACAAAATTGAGCATCATGAAATCAGTAAAATGCAAATTTTCCAGCGTTTTCTAATGAATATAAGCGTGAATCATGTTCTGAAATTTGTAAATACGTAAATAACCTACCTCACTCATAACACGGAGCAAGTTAGCACCAGCTAATTTAGTTAATTCCTCAACTGTCCATCCATGTCCCATAAGCTCAGCAAATAAATATGGATAAGCACTAACATCCTCTATGCCTTTTGGTGTGCTGTAATTAATTTATTAATGTTATTAAATGCTCGACCCTCGTTTGAACTAGGAGGAAAAAATTGGTTGATGTATGACTGTGAATATTACATTAGCCCAATGTGCTTGCTTTATGAGTGAGCCAGCAAGCGGAGCAGGAGATGGAAAATAAAATAATATAAAAGAAAATCACGTTCACATAAATTTTATAAAGCTACCCTTAACAAATAATTATTGTGTATAGTGCGACCTTGCCTTCAATAATTAAACAATATAATACAAAATTATATCACAATAATCTCGTAAGTCAGCAAAGCAATTTTCTTCTTCTCCCGCCTCCTACCTACGCTTATAAAACGCGCTTTTCCCAAACTAATTAGGATTGACATATTTTTCATATTAATGAGTTTTTGGTTTTGAGTCTATAGTTGGCAGACTATCCAATAGAAAATCAATTTTATATTTATAAATTACTTTATAAAAAATGCAAATCATCGATGGATGTCTGCACGGAGTGAGAAGAATAAACTTTTCAATGGTGCTTTGTCTTAATAAAATCCATAAAGAGAACCACGTTACTATAATTCTTCTGTTATAGCTCTTAACTCCCTTGTACAGTAAACGTGTAATTAATTATTTAATACACAAAGCACCAACAACAATGGCAACATAAAAATAGGATAGAGAGCAAGCACTGTGCAATGACAATAACACAAAAAGGAGAGCAAAACCCGAATGAATGAGAAATAATGGATTTATGGGAATAAACTTTGGTGATATTTTGAATAAATTTTTATACTCACTAATTGATACCATCAAAGCCTGATCCGAGACCAATGCAATCGATACCAGCAATGTTTTTGATGTGATTAATGTGTGCTATAAATATTGAATGAAATGTGAAAAATTAAAATTAATAAAAGATTTTTTCAATGAAATAAATTTAACATTTTTTTCTCGCATTAAAATTCATCAGTGCTCATCTGCATTCATTCATTCATTCTTGCATATCAGATAAGAATTTTTCTGCGATTAAAAATTAATTTTAAAATCATATTGTAAAATTTTATGGCTGGGAGGTTTTTAATTGGAATTAATGGACACAGCTCTCTTCAACTTCTACCTCCGACAGTTTTGAATCACTAAAAATTTCATGATTCAGACGAAGGATAAGAAAAGATAAGCATCAAAAATAATTGAAAATGCACTCGGGAAAAATGTAGCATAAAATTGTTATTTCATTTTTCATAAACCTCAATATTCATCCCTCAATTCGCGCAATATCATGCACACAAAATCCATTAAAACATTTTTTAAATGCTCATATTTCATTTGATGAAGCACGAGCTATTTCGTTCTCAGTTTGCACTCAATGCTCTACCTATTAGCAAGGCAACAACCTTAAATCAAGCTCAAGGTAAAAGACATAAATTGGATGTATGGAATAGCTTTTCTAACAGAAAATGATGATCAAAAGTCAACTATGTTAATAGACTCTGAAAAGCGCTGCAATTTTCCTCTTAAATGTGAAAATGCTCACTTAATTTTTATTTTCTGCATTGAAAATAAAATAAATGCTATTCATTTTAATAACTTTCATGATCCATAAGTTTCTCTCGCTTATTCACTAAGGGGTCATTCATAAATGATGTCCATCTTTTAGTGATAGGATGTAGGTGTTCTGAATGGCATACAGCGTGAAAAAGTGAAAAATAAAATCCCCAGGTCAGTATGAATCCAACTAGGTCATATTATCGGTCTGGGACTGGATTTACGATGACCGGGCGACACTATTTTTAAAATTGTCATTTTGTGACTTAGTGGGACAAGAGGGGGTTTAAAATTTTGTGACATTCATAAAATTCTTAAAATTTATTTGAAACGTTTAGTCAAACTTAAACTACACTCATAGAAAGGATTTAAAAAACTTTTTTAAATTTGAGATTTAAAAACATTTTTTAAACTGGACTCTTAAAAACTTTTTTTAAATTTTTAAAAATATTTTTTTAAATTTTCAAATTATTTTGAGCCGTTAAAAAAATAATAATAATTTGAAAAAAAATTGCTCAGAGTGAGGTTCAAACCAGTGACCTTCTTGGTTGGTAGCCAAGAACTCTAACTACTAAGCCTCTGAAGCATGTAAATGTATATGACAATTTGTCAACATAAATTAAAAAAATTTAAAAAACAGCTTTTTAAATTTTAAAAACCAAATTTTAAACTTTAAAATTATTTTTAAAGTGACTTTTAAAACTTTTTAAAAACGTTTTTTTAAATTTTTTTTACAAAAGTAAAATTATTGCTGTATGACTTCTGACAGAGATGTTAATAGATTGTTTTCAGATTGTTGATCACCGGTGGGTTATAGTTCTGTGACAGTAGAAAGAAAGGTTGTCCAAAAATCTAACTTTCTGATAGACATCATTTTCAAACAACTCCTAAATATTCATCGCTTTATTCAGTCCTGGACCGTTCTCATCGCCCTCTTCCTTAGTCATACTTCGACACATTAGTTGCTGGCAGAAACACCAACAACAATTTTCCAATTCACATTATTCTTTCCTCTGCTGTGTTCTTTTTTTCGAACTTAATATGTTCAGCTGAAAAATTTATTGAATCATAAATTAACCGAAAATGAATGAAAATAAAAAATGAGTGAGAGAGATGGAAATTGAGAACATTTTTATTAATACTACCGCTACCGAACCTCTCTGTGTACTGTTGCTGAAAAATATTATACTCGTTCCAGGTCATTATTAAACAATTTTCATAAAATGAAATTTTTGGTTTTGTACAAATGCATTGCTGGAATTATTAATGTCTTTTTCGTTTTTTGTGGATGTGATATATTCATTATATTGAGTATGATTTACGCAAAATTGAATAATTATGTATTGAGGAATACTGAATGGAACTGAAAATGTTTTTGTGCCCTGCTCAGCCCCTATGATAATAATGAGCAGACTATTATAATGATATACAAAAAAATTATGTTGCAGTAATTGTGTGAATATTTCAAAATAAATAGCTTTTTCGATTATTCAGGAGGAAAATTAATTGACATGCTGAATGGAATTTTCAATTTCACTTGAAAATGTTTGAATTTAAAGAGAAATTGAAATTGTATTTTTAATTTTTAGGTACATAGTTTAATTATGAAGACCAACTTTTTGGGGGAAGGGGGTCTGGAAAAATTCTACTGTAGGATGATTTTGTGACTAAAGGTGTAGAGCCAGGGGCGTATCCAGGGAGGGGTTTTGGGGGTTAAAACCCCTACCTTTTTTGGGAAATTTTTTCAATTTGCTAGGGTTTCTTAAGAAAAAAATCCCAAAACCCCCCTAAATTTTCCCTTCCATACAAAAATGTTTTAAAACCCCTGCCTTGAAAAATTTCTGAAAACGCCCCTGTGTAGAGCTTCTTGAAAACTCGATCAAGTTCAGTTGATTTTCACTGGATTCGGTGCATTGAAAAATTTTGAATTTTGTCAAATTTTTAAGAAAAATCTAGGTTTAAAATTCGAGTTGAAGACTCGCTGATTCCAAGTTCCAGTTTGAGGCTAAATATGACCAAGCTCGAGCCTAGCTCCTTAAGAAAATCTCAGAAGTTGGAGGTGTACTTCATTTTTGAAGGATTAATTCCTTTTCCATAAATTTTTAACTTCATAAATTTTCAAGTTTTCCAACATTTTATGACTTTATTTTATATTCACAAAAAATTTTCCACAAGAATAAATCCATTTTCTCGCACAAACTATCTAGAGGAAACCCACACCTCATCAAAATACCCAACTTATCATTATTATTTTGTAAACCATCCTCATTCATCTTTATTTCACTCCTCATAATAAGGCGCCTCAACCACATAATAAACTTTTCTATGGTGACTTTAATATTAGTTTGATGAAGTAGCAAAAGCCATTAAGAAAGTTTTCTTCGTTCCAAGTCTCTCAATCATAGTTAGTGCATTATTAAGAAAACATTTGTGAATGCATTAAAAACTATGTTCCTTTAGCGATATATTTGCTAGTTTTCTGTTATTTTCATTTATTCATGGTAAACATTTCAGAACTGTTGTTCATGAAATGAAAATATTTGCACTTTTGAGAGCAAATGGAAAAACATTTTACGGAAATTAAAATAGAGTAAAATATCTGCAGTTGCTACTCAAATTCATAAGTTTTGAGCTTCAAGCTTTTAATCAAAGAAAATGTTTTTAACTTTGAAAAATGGTAATTTTTGTGATTGATACTTTTTGCTTTAGTTTACTCAACATTTGAAAGTTAAATTTCCATTTCTAATTTTCCTATTCAAATATACTTAGTTTAATAAGTACCGCAAATACTCAGTAGAATACTTGTTTGATCATCGTACTTTGGGGTTGTTCCTAAATGACGTCCATCAAAAAATTGGAATTTTCTTGAACCCCACTGCTCCTCGTCAGAATTTTCAAGGCCTGTCCATTTTTTTGCCTCAAGCTTGGTGCGAGAACTAAACGAGTCTTAATAAAGGCGTATCCAGAATTTTTAAAAAAAGAAATTGAAGAAAACTTCCTAAAACAGCGGCGTTGAGCCTTAATAACCCTCTTTTGAATACGCCCCTGAGCCTTAAATTCTAACTTTGAATGAAATTTTCTCAAAAATTCAGAATTTTTAGGACATCAAATGAAGATAGTATCCTTAAAATTGGAAGTCATTTCCAAACGACCCCTCATCAGTTTCATGATTTCAAATAAAATTGTATTCATAAAGAGGTAACAGCAGGGGTAACAGCGGTTCATATCCATATAAAATACCACATTAAACCAATTTAAATATTTCCATCAGTGCATCCATTTGGAATTTTAAAGAGCTAATATTCGAGGTAAATATTTTCAATTCTTCTCAACAAGCACAATCCATTTCATCGTAACATTTGATGACTCTATAGAAGCATCTAATGTCTGCATTAATAGAAAGTTTTTTTTAGTGAATGAACTCTTTATATTACGATGAGAGTGGAAAAAAATTCAAACAAAAGAGCTTTTCATTAAACTCTCGTTACCATAAGAGAGCAGTAAGAAATGAATAAGTTTTTCCACATACAATATTTGCATGCTGTAGGAAAGGTGTTTCAGCTGAGCGCTCGTGGGTGTAGAAAAAGTGTTTGCAAGAACATCTGTGGATAAAAGTTGAAAAAAGTTTGTGAATATGAGAAATTGATTTTGAGAAAGTTTAAAGTTCGATGCTGCAGTTTACTTTTCCATTTGTTGATACTTTTTTTAAGAATTAAGATGACGTCCAATGAAAGTTTAATTTTTTAGAGCAGTGGCTGAGGAAGAGCTTTTTTGTAACCTGGGTCAAATTAAAAATTTGGAGCTCCCTTTCATGGAATGGATTTTGTTCCTCTTCTGGATAGGGGGTTGAAGAAAATTTCCGTCGAGGGTGGTAAACTCCTTGAAGGTTACCTTGCCTTAGCTGGACGACCATACCCTGAATGATTCTCGATTTTTCTTTGAATTTCAAATTAAACTCTGTCATAAGAAGCACATTTACCTTACACCTTATGAAATTAATCATATTAAATTCACTTCTAATAAGTAGCAAATGCACTAGCTCCTCAAAATATTATCATGAATAAGTAAATTATATTCCATCAACAAAAACGTGCTAACAACTAAATTTGGAAACTTTCCCAATGAATTTATTGTTTTTCGCAAGCAGCAGCAAGCAACGACAGTGGTTATATTTTCTAGTGAGTCATTTAAGCTCATTTAAAAGAGTGCAACATGCTGTTCTGTGTAAATTCTCGCGAGAAACTTGTACGAATGAATCCAATAAATTAATTAAACTTAATGAAATATATTTTGTGCATTATTTATTCACATTTTGTCTCTGTGTAAATTTTTTTTGCATGCACATCCATCCATTTATTCATTCATTTATGCATTCATTCATGGAGCGCGAGAACGATGCACTCCCATATGACAACTGACAACATAATTGTATAATGAATAATTTACTTACCGACTGCATCATGAACGGTTGCATTCTCACTACAACTGAGAAATTTATTATAAAAGTTGACCATCACAAGACCACGATTCTTTGTCACAAGCTGTAATATTTCATCTTGTACATTACGACTTGAATTGCACAGCTCATATGCGGAGGAATGTGAGAAAATTATTGGTGCTTCTGTTATTGCCAGCACGTCTTTCATTGTCTTTACAGATGATTTCGATAAATCCACTATCATTCCTAAGCGATTCATTTCACGTACGATAATCTGTGAGACAATTGATGTTGGGGAAAAAAGAGAACAGATGAGAGAAATAAGGATAAAAAATTTGTTAAAGTGACAGTACAATGAAAAAGAAGAAAAATTGGATTAAATGTCACCATGGGGAATGATGATGAGGTGACTAAAGCGCATTTGTCAGCCATATCTATTAGTGGTCGTTCACAAATGACTTGTCAGACCATAATTTTTAATTTTTTGGCATCATTTTATAGTGACGTAGCAAGAAAGTCGTAATAAGGTACAAAGTTCTATACAAAAGGTTGTAAAACCCAAATAAGGGGTCCCTTGCTCCGTCACTGACTCAGCTTGTGGACTACACTCTATTGGATATAGAATGCTAGCTCAGAAAATTCAGTTGCAATTCTGATGTTAATAGTTCATCTGCCATTTCTCAACCTTATGATCATAACGTGACATGAGAGATTCTACTCCCAAGGACATTAATTCAGCTAATTCTCAAGCAAATTGAACCCCATGTCAGTTTTGCACTTTGCTGACTGCCTAAGCTCCTGGCTAATAATTCAAATTGTCATCCACCTACACACCCAATAACTTATACTGATTGCTATGTCAACAGTTGCCAAAGTAAACTGACATTCTACTAAGAAATCAATATCACTTCGAATTAGTGAATCAGTCATTGAGTTAAAAAGTTGGCATCTCAATTATTCAAGGTATAGTTCAGGTCAATCACATAATGTCAGTTTCCAATATGAACATTTAATCACATTTGTTTTATAGATAAATGTGCTAAAAAAAAGTTTTCTGCAAAATTTCTCATGACGACAAACACGTCAATGTGGTTCATTTCTCTTTTATCTCAATTTTTTTCTGTCTCCATCTTTTCAATTCCTTTTAGTTAAAGACAGAGGAAAATGTTTTTCTCTAGATTGAGGAAAAGAAAAATTAAGTCATGACACAGTTTTAAGAAAATTGTGAGAAGGAGAAGAGAATTTGTACTGCAATTTAATATATATAGTAGCAGCTTAGTGAGAAGGGATGGGGTGAGATGAGTGAGAAAGTGTGGGAAAAATGCCAAAATGGGGATTGAAGCTTTTCACACCAAAGATCTGTGTATAGACAAAGGCAATGAAAGTATTTCCTCTTCTCGCTCTCTTTCGTACAACCAGCTATAATTTATTATCTCTACCGATGTTTCTTGTTGGATTTTTCCTCGTCTTGATGCTTTTGCAAAGTAGATGAGCTTAATGTTGAGACGTTTTGGGTGGAATCGTATAATATGTGAGTAGTTTTCATCCTTGGATTCGGGGATTATGTTGAAAATTAGTTAGTTCTGTGAACTTAGTTGGATTAAGAATTTCTATTGCGATGTTATCTTTGTAATGAAGCTAAAGCTTGTCAATTATAAGCTTGCATTTAAACTTCCGCAGATTGAGGCCATCATTTAAATAAATTCAGAGCTTAATTGCTTTAGAAAATGTCTTTAATATTAATTAGAAAGAAAGTTTGATTTAAGATTTATATTTTGAGTAACGATATTGAGATAGACGCGAAGTAACGAGGATTATTGGATGGTAAAATATCAACATCCTCTCGAAAATTGTAGCTACAGTTCTGTACTGAATAAATACAATTAATTACGGATTTATTTTTCTCTCGCATCCTTTGATGTTTGATAAAAGAGCTTCCAAATCCGCAAATGAATTAATCTTTCATCCAATAAAGCGCTTAAGCAATTGCTGTCAATGATATAATCACTTGCCATTTTTCAACGTAAATACAAACAAGCTTGCTTTTTCCTCATTATCTACTGAGATTCATTCAACTAAAAGCTCTCTGATCTTCCTTATTCCTTTTTTTATTTCCCGTTCATTTTATATAATTTCTCTCTCTCCATGTGAACGTCAGTGTAATAATCCATGACTGAACTCTTACAAACCCCCACAACCAGAAGAGTAAGTAAGCAGTTACTAAAGGGAATGGAAAAGAAAAATACATCTCAGCACACCAGCAACGAGGTTTACGCTGATAAAAAAATTACAATAATTTTTTTTCTCTTTACCCTCAATGCCTTCCTATTGTTATTGCCATTGCCGCTATGTGTGCGGCATTACGTGAATGAAAATGATAATTGGAAAACTTTTTTTTTCTTATTCATGCAGCTTCAATACAACAACTACTTCGCATATTGTATATCCTCTTATGCTTTCACTGCTTGTTTATGAAATGACTGCCGAATAGAACTGCCAGTTTTTTCTTCATAAAGTGATTTTGCATGATTTCCATTTTAATGGTTTTTTCTTCACTTACATACGTTGCTGACAAAAGTCTGTTTTATAGTTGTAATATGACGTGGGAAGTTCCCTCGAGTCAGGTGCTTCATTCTGCATGCAGAATTTTAAAGGATTTATCCAGATTTATGTTGAATTAAATCAAAACTGCGAATGAGATGTTGTGCTTTTACCTTTTGTAATTTAATTAATTTAACTGGATGATAAACAAAGATAGAACTCGAATGAGATTTAAAAACATTTTTTGGATTTTATTCTTAATAAAAATTTTTAGATTCTCAAAATGTTTTTTCTTTTAAATAAATATTTTGAATAAAAAATTGCTTGGAGTGAGAATCGAACCTATAACCTCTGGGTTAGTAGTCCAGTGCTCTAACAACTACGACACCGAAGCATCTGTATACATGTGACAACTTTTCAATTTAAACGTTTTTAAAATTTAAAAAAAAAATTTTAGATTTAGATTTTAGAAATAATTAATTTTTAGATTTTAAAAATAATTTTTAGATTAGTTTTTAAAAGCATTTTAAAAAAAGATTTTTATAATTTTAGAAAATAGCCAGTACACTATGGTCTAAAATAGCAATTTTTCCAAAAATGATTTTAGTTCCTTAATTGATAGGTGTTGACTATAAAATTTTGGACCTGAAGTCAGCAGTGCTGAAGATACAGTACAATTGCTGCAGTAATTATTTAGCAACTCATCTTTTTCAGCCTTCAAGCTAAAATGATAATTTAAAATTTGCTAGAATTTTAAGCAAAAAACCCCCTTTATCCTTTGACTACGTCACTGTAAGGGTCACAACATTATCATGTTAAAAATCTCCATGTCAAAGGATTTTTAATTAGTGTGTCAATAATATTTACATTAGTTTTTAATGAAGTGCAAAGTAAATTTAATTAACAATTTGCTGTAAAAATTCAATTATTTTCTGATTAATTTTGGCTGACGTACATGGACGATACCAAATAATTAAAATATGTATATTGACGAACTGTTTCCATGGCATCATTTGATATGTTCCAGTAAAGGATTTGAGATAAATATATTTGAACATTATTAAATTTCAAAGCATTGTGAATACATAATTTTATAATAATTGTATTATTTGAGACTCTAAAGTGTGAAGGTCAGCCGTCCGGTGTTGCTTCACAAATAAATATTAATTACTCGCATTGGTATAATTATTGTGTTTATCATTTCAACTCAAAGCTCAAAGTTTATAGAAATTTGAAGATTTAAAAGTATTTGGGATATCCAAGGATCTTGTGTATCAAGGGATACCAAAGGATAAATATTACTGTATTAAACATTTATTGCTGATCACAACAAGTAAAATCCATTTCATCATACCGATAAATCTTCAAAGTGTAAATCGCAAATATGAAAATCTAAAATTTTAAGAACTTTTTTCTCTAGTGTAAAGCTCCAACAATGTGCAAACAAGCTTCTTACATTAAAAGCTCAAGCAATATTAGAAGAGTGTAAGGCTTTCTGCTATCTATATATCAAAAGAAGAAACAATCCTGTCACAAAAATGAGATACTAAAGAGACAAAGCCTGTTATTCCATTTGGCATTTAGATATTTTATTTAAAACTTTGTTCAACAAGAATGTGCGTCACTGAGAACACAAGACAAGAATTTTTGGGAAAATATCTTCTATAATTACTTAATTTTATCGTTGTGACTTCCATCGGGATAGGAATTTATGTGACAAAATACAACAGAACTCATTAAATAGAATAAAATGTTGAATGTATGAAAAATAAAAGACTCATTCATTAAATATACTAATTTACTGTCTGAAAATCCTTTCATTTAAATATAATTTAATTTAACAAGTCATCACGAAAACAGCGTGGATTTTATTAACATTAAATTCATTAAAAAGGCGGAAGTTTTTGACGTGAGCATATAATTTTTTAGCGGAGGCAGAAAAATTAAAATATATTCCCACAAAATGAGATAAAAAAACTTTACAAAATTATGTTAACAATTATCATGAATTTTCTCAGCAATGATAATTTCCTTTGCATTCCATTTTTTAACATAGAAGCAGGGGTGTAGCCTCCTTCTAGATTAAAATTTTCTACAATTTACTAGAGTTTTTCAAGAAAAAATCCCAAAAACCCCTCAAAAAAATTCACATCCTTTCTAAAACTTCTCATCTATGCAAAAAAAAACTAAATTCTCCCTGACTACGTCTCTAGGTTGACACCACATTAAATCATCATCTTAATGAGGATGTTATAAAGGAGATTACTTTTCTCCCAAATATAATTACAGTAATTTAATATGAAGCTATAAAAATGCGAATCGGTAACATGATCCAGCATGCAATTTGATCACTTGAAATCAGAATTGTGGCTATTAAGATAATCTTGAACAATTAAGTTAAGGTGCTGTCAAAGCTTAACAAGAGTGAAAACATGTGTAATTTGGGTCAAGCAATTCATTGTCAATTAAATACATTTGGATATTCCTTCGAAGTTTATTTTAGTACGATCTTGAAATTGGAATTTACTATTGGATATTTTGAAATATTTTGTAAGTCTTTGAAAAAGCTAAAGACAAAAATGTCATATGTATGATGACCTAACGAGCTTCCATTTGCTAAATTATTGTAAGTTTTAAGAAATTTTTCGAGTGGGTGGCTCAGATTTCTTTTTTGAATGGACGAGAAAATTTGGGGAGGGTGTCTTGGGATTTTTTTTATTCAAAAACCCTAGCAAATTTAATTTTTTTTTTCAAAAGGGGAGAGGGTGGGGTTGACCCCCTAAATACGTCCCTGTATTGCTTTACTGCCACTATGATTCTCATATATTGTTGAAGTGTAAATCAAGAAAGTCCGAAGTGAATGATTCCCAATGCATTTTTAAAAATATTTTTAACATATCAATCAAAAGTCGAATTGGATTATTTATGAACTTTTCCATACAAAATCCGAGCGTTGGCATCAACATATTTAAAAATTGGGAAAAATCAAAAAATTAATTTTAATGTTTACTGACGAGCATAAATAATTAAATTTCATTCAAATTACAAACAATATCGTATGCGAGTGAAAAAGCTTCCTGAAAGCTCAAATTAATGAAATCGCATAAAATGAAATTTTCTGATTTAATTAATTATTCATTTTTAATTTTACAGTTAATTTTATGAAGGTATATGGGGTATATGTAAAATAAGTACAGGAAATATGTAATTAAATATCAAAAATCATTTTTATGACTTACAAGATGAAGTAAGAAGAGAAATTCGTTATTAATAAAAATTAATTTATGTACCTTTTCTACAAGACAAGAATGAGAAAAAAGGAAGATGAAAAAAGTTTGAGGAAAATTTAATTCAATTAAGGAGAGAGAAAAATGAGACTGAAATTAAAATTTTCTGCATCATCCATGTGTGTGTGTTATTACAGGAAAAGGCAATGAACGTACGCAGTATGTTTTTATTTAATTAGAAGCATCGCTTTGTGTTTTTTATTCGGAAATTCTTTACACATTCTCATGAAATTTAGGATTCTTTTTGATAAATTAAGGCATGGACACTTTGTCTAAAACTGTTGCGTAGACCAAAAATTTTGAAAAGAAGGGGGTAAGGGGGTATTTTTTAATTTTGAATATTTTTTTTGAATGAATAATTTTGAGCCAATTTTTGGATCTGATCTGAAAAGAACACCTTCAACGGCCTAGCAGGCAGTATACTGAGAACAAATAACGTGTGTCTCTTAATCATATTTACACACGGAACTCACGCCATTTGAATTCTGTCTGAGTCTCATAATGATTTTTCACTCTTCTAAGCAAATAATTTGAAATAAAAGGCATTACATCTACTCAACAACAGATAGCTTTATTACTTGCTCATCATCGTACGCATCACATGATATGCTGGAAATTCTTTTGTGCAGATAAAGTATTTTTTACTCGATACATATGCTTTTTAAGTGAAATATGCTTTGCTTTTTATGTTTTATACAATTATCGAGCATATGACTGTGAATATAAAATTTTTTATGATTTTTTTTGTACTGCTGCTTTACTCAACTTATTTTATGTCATTTCCTAACGGGATAAAACCGAAAAAAATTGTTAGAAAAAATGAAAAAACTTTTTTTATTTTCAATTCTTGCTTATTTTTTGTGTTGTGCTATGTTCTGCGTTGTAAAACAAAAGATTTTTCCATCATTTGAGTAATTTGTAAAGCTCAGAAATTTTCCATTGTAGAAAATTTTTCGTTCCCACATCTCCCCTATGCCTGCCACCACCCATGTAATTTTTGAATTTACATCCGTACAGGGGGAAATTAACTTGGCGTAAAATTTTTACGTCAAAAGCGTGAAATTTTACGCCGCTAGTGTAAAATTTTACGCCGGAAATTTTACACAGGAAAAATAAAAATTTTTGATTTAGATAATTGTTATACAATGCATCATGAGAATTTACTTTTGTTACACAGTGCATCAGGGAGTAACTAAAATTAACAACTTTTCGTCTTAAATATTAATTGGAGCTATTTTTTTGGAATTTTTAAAGAAAAATTTACTCTTTAAAACATTACTTATTAAATATTGCTTACTTATAGGGGTTTGATAAGCAAAAACAAATAAAAATCATAAAATACTAATTATAAGTAACTATTAGTTGAAATTATTCTACTAAAACGTCATAAAATAGTAAATAACGTCAAAAATTATGTAACATTTTAAAAATTCTGTATTTTAATCTGGATTAGTAAGAAAAAAGCTTAAACATAACACGATTAGAATTCCTAAGCTCAGGAATCGGTGAAGAAGCTCGTGCGAGCCTTAAGTTTCTTCGAATTCTTTCTATGCATTTTTCAATTTTTTTGATAAATTTTCATACTAAAAGTATTTTAAAAGTCTTTCAATTCTATTAAAGTTTATCATTTTCATATTTAATGCAATTTAATGATTCTCATCTTCAACAATTGCAGTTTTACATAAGTTCAGATGCTCGGAAACTCGATATTTTCAAACGAGCCCGAGACTGAGCTCAACCTTCAAAACCCCGAGGTTTCAGAAACTCGATCACAATTAAATTTTCAAATAATCAAAATATCTCCTTAATTAATGAATGATAACACAAAGTAATGCAATAAAATGATAGATTAGACAGAAATCTTGGTCTCAGTATCAGTTATAATTTAATTGTAATATCTTTAGTTTTTTCTAATTTTTGATTCTTCAGATGTAAAAAATTGAAAGTTCTGATCCATTTTAATTTTTGTGATCGAGTTATTGACTGAAGAACAACACTCAGAATCAACAATTTTCACATTTCTCTAATTTTCTGTAGCAAAAAAGTAGATTTTCGTGATTTTTTACAGTGCAAAAATTGTCAAAACCGTCAATTTCTACTTTCTCATGATGTATTGTGTATCAAAACGAAACTTTAATAATGTACAGTTAAAAACAAATTAAAATTTCGCAATCTGTTTAGAAAATCTAAAAAATATATTTCAAGTTAAAAAACATGGCGTAAAATTTTACGCCATGGCGTAAAATTGGCGTAAAATTTTACGCCGTGGCGTAAAATTGGCGTAAAATTTTACGCCACTTTTTGGCGTAAAAATTTTACGCCAAGTTATCTTCCCCCTGCATCCGTAACCAACATCTCAGTGGAGCATATACGCACTTCTCTCAAAAAACCCCCAACCTTAACTCCATCATAGTATTTTACATCTCATTCTAGAAAAGCGCACGTATTTTTTAGCTTGCTTTAAACAGAGGAAAATGGGAACGAGCAAGCAGAATCAAATTAACAAGAAAAGCGTACAAAATGATAAATTTACATAAAAAAATTTAACTTTATAGCATAGACCAAAAAATGATAGGAAGGGGTTGGAAATTCCTGAAATATTCAATTCATCCTTAACTTTATTACTGATAGATTTTTATCAAAATTAATGTTAAATGGAACTTCTGCTCCTCAAACATTTCATTGTCATCATTGTCAAAGGCAGCAATTTAGCTATGATGGAAGGGGTTCTGAACTTTTTTATACGCTCTACATTATCTTTCATAGAGTTGATAAAAAATATTTTTAAAGAGAAAATTATCGTTGAAAAAGGAGGCTCGTTAAGGGAGCAAAAGGTAAACGATATGATACAAAATGAGGTACTGTGAAATTCTTGGGTATGAGAAGAGACTTTAAAAAAGACGACGATAATGAGTAAGAAGTATATGAATGTGAAATTGATGATATATAATCATGCATGAATCTGTGTAATATTACTTAATGTGATCAAAAACTTTACCCGGAAATAAGAAGAACAAGGATGGAACCACAGAACTTGAAGCTAATTTTTATTGTTTGTTTAGGTGAAAATTGTCAATTAAAATATTATTATATAATAAATTACGTATAATTTTAGCCTGTGAGGTATTTTTAGGTTATTTCACCCTCAATTACTTATTTAGTTATTAAATGATGTTTAACTATTCATTTGGGATCAGGAAATTGAATAATAAAGTAATAAGATGAGAACTTTAATAAAGTTTAATTTGACTTTCATTAGATAAATTTAAGGGTTGTCAGCCTTCAAGAAACCAGGAGTTAAGAAGTCATTTTTATGATGACGATAAAAGTTAAGTCTTCCTATTCTTCTCGTAGAAAAAGCAGAACTTTATTTAATGAAGTGCAAATAGATGTAAAACCAGAAAAGCTTACCATAATGCGTAGGTTAGAATAAAAGGTGCAAAAAGCCATAAAAGAGATCCACAAAGCCATACACTGATAGTGATGATAATACGGAATTCTTAAAAAATATGAATAATAATGAGGTGGACTTGCGTTACGTAGGAAGTAGATTGTGGTTGGATTTTGTAACATAACCGTGAGCTTTTTGGGATATTTTCATTTTTTGGATGCGTGTTGGGCTATGAGTGAGAGAAAATTGGAGAATATCAAAGGCAAAAGCCACAACTTAGCATATAATGTCCCTACAGTTAAGAAGAGCTTTGGTGCAGTTCAAAAGAGGAGCTTTGTGAGGATGGGAGTTAAAAAATCAATTTTTGTCATGAGTGAATGACCCTTTATACTTCAGGATAGTATTGAAGTCAGTAGTTCAAAAGAAGAATCCACAAATAAGCTTTAATCGTTCCTCGAATTGTATACAAATAAAGACTTAAAGAAAAATTATTCTCTCATGAATTTTTTCCATCAATTGAATCGATTTCTTAGCTATAGATTTACTTTTTTGATCAAGAAACTTTTGTGTCATCCTTTTATGTCCCTTCCTTTCATTATAACAAACATCCATCAACAATAGAGGACAATGAAGAGCTTTTCTTCAAAACTGTAAAGCTCTCAATAAACGGGAAGTGAGAAAGAAATGCAATCACGGTAAAGTGTAATCATAAAAATCATCATCATCGTCATCGTTGTCATGAATGGTATAAAAGACGCTTTCTCATATAATTACAATTAAATAAGAAGACATAACATCATAAAAAGAGTTTCCGTCTTCATTCTCATTTTTTTTTCACTTTCATTATTTTATTTTTTTTTCGTCCTACTATCTTTCATCCGAGCGTTTATATAAAGAATATAAGTGTGGAAGAAAATGGGAAAATTTTCTTTCCCTTTTGTAAATGAAGACTACATGAAGTATGCCTTATGTCAAGAGGGGTACTTTCTTTGTCAGCGTACTTTTTTTTCAAAATTGTTATTTAAGTGCTTTCTCTTTCTCTTTCAGCATAATACAATGGGAAATGCAATTAAGATGATAATAATGAAGAATATGTTATGAGAAATGAGACTAGTAGGATGAAATTGTCGAGTATGTTCAAGTTTGATGAGAAAATGCTGTGTAATAAATACCATGTAAGACTATTTGAACTGTAGATTGACTGCTAAATGGTTGGTTGACGAGGATAGAAGAACATAATTTTCTATTTTTCCTCTTACCATCAATTTTTTCAATCCAGAGGCGTAGCCACGAAAAAATTATGGGTGGGGGGTTCATTCCTAACCCCCCTGTGTTACACTCATGTCTCAATCATACATACCCAGTAATGACTTTCATCTATAAATCACCTAACAGTAGACTACGCTAGAAGTTAAAACATGCAGACATTCAGACTATCTGTCGATAATTTTTCCATTGAGAATTTGTCATAGACATCCTACGTCGGGACGGAGCAAGTGGACGTAATAAATCTAATTGCATAAATTAAAACATGAAAGGCGTCAATGATGGTCTAAAAGACTGTCGTGGATGCCTTGAAATATAAACATTGTTCTATGAAAGATGAAGAAATTATGTTCATCAAAAGTTTGATCATCATGTCAAATGGGATGCGAAGCGAAAAGGCAAGAAGAAATCACTACTCGCCACATAATTCATTAAGCGTAAAATGAAAGCGACATGCGACCCAACTTAATGAGATTTCTTCATTTTCTTTCCTCCTCGTTCAATATTTCTTCAAATAAATTACAATAAATTTATTTGCTTCAAAAACACTCGACGGAAAGTGGATGTGAGAAAAAAAAATTGTGTATTGAGTAATTTTTCTTATCATATTCCCTTTTATTCTGTACTATCGAATCATAATTTATGCAACATAAGGGGGCAACAGTAGACGAAACATTGAGAGTGGAAAATTTTCAACACTATAACAAAACTCAATGGTGTGGATACGAAATAAAATAAGTAAGGAAATAGGTCAAATGACTGTAGATTGAGTGGAGGAAGCGCAAAAAGTTTGGAAAGAATGATTTTAGCCTTAAAAACCATTGACAGGCTTCTGAGACTGGGTAAGTCTGCTCAAGGTTTGTAATTGACATGGGTATAGCGAGTCAATAAGTTGTCAGAATTTTAAATCTAGTTTTCCTTTAGTTTAGCATAAAAAATGTTCAGGAGTCGTTCAGAGATTATGTAACGTCGGTATCCGCCAGTGCATAGAGTAATTTATTCCAAACTTTTTTATTTTTTTTACCCAAACATGGTTTAGTTTGAAAAATCTCGAGAAATATCATAGAACGCTTCATAGGAGACGTCTGATTCCAAACCAACAGTCGCCCTCCTCTGGTAATGTCACGACACCCACCTTAAGTGATTCGTTATTTCCAAACGACTCCTTGTGAGCCATTTTTGGTAAAAAAAATTCAAGAAGTAGGATGAAGATTGAATAAAATTGGGGACAAAACTGAACTTCTTACCCATTTCAACCACACAACATGCTTCAGAAAATTTTGAAATGAACGAACGAAAGCAAACGAAAGGAAAGAAGAAAAAGTATTTGTAAACTTATTAAAAATTAAACTTTTCAGCCGCTGAAACAGCAGAAATTCTTTCCTTTTTTACGTTGTGTTTAAAAGCTCCCCAAATAGCAATATGTTGAATAAAAAAAAGCATGAAATTAAATATGAAAATTAAAGACCTTCCTTTGCTTAAACAATTGTTTGTTAATTCCTCACACTACTAAGGGCTTCTATAGCTTGCTCGTTGTTTCAAATAATTGGAGACATTCGAAGGGAGAGAAAATTTTTAGTGTAAATATTTGGCACTTTTCTGATGTAAGCAACATCCTGCTTCAAAACTTATTCATATCGTTTCTCATCCCACACTCATCTCTGTGATGTGGATCTCTCTTGATATAAGAGAGGAAAAAAAATATTTCAATTATAATTTTTTTTCGTCTTGTTTTGGACAACCGCAGAGAATTTTCTTAACAATTTTCCGCAAAAATGAAAATTTGAAAACGAGAAAGATGAAGAAAAACTTTTTTGTCATCATCGTTAGGTTTGGTACGAGAATGAAAGAGAGATGAGATGAATTTACAAAAGATTGTGTTACTAGGAAAGTACTTCGTTATGCATGATAAATTGAGACTTTTTTGAATGGAATGTTGCTGGAAACCTTCTTGGAATTAGTATGATGTACTGGATGATGCAAACAAAAAAGACTTGGGACTAGGCTGACCGATAAGTGGGACCTAAAACTATCGAAAATACAAATGTTTAAATTAGCATTTCTCGACCTTTTTTGAATCACGACACACTAATCCCCATTTTAAAGATTTGTCGACACACCAGTGTTCCAAAAAATTATGTTTAAGTTGGTAAAGTAGCCCAGGATATCTGGTAGAGTTTTGGAGCTTGAGAAATTTTAAGAAAATATCATTTTAGAAAATATAATCACTGTAGTATAACCTTTGTATTAAATTTTTATACTTTTTTAGACATTAAGATTGATTTTGAGAGCAATTTTCCACATTTTTGTGTAAAAAATTAATTTTTTGATTTTAAAAATAAAATTGGTGTGAATATAATAATTAAATATTGATTTCAATTGAGGGTACCCAAGAACCACCCCCTGGATACGCCCTGGCACATAGTTCGAGAACCATCAGTCTAAATAATGATAACTTAATTGAAAATACTTGTTAAGTGCTTGACAATAGAAATTATATTCAACTTTTTATATGTCTGTCGGCGTTTGAAAGTGATGAAGACAAATTTCGCAAGATTGAGTGGAAATTTTCATGACATTAAATTAAATTATTTGTAAGTTACATTTCCTCATTTAATTAAACATAAACAAGGAAGTAGGTGCTTTTGATGTATCATGTTAATGTGAAATTTACATCAAAACATTCGTACTCGTGTTATATGTAGCTTTGAGGTATTGCTGACATTTGAAAGTCAAAAGGAAATTTAATTTCAATTGTTGAAGAATTTAAAAAAGCGCAGGCAGACTAAAAGCTTGCTAAAAGCTATGATTAATATGAGTATCGTCTGAAGACATATTGACTAATTTTCTGTCACTATCAAAATCGTAGCAATGGTCTGTCATTTAGATATTTTACCTGATTAATGTCCAAAAAGTAATTTTTGATGAAAAACGTTCCTATCATCCAATAACATGTACAATAAATATGACATTTTTTGATGAATGAATGTCACGTCATATTCACATTTTTAATGTTGATCATTTTTAGTCCTTCACGCAATTTTTCCTTTTTTCGTGCTCATTCCTTGAAAGGTTCAGAAATGAACCACTTCACACAAATAAATTGCGATATGCTCACCATGTGAATACAAAAGTGCGCAAATAAGCCTCTTATTTGAAGTAAAAAGGGAGATGCATTGAGCTTTTTTATGTTCATTTCGGGTATGGAATTGACTTTGAAATTCTATGCATGCTTATTTTCATAAGATTAAAAAAGGTACCGAAAACTCACAAGTTCTTAAAATAACATTAAATAAAAATGTTTGCTCAAAAAAAATATCTAAATTTTCTTATTCCTGAGAAGGTAATTTGACATGGTTGAGATGGAATTAGAGGTTCAAAAAGACATAAAATGCTTCAAACGCGAGAATGTTTTTTTTCTTCTTTTTTTAGAAATAAATTGAAGGTTTGAACATCTTTTTATGTTGTGATGATGATTGTGGTTGAATCAATTTTTATTCGAGAATCATGAGAGGTCAGAAGTGGAATGAAATGGTTATTTTATCCCAGGCCTTGTTATTTTCACAAAAAGAACAAAAAGATATGGAATTTTTATTTAATAAAGATTCTTTTATTTGTGTAAAATATAAAGTGCTATGAGCAGCAGTACTAAGCAGGAGGCTTTTAATAATGATGAAAAATATTTGTCAGGAGGGAGTAATTTGATTAAAAACTCGCTGTAAATCCTTTTATTATAATAAATTGAATTTTATTATTATCATGAATGATTCAGACAAAAATTGACAAAGCTAAAAGTGCTTATTAATTTAAACTTTGCTTGCCTGACTGGTAGTACCAATAGCAAATTCATCAATGTTGCTTTAAATACTTGACCGACAACTAGTGATGTGCAGAATTAAGGCAAGGGGTCATTCATAAATTACGCCACGCTTTAGGGGAGAGAGGAGGTTGATGAATTTGTGACAGTTCAAACACAATAAATTTTTTTACATGGAAAATTTGTGAAAAGGCGGGTCGAAAAAGTCGTGTTTTTTGTGACGAAATTTAGGAACGACCCCACGTGATAAGGGGGAGGGGATCGAAAAAATTGTGTTTTGCATGACTCAGCTTGTGAGCGACTCGTGAATCAGAGCTATACAGACTCGAGCTTACTAGCTGAAAATAAAACTCAGTACAACTGAAAATTTCTACTTTTAATACTAAAATTTTGAAATGTTTTCAAACAGAAACGTGTTAAACAACCCTGACTTAGAGCATCATAAATAATAATTTTTAAAAATTGAAAAATTCACCGAAATTCAAATAACTCGGCAGAAATTGAATAAAATCATGATGAACCGCTATTTGAGTATATACCTAATGTTCTTACTTGCAATCATAAAATTAAATTACTTGAAAAAAATCGTTAATTGAATCTTTACCGTCAACAAAATAATACTCTTAAATTGATATGAATTTTCAAACGAAAAAAAGAAATCGCATTAATTTACTTCAAATGCCTGCTTATTTTTTTATGAAAAATTCTTAATTACATTTGAGAAAAAAAAGAATTCTCTCATTACATTAACATAAGGAGATTATTGGATTCACATGAACAGTTTACGTGTTTTTAATATGCAGAATTCTGCTTCGTTACTTTCAATAATCAAAAATTTGGAAGTAAAAATCTTCAAGTTAAAAAACTTTTATTCTTCAAATAACGAGTTTGAGGAACAAAAAGGTAAATAACTTTATTACAAAAAGCTCACTCGGAAAAAAGGAACAAAGAAATTTTTAGAGAGTAGGAAAAATAATCCATTCAGTCATTCCATCCATTCTCGTGGTAATGAAATCATGTTCAAATAAAAAGCCATTATTCCTAACCACCATTAAGACATAGAAAAGAAACAGAAAACTTTTCCATCTCCTCGCAGAACACATAAAGTTTGACATTTAAATTGAAAGTTTAAATGTAATCATCAGAACGTGGCAAACAAAACAGAAACGGAAGTTCATGGGGAGAAAACTTTTCTATCATATCCGATAGAATAAAACACCTCTCGATTGTACTTTTGAATTAAATGAAACTGGAGATGAGAATGTTAAGAAAATTGGTAGGAAAAGCACCGTGAATGGTTGAAAAGGGAGCATTGCATAAAGTTTTATGAAGCTCACAGATACTTGACTTTTTAAGTTCTGTGGAAAATTACTGTTGTGGATATGAATATCAAGGAGTGAATTAAAGAGTTTTTGAGATGTTTAATAGCTGTTGAGTTTTGAATTGGCAGAGCAAGCTCTTGAATTTTGGTTTTTTGCTATTTTTTATTGATTCCCAAATACTGTGGACTAAAGGGGGTGCTTGGGTGTGCTTAGAATATTTTTATAAAATTTTAAAAATGTACATCTTTAAAATTTTATAGGAAAAGATAAGCTACTATGCCCTTTGTATAAAAGGAACGGCTTCTTATTGGAACTGGGTTTTGGAAAGGCAAACCATTAATTTTGCTAATAATAAGGCAAGGGCGTATTCACGGGAGGGTTTTGGGGGTCAAAATTCCTCCCTTTTTGAGAATTTTTTTTCAATTTGCTAGAGTTTTTCAAGCAAAAAGTAACAACCCCCCTCCCTAAATTTTCCCATCCATACAAAAAAAATTCAAACCCCTCCCTTATATTTTTCCTTGAAATTTTTGGATACGCCCTTGTAATAAGGAAAGCCGGGATCTGTAGCTATATAAGACTCAATAGTAATAACTGTTTGAATGTAAATTTTTCATCTAATTAATTAAAAAATCGCATTTTTAGGACGACATTTATGAATGACTTCCTGAATGAGCTATCCAGACATCCAGTCAAAATTCTCTCCAAAATTACTTTTTTCTCAAAAATTTTAAAAATATTTTTCAATGAATTTTAAAGTTTTTTTACCCTTAATATCAGGTATAGAGTATAGAGATTCACGTTACATAAAATGACATTCATAGCATTGTAATTATTCTCCATTTTTTGTATCCCCGAGCAAATGGAATTTCAGATTGGTTTGAATGATGAATGAAATGTTATCGCACACACCAAAATACCTTCGAGCTTTTGTGTTATGCAAGAATTTTTTTTAACTGTATCCATTCAAATCCAGCTGTTTCATTTAATTTTTCCCGTTGCAATCTGTGAACCAAAGCTGAGATTTTTTTCGATTCATCAAAAAAAAAAATCCTCGCTGCATTTACAAAAATTCTTTATATCCAAACATATTGTGCGGTGTGATGCGTTTGTGAAAGCATGAAAAAAAAATCACGCAGTGAATGCATAATATTTCATGTATATGCAGAGTATTGACACATACAACAGTAAGCTTTTTTGCTGAATAATAACATTTTTCAGATTTTTATGACGATTTTTTTTATCAGGAAGCTCAACAGTATTTTTATTGAAGGGTTTTAGTCTTAATTTTATTTTCGGAGCTGTTTTGTTTTATTATACATGAAATGTTGGGTTAGGTTGATTCCCAGGAAATTATTATATTGATGTATTGTATTGTAAAAAAAAATTGAAACACAATTTATTTTACATAAATTTTAAAAAACATTTTAAAAATTCCGCAATTTATCGAAAAGCTTCAAGTAAAAAGAATTTAATTCATTTCGACTCCATTAAATTAAGACCTAAATCGGATGTAAATTACTTAACGCTTTGGTGAGACTATGTAAATTAGTTATTTATGCAAACACTCTCATCGGAAGGTACCAACATTCAAAAATGGCGGGTTTTAAAAAATTTGATTTTTATTCCAAAAATCCTAAAAAAATCAATGAGGAAGGAATTCAAATACCTTAGGAATTCAGCAGGATTTCCCAGAAACGGAGAGTAGCATGGGTTGAAGGTGCCTTGGACAAAATGTTACTTAAAGACATGCTGCTTGGAGTTTCATACTAAAAATGGATATTTTGAGTAATTCTCTAACAATTGATAACAATTTATTAAATTTTGTGTCCCCTAACCGATCGTACCAAGAGCAAAAGTCACACTTTCTGCGGTTGGATTGTCACTACACACCAGATCCTCTCGTCTCTAAAAGCTGGACGTCATTTATGAACTACTTTGTTATCCAACTTTTAAGAATGTGAATTGCGACAATTCATTCATGTGCCGTCTGTGTTGAAATTCATTTTTCATGCAATCTCAAGCTTTACACATTAGTGCGGAAACAGTAATAATGTTACAGCAGCAACATTTTTCTTCTCTCGTTTCATCCTTTTTTATGCCACTTTTATGGAAATTATTTCAACATTATTCTCATTTCCCCTTTTTATTCGTCTTTTCGCGAGAAGCTTAAGCTTTGTTTATGCTCGCAAATTGTAGAATGAATGCCTGCTTTATGCCACTTATATACAATACGAGATTTTTTTCTTCTACTTGCTCATGTTCTTTTATGCCATATTTGCAGCATGTTTGCAATTTTAATGATACATGATGAAGAAAAATAAAATTTTTTTATGGATATCTCAATTTTTTTTTGCTTGTTTCGTAAAAAAATAAGAAGTTTTGCAGACTTTCTTATGCTTCTGTTGCTTCGACTCATGCATCTGTGGCATTTAATGCGTATATACATGTTCTTGTTTGACAATGTGTTTTTTGTGGTTCATTTTGAAGAAGGAATCTACATGTTTGAATCATTTTGGTTGAGTTGTTGAATTATTAATGTAAATGTTCTGCAAACTGATTGCTGTGAGGTTTAAGCAAGTCACAAAGTTGTCTTAACTGTATTTTTTTGCAGTCTTTAAAATTTAGAAATTTTGTTTTCGGAAATTTATTTTAAAGATTTTTATTTGACGAAATTTAGAATTTTTTAGACGGAATCAGACTGATTAGTGTTTCAGTCTTGATCATGTTTAATTTTAATTGTTTCACAGCTTAATACCCTCCTCGTTTCTATGTGTTGGACCTCCTAAAATGAACGACACTTTAGTTTTTATGACTGTAAAATGCGTTCATCAACAATAAATTGTGTCTACAGCTTTCCTACTCAAATGTAAGATTTTGTGCTCTCAAGACACATTATTTTGTGAATAAATATGCTTAACGATAAAAATCTCATTTGTCATTCATAAGTATGTTGTTTGAAATTTATGGGTGGATAAACTTAATGATATTGAAAAATGTTAAATGTCATCTGAACTTTTAGATGATAAGGAATAGAATAATATTTGAAAGATTCAATTTGGCATACAAAGCGGGATTTTGGTGACATTACATATTCAGTTATTGATAGCAAAGTTCGATGTCGACACAATTGATGTCTAATCGATGCAAAACAGAAGACACCTTTAGGGGTGTCTTTTAGAATCGACTCGAGTCAATAAGAATTTGGACAGAAAAAGCTTTTAAAAATTAAATCGACTTCAGTGACCAAGAGGGGGTTCGAATAGTCAATCTCCTTCTCCTCAATGGAAAATTTTCTTCAATTTGCTAAGAGATTTTAAAAATTTCTGGTTCTGCCTCTGATCAACTTCGAGTTCTGGTTTAGACAAGGTCAAGACTAAATTCAAATAAAATTTCCAGATATGCAATGCAAGATAATTTCCAACTCATACCAACCAAAGACCAAATTTTTACTCCATTAAATTCACTTCCACTATCTTTAAGTATTCTACGTTCACTCTCATATTTAATTTCTCTCATAAATATCCCCAAAGCCTTCAAATTTATTCATAAACTTTTGATTTATTTTCGTTGTGTATAATCATATCAGATTATTTAATATCTTTAAACTCATAAGTAATTATGAATTTTAGTATCACAAGTGTTTATGGTAGTTCTTATGATACATACGAGAGCATTAAACAATGGATTAAAATATTCATTAAATTTTATCAAGCTATAAACATTTTTCGGCGAAAGTTTAACAACGAGAAGTAGATAAGAGGAAGTTACGTGAGATGCGAGTAATTGAAAAAGCTTTAGTCTAAGTAATACATTTTGATCTTGACTGGATTTTGTCAGGTTTCATGGGAGGTGTCACATTAATGAATATAAATAAATATTTATAGTAAATGGACAGACAATTTACATAAAATAGATGATAAGGTCAGCAGTAAGTTCAGATGAATATTATATTGTAGCTTAATTATTTACAAAGAAGAGTTATTTTCTGGATTTTTTTCTCAAAAACCCTAGAAAATTGAAGAATTTTCCAGTTAAGGGGACAAATTCCTCAATCACCCACTACAATGCACCTGCTTAGAATTAAATGATGGCTGATTGGTTAATTTGTACAATTTTTGGGTTTATTCGAAAAGTGACCGCCGTATGATTTTAAATATACTGTCCGCTGGTACTAAAGGGGTTTAAAAATAATCCTCATCGAAAATCGACCGCAGGACCTTTAATATGTATAACCAAAGGTCCTCTAAATATCCCATTTTATTGAAATTACAGCCCCATGCCTACCCAAAATTCTGACTAAACTTTTCTCAGGAAACTTTCGTATAGCATTCTTGATAAAGATGAAAATGATGATGAAGAATAAACGGAAGTAGATGAATGTTCTTAAAAATCCATTAATGTCTAAACTTGCTAATTAACACCATCATAATGTATTTAGCGGTTCAAGCTCTCTTTCTCCTATAACATTGCTACTTTACATGTACAATTTTATTACAATCAGGATAATGCTAAGCAGAAGTGGAAGAATCAGCAAAAAAGAAAAGGAAATTGGTAATTGGATTGTGCAATTTATCACAAATTAATGAAATTAAAGAATTAAAGATTGAAGTGAATGCCTGAGTATGGAAAATGGAAAAGAAAATAATGGAAACGAGATGAAAAAACTTTTTCCTTTTTCTTTGCTTTTTTTGCTGCCTCTTCCACAATATTCAATGCTTTATGGTCTTGTCTTGTGCCATACCTCAAACTTTCCTCTTCTTTTTTCAGCCTCAATTTATTGCCTTCGTCCAATTTTTTTGTGCTCTGCATTTCTTGATTTTATTTTGATATAGAGAATAAAGAGGAGGCAGTAAAGGATATAAAAGATGGGAAATTATTTCCATCGAGTTGGGCATACGAGCACACATAAATAAGTAGGTAAGTGAGTCAGTGAGTATTTTTGCAAACGCAAAATGAACAGAATGGAAGTAAAGAAGCAGCCAATTGTAATCGGAATGATGAAGAAGCTTCCATCGGTTCCTTATTATTTTATTTTCTATATTAATAGAATTTATGCATGTGTGTATTCAGAGGAAAATTGAAATACGACTTAATATGGCTCAATGTAATGGTTGTTAGATAGTTAATGAGAATTTGAAGATTGTTTCAATTCCAAATATTCAATTTTACCAAATTGGAATGCGATTCTCATTAATTTTTCATGCTTGAACTAGAAAATTCGAATACAAATAGAATGAGGTGTAGGATGTAGATGTTGTATGCTTTGGCTTTGATTTTCATTTGTTTTCAATTAGAAAACTTCCTAACCTTTAAGGATGGAAAATAACACAATTATTTTATAAGAAACCAAGATAATAACATCATTGCTTGAATTGGCAGGTTTTGAGGATCAACGTGTAACTTTTAAGCATCTAACCAGAGGCAATGGAAGTTAAGATTCTTAAAATTCATTGTAAATATTGAAACAAGCTAAGAGCATCCACAATTTGCTGCTCTTTCTTGTCATTTTCTCACTCAGTTCTTTAAACTTTCTTCACAACTGTTCATTCTGTTTCCCTTAATTATATTTTCCTTCCTTGCAATTTTATTTACTCAAAATAATGCTCAGAATGTAAACGATCAATGCCTCCATTTTATTTGTTATTTATTCAAATAAATTCAATTTCCATTTAATTCCTGTTACGTTGGCTGTTTCTGGTGTCGTTTGTTACTTCTATTATGTTAATGTCATACATAATGAAAATTATTTCCACATTATTTGGTATCGTCTTCCTACTCATTCATTCTCAACATATTCTATGATATCGGCAGGAAACCGATGAGACATGCCAAAAATGGAAAAAGAATTGAATTTCATTTAAAGTAGTCAACTCGAAATGAGTTGGAGATGATAAGAATGATAAGAAGTAATGAAAAATGAGACTGGAAATGGAATTGCTTGACAACTTTTTTCTTTTTCTATTTCTTTAAAAATGTATTTTATGTCCTGCTTTTTTTCAAAACTGATTCCATCACATAAATGTCGGTTCTATTGTGAGAGAAATATAAGAATTGGAAAACATCCAGCATAGAAATGTCGATGAAGTAAATAAGAAATTTAAAGTTGTGCACTTTATTATGCAGCAAACTCAATTTTCATTTCCGTATCTGCTCATCGTAAAGTCTCTTCCGCATCACTGGATATCAGACTAGTTAGAAAATATAGCAAGTTGAATAGAAAGCCACGTGATGTCCTTGCGGGAATTTTGTAAGGAATTTTAGTTTGTAATGTAAAGGAATCCCACATGTCCATACATCCACAAGTTTCAGTCTGTTTGAAGGAACCAGAAAAAGGAAATTATATTGAAAACTGCAAATATGAAGCATATTCTCTTTAATATCTTGAAAGTATTTTAATTTCCTAACGAAATCAGCACAAAAGGTGACAAGCATTTCCAGCCGCAAATTCGACAAAAATGGAGAAAAATTTGACAAAAAGTTCTGCTGACACAGCCAAAACAAAAAACTTTTACGTTCATGTGAATCGATTTTCATTCTCGTCGTCTTGTTACTAGTTGGCTGCTCATTCAACCTTAAAATTACATCATGCACGACTCACATACAAAAAATGAGAATTTTTTCTCTTTCTAAACACTTCCGATTTGTTACTTTCATGACTTGGTCCTCAAAAATCATTTCTTATTGTTTCCAATTTTCTGTTCTTGTTACGAATGTGAATGAAATGCCAATTCCTGAGAAGCTTGAATCAATCGATGAAATGTTTATTTAAGCTTTAAGTTTTCTTCTTTTCTGGCATTATAGTGTAGACACCTGAGCTACGTTTGTGAGCTGAATGTGGATGAATTTGGAATTTTTCACATTTTTTATGTGCTTCATTTTCCTTCTTTTGTTCTTTTTTCACTTTTCTTTCATTTTATTTTGTGTAACCTAAAGCTCTTCCTTTATTTCATAAAACTCCTGCCTTATTCGATTCTACAGAATAAATACTGCTTGTTAGGATAAAAAATGAGAAAAGAAAGCTCTCCGATAATCCAATTATGTTTATCTTCATTATGCTTATTTCCATCTCACTCAGTTCTTCGTTTTTATTCCTCTATGCTTGTACGATTGTCATTTTTATTGAAACTCTATTGACTAAAGGGCACTGCCACTGCTGCTTCCGCTGTTTTAGACATGATATGACGTTACATTCTTGCAAATAATTTTACTTGATGTCTCTCCACCTTTCATTCATGCCTATCGGCAATCTTTTCTTTTCTTTTTCATCCTCAACAAGCCATGTTTGTGCTTCTTCTTCCTTTCTGTCTGCATCCCTCAATTTACTCAGCCTCAAAGTCATTTATTTTAGCATATGGTCGTGTTTGTGTATGGAAAGTATGAAAATAATTAAAGACATTTTGAATGATGAATAAGAATTGAGTCTTAGATTGTGTCAATGCCCTAGGTGAAACTTTATTAAAATTTATGAGCATTAAAAGATGAAAAGGTGACTTGAATGTCTTTTATAGCACGCTATGTTGTGAAAATGACAGAAATTCTTCATGATGTGAAAAAAATTTAAATTCCATTTCGTTCCTGTACAGAAAGAGAAAGCGACCTTCGATGATTATCATGAAGTAAAGGAAGTAACAACGATGATACAAAAATGCTAATGAAATGAGCCTCAGTTACTTTCTCAAATGCACTTCAAAATCTCACTCGTTGTATGTCATTCTCAAGGCAATAATCATTCCTGTATATCGTTATTATTATGGCAGCTGTGCGAGTGGAAAGAACTGAGTTTAACTCAGTTAACTGACATAAAGAAAAAGTTATGTCTAGCATAAGCTTTCGTGCCATTTCATATCCAAATGGCTTAAACTGTTTATTAAATTAACAAATAATATTGTGTGGATTTTTGTATACTTTTTGCAGCTTATGGCACTTGTAATAAAAATCATAATGTTGTTGATGGAATTTTGTTTTGTGGAAGTCAACAGAAATTAAGTGACGCTGAGTACGCGGATTACAAGAGTTCTGCTTAATATATATTTATATTTTGAGTATTGAAAGCTCCAGCGTGATCAATTTTTACAAAATATTCTGTTTACAAAAAGCATCAAGAGATCCTGATGAGTTGATAAAGTGAGTCTTATGTGTTATCAATAGACTGTCAATGGCATATTTATGCTTATGCCAATAATAATGATGATGATCAACAATTCACAAAATAATGAAGCAGCACCTCAACACAAATGACATTAAATACTTTCATGTCACACATGATTGCATCCAATATCATTATCATTCTTATTGCTATTATTATAGTGTTCGTGGTTTCACTTTCTGGTTGACCACAAAAAAACATTTTTGGCAAGTGACATCAAGTGCAGATTTTTTTCCGGTTTCATTCATCTGACGAGTGCTTTATGATAAAAATTTTCAATCATTGTTCTTGCTTCTGTTGCTCTCAACTCATTTTAACAGATGGATGATAATTGTTAAGCTCTTGTGCCAAGTTTAATAGATTTTTTAAAATTATGTTAAGGATGAAGTAATTAGATTTAGGTAGAGTAGTAAAATTTACAATATATCCTTAAAGTCCTCAATTTTAAGCAACCCCAAAAAATACTATAGAATGAAATCTTCACAAGGGAAGCAAAGGAGGTGATAAAATTGCAACTGAAAAATCTGTTAAAAAGAATCACAGACGAGCATCTCTTCTGAGTCTACCTTGGTTGCAATGATTGCATAAATTATTCATGAGAAATTTTGCACTGCAAATAAAAGTAAAACGTATGTTTTTGTCTGAATGAACTCACCTTCCCATAAGCTGTTAATCCTCCATGCTTTACATTATACTTTGGTGCATCAGCATCACTTGAGTCAGCCCATGGCGTGTGGCATGTCGATGTGAGTGTCATATATCGAACACCAAGATTATAAAATGTCCTGAGAACACCCAATGAGCCACCAAGTGAATGTCCACCTTCGACTCCTATTAATGAACATATTCTTCGATTCTTGTAAGATTCCTTTATGTCTGTAAGGCAGAGAAGATGATGAAAATTTTTAGGGAAATGATTTAAGAAAGAAGAAGTAGAAGATGGAATGAGGAAAATTAAATATTTACATCAATCATGGCAAAAAAAGAGAGAAAATATATGAAAAATTTATGGATGTAAAGCAAACATACAAATAGACGTAAGCACACAAGTGGAAGGAGACGGCATAAGGCAAATGAATGAAATTTAAATGGATTCAAATTTTCATTCTCTCGCATAATGAAGGAAAATTATTTCTCATTCTCTCCATCCATACCTCATTCTATGGATCTGAATTAACAAGAGAGTAGTTGTAACAGAAGTAGCACAAGTTCACCATTGCCACATCCTCATTTGCTCAGCAATTTTTCTTTTCTGTTTTATTTTATTTATTCCTTTTTATCGACTTTATGTTGTCGATGTGTGTAACGTAGCTTAAGTCAATATTTGATTTGTAAGTTGTATGGATTCGTGGCAAGTAAAAGGAAAACTAGAAATGGCAAATGAAAGGATGCAGATTTTAAAAATGATTTGAATTTGAATCTAAACTTTGATGTGCTTATAAAAAGTTAATTTCTATAAGAGATAAGTATTTAGTCTGGCTGCAAATTCATCAAAATTCAGGATTTTTGGATTTTTTTTTTTCAAAATACTCAAACAAATGAAAATTAAATCAGCATCTTTGAGGAACTAAACTTTTTCATACATCTGAAGTTAACAAAGTTCTTCTGAATTCTTCCTACTCAGTTCCTCATATCGAGTATTTGTTTTCATTCTTATTTAGTTTTGGTAGCCTTGTTCTGTGCTTCCACATTCCACTGCCTATTTTCTACATTTTGATAAACGCACGTTCCAAGCAATCAAAGTTAAATGGAGATAGAAAAATAGAACATGTAGGTGCTTGAAAATCGATACATGCTGCACTGATTTACAAACTTGTGTTGTCATACTTTGTAGCGTTTTAAGGAATTTTTCGATATTCAAACTACAAAATGTAAATTGGACGTTGCTAATGGATTTTTGAGTGAGCAGACGTGTTTCTCCTGAAAATTACTTTTAATTTCAATGGATTTGTGGCTTACTGTAAAAGCAATCATCAATCATGCAGACTTAAAGTCCATAACAGAAATTTAATTTCTTACGTCTGATGAAATGGACGTGAAATTTTTCATTTCTAAAATCATTTTTGTTCATGTGGATAGGAAAACTGACCACAAAAGTACTCTACAGCTTACACTCGATGCTTTGACTATTTTCAATTTTGACATTTCTTTTGATTAGTCATTCTGTCTGTTGATATGTGAAAGGAAAGCAACAAAATGTGAAGAATGTTATATGTGTATGGAACAGTAATGCTTCTGTGACTTTTAGGAATTAAATGAAAATTAAGGTTATTAAATTTTTGGGATTATTTTCTCTGGTACCATATCAATGCTATAAATATTTTTTTCTCATTTTAAATTTTTGGGGTCAATCACAAATGACGTCTTTCAAAAAGAAGGATTTTTAGACACCCCCTGCTAAGGATGTCCATTATTCCAAGAATGACCTTCGAAAACGTGAATATTTTCAAATTTGGAAGCTATAAACAGCTACAGGCTTTCCTAGAACCCTTAATCCATCCTTAATATTGGACATCATTGGTAAACGACCCCCTATAATCTAACAATGGGTATAATAAAATTTTATTCTCTTACCATAAGCAGAAGTACACTTTGTCAGTTGAGGCGTATATCGATCTGTGAGTCTCTGAATCACATCAATTTGCTCCAATGATATTTGTACGGCATCCTTATATTGTGCTTCACATGGCACATATGCAGCCCAAAACTGTAAAATAAACATGAGAGAATTAAAATGTAGCAATAATAGATGGAAGAAAATTTTATTCAATATGACTATAAAATCGCGGTTTTGAAACTCTAACATGATTTGGAAGAGCTTTTAAACTGGAAATTAATTGAAAATAATGCAAAAATGTGGGTAGAGCATGTAGGAATATTTCATTTAAAGCTTAGGAATTACATTTCTGAATTTCCACATTTTAATTTCTCTAATTAGAGTCACCTAGTCAGGGTTGTAGCCTGAATACTTCTCAAAAAGGAGGATGGGTGAGTTGACCTCATCACCTCAAAAAAAATATCCTTCAGGCGACACTTCTGTATCAACTACTAAATCCAGCTTTCATTTTTTTTCACATGACATAATAAGATTCATGACTAAAACAGAGCTTCTTTTATTTGACTATCATGATTCTGCACCTTTTAAATAAGATAAAAGAGAAGTATTTTGCACACACTAATGCCCTCATATTTTATACATTTCATATTGTAGTACTTTCCATGATAAATTCACTTCCATAAAATTTACATTCAAGCAAAAGGATAATAAGAAGAAAAATGAAGAGAGATATTGAACATAACAAAATTGTGTGAACATTTAGGAAGAATAATGGAAATAAAAGTGCCAAATGGTGACACCAAAAATGTACAAATTCAGGCAAATTTTATCACAACTTCATAAATTTCTCAAACTGGAAATAGATTTTTTTTTATTTACGTCGTTTTTGGAGATGAAAACATTTTTTCTCCCAGTCATACTCAGAATCAACGCGCAATATGGCTGTGTAGATAAAGTCAATGGAGAAGAAAATTCACGCTGATACTGCAAAAAGACATAAACGAACTTTTATTGTCATACGAAAATCATTTTCACGCGAAAATTTATGCGATCTTGATTTTTTGATAAATAAATTTACTCAATGATTGATTCCATTTCCGCCTAAATCTGACAACATTGGCAGTAAGGCATAATGTCGGAAACGAGAAAAGTTTGTCATCATTTTGTTGAAAATTATTACAATCATGAATTATTATTATGAAGTATGAGGAAGGAGATGAAGGAAGCATCTTGGGTTAGTGTCACTCATTATTTGGAAAATTTGATTTGACTCTTAAGAATTCATGACATAATCCAACCACTAATCGTTTTTACAGATCTAAATCTCATCCAATCGTGGGTTATATATAGATTTTTTTACGATCATTCTTTCCCATAAATAATTTAAGTACTAAAATTTGCCCTTGCGAAAGGCTTTCGATGATGTCAAAAGAGCAGCACAAATTTTTTTATTGCTGCCACGATTTTCGTTTGGAATTGCAATAAATGAAAGAATTCTCAAGCTCAAACACACACACAGATAATTTTTATTATCTCCCTTTCCATGTTTCTCATCATCATCACAATATCATTTCTAATGTCATCTAGTTCCTCTTCTCATACGGAATTATTACTACTTTTTCACCATTTCACATTATTATTTCCGTTCTCAACAGTCGGATGCCAAAAATGTCGCCAATGTGCAAACAAATAAATATGCTTGCGACACATTTAGGAAATGGATAAAAGGCAATGACTATGTGACATTATTAAGGTAGCTAAATGTCACAATAATGCACAGAGATATTCTAAAATTTTCAAAGAAAATTCCCATCGGACCTGAAATAATGGAATCGTCTTTAAGATAAGAATAAGAATTGTTCATGAATTTCAATGCTAAAAATACCGATCTATGGCCGTAAACTAATAGAAATAATGTGAAATACATTACAGCATAATGGAAGGACAATGGCTGGAAAGTTTTAAAGACATTCAATAATATGATTTCGGAGAGATTGCAAAATGCCATTATCATATCCATTTACTTAATGTTTGAGTGATTTTTTATAAATTTTGGTCCCTAAGCATATACTCGATGTGGGATATTTATTCAGATAGATTCTTTTGTTATAAGAAACATAAATTGACCAATAAAGAAGAAGAAGATATTGTACATTTATGGAAAAATAGGCAGTTTAAGAATATTGTGAGTCTACTTTGAAAGTTTAAGTGCTATAGTTAGAGCTGCATACAAATTTGTAGGATCATAATATGTAGGTGAATCTGTCAGTGGTAGTGTAAAGCTTCTATGGCTGAGTAGCTAGGGAACAGACCAAAAATATGTAATTCCTCTCTTTTGTGATAGGACGTGAGTTCGAATCTCATCAGAAGCCAGATCTCTCAATCATTATATAAATTGTTGTCGATATGACAAGCATTCGTTCAATGCTCGCCAACAAGCGTGTAGCCACAGGGGAGGGGGGGGGCAGTGTTGATGGTCAAATCCCCCTCTCGATTGAGAACTTTTGTCAATTGGCTAGGTTCTTTGACAAAAAATCCCAAAAATCCAAAAGACCTTGAATCAACAAGCATCCATCCCCTAGAATGCAATCCAAATCGTATCCAATTATAATCAAAATTTCTCTTCTCCAAAAAATATCCAAAAATATCTTCACCCTATAAGAAATTTGAATATCTAATAAAAATATTGAAGATACATCTACATCGACCATAATACCACTGAAGAACATTATCGAACATAAAAGAAGCTTTCTTAAATTGAAGCAAAATTGAATTTCCGATCAAATTTCTCAGCTTAGAAAGAAGCAGACTTTGGGGACATGAAAAAAAGATTCTCGATGACTCATCTTAGATTTCAATCAGTAAATAGACAGAAGAAATGTCTGTGCACATTGGTAGTCAAATAGCGACAGAAAAGCCATTAAATATCATTCAATTTGTGAAAGCTTCTTTTCTCTATTTTAAAGCCATAGAAATATTTTCTTTTAATGTTGTCGTGAAATGTGATCATTTGACTGACCAGAAAGATAAAATAACAAGAAGCTAAAAATTATGTGACTGGAATTACCATTTTGTGACTTTTATTGGTCAGGTGCTTGTATTTTGTATAAAAAATATGCAAAATTGGATTTCTAGTGTGTAAGCAGCTTATTCCTACCTCGACGGAAATTTAGGTCCCTTTTAATGTTTTTAGTATGACTAGTTCAATTGCCTTGAAAATCTTAACGAAAGAAACACGTTAACCTCAATTTTGATCATGAAGATGAACATTATCCTTAAATAAAATGAAGATTCAGTAAGTTCCTCAATCAAGTTTCATCCAAATGCGCTAAAAACTTACTTCCTGAATAATTTTTTTACTTGAAATTATTTGTATACAATTTTTTTATAAACACATTTTTATAAAGCTTTAACATCAAAACGGATAAAATGTGTAAATATTTTCTTGTATCTCTCAAACGAAAAAAAAATACACGTCGCATGGATGAATAAATCCCATCGACGATATCACAAAAATAAATAAATTGATAAATATACACGCACGAGATTTTTATTCTTTTCTCTATTTTTTTTTTGATTGAATCTTTATCGAAGAAATATTTGATTTCCTACCAAATCTGAGGAACTTAATTTTGGATTCTTGTGTTGTTGCTTGTTTGCCTTTACTTTATATGCTTCTCAATCTACTGAGTTGTGTATAAACAACATTTATTCTATCAACTGTACATTCAATTTCATCATATTTGATTTGATGGCGTGTTTTTAGAAATGTTGAATAAGCTTTTGTTATTATTATTATTCAGTCATTTGGCATTATCTATCCACTTGATTGATTTTCTCTTTCATTGGAGCCTTCAGGGCTTCTCGGCAATTACGAAATTTCGAGAATATTCACTGAAATTTGAATGAAGCTTTTGTGGCAGTTTCAATTTTTCATTAGAAGTCGTTACAGAAAGGAAGGTCAAGAGAAATGTAAAGATTCTAGGTAAGGGGTCGTTCGTAAATTATGTCATGCAAAAACGACTTTTTTGACCCCCTTCCAAAGAAAGAATGTTTCTGTGTTTGGACTGTCACAAATTTTCAACCCCCTCCTACCCCCTAAAGCGTGACGTAATTTGTGAACGACCCCTAATTTATTTGAATGTTGACGAAGAGGCTATTGATAAAGACAGAATAGCACTTGGTATTAGTAATTGGCAGACAGTAACCAGGTATAGAGCTAGCTTTAAGCGACGTCTGAGGAAAGTTATGGATAACAATTGATCTGTAGGACCATTGAAGCAAGTAGGGGTCATTTGGATGTTACACTTAGGAGTATTGGGTCGTGTCATAAATGGTCCAGTATTCTGCCTTTGCCTCAAATTGCCAATACCAATTTTTTTACAGATCAGGTACAAGATTTCAACTTTTCACTTACGATATCCAATAGTTGAGAAAGGAAGAAGGTCTGACATTTTTTGATTGAAGAATTTAACTTCTCGAGTCTCATCATCTTAATAATTAGATTAGATCACGAAGGTCTTGACTACTAAGTCTTACAAAACCATGTAAACTATTGATTTCTGCTTCAATTGATCTTTAAGGCAAATTGAATATTCCTAAATGAAATGGCTCCGCCTTTTTCATTTTCAACGCTTCTTTTCCAAGCTGCCAAAAATTTATTTCTATCATCCATTTTCAATAATTTCTTCATTCATTTGTACAATAATTGCGGTGGAATTTTTTTTTCGAAAACCATTTTCTTAATTTTCCATCATTAAATATAATGATAATGTCATTTGGTAGCAATAAATATTTAGTACGATACGCAATTATGGTAAATTGAATAACTACAAATATGAATAGAATGGAAAAATGCCACAAAAATGATTGTTAAATTTCCTTTCATTTCCGTCCTTATTAATTTTATTTTTATTGTTATGAATTTTAATAAAAAAAGAGAGAACACAAACAAAAAATTTATCTTAAATCTTATGAGCTTTAATTATTTTATTTTGAAATTCTTTGAGTTCCAAAGTTGCTTATTGTTTTGTATACAAAAGCGGTGGGGATGAAAGTTTTATGCAATAAATTAAAATGTTTTCTTTTTGATCTGTGAGAGAAGATTTTCGGAAGCGAATAAGTTTCCTGACTCTAATCTGATGAATACGTTGTCTCGCTAGAAGCTTTAAAAAAAGTTTCTTAATAAAGGTCTTAGGGGTCATTCATAAATGACGTCAATGGAAAAATTGGATTATTTTTAGTAGCTGTCGATTGGTAGCTTGATATCAAAATTAACTCGGTTTATGTATGGAAAAATTTTAGGATGGAGGGTGGAGGGGGGTTTTTAGGATTTTTTCTCAAAAATCCTAGTAAATTGAAGAAATTTTTCCATCGAGAGGACTTGTCATCCAATCCTCTCTTGTGGTTACGAACCGGTATGAAAAGTCGACTCGATTTCATTGAAATTTTGAGTCGACTTCGATGTCTGGTGGCAGCCACATACATCGTGTCCTTGTCATGGGCGTATCCTCATGTTCATCATGACCTTTTTGATATCTTTCGTCTAGGTTTTCAAAAAATACGAGGGATGTTGACCACCAAAACACTACCCTGGATACCCTACCCCTGGTCCTTGTGGCAACTTTTGTGGGATATTCATCATGTGGATTACGTTTGGTCGCAAATAAAAATTTGTGCCAATCAAAAAACACACAAGGAGGAGGCTTCTCATAAATATTTACATAATTTGTTAACGGCCCCTAAAAGTTCCTTAATAAAACTCTTGAAGAAACTTTCTTATGAATTTCTATAAATGTACTTAAGAAGAAATTTTGAGAAGCTTATAAAGTGAACTTTGTGTATCAAAATTGAAAGGACTTCTTAATTAAAGTTTTAGCATTTTTTTCATTGTTTCTTGAAGAGTTTTGCTGCTTCTTAAATTGTTGTTAAAATTTTGCAGTTCTTCAGCATTTAGTCAATACAACTTTATAAAAAAATTAAAGTTCTTCAATTCAACAAAGTTTATGAACAATTTTAAAGTTTTTTCAGAATTCTAATTAAAATTTATATAATTCAACTTGAAAGTTGTAAATTAAATGCTTGTTTCATTTAAAAATAAACGTTTAAAGGTATTTTCTTAATGAATTTTAAATGAGCTATTCAGCAGGATTAACATTGCATTTTTATGTTAAATTATTTCTCATCGCTTTAATTTTGTTAAGACATCTGAAAAGGTTATCGCTCTTCTTAATGCTTTCCAATTAAATTCTCTCTTCTTAAAAAAATTGTGAGGCAAAAGTGTCAGTTCTAATGTAAGACCAGTGTAAAATGTCAGAGAAATAAGTAAGAATTTCTGTTTCTTGTCGTTCTTGCTGAAAACATTGCCAACATGCTGTCTACCGTTAGTAAAACAATTTTTTTCAAAATATTTGTTTTTCGAGAAAAAAATACCAAGGTTATTGTTTTTCTGGAAATTCTGTCTATTTTTTCATTAAGGTCATTCTGTTATGACTTTTTAGTAGGAGCGTATTCAGGATGGTTGGTGGTCAACCTTCTCTTTTTAGGATTTTTTTTTCAATTTCCTAAGGTTTTTTTTAGAAAAACAATCCAAAAAACCCCATAAAATTAAAATTCAATACCCCCTCCCCCCCCTCCTAGAAAAAGTTCTGGATACGCCCCTGTCTGTAACTGTAACTATTAAGATATAGAAGTTGGTCTAAAGATGAGTGACAGTGCTGATGCCATCACTTTTTTAACAGCATTTTCTGCAGGGGCGTAAGTATGGAAGGAGTGCTCTTTTGATACCTGGTCCTGTATTTTTGTTCATGAAAATTTTAAGTTAAAGCTCTATGATTATTGATTTGTTAAAAGACTTTCTAAATATTGTTTCAATTTAAAAATAAAATAGGCAGTTGCTAGAGTAGTCACAGCCAAATCTCTCAGCAAAGCTAACAAAACCCTTACAGAAAATGAATATAAATTTATTTCGTCTATAATTCTACTTAATTAATTGATTTATATTCAAGAAGAGCTATAAATTTTCAGTCTAAACATTTTGAAATTTGCGCAAATTTCCACTAAATAACGATTCTTTTTACCTTAATACACCCACAGACTTAATCAAATAATCAATTAAGAAGGTTTGTAGACAAAATTAATTGCAAAAGATTTTATTCGTAACTAATTTAGTGCTTCGTTGAGATCCTTGTAAAACCCACGTACAATTTGATTAAGATAACAAAAGGCACGAGAAGTATAAATTTGTATACTTATCAGGTGTATATATATTTACAATAAATAAACATTTATGCTCTCAGATACCGCAATAAAAATTTCCTCGGAAATTACAAGCACTTTACACAAAAATTTATTCCATTAATAAATCTCAAATTACTTTTTTGTGCTATCAGCAACAAGAAGCAATTGTCGAATTGTAAAAATTTTAATGGTGAATAAATTTCAATTTTTATTATGAGAAATTAAAATTGTGGAATTAATTTTTAAGGCTTCTAGCCCGCAGGAGGAGAAAAGCGTCCGCAAGACTGTAAACAGCTGGATCTTTTTTTTGTGTGTATCATAAAATACAATTTATTTTTTTATATTTTTTAAGAATTCATCTGCATATTCAGCCAAACCATTGCCGCAGATTCTCATCTTTTATTTGTAAGCTTTTACGCATTCTTAAACACAACAAAATGAAAAAAAGATAAAAGAATTTTTTCCGAGAGGAAAAAGGAAAAAAAAAAAATTTTTTGCTCATATCTGCACGCGCATACATTACATGTATGCGATAAAGAATTGTAATGGAATATTTTTTTTTTATGAATCGTCGTATAACATCATCAGACACACAAATATGTTTTATAACTTTTTCTCTTCCTTTTTTCTTCTTGACACAATTTTATCATGACAAGTGGGCTTTATTGTTCACATTTTGCAAGATTGACTGTCCTTTTAGGATTCGAAAGCTTTTGATGATGGATCGATGTAAAGTAAATGCCTTCAAGGTGTAATGGATATGAGTGCGTGCAAGGTATGTTTACAATCATAACATTTATCATGAAACGTGAAATGGACATAAGTTCTGCTTCAAGATCAGGCAACATCAATCATAATGAAAGATAACCGATTGATGTCAGAAAATCTAGATAATATTCCAGGGTTTGTTTGCATTAGTTATACTTTTTAATTGAAATGTATATCTAGGAGGAGGTTGAGTCTGATTTGGAAGCTGACCAAATGTCAAGTGTGTACTTTCTCATGGTATCCATAGATAAAGCATGAAAGATCATTGACTTTTCAGATTATATACGTCATGGTTCCCTTAGTCATCTCGCTCTATCGATGGCTACCATCTGCCAATTTCAAGTACCAATACTGCAGTGGGGTAGCCAAAATTTAGGATGGAAAAAAATTTCAGTTCAAAAACCTTAAAAAATTTAAATAATAATTAACAATTTCAAGGAGGGTTGGAACGTTACTGCAATAATGTCTATGTCCACAGCTTTCTTACATGAGGTTCTTAACCAACACAAAATTTGACCTCAAGACCTGATTTCTGATGATTCTGAAGGTATCATGTGAAATTATAAGCCTTACACTGCCAGTTAACTCTGTAGAATAATAAGTAAGTTAAGTGATAGATTCAAAGCCAATAAGCTTAAAATTAACTTTAGGATGGCAGTGCTACAAATGGTAAGTCTACAACCAACCTTGTCTAACATTTCTTGTAAGAATTGAAAGTTGACGTCTAACTTTTCTAGACAAAACAATCATTGTTTATTTTCTATTATTTTAGCTTGCAGAGTGATATATTAGCATGAGCATAGTCAGAAATGTTCAATTTTGCTTTAAATTTCTTTGTTAGCTCTTCCTAAATACGCCCATGTACATTAGTGTATGACAGAGCATAGTTTTAGAATCACGGATCAAACTCAACAACATTTCCATAAAACCCATGCTCAAGTGCGTTTTCATCACAAATCACATCGTATACATAATATTTTAATAAAAGAGCAACTACATCAAACGACGAAGTGTAAGTATATCGCGGTTTTGTTGTCCCAATCGCTTTTATTGTCTTTTTTTGTGCTTATGTGTGGTAGCAATATGTATGCAATTTTTTTATATATTCATGTAAAATATATGTAAGTAAACCATGAGACAACGACGAATGATGGTAAGGAAGACACGCTTGCTATAAAATTACTGAAGAATGTTGCCATTCGCCATATCATATATGTAATATGATGTATATTTAATAGGATGGTATAGAAGGAAAAGAAAGGAAATGTGATGGGGCAAAATGACAAAAGGAATGACGGTTTGAGAAAGCGACGACGGTAACAAGCCAAACAAAAAGGGATATTGAAATTTATTTACATTCTTGAGAACATAACAAACATAAAATAACCATTCCAAAAAATAAATTTTTCGCCCATTTTCTCTTCCGTTGTTATCGACATCATATCATGCTTGTATGTGCTAGCAAATTTTACCGTTTATGGCTTCATAGATATTACTAGCATCGTTATTTATATTTCTTTTCTTGTTTTATTTATTCTTTTTTCTTCTCATGCTATTCCTTCACTAGAATATGTAGGCATAAACATATCCTTTTTGGTCTCGTTCTTTTTATTCTCTACTTTGGCAGATGAATAAGAAGTAAATTCAAGTAAAGAAATTCTTTAAGTAAATATTTGGAGCACTTTGAGGAAGTTAGTTCAATTTTTTTACAGTTTATGAACTTTCTGGAGCTTTTTGCATAAATATTTGGAATTTCTTACGTGATGCTACAAACAAGCTACAAGTAAGCATAAGATTTTTGTTTGTTACTCATTTTTCATCCTTTAAACATATATTCTTTGTATCCATAGAGGTTCCAGGAACAAATAAGTTGAAGTTAATTCTAAGAAAACGGAAGATGATGTAATAGGTTAATTACGAGATTGTTTTTATGGATCATATTTAAGATCCTGGTTCCAACTCCAATAAATTATTTTTTCATGAACATTTCTTGTAAGAAGGGGGCTGGAACGTTTTTTGATCGACATTATTTGTGAATGACCTCATTTGAATTTTATACCAGGGACTAGTTTTTTGGGTATGTATATCTCAGCTATTGTCTTTAGTATGGCAAGGGTATACCTTAAAAAACAAAACCTTAAATTGTTTGATACAATAATTTATGTACCCTAGGGTATACCCTAGCATATACCCTCAAACTATGCTCCGCAAACCATCCTTCCACACTCGATAGAAATTTTGATTAATTTGCTATGGTTTTTTGAGAAAAATAATCCCAAAACCCTCCTAAACTTCTAAACGTTTGCCTTCATACCAAAAAATTTCAACCAACCCCCCCTTCAAAAAATTTCTGACCATGTACGTCCCTGTTACTGCTTTATACCGTTCTATTTCAAGAAATAATGCTAAATTTCACAGGAAGGAAGGAAGGCAAAATGAAAGCTTATACCCTCAAAAATTTCCCCTCATATCACCTTTGCACTAAAGACGTATATTTTAACAGAAAAAAAATTGTGTGACCATTCTATATGATTCACAGCTTACAAATTAAGTGTTGAAAAAGGTGTGTGCATGTGCGTATACGTGTGAGAACGATAAAAGACCGATTAGATAACAAGCAACATGCCCGTAATTTTATGCTTTCAATGTTGTCGTAAACATTTCCCAACTCTCATTTGTTTTCATTTATCCAATTTTTACTTCCTTTTTCTGCCATATATTTTTTTTGCTCTATGTTTACGGTGCTACTCTCACTATACAAACATCGTTTTATTATTTTGTATATCTCGCCCTGTCGTCATTATCATGTCATGTGAAATAATGAAAGAGGAAGTGAGCTGTCATCTACAAAAATTACAATGACTTACCTGTGCTGACACACGACCACGTTTCAGTCTTTGTAAATCAGTATGGCTCCATGGCGAATTGGCCCAAGGTGCGATTGTTTTTAAGTCCTCGTCGAATCTATTCATGTTTTTTTTTGGTCGACGGATGTTTATTTAAAATGACATAAATTGGAGGAGAAATGTGAAAAATATTTCATAAAATTAAAATAAGAATAATTGGAATGACAGGAAGTTAGGATGAATAAAATGACAAATGAAAAGGAAGGAAATGGGAATAATTGGCAGATCCATTTTCATTGAGGGAATTGAATTCAATATAATTTAAAATTTGAAATTCAGCACATCCAGTGCATTAAAAACTGCTGATACTTATGTTAAACAAAGTTAATTAAACTCATAACAATAAAAATAAATGAAAATTGTAAATTAAAGAAGTTCAAAAGATAGAAGCAGACATGCTGTCGATAAAATAGGAAAAGTCAAGTCTACAATAATTAAAACAAGTATTATTACCGAAATTCATTAATTTGATTGTGCATAAATTTCCTAATATTCCACGGAAGATCGTTATGTCCATCGATTAAAGGCACTGCTTCGAGAAAATGAATTGCTGCTTGATATCGTTCCTCGAAAGGTGAACCTTTTTTAAAAAATATATAAAAGAAAATCTTTATAATCTTCATTTATGGAATGGAGATAAAAATAATCTCACCTGCCGTAACACTTAAAGCTAATGGTACCGCAACGCTTGCAGCTCCAGCGATCAAAAGAATTGATGTTAATGCCAACCATTGTCGAGATGGCAGATCCCATTCTATCGATTCATTAAAAATATAATAATTATTTTTCCAGTGCATTGAAGATGAGAAGAGAAAAATAATTAAAAAGTAATTAGGATGGAGATTTTGTTCACTTCTTAACCTCTCTTAAGATACTTCAACCACTGATAAAAGAGAGATTTTCTTTTAGTGTGAAAATTTTCTTTATGGAAGCATAAAAATTATTGAACCTTTTGGTCTTTTTTCCGTTTCAACAATTTTTTTCCCTTCTTTTTGTTTTGATGTAACTTTTTTTTCTAAAGAAAATTTCTTCTTCATGGATTTTCATGCTTCAATCTCGTGACAGCTTTAACAACCTCCACATCTGCCTTTTTTCCACTTTAAACGCATAAAAGGATTCTCTCGTAAGTCTCAAATGCACTTAAAGAATTTTGTTCTGTTTACTCTTTATGACTTTCTTACTCATTTTTTTAGGAATGGAAGAAAATTGTTGAACTAAAAGGAAAAGTTTAACTTTTTTTTGCAAACGGATGAGTAGGTAGGAAAGGGTTTAAGATTGAAATTGTGGCGCATACTTTAAATCTTGGGTTGGAGAGTAGTCAGAATTTTTGAAAGGGGTGACATAAATTATTATTTTTAAATTTATTTTTATATTTGTAAGGATAATGGACTATCTCAGTCACCTCTGCTGGATAATAGAATGATTTTGGAGTATAGAGGGGGTCTAGGCGAAGGGGCGTACACAGATTTTTTTAAGGTGGTCCAAATTTTTTCCCTTTGTTTACTCAAGTTTTTGTAGTTGTTGTTAATTCTAATGGTACGTGAATAATTAATTAACAAATTAGTGCTTCGGAAAAACGTTGGAAAATTTTTTAAAAGAAAAATTATTTTTCAGAAAAAAAAATTTATATAAAATTTTTTTTGAGGAGCGGGTCCGGACCCCATCACCCCCTGGTTTCGTCCATGTCTTGGCGAATATGTCAGTGTAACAGAAAATCCTATGTGACCGAGTGGGTAGAAATCAATTCAAATCTATTATCTATTTCATTAAAAGTTAGAGTTCGATTCCCACCAGTGGCCGATCCTTGAACCCATTTGATGGCAAAAAATTAGATTTTCAGTAGCATGTCACTCTGGTACCTTGTCCTATATAAATCCATTAACTTAATTTTTTACGCATGTCCTTAAATTTAATTAAAATTGTTCCTCCATTTTGTCTCATCAAACCTTCACAAACCATCAGCATAAATGCAAAATTCTACATATATGTGCTACCTAAAATTCGCAAAAACTATAAAAGCGAGAATTTGCTATAAAAAAGAAATTTTTTCTTGTTCCTTTTTCCCTTTTTTTAAAGTTAAAACGAGAATAAAAATGCTTTTATGATCAAAACCACAAGGGAGAAAATGTTTAAAATGAAACGATGCAAAAGAAACAAAATATTTGAACATGAAAATTAGGTGAAATGCTTTTATGGTGATTCCCCAGTGTTCTTATATTCACAAAAAAAACGAATAAAAGGAAAATATAAAGGAAGTGGAAAGAGAGAAAGTTTCTTTTATTGAAAAATTAAATAAAACATCATCAGTTGGGAAATGTAGTTAGAAGCGTATAACAACATAACATGTAGCTAGTTTGAACTACTTAGTAGTCGACTTGTGGAAGATCTTTCCCTTTTTGTGTTTCTTTCTTCCTTTAATAAATTTTTTAAAAACTACATGCAGAAATGTCGAAGAACTTGGTCTTGTAAATTGCATCTATATATCTTAATTTTAACTTTTTCCTGTGCTATAAAGTAAGATACTTTTGTGTCTCTTATTTTATTGCTTCACATGGCAACTTTGATTTCCTCTCAGATGCATGTGAAAAAGCAGATTCATGATTTTATGACACAAATACTGTGACTTTCCATTCGTACACATTTTTATCTCATTAGTTGGGTGAGAAACTTTTGGCCAGGGAAAAAATCTTCTTCCAGTTTAAACATACTTTGTATGCACAGAAAGTTTCAACTTTTTATTTTTCAACAGGGATGCGGGTGGATTTATCTATAAATTATGTCACGCAGCATTCCATGTCAGAAATTTTGAAGGATTTATGAATACTTTGCTGATGATTACGCTTCCCTTTATCCTTTCCAAAAAAAATACACAGAGTATGGAAACGGAAGCAACAACATTTTCATTTTATGTAAATTCAGATGACGATCATCTATCGTATTCGTGGAGAGTAGGCAGGGAGTGAAAGCAAGCATGAAAAATAATTTGCATAAAACCCTCATAACTATATAGAGTGAGACAGAAAAATCGCTCAAAGAGAAAAAAAGCTTTCTCATGGACACGTGCTTAGCATCTATCACGAAGGAAAAAGAACTTCAAAACTTTGAACAACTGACCGGAATGGACAACATTTTTGTATTTTTCTTACGACTTTTTGTCAGTTTTTTGACCTTTTATATTTTTTGGTCCTAGTTTGTCGATTGTGTTCATTCTAATCTTTACCATTTAATCAGACATTTTATTCAAATTACAAAAAAACTAGAGAAATGGATGAAAATCGTATCCACCCTTGACGTTCCTTGATACTTTTACTACTCCTGCTTAACATGCAAAATTTTAAAATTCATAGAAAATATAATCAGCAATAATGAAGGTTGATTAAAGTTCATCACTCAACTAACAAAACTTAAGCTTATTATGACGCATTATACATGGTGATCGATAAACATTTGAGACATTTCTTAAAATTCCTAAAAGGCTTTTCTCCGAAAAAGCTCTCAATAGACTAACAACATATGTACATAAGCATCCACATCGTTGTAATAAACAGAAATTTTTCCAAGAAACCCTGCTCATTATTCTTAATTAAATTCAATAAACAACACACTTACTTGATGAATTTGTTCCTGAACTGCTACTTCGACTAGAACATTGCCGATGTTTCCATGGCATATTTTGATTCTTTGGTGTTCCATTAAGACTAATGTTTGAGGCAAATGAGCTACCGATAATTGATGAACTTCCAAATGGAGCGGCACCACGCGATTGCGGTAATTGTGTAAATGATGGATTGAAGTTGTAATAATTTTGTAGCTGTGTATCCATCATGTTAAAGTTATTGAGTGAATTGGAGAAATGATGATTGCTAATTAAATTTGATGAATTAAATTGATTGTTCAAATTGCATGTACTCGAATGAACTTTGGTGATTGGTATATTAAATTGTTGTAATGGAAATATTCCAGCCGGACATTCATTGCCCGGAGGCAGAGTGTTGTATTTGTCAGGATATTTTGATGATATATTGTCATAATTTGGTAAATACGTCGGCGGCTCATGATGATAAAAATAAACAGAATTTTTCTCATCGCCCGTTGCTGGATTATACAATTGACGACTCTGCTCGTCACAGAAAAATAATGGATATGCTAGTTTAGATGATTGACAGTTATTTGCGTTAATCTCTCCAGGATTATTAGTTTTTACTGTCGGCATCCTCTCATCCATCATGCCAGTCGTATTATTAGTGGTGAAATTAAACAAATCAGGCTTGTTTGAGCTCAATGTGTTAGCATTTGGTCGAGTTGATGCAAATTCATTTTGATTGATCACTGGATTTGATATATGCTTATTCGTTACAGACGCACTACGTTGTAGATGAGATGCCTTTGGTGGTGGTGGGAAATTCGGTGGGATTATATCGTCATTAACAGTGCTGCTGTTGTTATTGTTGTTGTTTGTATTGCGACTTGGATCACCTTTAAATACCTCGTTCTGTGAGCATGTAGGAAGAGAAATTTGGTATTTTAATTAGATTTTACGTACTGTGATAAGAAGAATGTAACCTAACAGCGGGTAAGTATTATGCCACCATAAATTAAAAAGTCTTTTATTTCCGCCCACTTTGATCCCAAAAATAAAATTAAATTCACGAAATTCAATTAAGAATTTTTAACACGCGAGCTCAAATAGACTCTATTGGGATTAATTAAAATTTAACTTTTATTACTTTGTTTTCTTGTTATTTTCTTGATTACTTCTTCTGTGTGATACAACATTACCAGCATTTAAATGTTAAGCTTAGGCAGACAAGCTAGTGATATGAACGCATTTTAATGGCTTTTATTTAGATTTTTTGTGTCAAAGTCTCTCTCAAAGCTGTAGAAAATTAATTATTGTTAAAAAACAACTCAAAATTTAATGATCAAATGTTTACTGAGATGCAATTTTTCAAGTACTCCAATATATTTTGCAAAAAAAATCATCCAAAAAAAACGAAATTTCTGCAGCTTCAGTTTAAGGAAGTAATCAGAAATGTGAATTACTTCATGTCCTTAATTAAAAAATTGAATTTTGCTGTGTAAATTCCAAAAAAAATAATTTTTTTAATTTTACTTGAAAATTTGGAGTACTTGAAAATTTACCTTTAAATTTTGGCATTTACTACCCTGAAAACAACCATATTTGAACAGAAGCTTGCAAAAGAAGATATCATTGCACGTATTACTATACTCAGTGAATCAAAAGGAATTAATCATCATCATATTTGAACAATTCATTAAAAACAAATACCCAGGCATGCAAACCAATGGAGGAGGTTGGCTGAATTGCAGAACTCCCAAGGGTTTTAATTCCAAAGTAAAGAAATGAAATTTTTTTGACCCTCCTAAAATATTTCTCTAGCAAAGCCCTCACCTTGAGCTAAAACAGTCCAAAACATTTAAACAAAAAAATATTTAAAATTGTATTTTTAGACAAACATTTAGATCAGACCCCCCTGGCTAAGCCACTGCATATAAAGACAAACAGATAAAATGCGAACATGAATGTCTCTCCATTAAAAAAACCAACGCTTTAACGAAAACAATCTTTATGTTTTTCTGCTTATCGTGTTTTCTCCTACGGCTTCCGGAAAAAATGTTTTCATCCTAAATTGTAAAGATTTTCATGCTCATGGTAGGGAAGATTTCTCTTATTTGACTTTCATAAAAACAGATTCATTTAAATTGAATTAATTCAAAAGATTTGATGCTGGAACTGGAATTTTGTTTTGCACGAAAATATTTTTCCACTTTTATGTTCTATATTAGAATAGGAAAGGGAAATTCCGTTGAGCTTTGAGATAATTATCTTTCATTTTGTCGAGATAAAATTAGTAAATTAAATAATCTGCGCAAAGCAGGACATAAATTTATGTAAATAGGGGATGATGGTATTCAAGTTTACTTTGATTACATTTATGGGTTTAAATGATCTGTTTAGAATTGAGCTTTGAACTTCTTTAAGAAGGAGTTAACAAATGTCATGAGCGTACCCCAGAAGGTGTGGACCTCATCTCTATTCGAGGTTTTTTCTAAGCTTTAATTAGTTGGCTAATCATTCATGTTCCGTTAGAATTAGCAACTAGTATGAAACCATGAACATAAGGAAGAAAAAATTTTGAACCCCGTAAAAAATTTGTGGGTACGCCTCTTACAAAAGTTACTGGAAATGCTTGGATTGACTGTTTTGAGGTGACACAACCACCTAACACCGAAGATACTATGCAGAGCAGATAGAAGTTTAAGTTGGTATTCTGTCAAGCTTCTGAGTAGCCCTCAATAGCTCAATGGTAAAAGTATGTGACAAAAAATCAAGAACATGCGTTCGAGTCCACAAAATTTAGAAATTTTCAAATTATAGATCCTTAAGCATCAAAATCAAATTCTTTTCTGGTTGGTCCAATTATGAGTTAAACTTGATTATTTCACGTTCAATCACATCAACAACTTTCGAAAAAAAGCAAAACTTTCCAAACATACTCAGAAACAAATGTTCAACTCCTACATAAAAAGAAAGCATCCGCACACGTGTCATAATTCCAATGTTTTTACCTTTCACCCCAGACAACAACATTATCCCTAAATCCCTCCACATTAAAGGTGCTCGATTCCCAAGCAAAATCATGTTTAACACGAATATAGCCAACAGCAGGAAAATGTTGAAAAACATCCAACAATATCATTTCAGTACGTGTGAATAAAAAACTGTTTCATTAACAACCTCAGGCTGTTTTAATTTTTATTTTAATTATATGCTCAAACTTTTCCTGTATTTTTTGCATTAAATTCCTGCTACGTTTGCGATTTAATCCTCTTTTAAGTATCTCCAGTTTGGAGATTGAAAAAACATTTATAGAAAGCAGAAATCTACAATCATGCTGTGATTCTGCAGTAAGTTCTTATTTTTTATTTTTATAATATAAGGAAATAGGAAAATGGATATGATCCTTGAGGAAGTTGAAGATAGAAGACGCATTCTGTAGATTTAGCTTGACTGAATATTTTGATGACATATAAAGAGTTCTGTGTACCTAGAAGTGACCATAATTTCAGAAATATTCAATAAAATTATTATTTAGGGAGTCCTCGTATTGAATAATTATTTTGTTTCAGAAAGTTAATTATGACATGGATGTTAAGGTGTCGCCCGCTTACGCAAAAGACCTAAATTCGATCCCAAGAAATATCTAGTCAAAATCTTATTAAAAATCAGTTAAAATAAAATTTATTCAAATCGAGGACCCCCACGTCCCAGTAGAATCAAGATTCACCTTGACTAAATGTTCAATCTAAAAGGACAAACTAAAAATAAATAAATTTATTCACGGAAAAAATATCAAGAAGAAATTTCCAGTTAAGGTTGTGATGAGAAAACTGAACTTTGTCTGCTTAAATAACCAAACTTTTTTTCTTTCCTTTTTCACGCCTTCATCTCAAAAAATTCCTTTTTATAACATGGAATGGAAATAAAGAATGTTTTCATTCCTCCTTATACATTACGTAAAGAAGAGAAATTGTGATAAGGATAGTAAGAAAAAATGTGTCAATGACAAAACGATGAAAGAAAAAATTCCTTCAAAACATTTTTTGCGCTTTTCTTTTAGTATTTGTTATTCAAATGATTCATACGATTCTGTGTCCACTTTATCTTGCAAATACACTGATGTTTTATTTTTGTATTTTTCATGATTCCTATGATTCATATATTTTAAATGATCTTTGTGAAGTCAAAAATTGGATATTTTGCGTTCAATTCTAAAAAAATTAATGTTCACATATACAGAGATTTATGAATGTAATAGATTAAAAAATGATTGAAATAACAATCTAAATTTTTTATTTATTTATTTATAAAAATCCTTTAATCTAAAGTTTTCATTGAAAATTGATATTTTTTTCTAATGATGTTTTGAAACAAAATCATAACATTTCCACAAAATTGTGCGTGGAAACATTTTTAAGAATTCCTATGTTTCAAATTTCAATTTTTAGTATGAAAATAAATTTGTTGAAAAATTGTTTAATGCTTAAGTAATGTTCAAATGCATTCCCACTTCTTTTGTTCCAATATTGAAGATAATATATAAATTGATATGCGATTAATTACACAATACCCAGTTCTACAAGCGGGGATTAGGTACACAATTGAAATTTTTATTTAAACATCAATATAAAATTTTTAATCATGAAATGGAAATATTTATGTAATTTAAAATTCAAAATTCTTTAAAATATTACAAGGGGAAAACTACTTAATGGAAAAATCTAATTTCTAAAAACACTTTTTGAGCTAAAATTTCAAATTTACAAATATTTCCTGACGGAAAAATGGTTAGAATCAAACTTTTCATTCCTAGCCCGCTCTGAAAGTTCCACCAAGTAGTTTTCCCCCTGAAGTATTGTTAACTCTGAAACTTCTTCGTATTACTTAGTTAGCTTTTCAAGAATTAATAAAAAAAATTCAATGAAGAATTTATTATAAATACCTTCGGCACTATTCAGTGCTGAAATTAAAAATTCATCATTGCCTTTCTCGACTTATTTAAGACTCGATTTGTTTGAAGACGTTCCGCCTACCCATCTTTCATTAATTAACAAATTATTTAAATAAGTTCCACTCTAATTTCTGTTCATTTTCTTGAAGCACTTCCTTTTTACAGTAAATTATACTGTAAGCACATTTATTAAGGTTAAATAAAATATCATCATCATCATCATTCCCATTGAAATTGATACACGAGAAATATGTAAAGAATCCTTCTTCTTCATTTCTTCCCTTAAATTTGTGTTGATTCTTCAAATTTGATAAATCTTCAATTGCGAAAATCCCTTAAAAACGAAAGCTTTATTTTTCATGAGAAAACTGTAATCCCCTTTTTGTTAAACATCGCTTTTCCCTTATTCGATTTAATACTGTCGCGAAAGTTTCTTCTTTTTTATGAATATCTTGTGAATATTGGAGATCCTTAGGGGAATTTTGGAATATTTTTGAACAAAAATTTCTTAGATTTTCTTCAAACTTAGATTGGAGTTGTTTTAAAAATGACGTCAGTGAATAAACAAATTTTACTAGTCTTTCAAAAAAAAATTTCATGTACACCCCCATCCACAACTTTAAGCTCCGCTGCCCCCAAAATGTTGGTACCTAGATTAATCCACCCTCTGACTAAGCACCTGCTCCACTCAACACTCGGTTTTGGTTCTATAGTTTAACCACCCATAGGCTACATAGGCCTTATTATCAATTTGGATTATTCGTCTACATATGGCTCGATACCCTAGATTAAATTCTAGTCTGACACCACATCTGGATAATTTTTTTAGAGATTTTAAAGCACTAAAATTAAGGTATTCGTAAAATTTTGAAAGGGTCTTCAATTCAGCATAATTTAAATTCTACACATTGACTGCGATGCATCATACTGAGTGTCATGTTATGATTGATCATTACAAGTTTAATACATTATATTACCTAGTAAATCCTACCGAACTTTTTGATTATTTATTATATTCAAAATCGTTTTTTAATATTTTCCGAGAAATCTGACAAAAATGTTTTCATGGAATAAAAAACAAGAGAGGAATTCAATGATGAAAAGGTTGAATAAAAGCATGTATAAGGTATTTATTTATATACACATATACGCATGATGATTTACGATATGAATCTCTGTATTGAAAAGTATGTTGAGTCAAAACTTGGGGGAAAAGAAAAAGAAGTAGGAAGTTCAACATTTTCAATTTTTTGAATGAAAAATACCAAAAAAAGCTTTGCATTTTTTCCTTTATATTTACGAAAAAAGGAGGGACGATTTTTTTTTCATTATTTTTCTTCCCATTTCATGTTAAGTTATGTCATAACGTAGCCCAGACACATAAATTTAATTCCTTTTCGAGAAGTATGACTTTACATTGTGTTGTATTACGTAAAATACACACTGGATGTGAACGAGAAAATGAGAGCAACGCAAAATTTTTTCATTCATAAATTGAAGATTATTTTCAGAGTTCTGGGAAGGATGAAGTAATGTCATGACTTTTTTAAGGGGATATTTTTTTACATAATCTAGTAAGCATACAACATAAATCAATGTTATGATTTTTGGGTACATTTAGGAAGTGCGATTTCATGTAATATTTTTTGCATAAATGATTTTTCGAGCAGGAAGTACTAGGCTTTCTCAGAGCCTGGACACCTTGTGAATTTAGAATAATGTAACTTTGGGTCAATGGTTCAGAGAAAAATCCCAAGAAATTTTTAAAAATTGAACTTAATTTTCTAATATTGCGTTTCTATTTTTATTAAAGAGTTTTACGCCTCTTTAACCACAGTGCCTTGGGAAAATGCCCCCCTATACCTACATTTTCACTGGGGCGTATCCAGGATTTTTTTGAGAGGGGTTTAAATCTCAAAATTTGAAAATGTATACTAGTTTGCTCGAAATTGACTTCTGATGACCTTTTTTGGTCGTCAGAGTTCATTTTCCCCCCCTGAATACGCCCCTGTTTTCTCACGTCCTGGTCTACCACCCTCTTCTCGACCCTTGACTGTTAAATATGTATTTTGTAATCCACAGGATAAATTCAAATAATTTCTCAATCTAAAAAAAGGACGGTGTAGTGGCGTAGTCAGGGGGTTAGTTGGGTAGACTTCCACCCATTTTCCGAAGTAAATCCGAAATAAGAATCATTAGGACTCATGAAATGATTGTTATGTAGCTGCATTGATTTTATTTCCTCAAATTTGAACAAAAAGGATGAATTCATACAAAAAAGTAAATTCCCTTTAATGCTTTTTCCACTTGCTTTATTCAAGACAAAAAAAATTCATAAACTTCATGGCATGAAATGGTTTTTTGTGATCATCCAGACATCTTTCTTCCATTTACAAATTCAAATCCACAGAAATGATATAAAAAAATCCCTTTTACGTTTTTTTATTTCTTAAAGCATATTAGATGAAAAGGACATAAAACTGAGTGTACACAATTCATTTTAAAAAAAATTGGACATGAATGAAAACGAACAATGAAATGGAATATAAAATGAAATCAGAACACAATAAAATTGATGGTCACAACTTTTTCCTTCGTTCTGTATGATGAAAAATATGTTCGCTGTATAGAAAAATTAAATAGACAGAAGTGGAAGAAAAAGAGGACTAAGTAGGGAATAGAAGATGAAAAAATGTTCATATTTATCACACAGCAATATCATTCATCATCATGATGAGACCGGCACTGCGAAAAAAAATTTCATTCTATTTTTGGTTTTGTGAATGAGTACAATAGTCACTGGTTGCTGTTAATTGCAGTGCATGTTTTTCTAACAGCCTCTTGGGGATACTAATTTAATCGTAGTCGTTTAAGTTAACATACTGAAGTATTTCTAAGAAGTAGAAGGATTTATTTCTCTTTGGGAATCAAAGAGCAGGGGCGTAGTCAGAAATTTTTAAGGGGTTTTTTGATTTTTTTGTATGAATGGCAAAAATTTAGGGAGTGTTTTATAATTTTTCTCTCAAAAAAACTAGAAATGAAAGAAAATTTTCGTCAACGGGGATATTTTGATACCCTTGGATCAACGAGCATGACACAATGACTGTTAAGCTTCAACATAACATTTCATTATCATTTCTGCTCAATATTGACGTTTAAATAAATTTTTATTGCAAAAACGGATAAACTCAGGGGTTTATGGATTTAAAAAAATAAAAAAAAATTATCGAAGGTGACTTGACCCCCAAGGGGGTTCTCACACTATTTGCTGTGACATACTAAGAGATCTTTTCAACTGTAAAATTTAATTTTTCCTTTAAAATTATGCCATTTTTAATGATATTGAAATCCTTCCATGAATCACCTAATTTGAGCATCACTGCCCTAAATACAATACACAATAACACAACGATTCATAAGTCAGAGAAAACAATCAGCCAAAGTGAATCGATAAAGCCTCACATTTTTCACAAAGAAATAAAAATCCACACAAATAAGCAGGAAGAAGAAAACCTTTTTTATATTATTTGTGATATTGAAGGGAAAGAATCAGAGAGTATAAAGATAAATAGAGAAATGTGCTTAACTAAATACTGTGTTCAGTTGTATTGTCAGAAATTTTCGTATTTATTTTCTTCTCGCTTTTTTTCCTTTCGATTCTTGGCTGTGTTGCGAGACAAAATAAAGTTGAGTATTTAATATAGATATTTTCCGTATAATTTTCTTTATTATCCTGTCTATTTTGTCCTCATAGCTGGTGGAAAATATTTTTTTTATTTACCTAAGGGTCTGTAACTCTTTTGGATTCTTAACAGTACTCAAAATTTATATAAATTTCATACAAAATTCAGCGGAATGTACTTCCAATTCTTGGGGTCATGCATAATAATAATGCTTAATAATGAGTGAAGGTCCCAGCCCTATGAGCTGGATACATTGGAATTACACTAGCATGGATACAGACATCAGTATGTCATAAAACTTGAGCCATCCACAAACAACGACTCGATATTTAGACCCCAGTATCCACAAACTCTGTCACAAATGTCTCAAAACCTTAAACCCTCCCCCATTCTTAAACACTGGACGTCATTTGTGAACGATCCCCAAAAAAATCTCAACATTTCTGTATTTCGATTAGAATTTGATTTGTGAATCTTAGATCCCCAATTTTCTAGGTACATTTATTTTCAATTCGGAAAGAGTAATCGATGTGATTTGGAAAATTGAAATTCAACCCATAAAACTTCATTTCCCATCAGGGAAAAGTGCTTTATTAGGTGAATATTTCTTTTCTCTATCTTTCTTAAGTGCCAATATTCTTTCTCAATTTACGAGTAACGGGAGATTATACTAGTAAATAAATAATAAACCAAATACAATAAAAGCATAAAGAATTGAAAGCGTTAGTTCGAATTTTCCCATTGTTGAATATTTTTCCCCACTTCCAATTTATATCATTGGAACTGAATATCGGCTTGAGGGAGAAAATATTTTCATATTTTTTTTACGTTCGGTTTACTTTTATTTACGATTATGATTCCATGAACAAGAATAATTTTTGTGTACAACATGGATCCTCCCCCCTGCTGGTTAAAATATTGCTACAATTTTTTATCTGTTTGCTGGAAAACTTTTACACAAATTCAACTTTCAAGAACATTTGTCGAGTGAGAAAGTTTCCAGTGTTTACTTTACTATTTTCATTGTGTAAGTTCCGTAGCTGAAGATTTCATTAAATACTCACACATCCTTCAATATGCCTAGAGTGGTACATTTAGGAGTTTGAAAAGATTTTGCAAAACAAACCACTTAGGCACCTTCACAGTGCTCTTCATTTCTACAAACTCATTACAACATTTTTGCGTGCTACAAGTTTTATAGCATCCAGAAGATGAATATTTCCTACATAATATCATGCTCATGATATGAAATACTTCCTAAAACCGACTGCTAAGACTCGGATAATTTACACACATAAAAGCTTTAAAGAGAAAAATTGTATGTGCTTCAATTTAATACCACTGTCGATTAAATCTCGTACAGTAAATATTTTTTTTGCTTTTTCTGTAAGAGTTATTGTAATGCAGTGTTGGAAAAGTAACAAAAGTTTAGAATACTATACTTAACAACACTATAAGCTGTCATGAAGCTGAAATTTCTAAATCAATATGAGGTCATTATTACGTTCGCTTTTTGGGGGGAGGAGGGATTCTGAGATTTTGTAACAGATCCAACAAAGAAAAAATTTTTTCTTTGAAAATTTGTAACAAGGGGGGAGGGGGGTCTACAATTTTATTTTTTTGCGTAACGTAATAAGTGAACGGCCCCATAATGGGGTCATGCACAAATTACGTTACGCAAAAAAACATCTTTTTTTGACCCCCTCTCTCCTGTCACAAATTTTGCAAGCAACAAAAAAATTTAAATTTGGATTGAAACAAATTCTTCAATCCTCCTTCCCCCTAAAGCATGACGTAATTTGCGAACGACCACTACAGAGTCATAAAAAATTAGAATCAGTGACTATTTTCATCGATTCTGGAATGATCTTATTGGTACTAAATGAACTATCCCTAGGACTCAGTGTTTCTCAAACCTTTTTCATTTACAGCACACTTATCGTCATTTTAAAAATTTGGCATCACCTCCAAACTTGAAAATTGTTTTCCATAATCTCGGAAAGCACAAAGTGTGTATTCAGCACCAAACACTTCTACATTCAGCACCAAGCAGGTGTGAAGATGATATCAAGTCACAATATTTCGTTCCTCAATTTTAGTTAATACACAATTTAAGTATGGGCTTAGTGAATTTTTGAGAATCATTTAGACTGAGTAAAAAAATTAGACTGAGTAACGAAGACGTGGCTTTGACCACAACAATATAATATTCTTAATTAGATAATTATTATGACATTTCACGATTAAAAGTCATTTCAAAACGCATAAATTAGGTCAGTGTCAATTACGATAAGCAACAGGCAGTTTAATTGAGGCAGCTTACTGTAGATTGCGGTAGTTTATGAATATTAATATAAATTCTTCATCACAAGGAAGTAAATGAGACTTGATTGCACAATTTCAATCGCTCAACTCTGCGATGTCCATATGAGCACTTATTGCATTTCAGATTCAATTTTGTACAATACAAGTCAGTGAAATGAATTGAAAGAAAACAGAACGAGAAAAACGAATTGAAAATCTAATGGACCAAAATAATTCTTTAAATGCTTTATCTCCAGCAATAGCAAATAACAACAGTTGAGGGCTACATAATTGTTTCTATAAGATGAGAGATTTTTTCCTTTCATCGATAATAACAAATGAATGAAGGAATGAGAAGGAACGAATGTTCCGTTCCACATGATTCGATTGCTTTTCACTTCAGATTTTCAATCGTGATTGAAGCTCTTAAAAATACGTAAGATATGAAGAAGAAAGATGAAAAGCTTTTATTGAATAGAGAGGAAGAAAAAAGAAAATGAAAAATCAAGAAAGAAATCTGGGAAGTGGTAAAGATTTCTTCCTTTTATTAAAAATAAGAAAGAAATAAGTTGAAAAGTCATGGGGGAATGCAATTTTGTAAAGATGAGGGATTTATTTTCCATTGAATTCAAAAATCTTTTACTTTGTAAGTTCAGGAATGACACAAGTGCACTTATGATGAAAGGATGATTGATTCAATTTTATGAATCATTGTCATAAAAAGTCTAAAAGGATTTTTATAGTAGCAATAAATAAGAATATAGTTGTCATTCGGGGTAATGGCGCAGTGGGAGGCGATCAAGATCCTAGCACTTGCACTGGATATCTTATGCAATAAACCATAAAATACCATATGAAGGGAATTAAATCCAATTTGGAAAAAAGTGCACAAAAGTCTATAAAAAGTGTACTGAATTTTTGATCTGTCTCTTTACTACCACCCACTCAACCTAGAACGTAGTCCAAAATTACGGAGAGAAGGCGACAAGAAACTTTTGATCTGAAATCATAAATATTTTTTGTTTAACTAATTTTGGACCTTAAGATGCATATATGAATGTGAAAAACAAGATTCTAATAAAATGGGACTTGAATTCACACCTTCAAAATGAATTCTAAATTCTAATCATTTTAGAGTCACTATGGATATTAGTCATACATCGAATAGCTCCAAGAATATAGACGGACCAGCTCACGCACTCACTAATATTGAATGCAACTTACACTACACACCTAGTCCCATAATTTTCCGAATAACCTTGGAATCTCAAGCATTTTCTACACATTCACAACAAATACCACCATCCGGAACTGAACACCAAACCTAAATTTTTAAGAAACCTTTTACGCTAAAAATAAAACAACGAAGAAACAAAAAAGATTGAAAAGTGTAAACATGGAAAAAAGGAAGAAGAGATTAGGTGAAAAGACTTCAATATTATTGCGCTCGATTTGATATTGAAGTGCTACAAACAGCACTAAGGAGTGATGTATAGCATGTTGAAAATGTTGTCGGGGACGAGGATCCTTTCAACTGTGAGTGACGTCGGTTGTTCGATTTATTAACCTTTAACACGATTATTCACTTTTAGATTCTGTTTCATTGTGAACTGCATGTGAATAGAAATTTTCAGAACCCTGTTATTTCATAAAGGAACGTGTGGTTAGATTACCTCACATATCTAAAGTCTCATTACTTATTCATAGTCTTTCAAACATGAAACAATTAGGGATGAATTTTGGAAAAGCAATTTTCTATCTCATATCTAGATTTGAAGAACTGTATACAGCAAAATATACATCAAGTCTCTTTATACGCTCTATATTTTCAGGGAATGAGAAGCTTACGATCATAAAATTAATATACTCAATTTTCGTCTTCTTTTCACACCAATATTTGCAAAATGAAAACTTTCTGTTTTAACAAAGCAGACATATTATCATGACTGTATAAGCTTTAAACAGACCAAATAGGATTACCAAAAATTCTCACTTTAATGATCCTTTATGGTAATAGAAAGTGTCGGAAGTTAATTGTTATGGGAAAATAATAATAATAACAACAAAAAGAGTCTGAGTTCATTCACACATGAAAGGAACAAAGAAATTTTTTTGACAAAGAGGATTTGTGTTCGTAAGGATTCAGGTGAGAAGATTTACATCCTTTTTGTATATCTTGCTGGATTTTCGTGTCATCTTTGGGAAAATTTACAATTGAAGAATCAATAGAAGCTCAAAATATAATATTTTAAACCACCTCTCCCTTCTGCCACAAAATATTCTTGCAGGAGGCTGATAGAAGGTGGGGGAAGTGAAGGACGGTAAAGTTTTTTACCGTTATTTTTCAAATATTTTGTTGACCGTTATTTTTCAAATATTTTTTTACCGTTATTTTTCAAATACTTTCTGACCGTTAATTTCGAATTTGCACTTTCGTCGATTACTAGTGACCACTAATATGGATGTTCAAGTCATCAATAACAATTATTTAAGTGAGAAAGGGTTACGTAATATCCAAACGACCCCATATATCAGTTTATTTCTACCAGACAGAAGCTCGCTTTTTAATAATCAAAAAATGACTCGAACAGAAATATTAAAATTAAAAATAAACCATAAATTCATTATGTTGAAAAAAATCTAATTTCAGAGCTTAATACCCTCTAACCTAATACAGAAAAATGAAACTTTCAATGAAAATACAAATTGTGCATGTGCAAAAAATATCTGTGTGATAAGGAAAATTAAAATTTTTCAATTGTTTCAGAATATGCAACATATAAAATGTGTGTGTGTGGCTTTGTGTGTATGCTTATGAATATGAGATAAATGAATTTTGTACACGACACATCATAAATTTATTCATTAATTAAGAATTATGGTTTCCTAATCTCAGCCACACTAGCATGAAACATAAAACGAAAATTCCTATTGTTTCTCAATTGGATGGACATAAACAATATTATTTAGATTATCAATACACAAAGCACTTCATATTTTGATCATAGAGGCGTTAGATGTTAATACAACAATACAAATGCCTAATTTCCTGACAGTTGATTCATCAACAACAGAAATTTCAATTTGTGGAACCATAATTATCATTGAATTGCATTGTACACTCTATGTTTATTAATTATCCTGGCCCTCACGTTATCTCTCAGTGTGAAACATAAATAATTGTTTATGCATTGAATAATTTTAAATTCAGTTCCAACAATAACAAGGAGGTACACAGTTTTCCAAGAGGTGGTCATTTGATGAGTATTTTTTTAGGAAGGCTCTTAGTTTTTCACATGTAGATTGATATGTAGCTGCTTAATGGAGCTGGATATACATGACAAACTTTGATAATAAAAGATTCGTTCCACTGGCTGCAAACAGTTCTTATTATTCGAAAATGGTTCTTATTTTTCGATGACAAAATTTCGAAAATTTGGTTTTTTTGAATTGAAAATGACCGTTGTAAATCAAAATAATTTTTTTGCTTATTTTAATTAAATACGAGTAAAGCTTGAAAAGTTGCTAGCTATAACCAAAACAAATCAATGAATCATGTTTTTGAAGTACCAACACATTCTATAAATAAGAATTAGTTGAATTTTTTTAACGGTATTTTCAAATTCAAAAAATTTATCAGTCAAAAAATCTTCGAAAAGATTTCGAAAATATTTTGAATTTAAAAAAATAACGGTTCATGGTGCAGTTTGCAGCCAATAAGATTCGTTAAGTTAGTTTAGTGGCTTATTTTCAACTCGGAAAGGCGGTAATGACGCCAATTTCCATCAATTTTCATTCAAAAATCCGAAGCATTCGCATTAAAATTGTAATTGAACCCACACAGCCATTAGGTTACTACCTCTAAAATTTCTGTGGCTATATATTATGCTTTTCGTCCCAGCAATCATTTGGTTTTGCACGTTCATTAATTTTACATTCGAAGATAAATTAAATTTTCTCACATATGTCACACAATTCATACATTATTGAAAAATATTTTTCAGTTCCATAATGGCATAATGGTAAATTTTTTATGGTATCATATTAAATTACGTAGCCTGCAGCTATATATAATACAGCAAAAAATTCTATTATTGGATAAATAAAGAGAAGTATGCTTGAACAATAAACGATAGCACATACCTCTATGTGATTTGCCTCAGGATATCCAGGTATTCGTGTATTAGATACACTAAAGTCCTTTAAACTGCCATTGTCGATCCTATTGTTATTACTTTGCTTCGACTTTTGCTGCTCTGTATTCGATAGCGTAGTAAAGTGCTGCAAAGAAATTGAAATTGAAAAAAATCGCATTATTTACAAAAGAGTAAAATTGTTAAAATTCAATTTATCGTGAGCGCTTTGCAAGCTCTCGTCTGTTTTCTATGTACATAGATGTGAATAGCAATCAACTAACCAATCGTCCATATGATCCATATTTTTTAAGGCGCTCACGTTCCAATCTTAATAGGATTTGTGCGTTTTGCTCGCATGTGTAGGTATGTAACGGTCGCTTACGATCCAATGAATACTGATATAATGGCCTGGATTGATTCGGTATAACCTTTAACGGAGAGGAAAATAAAAATTAATAAAAAAAGGGATATAAAGGATGTGGAACATAAATTTTTGTGGGAAAATGTACAAGGCATTTGTCACAGATACCCTCAAATAACAATTAACGCCTTCACACTCTTCATTAGTGTTCGAAATGGATAATTGAACATTTATAGGAACAAATGGCACTAAATTGATCATTTATAATTCATTAACTTTTCGATTATCTCGTGCAAGACATTTTAAATATCCTCAGGTATTTGATTTAATTCCGATCTAAATCCATTTAATGTCATAGTTGTCCATGAATTATTTAATCTCTCATAAAGTCAAGCAGATTGCCAAACTGAATTATTTCCAAAATCCGTTCATAGAGTTAATTAATGTTTAATAAACTCACTTGAAACTTTTGATACATGAAAATGACTGGAGCATTAGGAAAGCATTTCATCGTGTTATTAACATACATTACGGAGAGATTAAATCTTCTGGCAACAAAATTAATCATTCTTAGCTTTCAATCAAATAGTAATTTAATCAAGAAATTATTTTCCTCGACTTCCTAGATAATTTAGCTTCGTAAATCATATTAATCCTGATAACTTCTACATTAATCAACTTATTGTAAAAGTACTTGCTGATTTCCCCAAAAAAGGAATAGTTTCGAAGATGAAAATAAGTTTCGGACAAGGCGTTAATGCTCGAAAAAATTCTTGGATTTTTTTTTGAATTATTTCTAATTTTGGTAACATTTTCTTGGTTACCAAACCATGTACCAAGTATGGCGATTGAAAAAGCCTTGCTTTTGATAAATTTTAAATGATTTATTTCTGGAGATTTTACTGCAATTGACTGACCCCTCTGCAGGGGGTAGTTCCTTTATATGACAACTTTTTCAATTTGCTAAGGTTTTTTAAGAACAAAATCCTAAACCCCACCTAAATTTTCCATGGAAAAATTTCTGGATACGCTCATACCCCCAGGGGTGTATCCAGGGGGTGATTTGGGTGTTAAGACACCACCCTCGATGGAAATCTTCTTCAATTTACTAGGGTTTTTTGAAAAAAAAAGTCCCAAAATACCCCCTCAAAAAATTCTGACCACGCCCCTGCATACCCCTTTGACTACACACTAGGTTTTAAAGCCTCAGATGATTTTTTTTAAATTCTTTATATATGCGACTGTTCAAAAAAAATGTAGATACCCAAAATAAATTTAATCCTGAACTTACTTTAATTTTTGAAATTAGATTGATTCATGCGAAATGAAAAATTTTCCTACAAAGCTCATCTCATTCGGCATAAAAATTTAATCAGCATAAAACTTTAACGAAAGAAAGGAAACTTTCTTGTTTCAATCTTCCATTTTCGACATTTCTATTTTCCTCTTAATCTCTTCTCAAGTAGTCGAAGGAATGGATGGAAGGCAACAGCAAATGATTTTCATCACATTTTGCGTGAAAAAAGGGTCTTCAATTGTGTTGGATTTTGCTATGGATTTTGTAGAATAGTTGAGAGAAAAGAAAGAACAACATAGGAAATGAGGCAGTGAAAGCAACCATATAATTGAAGAAATAATCTCAATAAATGACTAACAATAACGTTTGTGATGAAAGTTAATCAATTCTCTCTTCTTTCTTGTGTTTCTCATTACATATTATCGACAAACAAATGGAATAGATGTAAAAAGAGTTCGATTTATTCATTTAGAAAAATGTTCATGCTTGCTATTGGCAATGAAAGGTTCATTTTTTCAATTTTGCCATTGTTTCTTTTTTTCACTTTCTAGAGTGGTTCTATTATGTAGTGGAAATTTGCCAAAAATCAACTTTTTTCTACAAAGTTTAAAATTTTTACAACAAAATTCCATTAAGCTTGTTTGGTCCTACATAGTGTGGTCCTTGAGCTATCCAAATTTCTGAGGCGTTCTCTAGAGTATTTCGTGGCTTATGATGCCTAGGTGACATTCCTATGCTGGGTTGGTACCCTTGCTGCACTAATTTTGCATTTACGACAGGTTTCTGTGAGCTCTGCGTGTCAGCTTAACCTAAATATGAGCTTTATGATAACGAGTGAGCACTTACCAGATCATCACATTTTAATCTAGATTTGTGGTATGATATGAAACACTCCTATCACATTTTTGCCTACACTCGACAAAAAACTTGCGCCATATCATTCGAAAAATTGACTTTTAGAATAAGTAACAGGACATATTTATTTAACAAGATTTAAATAAACAATCTGTATCAAACGATAAACTTTTTCACAATGAATAATTATTTTTTTACAAACAAAATGATTACTATGATTCAATCAAATTTATAATTCAATATTGACAATAGAAAAATTTACAGAAACCCATGATTACTCTGTAATTAAGAATTGGGTACTGAAGGAATAAGCCACTACGTCATCGAGCCACTTAAGCTGATATGACAGAAAACGAATTAATATCAAAATTTTTTGAGGACATTTCCTCCAAAAAAATAATTTTGTGCCAGAAGTTCACCATTTACCTCCCATATTACTCAGCATTATTATAATATCCATTTATGTATGTTGTAACATTACAAACTTACCTCGGTTTCAGCGTCACAGCTGCACAACGATAATGTACTCAATCCTTTATTCCGTTTCAATAAGCTTTTGTTACTATTATTATTGTTATTGCTAGCATTTGATTCACTCGTCGTTGTTGACGATGCTGCCGTAGTACATTTGTTCTTTAATATTCCACGAGTTTCTGTCGATGATTCGCTTGAATAATTATCACCATTGGTTGCTGTGTAATTAGGATCATTTTTATATTCCTTTAATTTTTGTTGCTGTGCCAGTAAGTATTGCGACTTTGACGAGTCGTAATTGTAGGGCGTTGATGTCTTCGGAATATCTATAAATGAGATATCACCCATAACATTATTACTCCCATCGTTAATGGTCGTTTGTCGAGGACAATGATGAAATCGATGTGATTCATCAACACGACATTTTCGTCTTGTTGGTGACAAATTAAAATTTCCACTCATTCCACTTTCCATATCGTAATATTCACATTCACTAAATGATTTTTTTAGACGCGGCTTTCGGCTATTTTCATCACAAGCGGTCACGTTTGTGCCACCAACAATAGCTTTGTCTGCGGTCGATAATTTTTTATGATGATTATTCGAACCGTATTTAAATTCGGTCATGCTTTCAATTTTTCTCTTCACTTTTTTTGCTCTTATCCTTATTTTTTCATTTATTTTTATCTCTCATTGACATTTTTTAATTCTCGTTTTTTTGGCTCTCGATTTTATTTTATTTTATTTAATTTTAATTCTCCAGGAAAAAAATGGTAACAAACTAAAATAAAAGCTGGATGTATATAAAATAGAGCACAGATATCCCCACAATCAGATTACACCGCAATTAAAATTCGCACACTGTGAAATGGGAAAAAACAGACAGAGAAAAATAAAAGTAGTCATTAGTATCAAATTTTAAACTTCATGATGAATGTATGGCGCATTTAAGGAGGAATTTCAACAGAGGATGACTTGAGGTATGGAGAATGTTGAATAATGTTAATAATTTTTTATGAGTTAAATTAAATATTGGATTTTTTTATCAGTTTGGTATTTTCAGGCTTTAAATCCAATCCAGCAAGGTGGTGGTGATTAGTCATGTAGACGGGGTACACGGCAGATTTATGTCAAAAATATATTTTCTTCTTCTTAATAATCAGATAAAAAAGCAGTCATTTAATAGACAACATGCCAAATAAAACACAGAAGCCCCTCAACAATAAACACCACACGAATAAAAAAAACACACAGTACTGCACACAAAATTGTTTTCATATTGGGGCCAGAATATCAGCAGTATTAAAAGAACCAAAATTAATGGCATGTTGCGACATTTTAACTGTCAAATTTATTCACAGTAAACCGCACAGTGCTCAATTCTGTAAGCAGAAGAAGAGTGGACGTGGCAGTGGAGGGAGAGTCATTTTTCTCTGTATAATTGCATGGCTATAATGATAGTCAAATGATAATAATAATTTGGTCCCATTACACCAATAATGATGTAAATAGCGAAAGATTATGGCAAAATGATATTATTATATTATGATATTGGATATTCTGTGTTGTCTCATCGTAATTATATGTGTTAATTGCTATCACCATTTGGGGATTAATTAAAAGCACATTCTTGTCGTTTACATGGAGTAATTTATGATTTATGACTTCATATTTTCACCATCCTGCCTCCATCGATGCATGATGAAATATTTACACACATGTGTGAGAATGTCGAGACACTGACTCCATATTTTCATCATCACCATCATCCTCGTTGTATTATGCTGCTGCAGCTTCTTCTTTTTCCCTTCACACATCCACGACACACTTTGTACATTTTTTAAATTGAAATTTTTTTCCACCCGTTTCATCCACACCAGAATCGCTTAATATTTCATGAATTGCAGATTCACTATAAAAAACAAAATTCTTTATTGTACATAATGCTGGTTGGTTGCTGGATCCTGATATGTTCAGCTACAGTCTTCATCAGTTTTAATTTCAAATTTGCTAAGGGTTGGTTTCTAGGTATACCCAAGGGTACCCTATGCTAGTTATGTAGGGTATAACCAAGGGTACCCTATGTACCCTACTCAACTCCTATGGTTTCATTGTTTACCCACCTACCCTACTGTAGAGTACCTTGGGTACTCTGCTCCAGTGTTACCTAGGATGCCCTGTGCATAAGTTAAGGGGTTGGATAAAGTAATGTTCCACAGGTAGCCCTAGAAACCAGCTATTAAATATTTACTATTTACAATCGACATAATTACTGGATCTGACTCTGAATGGAGTTGATAGTTATAAATAATGATTTTTTAAATGTTATTTCTTATTTCATCATTTAACTTGCTTAAACCTTTCCATCACTAATAATATATTCATGTTTTAAAATACATCATAAAATATTCCCTAACCTAACCCAACGACAACTTAACCTTTCACCTGTCTTGATATTACCATAAAATATTTATAAAGTGTTAGAGAGCAACGACTTTACAATTTAGTTTTTACCAATTTTATTACGCTTATATAGCAGAATTTATGATAACATCTCCTGATATTTCAGATATTTCATGACGGGCGAGTGAATGAAGAACGAGCGAAAGCACTTTTTCTGTTGTACATTCCTTACGTAAAGCTATATGTATGTACATAAAATTTATAAATTTATGCAAAAATCATGATTGAATTTAAGTTGCTTGAAGGCGAGATATGGAGGAACATAAAAAATTTCCATAAAGATAAATATACACAGTAGAAGAAGGCAAATAGAGATAACAGCAGTCGAAAAGCTTTAAAATTTAATTTTATTTCATCACCAACTGATGTATGTATGTTGGGAATGGGAGAATAAAGATATACAAGTGGGTATATTCATCAATCTGTGGCAAGGGCAAACAAATATCTCGTTCCTCATTTTTTTAAAGCATTTGATCTCTCAATTTTAATTCTAACCCATTTCGCCGTCAACGACAGACCCACCATGACATAAATCTTTGCCTTCTTATCGGTTAGTTGTTTAATGTTTGAGAAGAAAAAAATTTCAAACACACAAAAAAATGATGGAAAAATTATAAAAAGAGGGAAATTCGGGATATCGTAAAAAATTGTGCTTCATTTTTTCCCATTTTTATTGCTTTTACATGTAACAGTCCCTTGGGGTTGTAAAATACACCCAGTGAGTTTACGGCCAGAAACAAATCAAAAAGTGGAAAAAGAACTGAAATGAGAAACAGTTGAAGATGGAAATGAATACTTTTTATTGCCATTATTTGGGAGATGAGAAAGGAAGAAGAATAAGAAAGTCAAATTTCAAGTACTTCGTCTTTAAAACAAATAAAGACTTCGTTGATTTGGTGCCTTTTCTCATCGAAAAATGAAATAGAACAAATCAAATCATGATATTCCCTTGTGAGAAATGAAATGTTTTTTTTGTAAGCATGAGCATTAAGCTGTAGCGAGGTTGGTTAACGATTGCACTCTGATTTCAAGGTTGGTGGCATATCAAGTGACAAAATCCCTCGTCTTGTAAAGCTGAGTTTGCTTTTTTTATTTTTAAATTGTGGTTTGATTTGAGTGAGTCTCAATTTCAAGACTGTAAGGATATTAGTTCAAGGTAAGATAGGTGGGGGGGGGGGGAACATTTTGTTGTGATTCGGATTAGAGATTCTCAAAATTTCAGTTACAATAGATTTTTGGAACCAGTCGCATAAAAATTATCAATATTTTCCAAGAATTTGGTAGCAGTATGGGTTTCAGCACCAATACCTGACCCCCTTCCTTCGAAAAATTTATTTAAAAAAATGTTTAACTTTCATATATTTTTTAATGAGCAATTTAATATTTAGCGGAATTTTAAATGAGCAACTTAAAAAGTCAATTCCTTGAAGCTATTTTCAAAGCTTCTGTTTTCGTTCAATAACTTTAGTGATTCAATTAGCACAAATTATCCCCGTAAGGTGTTAATAATCCATGCATAATTTATGACTGAACGTGTACAACTTTTCAACCATTTACAGCCTCACTCAATCACATTTTTTAACCTTTTGAAATTTCCATAAATAATCACACAAAATTTTTCTAACACGAGCAACCAAAAGCAAAAAGAAAATTGGAAATCTATAATTTTTTATGAAAATTGGTTTGCAATAAAAGAAACAAAGCGTCGAGTAATAAAAATCGCATCTTGAAATCAAATAAACAGCTCGGAAAGATTATTTTACTATTTTACCCATTTTTTATTTCCTCATTCACATCTTCTTATGTTTTTGACGCTTGAGGTTCGTGCTTCCTAATTCATCCATATCACATCTGAAATTCTCTTTCCGTAAATTATTTTTCTTTCCTTTTTTCGGATAACTTTTTGAATTTCTATGGGATTAGCTGGAAAAAATATTCGTGATTACGCATTTTGACCATGAACAGTTCAATGATTTGCTTGCTTTAAGTAGCCTTAATTCTTGATTTTGTTTGGATCATTCATTTATACTACGACTTTTCCGTACAAAATCCGAGTCAACTTCAGGCTCTGCTTATAGTTAGGGGGAATAGAGGAGCTTTAATGGAACTCTTAAATTGAAGAAAGTTTTTGTCGAGGTAAATCGAGGGTTGACCAAAAAACACCCCCCTAGTTGAAAATAGTATGGAGTGCCTGCCTACCAGGGGCATATTCAGGGGGTGACTTGGGCGTTAAAACACCACCCTCGACGGAAATTTTCTTCAATTTGGTCGATTTTTTGAGAAAAAAAACCCAAAACTCCCCCCTCAAAAAAATTTTGATTACACCCATGCTGGCTATGCCCCTAGTTGTATGACTCTCCATAATTTGTTTTGGATAAAAATTTTACAACAGTATAGAAAGCAATGAAAATTTTCAATAAGATTGCTGTCTCAACCATAAAATTTATTCAAGTCATGTTGACATTGAGAATATTTACTTTGCGAAAAATGCGTTATCTAATGCTCCACTACTTCTACTATCCACTTCATTTGCCCTTCCAATCTTAAGGTTTTTGCTCACATTTCCTTGAATAAAATTTGTGAATTTATCGATGAATGTGAGTGATATAACACGAATTGAATGTAGGCGTACGCATAGAATAAATGTGAGAAAGGAAAATTTATACGTCTATGTGCTTGAATTTTGTTATTCAAATTCAATCCACGCAAACATAATGTTGCGATAAATGCCTTGATAAAGCTTTTCTTTTTCTATCATGAAGCTTTTTTCTCTCTTTTCATAGCTGTTGCTGTTGCGTTTAAGATTTCATGTCGCATTCTCATTTCTTGGGTGACATGGGAATTTGTAAAACAGACAGAACTAAGCATGACAAAAAGTTTGAAGGACTTCTTACTCTCACTTTTGTTTGAAAATCTCTAATTGTGACTATAGCTACCTTCTTTTTATGTAGGCTTATAGAAATTGGAGAACTGAGGCGTGAATTTCTTTGATGAAAAATTAAACGAATTTTTATTTCAAAGGAATCGACATTAAATTTATTTTAGTGGACTTTTTTTACAAAAAAAATTAGGTGTTAAAATTTTTTTCAATTATTTATTAATTTATTGGCAAGCTCAACGTTATAAAAATTCCGTAGAAATTAAATAATATTTATTAATTAAAATTGACGTGATTTAATTACATCAGAATTTTTTCTTGATAAAATTCCTCAACAACGGAAGCCAAAATTGCATGCGTAAATATTTTTTCTGGCCTGCGAAAACAATCGAATCATTATTTTATCGATTCTTGCATCAGCAGATTGTAGGCCATATGAGGAATTTAAATCAATCAGTCAATTGAGAGAATCCAGGTCGTAAGCCGACATAAATCAACAAAAATCGAGTCACAATATGTCAAATCATCAGAAAAAATGGAATTTTATTGCATGGGATTCTTGATACATTTTCGTTGATTTCGAACAAATATCAAATAAAATTTATATCAATTTTTATATCCCTTGAGAAATCTCAATCGCAATTTGAAATAACCTTTACGCGACATTTTCATCATCTGGAGCTATGAAATCTCCATCACTCACTTTTTTATTTATTTTCAAGTAACTCAACTCATCTCATCTTGTTTTTGCACGTATATCAATTTATTTTTAGCAGGGTTTGTAGAAAATGTGGAGGCTAATTCGGACATGTTGAGTATTTGGGGAAAATGGGGGAGTGAAATCCCAATCTGTATAATTTTAAATGCTGTCGATGTGGTGGTTGAGGAGACAGCTTTCGAACGACCCCTATAGCTGAGCTAGAAGAGGGTCCTTAACTTAATGTTACGCAAAACCAGGGCGTAATCAAAAATTTTTCGAGGGAGGAGTTTTGAATTTTTTTTGAGGGTGGGGGGGGGGGTTGGTTTTTCTCCTAAAAATCCTAGCAAATTGAAAGAAAATCTCAAAAGGGGGGTTTGACCCCCAAAACCCCTCCCTGAATACGCCCCTGCGCAGAACATCAATTTTTTAGACCCCCTTCTTCCCTGGTTACAAATTTTTAACTAAATCTCAAGACCCCCTTAAAAAGTGAACGTTCTCAAGAACCTTTCCATCACCCTTCCTTTCATCTTCACCTCCATCCACACCCTTCTCATCTGATATTATAGTCTCATTTTCTTCTTTGCTTTTTTTCTGTACCAAAAGTTGTCAGCCATTCGTTCTCTCTATGTACACACACGATACAGTAAATGTACGATATTACATGTAAAAGCAAGGCATTTATTTTTACTTATAGAACTCTCATTTTCATGGATGTGTGTATGTGTACAGAACGAGTAATTTAATCGAAACAGTTTACGTTAAACAGCTTGCGATGAGGAAAATTTCCCATGAGAGACAGCTATGGAGCCTTCTACGCTCTGTTGTGTCTCTAAAGCAATTAAAAAGTGGTACGAAGAGAAAAAAAACTAGAAGACAGAAAAAAAATGAAATGAATTAAAAGGAAGAATGGGAACCATGATAATGACTAATGGAAGAGGGTAACGAAACATGTTATTATCGTAAACTTATGCTTTGAAATTGTTCTTTCCGTTTTTCTTCATTGTCTTGTATTAATTGCCTTTTGCCTTTTGCAAATAATGATTATAATTTATTTACTACCTCGTTTAGGATTAAATTGCCTTCACTTGGCGCACATTATAACAAAAAAAATCTCTTTTTCTACACGCATATAATACTGTCAGTGCCATTTTCATTACATTTCATTCTGCTATGCTTCGTTTCTCTCTTTTGTGAGTGGGCAGAAAAAGGAAACAGTACGAAGAAGCAAGTAAAACCCCATTCGCGGATAGAATACGAAAATGCTGTAACAACAGAGCAATTATTGGCAAAAGCCGTATTCTGTTCAAGGGTAATTAAAGCTGGCGGTAAAAAGGATGTAAATGGTTCATATAAATGTCACTTTTGTACGCTTTATTGTGAAATGGAAGTATCATCCTGTCTGAAATTGTCTCTGATAATTGGTCTTGATTATTGGTTTAGTGCTGTTGAGTTGATAGTGTTTACGGATGCTGAGACAATACTGCTTGATACTGATCATTTTATTACAGCTTTAAGTTGAAATTCGAGTACAAAATTAAAGATTCATCTAATTAACATAAACACGTCCATTGAAATAGTAAATCCACACATTCATCATCCCAGACTTCCAACTTTGCAAAATATCCCATTAGTAAGCACAAAATTCTTATTATTTTATTGCTAAAAGACGTGCACATATAATTATGGCAATGACCTAACTTGTAAGCTTCTTTTTCATCAAAATCAACTGAAATTTTCAAGAAATGGCCAATAGAACTTTTATTATGCGGCATAATGTTCCTCGGAGAACTCCATTACATGATGATTATTATGCCGAAGGATGAGAGCAACATATAAATTCTCGAGTCATTACAAGCTATTTGAATTTGAATTTATGAGTCGAAATGTTAAGCGAACATCATTTCCGAATTACATAAAATAAGGAGGGATGGAAATCCTCTACTCATCATGTGATGATTATGTTGCTGTAAATTTTAAGCACATGCTATAAAATGATGAGCAATTGAAGATGACGTAAAATAATAAGTTATTTTGGATATGGAAGTTTGATTGTGTGATTTAAGGACGGAGCGCATTTTAACAAAATCTATAAAAGTATCAAGTAACTGATTGGCTGTGCCATTACTTGCTATTTCATCCCTCAATCATTCATTCATCTCATACCATCCAAATGGATAGATCATAAACTAAATCACCGATCTATTCATCAAAAATCCAAGAACTGAGAAAATAAATCAATGTTGGACTTTACATTTCCTCAAGCATACACTTGCTGTCAAATGTAATTTTTTTCTACCTTTTTACAGAATATATATTGAATAGATATGTAGTGCATGTACACTTTTTATATGAAGGCTTATCATTCGACATTTATTGAATGACAACAGGGTTGGGTTGTTATTTTATCATGATATTAAATTGCTACGGGTATTATCTCCCCATTTTTATGGTATACATATTTTTGAAAGCCAGAATCAGCATAGAGTGAATGAAAATGGACACGACTAACGGTAAGCCTGTTTCAAAGGAGACGAATCTTTTCTGGGTCGATAATTCAATCAAGAAAAAAATAATATAAAAGAATAAGAAAGAGAGTCAGAATAATAAGGAGAATGGAAAGGTCAAGCCTTGATATGGCGATAAGAGATAGAATAAAGCAAGAGCTGAATACAGAATAGGCCGTCAATGTCGTAAAAAAGGTAAAAAGAAGAAGGAAAAAAAGTGACAAAATGAGAAGTCCATTTGTAGACAATTTTCTCACAATTGTGTAGCCGTTCGGCTATCTTTGTGATTGTCTACCTGCCAGTCCACAAACATATTTTATTATCACAAGAAGAAAAGTTTTCCTTGCGAATAATTTGGATGCCCAAAGGGTATTTTTTGTAAGAAAAATGTATCATTGATTGTTTTCTGTCCTGCTGTTCAATTACGGTTCGAATGTGGATTAGATCAGACTATTTTCTTCTTAACCTCAACTTATAAGCTGAATGAAATGTTGAACTACAAATAACCATTCAATGAGTGTCAGTTAGAAAAATTGATATAGTTAATGAGCATAGAATATTTTTTGGAGCTAAGGAGAAGACTGCATCTAATAAAAAATTTTATGAGTTGCTCCTAGGTCTTAAGCCTTGGTATCCTGATCAACACTCTCAAATAGGTCATGAAACTCATTTTCAGTAAATATCCTTTTGACACAACCAGCACGAATACTCTAGCTGACCAACTAACGGAATAAAATCAATAATTTCGAATAACGGATCCTGAGTGGGACTCGAACCCACATCCTGTGATTTTTGATTGAATCCTTTTACCAATGAGCTGTCGAGGGCTATTTGAAAATATAAACAAGTGTCATACAAAAATGATTTATCGTTGCTAGGTGACTTTTCAAAAATCCTATCACCAACACAGCCGCCATTTGGTTCTAATTATACTGTCCACTCATTCTTCATGTGCACAACATATAGAATTATGCTGATCATAAGTCTTCTTTTTTTAAGAACGTAATAACTATGGGAAAACCTTCAAATTAAATAATTCACTGTACCTTCAAAAGCGTTGAGTAAAATAAAGTAAATAAAGCTCTCTTACTCAATCCTTTAACTTTTCTTTTCAATCTCACTACAGAGAGATGGGAGAAGACCCTTTGTGCCACATTACATCACGGAGAATGAACATAATTTACCCATAGCACAATATTGGATAAATTTCTTCCTGTAATTCTTTTATCCTATATCATTCAGAAAGATTGATAACTAGTGACCCAATTCACTGTGGTACAATGAAGTAAAGTTCTATTCTCGTTTTACAAATGACTTGAAAATGAAGGTATGATTGCAGTAAAAAATGTGGTGATGTAAGGGGCCGTTCATAAATGACGTCCATTTCTTAGGCAGAGAGGGGGTCTGGCACTGTGTGAAACTTCCATTCAAATGAAAATTTTGTGACACATGAGGGTGTCTCATTTTTTGCATGACGTCATTTATGAACGGCCTCTAACTGAAATTATTATTTAAATTTCAAATTAATTTTGATCGTTACATTTTTTCTTAACATTTACTTTAAATTGCTTACAACCAAGCAGCAATGCTCATAATTCTTTAAATCATTCTCACTTGAGCTAGAAATAAGGAATAATAGGAAAGTATGAAGAGGAAAGCGTAAAAGTGGAAGTAAAAATTACTCATCCAAGATAAATGCGGATGAATGGTTAGCGAATGCGATGCAAGGGCGAAAAAAAATATAGAAAATTGAAATAAGCAGAAAAATTATGAAAGTTTATCTCATCCATAAAATAAAATATACATATAAATCCATGGGAAAAGCCACAAATCCAATTTAGATTCAACTTAAAAGTTTTCATGAGCATTTTTTGCGGGGGAAATGTGGTTTAGTGCTCGTTTTGTCGAATTGGTTTTCTTTTACAATGTAAGTGCAATTTCATTAAAGTTTTTGCTGTGGTTTTCAAGAAAATTGTCGGCAGATCTATCAGCAAGTGAACAAATTAATTATTTTACTGTCAAATATTTCTGATACTTTAAAATTAATTTATCAAGTACAAAGAAAACTTTAACATGCGCTCAAATTTTCAGCATCCCCGAAACCACAAAAAGCGTTTGAGTTTCCATATTGTTGCTATTTGCAAACTTTCAACACTGGATGATGTCTGCAGAAATGAGTTTATTTAACTTTTCAACACATCAAGCAAACCAGAAAGTGTAACGATAGAGAGGGAGATGAAAAAAATGGTAAAAAGGCATGAAGAAAGTTGAAATGGAAAGGAATGAATCATTTTTATTATAATGAGATGAAATGGTAGAAATCACTCTGCTGTCAGAAAATTTTCCTTCAACTTTCTCGTTTGCTGTTCGTGGGTTTTCCTCACACTGCTTATATATAGATGTATTTTGAGGTTAGAATTTAATACTGCATTTGCATGAAGTCGTTAAATGTTTATATATTTTATACAACTTTTTAATAGAAATCTAAGAGAATATAAAGGAACTAACGGCACTTGGATTTGAGAGCTTATGTTGAGTATAAAAAAGTTCTCGTCGCTTAAACTGAGAGGAAAATATTGTCAAACTATAATTGAATCAATTTTGTATTAAATTAATTTTGATGTGAGAACTGGGAATATTTTTGTGACGCATGCAAGTAGAAATGTGCATATTTTTGAACGTGCTACTTGTTATTATTTAAATTTGCAAACTGAACGTATTTCACAGATCGTAGTTTTTCATTCTTTATGGAATAAAAATAATAATCTGCTAAGGGATTGTTAATAAATGACGTCCAATTTTTATGGAGGGAGGGGGGTTTGACGCTGTGTTATACTTCCATACAAATTTTGTGAAATCTAGTGTTTTGTGTTACGTCATTTTTGAACGGCTCCTAAGAGTAAAGAGAATCTATTGTTAGACTAGAGTGCAATTTTATAGAAATGATAGCTTAACGAGTTATAGCTCATCAGCCTTAATCACTCAAACCAACACCCAAAAGACGCACCGTGATGAACCTCGGCACAAGCAGGACCACGACGGACCCCAGATCGATAAGTTACCAATAATTGGAGTAAATTTAGTCACACCATCCCATGTCAGATATATGTCAGTATTGTGCTTTTTGCATAGGTGCATAGGTCCAAAAATTTGGCGCACCTGTACTTGAAATGTTTGCGCTCTTTAATTTGAAATTTGTGGCTCTTCACATAACCCTCAATTTTTGCTAAGCAACTGCGCATTTTTCATAAATCGGCAACTTGCATTTAGCTGCTAATTTTGGGAACTCGTAGATTGTCTTCGTGTTGCATCATTCAAGAACCAGTGTAGCTATATTTCAATATAGCAATCAAGAATAAGCTAAAAGTGCTTTCAAAAGGAAATACAAAAAAATTTGTCTCTCGAATCACAAATAAAAGCTCCACTCAACTGTAAAGAGCAACAAAGCCTTTGTCACCAAACTCAGTTCATTTTGAACATCTTGAAACCGATTAATCATCTTTCAACATAATTAAATTCTTTAAGAAAAAAGGAAATTGTTGCCATTAGAGTTCAAGTAGCTCCTTTATAACATAATGAGGCATCGAGTAAAGTCAAGTTCAAACATATTCATACCTTAATGACCTCTCATAAAATGAATGACCGGTTCTATTTGACCATCAATAATAATTAATTAATTTGATATTGAATATAGAGTTAAGGGAGGAATGGAAGGAGGAAGTGAGTAAGTTAAGGTTGTTGCTGTCAGTTTTTATATTATGGATTAGTATAAAGTGCTTTCAGATTTTATTACGGGAAGTAAGTAGAATTTTTAGTGCTACAAAATATCCGAACGACCCATTGGACAAAGGAAGAAGAAGAAAGTAGAACATGTGGAGCAAACCATCTGCAAATGATTCTAAAAAATTCATCTACATCAAAATTTCAAACAAAAAAACTTCTTGACATGAAATAGATACAGGTTTAATGAAAAGTTTTCTTGAGTGCCATAGAAACAGAAATCTCTAATCAAAGTTTCTGATATGAAATGAACTTTAAATAAAGTTAGAAGTTTGTTGGAAACATTTTCACAAAGATCTGTCGGTAGAATTAAAGTTTGAAAGCTTACCAAAAAGTTTCATTAAATTATCAAATATTCAGTTCCAAAATGAGAAACTTTTGCAGCAATTAAATCTTGGTAAATATTTTTATTGCATAAATAAAATTATACAGCTTGAAAATTTCATTATAAAGACAAAAAGTTTTTAATTTTGTTTGTGGAATTTGCTGCATAAAGTGCAGAATATGTGATTATTACATCCACCTTTGCAACCGTAAACCACTTAGGTTAACTCTCAATTTATGCACAGCCTCAAGAAAACCGTAATTGCCTTTTAATTACTCGAGATGGAGCTTTGCATTTATTTGTAAAAAAGTTCTTTTATGAAAGCTTTTCAGAGTGAGCAGGGAAGTGGCTAAAAATCACATCTTTGAGTTTGAACTGGATTTGGGTTTGGGACACCCCTGATAGTGACCATAAACCCAAAAAATTTGCATGTCTAGCTTGTTTACACATGTTTATCTTGATTAAATTTTCCAACCGTAAAAAAAATTATCAAAGCATCAGAAATTGTGCCTTTAACGATAATTTTCTCATAAACCCCAATTACATATCACTATTTAAATTCACTATCTTGATTCACACTACCTAAAACGTTCTCCATTCACCATAAAAATTCCAAAACTTTTTATCAAATCATTGATTTTTACGGTAAGTATGAATTTTCTTCATAAAATTTATCCGCATTTGATCTCAATTTTTTTTTCTCTCAAACCTTTTAGTGAAAATTGTTTGGGTAATGGGTCGATTGCCAATTACGTCACGCTTTTGTAACGAAACAAAAGAAATTGTTTTCCATGAAAAATCTATGTTTACATGACTAGGGGCTCGAAAAAGTCCATTTCAAGCGTGACGTAATTTGCAAATGACCCCTAAACTTGGTAGCAATATTTAGCATATAATAACAATATAGTAAATGCTATTGGCAAAAAATTGTGTTCATCTAGTAAATTTTAATACAAATTCTTTGGGTTTTGTTGCCTGCAAATGAAATAAAAAAATTGTGGAATTTTTTTATATGAAAATAGTTTGTTCAGAGTTTGTAATTTAAAAATTGTTGATTAAAGGGATCGATGCTTTGTGGAATTTGGAGCAATAATATTTTTGTTTTAATATTGGTTCCTCTGGACTTTAAAGAATTTGTATAAATACATATAAATTGACTAAGAGACTAAGATGATACATTTTGCGTAGAACTGGCTTGAAATTTACTGTCCCTAGACTGGCAATGCAGTGGCGTAGGCACCTTCTTTAAAATTCAAAAAATCCCAATAAAAGGATTTTAGGTCTAAATTCTCAAATTGGTGCCTATGTCATTAACGACAAGGTACCTTAGTAGCAGTGACATCTACATGATAGTCTTGTCATATGACAGCAACTCTACCGTCCAACTTTGGGTATGTTTAATCAAAATACCAACCTAGACCAAAACTACAAATCAATAGACTGGACAACGTGATGCAAACTAAGTAAGACTTCAAAATAATTTTTTGACATCGTGAAAAATGACTGGTACCGGAACAATGATAATATGATAAACTGGCTTAACTACGCAACTCAAAATTTAATCTCAGTAGCTTCAGGCATTCGACAAGCTTCGGCACGGCTGTGCTATTCAAGAAATGTCAAAAATTCTTTAAGAGATTAATCGAAATATTATGTCCATAAAAATGCTCGTCCAATAGACATTTATCTAGTCAACAAAAAATCCATCAAGAAATTTCTGTAAAAATTTGAGAAACGAAAAAGATTCCAATTATTTCTATTAAAAGAAATTCCTTCTCTAAGGCAATGAAAATTTATTAAGAAATTTCTTTTGAGCTTTCATTTTAAGCCATGAAGCAAAAAAAAAAATGTTCAAAAAGGAATAAGAAAAAAATGTGAAATGTGAGGATGAAATTATATTTCCATAATGCCTCTTAACATAATCCCATGCAGAGCGTCATTATTCCTCTCAAAAGACTCCACAGCTGTTGAATATGAGTTAATGGGGAACCGACCGCAGATTCCACTATCAACCAAACCTCATTTGACCAAGTATGCTCGCGAAAATTTCCCTCCTTACTTTGTTGCTAGCCACAAAATTAACATTTGGCATAAACGTTTCAACATTCACGAATAAAAAGCATTGCTGAAATGTGAAGAAATCTTGTTAGGTACGAAGGTATATGAGATATAGCATTATTTATATCGCAATGGGAATAAAAAATTTTCCACTTCCTGATTTTTATTCCATTTCTCGTTTGTATTCCTTTCGGACAAAATATATATGAAAAAAATATCTACCGCACAAATACATTTCTGTACAATTTCCATATACATTGATAGGAACTGAAAGAGAAGCAAAAAAAAAATGCTTTCTGCCCGGTTGTTTGCAAAGAGAATTAAATTTGAATTTCAAATGAAAACTTTTCCTTTTCTTCTTCTTCTGCTTCCGTTTTTTGCAATCCTCCTCTTTTTTCGTCCTACTCTTTCATTTTTTCTTGCCTTGAGACTTTCCATCTTTAGTTTTTCGCCTCAATAAACAACACATTCTTTTCACTTTTTGGGCATTTTGTGCTTTTGCTACCTTGGTATTTTAAAGCTTGAGCTTTTTTTTCTTGAGAACATGGAGATGAATTTTGGATAAGTCTGCAAGCTTTTTTCATAAGCCGTTGAGAATTGTGAATTTTTTAAAGAATCAAAAGAACGGATAAAAGCTTAAAATGCTCCCAAGGCAGGTTTTACAGGTGGGATTATTTATTTTTGCAGATTTTATTAGGAATCCCACACTTATTATCTCATATGATGTACGTCATTTATGAGTATATGGAGTAGTAATTCTTAAAAATTTTTGCCTTGCAGTATACTAATCACCATTTTGAGGACTAGGTGTGCACGGTAGAGTCCTTAACATAAGTATTTTTATCAGTTTTTACTCAATTTTAGTTAGTTGAGTAGCGTAGGGTTGGGTTTCTCGATATACCCCTACCCATCTTTGGGGTGTATACTTGATGTATATACCTGTTATAAAGTCTGAGGTAGAGGTAGGGGTAGTGGCTCAGGTATGTCTTTGAGCACTAAAATCTCAAAAGAAACTCCTAAACTAGAAAATTCAAGGAAATTTGGTAAAAAAATAATAAAATTTCAAATTTGTAAAAATTTTACAGCACATCTGTGAATCTCTCACATCATACTAGTGAGTTTACACCATCAAAATTCTTACAGTCCACAAATAATTCGTGCATTCACAAATTTTACCCTCATTATTTTAAAGATCTGTTTCTTCAATTCCGTCAAGTGTCATCCAGCAGAAGCTACACAATAAAATACGCCCAAACAAGTTTCTTATCTCTTGACACATGAAAAGCGCTTAGGACATATCACTCAATGTAACAATGACACCTCTACTAATTTCTTTAGAAATCACAATTTTAGACGGCTGTTCTTCTTTTTTATGCATTCACATGTAGAATGTTGGAACTATGGAATAAATTCAAGAAAGACCATAAGTAATGTAGGGTATTGAGTCAGGCTTTATCAACAACTGACAATTTTTTTTTGTTTGTCGCAATGAATCCCCCTTGTGGGATTATTTCTTTTCATACATTTCTCCGGAGGCAGCAAAAGAAGCTGTTCTGCCTTCTTTCGAACAGTTTTTTTTCATTCACATTTTATTCATTATTCAACTATAACCCTAGTGAATATATAACAGGCAGACGAGTAGGAAAAACTCATGAATTATTATCGCAGTTAAGGGGTAATAATAATATGGTATTGTATGCTGAAAGATGCTCCACACATGAGTATGTGAGCCATCTTGCCTCTATTACCAATTTAATGGCTTTTTGTGGTCACCCCATTAACAATTAGTCTAACATTCAGCTATCTGTGGCGTGCGAGAGTGAGTGTAAAAAAAAGTTAAAACTTTGCGGGTGTTTGCATTTTCTAAGCGATTTATATTTATCGCAAAAAGACATTCCTGAGATTTACAGCATGAGAACTGGTAACTAAGAAGAAGAACTCGATGAAAATGAAAAGTTTTTGTGATTCTTGCAAATGTTCTTGTCATGATAACGACAATTCTTGTAACATAAAAAAGAATCGCAATAAATTATCATGGAAAATTGTTTTCACACTCTTTTCTTCCTTATCATTATTTATGCTTGAGGATTTTAAACTGGAAAGTTGAGAATTCTCGGATGTTAAAGGTTTTGAGCGATTCAAAAACAATTTTCATTGAAAAAAATTTCATAATGGATCCGTGAATCCAATCAAAAGTCAGGCGCATAAAGTATAATCAAAATCGTATTTTCTACATAAAAAGTACTTCCAATAATAATGTAATAAGAGTAAGCAACAAAGTAAGTTGATACTTTTTCTATTGCCATGGCATTTTTTACCGAAAAAGAAATCGAAACAGCTTCGAAATATTTTTTAATGCTTTTTTCATAAATTTTCTCTTTGCACATTTTTTCCCATTGGTAGTTGCTACGTTTGCGGAAGCTCATTATGCTGTCACTTTTCAATCTTTAAAGGCGAATTTTATTTTTTCCTTTGATGTCATTTCGAAAATCTTTCTGGAACTTTTTATATTTTTTGCAGGTTCCTATTTGACTTTTTAACAGGAAGTACTCATGAGTAAAAATATATGTTATTTGAAGTTTAGGGATGAATCACTTTGATGTTTGAGTAAATTTAGTTTAACTGATAAATGGAATACTTGATTTATTTTTGCAGTTACTTCTGTTTGTTTTTCTAACATTTTTAAAATTTTGTTACTAAATTCAAATTATTATTTTTTAAATCCTAAAAAAAATAATTTTTTTAAAGCTTAATTGAATAAACATTTTGAAAGCTTTTAAAAAATTCATAATTCCTTTTTTATGCTTCATCTAAGACTCTCACTATTTTTTGATCTGGAAAATTTGAAGGATTATTACAACTTGGCTTAGTGATTGATTTACTTCCATAAAATCTCAATGAGAGCAACATTTCAAATTGTAGAAAAATAATCCATTGTGTTATTATTTTCCTCTTAATTTTTTTATTGCATATTGAGTGGATCAACTTTCATCATAGAAAAACAATAAACGTAATAAATGAAAACAAATAATATAGCTAGTTGAAACCCTTTTTGCTCATTCATATTTCATAACACAATAATATGAACTTTAGTTTCATGAAATTTTATTCAGGGTAAGTTCAGACTGAGTTCATAAATTTTCATTGCTGATTTTCTAAAGGATCCAGTTTCAAATACTTTAAATGGAATATAAAAATTTGAGCAAACTTTAAATTCTGAGAAAGATATTCAATTTAATGTACCTTTATACCGTTACCGAGTGACCGATTACACGTATCAATTTATTTTTTCTTGCGAATGCCTTTTCTAAAGAACCTTTTTTGAATAATAATTGAAGTTTTTGAGGTTCTTGAATTTGATTCAAGCTAGAAGTGTATTCAAGCCAAACGACAAAAAGGCTCCGTCATTAAGAAATTTATAAAGCTCATATATGAAAGTCACATCAGTGGCGTAACAAGGGTTTTCATCGCCCAGGGTTAAATCAAAATCATCATGAATTAAGTAGAATGCCTCTTAAACAAATTTTTGCGACCCTTTTTTTGGTATTTTTTGACATTTTAAACCATTCAACCCCTATCTCCCCCCTTTATTACGCCACTGAGTCACATGGAGTACGGAATCCAAAATGAAGGAGGAATCTTAAGGATCTAGGAAGTAAAAACCTGATTCAAAAAATCAACTAATTCAAGTTAAAACTTTTTTTTGTAAAGTTATAAATTAATTTTATTTTTGGAACTAAGGTTTTGCTTGGATATTACGAAAGGGCATTGGATATCGGTGTATATCTATGAAAATTTTGGGTATAAAATTAATCAATTCCAAAAGATCTAAAAATATCAAGCTTGTTATCTGAATGACATTTGTTTTATTGTAGACAGGAAATTGCATACAAACCAAAATTCATGCATCTATTATATAAAGACATTTCTAATTTCTTCTTCCATTTCCTTTCTGCCTAAATTCCCGAGCAGCACAATTTCAAATGTTGTCTACATGACGGCTATGAAGACAACGTATTTATGATGAAATAGCGTTGAACAAGTATCGAAAAAATTCCAAATTAAGAGGTCACCATTTAGTCTTAAATATACTGTCCACAAAGCTACCCTAAGAACAATATTTTAATTTGAGCTAAACGGATTTTATATTCAAGTAAACATAAAGAGGACACACAAAAGTATAATTTCCTCGTTTTTTTCCTTCTTTTCCCCATTTTGATTTATTAACTCAACTTTAAGTCGAAGTTTCTTTGTAATATGTTTCCTACACCCTCACCCTCAACCCTCATGCACGAGAACATAAAGATTTTTTTTTTTGATATTTTCCTTTAACCAAACTGCCGCAAACTGATAACAAAACGATAGCCTTCGGCAATGAAGGGAAAAAATGAAAGGAAGGATGGGAAATGAAATGTAAAAGGAACATAATAATAAAATAAATAAAAAATAAAAACTTTCTCTTGTCGTAGAAAATCCAACAAAACAATTTAACTGACTATAATGCGATACTTTGATAAAATGTAAACTTTTTTCACTGTTTTGCTTCCGAAGAGAAATCTCATTAATTCTCTTATAAAGTAGCTGTTTAAGTCCTTAAATATATGTATTATGTATCGGCTGAAACACTTGTGAAAATTGCAAGTCAATAAGTTACCAACTGTGAATGATTAATGCGCATTTTATTTATGTGAATTGAATTTTTTGGAACTGAATTAACTCAGCTAACATTATAGAGAATCTAATGCTTTATTTATGGCTTTGTTTTATGTCTCTAACTTTATGGATTAGGGAATCATTCACGTATGACTTCCAATACTTAGTGTATCACTTAAGATCAAATAAAATAATTTTTTTGAAGCAAAATTTTGTGACAAAATGGAGATGAGGTGAGGAATGCTTAGTCAGGGGTGTCTGGAACCCCTCGTAACAATATTTTTTAATTTAAAAATGATTTTATAAATATTTCTGGGGTTTGTTTCTAGGGCTAACTAGGGTACCCTTCCTATACTATCACAGGGAGGTAGGGTATACACTAGGGTGTCCTAGAGCATGTCCTAGGGGTAACTTAACTGTTCTCCTTTAGGATGCCCCTATTGTATACCTAGCATGACCATAGGTGTAGAGGATACCCCTAAGTGTAAAGGTAGGGGTATCGAGAAACCTAGCTCTAGGGAAAAAGTTCAGAAATCCTATTTTGTAATGTACATCATTCATGATCAACCCCCAAAAGTTCTTAGAAATTTGTTTTATTTTTAGTTTCCAATTTGAAACTCAATCATTTTGAAATTTTTTTACCAAAAATTCATAGAATTTTTCTCAGCAATAATCAATCAATATATTGATGGAGGCATTCTCACGTAAGCAGAAAGTTACATCAGAAGACATTAAATAACTGATTTATTAGCAAAAATTCATCGTAGAATTTTCATTTCAATGCCTCGAGTTGCAAATATTCTTCATAAATTTCAATAAAGCAGTCAAAATGATTGATTAAACTCATCAGCTATGCACAAATGCTTCTGTTTTGTAAAAAAAAAGTTAAGTAAAACTAAAAAAACGTGAGAAATGTTTGTGAAAGAAAATCGATACACAATAATGATGATAATATTGAGAAGGGATCAAGTGAATGTTGCTGACGTGCATCGTATAGTAAGGATGTTAAGTAAGTAGGTAGGTAAAGTGGAGAAATAATAATAATATTATTGAATAACGTAGTAAAAAAAGGATTGATAGACATTGCATATGTATATACAATTCCTTCTCTCATTGTTCAGCAACATGCTCATAAAATTAAAGTATCATCGTCAGATTACGATGATTATTGAATGTCGATCAATAAGAAGTGTAATAATATTAACATGTACATTCAGAACATTTATATATAGATGTATATATTTTTTGTGTAGTTACGAAAATGAGCACAAAAAATACCGCACTTAAGAATACATTAGATGACATTATAATCATGAATCTGAGGGAGCGAATGAGAGAGAAAATTATTTCATACAATGTGATGACAATCGATTATTCTTGTGAGCGTCTTCTTTCGTATTGTGAAAGCATTGGAATTCCTTTATTAAATTTCACATTCTTCATTCCCTTCAGCTTCGTTCATCATTCATGGAATTATGAAGAATTATTTTCCGGATGGAAGTTATTTTACAAAAAAGAAAGAAAAGACTTATTGCTTCATATTAATGACTTATTGCTTCAAGTGAAATATTTTTTCTCTTATCAGTAATTGAAGGCATTAGAGACTGTAGGAAGGCATTATTAATATTGAAGTTTTGTCAAAAAAGAGATTAAAGAAAATGATTTGAAAACATTTTGCAACTTTTCTTCGAGCATTTTAAAAGGAATTAAGTTGAGCCTTGAAAATTATTACTTTTTGCCAAAGGGGATCATTCGGATATTACGTAACGGTAAAAATGGCAATTTTTGACCCCTCCTAGTAATTAATTTTGTGAGAAAATTGGAAAAATTTAACGAGACACCCTCCCCCTCCCCCTAAGCGTTACGTAACATCCAAACAACCCCAAGAGATTCATTCATTTTGGAAAAGGAGAAGAGATTAAGAGTACGACGACAACTTTTTGTTGATTGCCTAGTGAAAATAATTAATTAATTAAAGAAACAACTTTTGACGAATTTTGCTTAGCAGAATTAATGAGAATTGAAAGCGTGAATGTAATTCAGAGTGGTTGCTACTCAGCTGTTTGCTGCGTGTTGAAAATCCTGATGATTAACAATTTTAATGAATTTGGAGAAATTTAATTTTTAAAGGCAGTGGTTCTGAAGCTTTCTGGAGTGAGAAATACAATGTATGATGATGATTCAACGTGTCCTACTTATTTAAATACGAATTTCTAGAAATTTTATCCAATTAAAATTTGTTTAAATATCAATTCTACAAATTCAAGATTATCTTACAACCACCAATGATTGCAGCTACTGTTAATGCTATTTATAGAACAAATTACTGCTCGAAAATATCGGTCCGAGGAAGATTGCAATCTATATTTGTAGAATAATTAATGTCTGATACATAGATTAATTCTGTAATTATCAGCATTTGGGGGAGATTTTATCAGGCAATCCTTTTGGATTGTGAAAATTTATCTCTCATAAATATTCATGAAAGCAGTCGAACCTATTTAACATCTATAAAAACATATATAGAATACTCGAATAATGGTTTTCTGTCAGATATTATGAAAACTAGGATGTTTTTTTGTATCCGGAAAGCTTTAGAGGTTGGAACAGTATTTTTTATGTTCCGTAATATATGGATAATCCTATAGAAAAAGGATACTTTATAATTATAGATTCTTTTGTCAAAATTGTTAAAAATCTATCGATATATGTTCTAAAACTGTCAAATAGCTTCAGATCTTATCGCTTTTAAATGTCTAATCCACCCCTGGAAAGCAGTCAAGAAAAAGTTTTGAGGACTCTCATTAATTTTCTACGGCTTATGACATTTCAATAATGATAATCATATTAATGATCTAGAATCAATTTTCATATTTGAAAATCTGCGAAAAAAATGAAAAGTCGCTAAAAACATTTTCATTACCCAGACAATTTACAAGAAAACTTTTCAAATACTGTGAAAGTTTAGTATTGAAAGAGCTGTGTTATTAAATGAAAAAGTTTACAAAGAAAGCTAGAAATTTTCTTTTATTCAATATTTGAAAGTTAAGTCCGATCGGCACAGTTTGAAATGTTTCCATCTCTATGTCAGGTCAGCAACTTCAGGTTAATATTGAAGGTATGCTCCTTTCTATTCTTTTGGTTAGAATATATTAAATTTTTCAATCCATAATAAAAGGCTCTCTGGGTAAATGCTCAAGCACTTTCTCAAGCACTCTGAGGGGGGGGGGGGGGTTAGATGGGTCTGGACTCCGTCGAAAAAAGATTTTTTCTCTAAAAATGTTTTCTGAAGTTTTCTGAATTTTAAATTAAGTTCAAAAACAAGAAGTAAAATATTTTTTGAACCCCCTAAATTTTTTCTTGGCACTCCTTTTCTTGTTAGTCATCTTATTAGAATCAAGGTGAGCTCAAAATTCGAATTTTGTATGCAGTCTGTACAATTCGACACGAATTTTCCATAAAAAATCTCACAGAATCTGAGTCTACTTCGAGGTCTGAAACCAGTAACCATCAACTAGGCTCAGTAGTGGTAACTCATGTTAACCTATGCTGATCGGAATACCTTTAGAAATTCAATAGTTTAAGCTACTTTCCAAGCGTTTTTTTAGGAATCAAAAGTTAGAAAACTTTCCTTCTCATATCTATTTATTGAAGTTTGGTCGTTATGAAAAAGAAAAGAAGTTGGTGTATTATCTAAAAAACATGAGCAAGAAAAACTTCTTAAGCTCTTACTAAATTTTTTATATAATAAAGTGTGTTCAGTAATATTCAAGTCTTTCTAAGCACAAAAGTTTCACTTCTAGCGTTGTGAATGAACTGAACAGCAGTAAAAAATGCATAATTTACGTGAAATCTTGTTATATTTATCCAAATTTACTAACGAACTTGTTTATCTTGCGTATTTACATGCTATTGTTATTTGCTCACAATAATAATTAAACCAAAATACCTACTCGTACACAAAACAGTTAATTAAGTGATGCTGTTTTATAATGGAATTATTAGCAACATGAAGCTATAAAAATAACAAATAAAATAAATAAATTGAATTGCAATTTCAACACTTTTTGGGGCTTCATGTAAAATTTTAATTAGATTATTTTGATTAAATGAAATCAAATTAAATCATCAATAATTAGTTAAGTATTGAAAGATAAATTTGCTTTTCGCTGGATTTTGAGCTATTGTTAGTGATGATGGTGTGCTGGATTCAAATTTGGATTACAGGATGCAAGCGGACATCTGTAGCAGAGACCATCTACATGCCTAGGTCCTTGCAGCAGAAGCAACCGAGACAGAAACCCCTAAACCAACGGTAAATAACCTCGGCAGGTTACCTTGGCTTGTAAGTCGATTTCTGCTTGATTTTATCGAATGAATCCAACGTATTGAATTAAGTAAAAATGCTCTGTTGAAAAACGTAAATTTAAAATTCAATATTCGACATTTTTAAATATTTCATTTATTTTCGAATATCATTCAAATTCAATACCCCAAAAAAATTCTATATTGAGAGAATTTCAAATTGTGTTACTAGAAATTTATTCATTATTTTACATACGACTCGTTAGAATTTCAATAGAGAATTTCAGCATCAAAATAGTCATCAATACGTTGTTAATCGTAATTTGCATGGAAATTGTTTGTGTATTTCGCATTCGTGAATAACCAAATAATTGTAAATAATTTTAAACTTTATCGTACAATTTTAAAATAGAGATATTGAAATGAATACTGCTTACCTCTAAAATAATTGTTATTATTAATCAAAATTGGTCTGATGTAAAAGCGGAAAAATTTAATATTCCCATGATTTATGGTTAAAATTTAATTATTTCCAAAATTTAGGTGGATTACTGTGGTATTGAGACATATGCATGGGAATCTGCCACTATGAGTGTAAAGCTATTACTTAGAACTCAAAGTCAGTCAATTGAAGTTGATTCAAATCAACATGACAGATCCGTAGCCAGAGGGGGGATCTCGACGGAAACTTGGTATTGAACAAACGGTAGCCATCGATAAGGTCAGCTATAGGGGGCAACTAATAGAGGTCATTGATCTGTACGACCAGAAAAACAATTAATAAGTGAATAGAAAGAATCACGGCAACTAACTTAAAATAATAAATTACCAACAAAAGACATTAAAATGTTGACCAAGGGACTCACAATTTTTTATGTCTCCAAATTTTTATTAAGGTTTAAAGCACCTGCGACAGTATTATGAATTTTACATCAATGTTCTACCAATTCAAGCGATCCATTTAAACGAAAAAGAAGCAAAAAATCGAGAATTGACTCGTAGACATTTCTATCTAGTTTATATTTATCGCAAATAAACAAGGAATGTATCTTGGAAAAAAATTCAAGACAGCAATGCTGAATGAGGGTTTGGAAAAGAAATATCATATTCATTGAGTCAATTAACAGCACCGAGAAAGGAAAACATGGCAGAAAGGAAGAAGAGGCATGAAAAAAATTGTGTTAATGCTCTTCGATAGTAAGTGACGAAAAATTCTTTCCTCGTCATGCTCTTCCCACATCTAGAAACATTTTCCTGTACATCTTTCTCTATTTTCCTTTTTTTTATCTTCATCAACATTCATCATGAAAATGAGCTTTCGATTAATAGCTCTTTTTAGTTTCTTTATTTTTTCTTCCTTTTATTATTAGATTATCCTCTCATTCCTTTGCCCGGCCTTTCATTCATTCATTCCATGAGTGTATTTCCCTTACAAACATTTTGACAGACTTTTTAAGACGAAAGCTCTTTTTTCATGAGGATATTTTGAAAAGAAGATAATTAATTAAGATTTGGGTCATGTTTTGCAGATAAATGTTGAATTTTCTATCTCTTGATTGATGCTGTCTAAGGCTTTACTTGTACCCAACGTCATCGATTTTTCCGGAAGTATTGATTTACTTAATTATTTCAATTGAATTGGAATTAATGAATTCTTGTGTTATCTGAGCCTTTTTTAATTAAGGAAGGAGACGTAAGTTTGAGATGCTGGATATCGATCGGAGTTTTTAGCGGCAGATCGACTTAGTGCCGAACAATATTTCTCAGATGCTGGCTAAATGACTGAACTTGAATTTTAAGAAATATTACAAAACAGAAAAATCTAGCAAATTTCATCAATTATGTCGATAAATCACGTTGCACTTAGCTCACCACAAAACACATTTTATGGGTAACATAAAAAAATATCAGACGAGGAAACAACACAACATCACCTGCGGACAATACTCGATTGAATCATTTTGTGTCGAAAATTTACTCATAAAAATATTAAAATGTGCCTAAAAATAGAACATTTTTTTATTGCTTCATAAAACCTCACAACCATAAATCATTGAAACATGAAACATTAAAATTCATCCGAATTTGACTAGCTAAGCTTTTAAGCCTCCTATTAAAAATCGATATGCCTCTTATTGAAAATTTTCGATAAATGACATTTTTCCAAAAAATAAATGTTATCAATTTTAATAAATTGGATGCAGGTGGGTTGGAATTTCCAAAAATAATTTTAAGGCAAAATCGTGTATGTGACGTGAATTGCTTTTAATATTCACTTTGATAGCTAACAGGTAAATTATTTTAGTAAAACAGGATTAACGATTCCTTTTGAAAATATGAAAGGCACCAAAGTGAATAGGAACAGGATTATTCAAGAGCATAAAGCACAGCCTACAAAAGTTGCAGCCTTAAATCTCTCAAAATCTTTCCCAGGGACACAAAATACATTTGTCTTTTTATTATCCTCCTTTTCTTCATTGCTTTTTATTTTCTACATTAATTCACACATGCATGAGTATTCGAGCTCTTACTTATAAGAGGTTCAACTTTCCATTTTTTTTTCTTTTATCTCATTTCGTTCCTCTATACTCCTTTTTATTATATGCCATATTTTTGACACACATTTATCAGACACACGTACGAACGTGTATGTTCGTATCGTGATAATAAATTTATTTCAATTATAACAAATTTTTCTCACACAAAAAAGGAATTTCTCTTTCTCAGCTTGGCTCGTTGGAAAAATTTACAATGTTAAAGTAATCCTTAAAATAATCATCCTCTGTTTTATTCCATAAATTTGCATATTTTTCTTACTTTCTCATAAAAATTTCTTTTTCTTAAAGACAATTTTTTTCACAATAATTTCTTCACTTATTTTTCTGTAATTTAATTTTTTTCGTCTTTTATTTCAGTAAAATTCAAATTCCTTCCGGACTTATTCAGCACACAAAGAGCAAAATTTTCTTTTTGTCTCGCGAACCGTAATAAATTGTTTAATTATTAAATTCACTTTTTCCAAAAAACACAAATCCAAATTTTTTTTTGCAATGGGAAAATTTTTATTTCACTAGCAACGCGCGCACACGATAAAGAATCCAACTGATTCGGCCGACGTTTGAAGACAAACTGAAAATCGTCGAAAAGAAATCTGTGAATGAAAATGTGATAAAAATCTGTTGTGGAGCTTTCAGGAGATGCAGATGCTGTACTCAATTTTCCTTACTCTCTCTGTTGAATTTTCTCTCGCACTCTCGGTGCTGATGAATGTTCTCAAATGAGCTTATGTGTGAAAATGAGAAGACTAAAAAGCTCATTTGTCTTCAATTTTAGAATTATTTCAATCAATTCATTGAGAATTTTGAGAACGCCGACAAGTTATGGCATTCAAACAACAATAAAGCTGACTTATGAAAGAATTTCTTTGTAAATTTGTCGAGACAAAAAAAATATTTAAAGCTTATTTAAAGGAATTTTTTTGGGAAAAGGAATTCACGTGAAAGCTCTTAAATAAAGTCAAAAACTTTACATTGGGAGCTATTCACTTATTACAGGGTAGGGGGTCTGAGATTTTGTGACAATTCAAACAAAGAAATCTTCTGTATGGAAAATTTGTGACAGAGGAGGAAGAAGGGTCTTAAAAGTCAGTTTATTCTATGAGGGGTCGTTCACTTATTACATTACGGTGGAACACGAAATTTTAGACTCCTCTCCCCCATTGCTACAAATTTTCTAAGAAATTTTTTTCTTTGTTTGACCTTTTACCAAATCTCAGACCCCCCCCCCCCCCCTCCTAAAAAGCAAAAGTAATAAGATGAACAATACCCAGAAAAAAGGATGTCTAAAATGTTTTTTTTTTTCATTCTTATAATTATGGTATTGTCCTTGTTGTTAATTTTAGCGGTACATAAATGATGATACTGCAAGTTAAAGCTTCGAAAAATTGTACAACAAAAATTTCCACGTTAATTTTTTTTCGATGGGGTCTGGACATGATAGAAGTTTTTTTTAAAATTCTTTTTTACATGAACCAAAATATTCCGAACACAAAATTCCTAGCAAGTTAAAATATTTGAACGCAAAACCGCTTCTGGCTACATCCATGCTGAGATTAAAAATATTTTTCTACGCAATTTTCAACGAAATTTATCCACAAGTTTTTAAACTCCCTGTTTACCAAAAGTTATTCTTGTTTCAATAAAAAATTTTGCGTGTGGGATTAAAAAATAAATTAAATTTCTAAGAAATCCATGACAAAATTATTTATAGGAGAAAATATTTTGCTACCACATTTTTTTGAATTCTTTTAAAAGTTTTTTCCTTTGAGAATTTCTTTGAACTTGGAAATTGAGACTAATATAGAAACCTTGGAAATTAAAAAAATGATCGACATAATTTTAAATTAAAAATATCAGCACGCAGTCAAATTCCGGAAATTTTTGTGGATTTGTGGGCATGAAGATATTAAAAATTCCTAATTTATGAAGCATCAATCATAATTTATGTGAAGTAATTCTTCACAAACTGAGCTGTAGAGATGGAAAGGAGTCATTCACTTACAAGGACGTTCAAACCAACTCCCCATTTGGGATTTTGTTTTTCAATTCGTTAGGGGTTTTCAGCAAGAAAATCCCAACATTACCCCCCCCCCCCTTCCCTCTTCTTCTTAAATTTACGTCCACATAAAAAAATCGTTACAAATTTTTAAATGAAAAAACCTTAGTTAATTCTGTTCTTAATTATTAGACCTCTTCTTCCCTTATCAATTAACACTTTTGGGGGGAGGGGGGTCTGCAATTTTATGACAATCCAAACAAAAGAAATTTTTCTTCACAAAAAATTTGTGACAAAGCTTCCTTGGGGGAGGGGTGTCGGTTTTTTGCATTGCGAAGTAAGTGAACGACTCCAAAAATAAAAAATGTACACTGCTTGAACTTAAAGCTTGACTGCTTTAGAAATTGCCAATTTTTCTTTATATTTATGAAATTGGATACAACAAGAAGTAATAGCCAATACAATTTTCTTATTTACTGAGCAAATATTTTTATCGAAATTGATATTTGTGTCTTTTTGTTTTCTTTTTAGTTCGTTCACTTTTGAAGAAAATTCATTCATGTAGTTCATTTTGTGACACAACTTTAGTCGATAAGTTGCTGAACTGTCTAAGTGGAAACATTTTTAATCAAAATGCCATACATTGAAAATACTAAAAAGTTTTTATATTTTTATCCTGCAATTTTTATTGATAAATCCTATCAGACATCCATTAAGATTGATGAAAACTCAAAACTATCAATTTTGTCAGCACTACAGCCATTAATAATTGTTCTTCAAGTCACTGGATTCGCTATTTTCACTATTAATCCTTCAAACTTTCAAGCTGACATAAAAAATTTCAATATATTTTTTGGACTTGTCACAATTATTGCCAATTTTACACTTCATTACATATTTTGGAACTCATACTATAGTTTTGATGAGCAAGGAACGGAAGTTGCTAAAAGTGCTTTACCAAAAATGATTTATGCCTGTGTTTTGGTATACACGCTTGGAAAAATTCTCAATTTTATGAATCGACAAAAAATTGCAAATTTTCTCAAAAAAATTCATGAAATTGATGAGCAGTTTAAGAAATTGGACATAACTTTTGATTACAAAAGTGACCGAAGAATGATTGTGAAAACATTATTAGGAGTCTGTGCATTGGCTTTAGTTGTTTGTGTTCTTGGTTTTTGTGTCACCACAACCTTCTTGTCAAACATGGACATGTCTCTATCAATATTCGTATTTTTTGGCAATGCAAGTCAATTTATCATAACATACCAAATTATCATCTACATGATTGGCATCAGATGTCGGTATGAAGCTGTGAATAAATTTTTAGGACATCAAGCTGAAATTGAAATTTTAGAAATGAAGATTTTGGCAAAAATTCAGCTCATGATTGTTGAATCAATCGAAATGTTTAATTCAGTTTACGGACCTGTCAATATGATGTGTGTTGCTCTAGTTTTTGGATGGCATTGCTTGTTTACTTTCATGACATTGACAATGTCTTCCGTCATGTGGACAAAGTACACGTTGGTGTGTCTCTTTGACATTTTGCTGCATGCTATTTTATTCTCGACAGTTTTAATCGTCATTTTTTATGGAGAGTTGGCGAAAAATGAGGAGAGGAAGACTGTTAAGCTGCTGTATGGTACTCTTAACGAGACAAATTGTGTTTTTCTGAAGGAAAAAACTCAGAACATGATTAGTCAAATTTGTGACACAAAGGTCGAGTTTTCGTGCGGATTGGTTGACTTTAATTGGAAATTTTTATTTAAGGTGAGTTAATTGAGGAACAATTTAGTTTCAAGCTAAATTCGTGTCGACACCGAGCTTTAATTCCTATTATGATGCATATTAATTTTTTTTATTTTCAGTTCTTAACAGCAGCTGTCATGTATTTTATTATTTTGATTCAATTTGAGTCAACATTTAATAAATGAATAGCAGCTGTATATTAAATTTGACGTAAATCGAGGTTGAAATGGATTTATTGAAAAATCAACTGTAGTACATAGGTTTTTTGGTTGGTACTAGTCCAACATAGTCATGGGCAGGAGCATATGCAGAAATTTTTTGAGGGGGGTCTTTTGGGAGTTTTTCTCAACAAAATCTAACAAATTGAAGAAAATTTCCAAGGGGGGTGGTGTTTCAATACCCAAGACACCCTCCTAGATACACTCTTGGTCAAGGGTGTACCCAGAAGAGACCCTTAGGTGCTCGAGCACCTCCTCAATATCAAAAATTCAATATCAATTTTTAATAATAACTATAATAACTATAATAACTATAGAATTCTTAATAAAAACGATACAAATTGATATTTATTTTCTTTTGTCCAATATTTGAAACAGCAAAAAAGAAGAAACAAAACAAATCAAATTTACTGGAAGTTTAACAACATTTTAAGATTTCCCAATGAAACCCCAAAGCATTTACAAAGCAATTTAGAAGCATTTCAAAAACTCTCGCTAATCAAGTTCCAATTGATTCTCACAAAATTACAAATCACAATTCCATCTCGTTTGGATCCCTTGTGACAAGCTATCACGTCATATAATTAGACATCTGAGGTGGATGAAATAATTTTGAACGTATGTCTGACAGAAAGGTCTCTTACCTCAACACAAGACAGCTTCGGAATGAAAATTGATTGAAAAACGACGACTTTAATGAACATATAGAAAATAATAATTATTGTTGTGAAATGGTTGTGGATGAAACTGTAAAAGTTTTTGTGGAAAATTCTATGATAGAGTCGAAAGTTATGAACTAAATCAATAAGTTTAAACACATATTATTTCAAATATTGATGGTTTTGCAGTCAGAAAAGTTGTTCATACGGTTTCAATATACCTTTCATTTAAACTTATATCCACAACTCAGTAGTATTGGAATATTATTGAAAAGTTTGGAATTTTTTTGGTTTTATAAAATAGCTTGTGAATTGAATTTTGAGCTTGATATAATTTTCAAACTTTTCGGATATTATTTCACACATAATAATTATTTTACTAGCTTTTAATTGTTGTATAGAAGTAAATTTTATACGAATAGAGTCTTCTAACAATATTCTACCAAATTTTTGTGGCATCTTCACTTGATAATATTATTTTCATGTAAATTGTTCACATTTTGAATATCGTGAACTAATATTTAATAAATGTAAAAGGGGTCATTCAAGAATGACGTCCATCAAAAAATAAAAATTTACCTGCTTGGTCACAAAATGTTCATAAAATTATTGTTTAACCTCTTAATTTTTCAATAAAGATCCCATCATACCCCCTGGATAGGTCTCTCTTAAATTTTGGATATGCAATTATAAATTTTCATTTTGCGTAATTAAAATTTATTAAGGGTCATTCATAAATTATGTCGTTTTACGAGTTGGGTAGTCTGGAGCTGTCTTAGACATTACAGAGCTGGGAAAGGGGTGTCAAAAATAGCATTTTTGTTAAACGTTGTAAGTAATTGGGGGTAAAATTATATGAATGCAATAAAATATTGTACAGTTGAAATTTACAACTGTCAATACATGTGACGTCGAAAGATACTTCAACCAAAGCATTGCCTGATGATCGTAAAGTATAAACTAGAATAAAATTGTAAAGCATCATCATCATTTCAATCAAAAATATTGTGCAAAGTAACTAAAAAGCACATCCATTAATCATAAAATATTTCACAAAATCTACTCCATATCGACCATAACGAGTTTAACTACAAATAATATGTGCAAGGTGTTCAGCTACCGCCCAAGAACGTACAAATAAAATATGTTGTGGGTGAGATCAGAAGTCAGAAGCAAGAACATCATTATAGCCAGCACACGCAGTTGAGCTTCTGAACATGAAGTTTGAATAAGAAAGAGGTTACTTTTCCCATCATAGACAACACCTGTGATCATACAAGGGTCAAAATACATTATCAGAAATGACTTTGTTTTGTAAATTTAGGAATAATTTTCATTTTAAGAATTGAAGGCAGAAGAAAGTTCCATGATGGATGAAAAAAGAGATTTTGTGTAAAGGAACACACCAACACAAGGCAAGCATGAAGCATAAATAACAATATTGATCATAAAATATTAAGGAATTTTAAAGATATCATTACATATGGCAGCATGTATTTTTTCTCTGCAAAATTAAAGCTGTTTGTTTCATTTTATGGAAATTCATGTACACACATGTTGATGCTGTATATGGAAAGGATATATAAAGAAGCAACAATATTACATGCTGCATTGAAATTTTTTTTAAAGAACAAATTTTTCGAGAAAAATAAGAGTACATAAAGTTATTTTACAGAGGATTTTTTATAGCATGCAAGAAGCTGAACATCTTTTTTTTGGGAAAAATATTTAGGACATTAAGTAAAAAGTTGTTTGGTTCGTAAAATCGTCAGCGTTATTTTGTTTTTGCGAATTTGAAGAAATATTTTTTGGGTCATTCGTAAACGATGTCCATCAATTAGTGGCATTTTTAGACCTCTTTTCATCGAAATTTTAAATTATTTAACAAATAAAATTGTAGTTTAAGACAGAGGCGTAGTAAGAATTTTTCTAGGGGGGTGGGTCTGACCTCTTAAGGGGTCAGTGTTATCTTATAAACTTTCAAATTTTTAGGAGGGGACTGAATTATTTTCCATATAAATTTTAATCTCAAAGGGTGTTCCGAACCCCCTAGACCTAACTATGCAACCAGACCTCTTCGCTTTTAGAATCTCGATGCCATTTATTGATAAAGTTTCAAAAAATGCTGAAAAATAAAGGATATGGACAGCATTCTTCAGACGCAAATTTCTAGAAACTTTTTGTGGTTAATTTAGGAAATTCCGTTCTCATCCAACTGAAATAAGGATAAGCAAGATCCAAATGTCTTATCTTCATTCCATCCAATGTACATTCTTTTGTCAAGTACCAAAAAAGAAATCTCTAGTCAAACTGATAGGAAACATCCCAAAAGTTCATATTTATATTATTTTAAATCTTTTAAAATTCTAAAGAATAGTAAAATGTGAAATTTACATTCGTGCCTTGTTGCTATCAATTTCCAATTCAATTGACAAAGCCAAAAAAATATTTTTATATCGCTCGAATTGAACAATGTAGATAAAAATGGGAAAATGGGGTAACAATTTCCATCGAATATGAACGATTGAAAAAATATTCAGCATAAATATATCTGTTTCAGGGATTAAATGAAATGAAAGGGGAAAAAATTTATCAAATTTACAACTGTTGATCATTGTAGAATAAAGCGAAGAGTGGAAAGGTCCAGAAAAAAGAGAATGAAACTTTGTTCCTTATTTTATTTTTATAGATTGAAGGATGTGTTTATAAAGGGAGCTAAGAGAGAATGAAAGGATTCAATTGAGCATGCAATGTGATGTAGCATTGAAAGATTGAATTCCTTGCATAAAGTTTGGAAGATTTTTGGCATTGATTGACAAAGGTCTTTTGACATTATGGTCATTTACTTAAGGATATGGAGTTTAGGAGCTTTGGGTCAATTTAATTTGATTTGATTTAATGCTCAATGGGGTAGCAAGAGGGGAGCAACTGAAGCTGTTGAGACGAATATTTGATATAAGGAGGCTCAAGTCACATATAAACAGCAGCAAAACTTCATGAAAGATCTGTTTGATTTGACCTTGAGCAACCAGAGCTCGAAGTCGACTAGAATTTTGTATGAAGTCGAGTCGACTTGAGTCGACTTTTCCATATAAAATCCAAGTCGACTTTGAGCTCTATAAAGCACTGGTAATGCTCAAATAAGGAGTAAAGAGTAAGTGATGGATTTTTAGACTCTTTATAACCAAATTTTCAAATTTTCCTCACACATTTAACTACGTACCACTTACCACTACCCCCCCACCCCCTCAGATAAGCAATTTTTACTGTGTTGCATTAATTGACCTATTGTTTTGTCTGTTTGTCTTAACTTGAAATTTTATCAGTTAAATTAAGTCGTGAATGACAAAATAAACACATCATAAAATTCATAAATCTATTGATATTTATTTTTTATAAAAATTTCCACAAAACTCATCAATAGGGGAACAAAAACATAAATTGATAAAACATCCATCGCTTGCTCCATTTGTTTCTCTTTTTCATTTGCCTTCTTAAACATCCATGGATGCTTCCTTTCTCTATTCCTGATATTGAATCAATTTGTTTTTCAGCAAATTGAAAAAGCCTTAAAAATTTGTGCCAAGAAACAAAAAGAAAAACAGTATATAAAGGTTTTTCATTCATTCATGAGACATAACATGGGTTTTGTACATCGAACAAAACCAATTTGAATTGAAAAACAGCGGAAAAAATCATTTTGTGCTCTTTTTAATAAAAATTCAACAGATTTTGCTTTCATTTTTGCTTTTTCATTTGAATAATAAAAAGGAAAAAATACGAGAATTTACATTGCATTCAGAATGTTTTCTATTCCTTCCTTAACATGCCTTCTACCTCACATTTCTATTGCTATTATGTCTTTCTATTCACAAACCCTATGAATTTATCATTCACTTTGTACACTCATGATGAACCTTTCTGTCTATTCAAACCTAAATTGTTTCATTTTGCAAATGGAAAATATGAGTCATGGTGATGTTTCATAAAGTTCAAGTGGATAATTTTCCCTTCTATTCATGCATGGATACACTTACATAATATATTAAAATTAATTATTACGTTCAACTATATTTTGCAACTAATTAGAAATAATTATATGACAGCGACAGTTTAATTGATTAATTAAAGTGCTTGCTGCATCCATTGTTCGCTTGACTTACATTTTCGAATGAATTGTGTTAGTGAGTTAAAGTGGCACAGTGATTATGACATTCAGGACTTGGAAATTGTACCGACGACAAATTTATTCTAGGCTTGAGATCTTTTAGATTATGAAAAATGGAACTGTAGCTCAAGTGCTTCACTTAAAAGTTATTTATAAATGATATCTATCAAGCACCATAAGGACAAGCAGTTTGCAGACTTAATTCACTCAATCAGGGGCGTATTCAGGAGGGGAATTTGAGGGTCAAAGCCTCTCTTTTTGGGAAATTTTTTTAATTTGCTAAGGTTTTTTAAGAAAAAATCCTAAAACCCTAAATTCCCCCCTTGAAAAAATTCTGAATACGCCCCTACACCCAATCATCCCCATGTGCTGGCTAGGGTCCTATTATAAAGTAGCAAAACAAAAATGCGCCTTATCGCCATTCCAAACCTTTCTTGAATTCAAACTTTTTATCTATATACACCCCCACTTTCTTATTCTTTTTCAATACACTTATTTATATTCTCCTCAACTATTCTTTTATTCATTCATTTTTTGAAATGATGCCCAATCGAAGGTGTATTTTTGTGTCTGTGACATGGAAATTTTTTTTCTTCATTCTTCCTCCCCAGCATCCTGCAGAAATTTCATCTAGATACCTTATGAAAGCATGTTTATACATGGTCTATAAAAAAAATTCAATTCCATATTTCAATGGAGTAAATGAAATATTATTTCCATTTTTTTTTCTCCTTGGCGCCAAATTGCTTAAAATGCATTTCATAAAACAAGAAAATGAATATCTTCGATAGATAACATGAATATTGAAAACTATATATTGAAGCTTGCATGTAGAACATGGTTGATAAAAAATCTGCTCATATTCAATTTTTGTCGAGATATTTTTCCTTGATTTTACTTTACTGGTGTCTGTGTGCTGTTTTATTACATTGACACAGAAAAATTAAATATTTTCATATTTTTTAAAGCGCATTTTTTATTAAAATATTTTTAGCTTTGCTCACCTAATTTATGTACCTAAAATTAATTTAATCTCACAGCTGGGGCGTGATTGGGTGATTTTTCACCTAAAATATTATTTAAAATTGGCTAATGTATTTGAATTTAACTTTTTTACACCCCTCTATCGAAATTCTAGCTGCTACACTGATTTATACTGAGAAATAGCTATTGATAGCGATAATGTAGTACTTGGTTCAGGCGTGTAGCTAGAAGAGGGGGATTGGGGGGCACATCCCCTTTTCCATTTTTTTTTCAATTTACTAGGTTTTTTGAGAGAAAAAACTGAAAAAAATTCTTGTCTAAACTTTTTGATGCAAAAAAATTGAAAATCCCCCCTCGAAAAATTTCTGGATACGCCCCTGACTTTCGAAAGATGACAGACGATACCCAACACTAAAGTCAGCTATAAGCAACAAATGATTGACGCCATGGATGTCAGGTTAATGGTGGGTTTCTTCCCAATCATACCCTAATAGCCATCAATTTTTCGTTCCAAAAAAAATTGTTTTTTTTTTAAATATTTCAAAGAGGTATTGTTTTTGACCCACTGGCTACTTTCGTCATCTGTTCTACTCATAAACCAAATTTTTTAAATATAGTTCGACATTTTTTCCTAAAAAATATTGCAACCCTTTTTTTGCCATCATCATTTTACATACAGATGTTATGTAATTGAGATAAGTAAAATTTATGATTGTTCAGGGTGACTTTTAGATTTATCCTTTTGTCACTAGTTCTCTCTCTCGTATGAGCATACACAACAGAGCATTTTCAATGAGAATATGAAGAAAAAACTGTGGGGATTTGAAAATGAAAAGTTGAACATTTATTTATCATGAAAAGATTGATTTGACAAGAACTTGATGATGAATTTATATAAATTGGAATGAAAGCTTGCAGTTTTGAATGAGAATAACAAAAATATGAACTTTTGTTTAAAAGAATATGTTCATAACCAGGATTAATATTTTAGGCACTAATGAAAGTATTTTTATCTGAAGCATGTCTGTAAAAAAAATCACAAAATTAATCCTAAATCAAAAATGTGACGGAAAAATTTCTAGGAAGTAACAAGGCAAACTTCAGACACGGATGGAAAATTAAATAAATCAAATAAATAAATAAATACGACATAACATTATAAAGTCTATCAACTGTTTCTAAACTCAATCCACTTCTCAGAAAAGTAAAAAGCACGAGGAACAAACCTGTAATAATCTAAAGAAACTCATCAAAAAAAGGAAAATAAAGCAGAAAGAATTTCATAAAGTAAATAACAATCAATCAAGCAAATGAAAGCAGCAATTTTATTTCTCTTAATTTTCTTTTCCCTTGAGTGACGTAAGATGATTTTTTTTGATGTGGCATGACTTTTTATTTTGTTGACACTCTTTTTTCCCTCTGATGATGATGAGCATGGAAAAAGCTGAAAAGTAAAATTTTTTCTAAAGAAAATTTCATCAAATGTATTTACTTTAACTTGTAGCTTGATCACACACAATAAAAGTTATTTTTGTCTCGACATACAGGGTTGATAACTGTGAGATATGACTGTAATCAGGAAAAATCTGTCTTAGATCTTTAAGAGAAGTAATCGAAACATATTCATAGATTCTGAGCAAAATAAGACTATGTGCCTGTAATAAAATAGTGATAGATATTACTACAAATACCTAACCCAGGTTAATAATAACACAGGTTTACCATGTTTAAGTATATTAAACACATCATTAGGAGTCGTTTGTAAATTACGTTACGCATAAAAAATGGTCCTTGTTATGATTTTTTCGATAGGAAACACGTTTTTTGTATTTGGAATATTAAAAGTTCTTGGACCCTCTCCCACTTAAAGCGTGACATAATTTGTGAATGATTCCTTGCTGTTATCTTAACATCAGTCTTTATGCAGAACGTGATAGTTTGAGAAATATCTTCTCAGTATTTTGTTCTTGTTGATAACTGAGCTTTTAATCTTAATCTGTATTAATATTGTCACAGGAACTAAAAACTCACATGGCTCCAAACCATCTTCCACTAAATACTGAGGGGAGGGGGTAATGAGGGACCCTTTCACAGGAAAATTCTTCAATATGCTAAGGTTTTAGAGAAAAAAATTGAAAACACCAACCCCCCTGCCCTTTTCTGTCTACACATTTATTATACGTCATTTAGGAACAACTCCTTCAACCTACATTCATCAAACTTTCTAAGCCTCCATCCACTCGTGTTCTATTTTTTCAATCTTAAACTTTGAAACTTATTCCTTTAAGAAAAATAATTTGTATCCCTGAGTTGTTGTTCGTCATTGAAACAGGAATGAAAGATGAATGTCTTAAGCGTCAAGCAACAGTAGAAAGATATAATAACTCTCATTCTTCTGTACTCATTTTATTTTGTACATCATTTCATTTTACACATTTCTCATTCTTCTCAACTTTGTTTTCTGTTCTCGCTTCATCTTACTCATTTCATGTTGTTATTCATTAAAAAACATAAAGACGAAAGAAGAGGAAGTTTGTCATAATGTTTCACATAGACAACAACGGCAGTAATCAAGGAACAATGCAATGAAATACGAAGAAAAAAAAAACTTTTTTTACTTTCCTCTTTTTTGTATTTGAGGATTTTTCTCTCTTGTTCACTCATTGTTTGACAACAGAAGCAATAACAGTAACAACATGTTGATAACTCATTGAGAAGATGTCTATAAATAGACATTTCTGGGTTTTATAGTTCTTTGTACTTAAATTCTTGTGAAGGATAATACAGAAACGTAGAAAGTGGCAGGAAATCGAGGTAAGGAATTATTCTTGGGAATTTAGAGGTGAACTTAACATTAATGGAAAATTTTCGTAAATTTGAAGGGGTCTGGAGCAACCTGGGCTTCCCCTTTTCAGACTATAAAATTGCTAATGTTTCCTAAACTAAAGTAAACCTTAGGGGTCATTCACTTATGACGTCCATCAATAAATGGGATTTTTAGATCCCCCTCCCCCCTTGTCACAAATTTTAAGTTCAAAAAATTTCTTTAATATAAAGTGTCACAAAATCTCAGAATCTCCCCCCCCCCCCTAAATCATGGACGTCATAAGTGAATGACCCCTTAGCTACTCTACTATACTGAACCTTATAAAAAATCATATCAATATCACTATGATTTATAATCTAATTTAAGGGCATGTCAATCAAATATCCTTATGAGCCAAAACTTTCATTCCATCTAATCAATACATCGAAGAGACATGAAATCTACTTTAAAATGCTCAAAAGTATATCGTCTTAATGACATATGAATATTACATTTTCACTCAAAATGTCATGCTACATGTTGAATAGCGACATGAAATATGCAAGCAAAGCTTGTATAAACACGAACATAACAAATTTGTAAAGCAAAATTGTCTTGAACTATCTTGCATATATTATCAATTCCCTCTGTAACATTGACATAAAAATAAATTGTAATATGACTGATGTGAATAGATAGATATAATTGTAAAATGGAAGAATGTAGAACTAGCATACGAGCATGTAGAAACTTTATCATCATGATTATGTCAAATTCTTTTCTTTTTTTCTCATTACTTTGTTATTTTTTTCTTCTTCTGTACTTTTTTTGTAATTTGAAATAGCTCCAGACATTTCGAATGTTTGTTTTCACTTTGTAATTTTTAAGAAGCTTCTGTGATGTTGTCATCCTGCCAGTGCAGTGGTGTAGCAAGGGTTCTCGTCGTAAGGAGGTGAAATCAGAAATTTGTGACCCCGTTAATATATTTGGGTCCAAAGCCCCTGTGCCAAGCACTGCCTGCCAGTAATGTAAGGTATGTTAATAGAGAGCAAACATTCTGGATTTCTGAATTCATCTAGCTATATTTGAATGTGAACGTTAGAGAGTCTGCTCTACTGGATGATAAGGAACGCATGTGACAAAATATTCTAAATTTATTAAAAAACTTTAAATTTTTATTGTTTAAATTTTTCAGACTAAATGACAACTTAGCAAAAATATATTTCTGAAAGCTCCGTAAAAAATTTTAAGTAAGTAAAATGACTTTGATTTACTGAAGTTTATCTTTGGAGACGAACATATAGCAAACTTTTACATTTTCAACAAACTTCTTTGCTGCTCTCAAACAGCACAATTTTTTTATTCTCATGATAAAATCAGGTTCACATAAAGAAAAGAAGAAGAAAATTTATCTTGTTCTTGTTTACCTACCTCACTCATCTTATGCTTACAAGTATCTCTTTGTATTACGAAATCTCATAACATTAAGTAATAATAATCTCCATTAATATTAATAATCATGTCAACGGCTAACGTATTACTTTCATAATATCAGAAATGCCAAAAGATATCAAATATTTAGAGAAAAATTCATCATATTCAGATTGGGGATTCAAAATTGAAGAAGATTCGAGAAAGAAAGTTAAAATCAATATAAATGGTCTTATTTAAAAATAGAATTTTAATAATTTTTTCATCAAAAACTTTTACCATTGACATACATACTTATGGCTTCGTAATGAGAATAATTTTGCTTTAAATCCGAGTTTAATTATATTTTTAATCAAAAATGCTTATTTTTAAAATTTGATTAAAAAAGTTTGAAAGCCGTAGTCCGGACCACATTAGATCCGTAATGGCTATGAGAATGTCTGAAATGTTCACTTTTAAAAATTTAATCTTAAAAATATGATAAATAATTTTCTAAAATTGAATAAATATATTTATTTGCGTAGCAAGGGACAGGGGCATAGCCAGGAGGGGTTCTTAGGTCCCCCATCGAGTTTACCCCCTCAAAGAGGGTCTATGGAAGTATAAAAATTTAATATCCCTCCCTTAAAAATGGATATCCCTTCTGGCTACGCTCCTGACCCGAGGGTAGAGTGATTGGCATAAAAAATCACCCTTCCCTGAAGGGTCCTCTCTCTAGCTACTTCTTTATCCAGAATTCAAAAACTACAAGAATTTTGAATGAAAATGAGTGTACTTGAATTGATTTTTTCATATAAAAGCTGCCAAAAATCGAAATCGACCTCCACTTCAACATAATTGGAACATAATCATTAAATTCTCAAGCAATCTGTAGATTTCATTATATTCATATAGTCATAGATTTTTCCAAATTCCTGTATAATAAAGCAACACAAACTACATCATAAATCATAATCGATAATACGAACCCCTACACTCAGCATATCTTCATTCATATGATACAATAAATGCGATTTGATGGAAATATGAAATACCTCTCGTTTCTATATGTGTGATTATGGTTTTGTATGTCGGGTACACACAAAAAGGTTTAACAAATTTCATATAGGAATATCGAAATGATGGATAAAGGCATTTATTTGCTATAAGCCGTTATTTCAGGTAAATTCTCCAGGTTCACATTATGCCATTAATCAATTTTTTCTCTCTTTACTTCCTCCTTCTTGTTACTATTTTTCTCAGCCAATGAACAGTAAATGTACAGAAACATAAAATGTAATAAAAAAGATGTTTGTTTGAGACTATGATTGGATTATTTTCACATTATGAATTAATTCAATGGATTTAATGTAATGGCACATTTCTTCTTATTTTCAGACAAAAATTGATTTGTGGGATTTATTTTCAATGTTAATCTGATTAATTTTAGGTTCGTGTTAGAATGACAAATGGTAAATAATGAAGGCAAATGACAAGTTAAAAGAAAGAGGTGAGAAGAATTCGTGGAATTTCCGATGTTGTTTCAGTAGCTTTACGTTTTATGCCTTTTGAGTAATTTTCAACCAGAGTTTGAAAGATACTAGTTTAGAGGCACCTACAGTGGAACCCTAAAGTCCAGACTTCAAAACTCCTGCCAACTCTGTTTTCAATATAAATTCAATGAAGGTAAATTTAATTTTAATTAACAAAATATGAAAATGAAATTGGATTAATTTGAATTAAAGCCTTGTCATCCATGTAAATACGTAATAATGTTAACTTAATGCTTCAATGCTGTAAGCTGAACAAAGTCTCTGACTCAGATCGATAATGATATATTAATGCTTTAAAGTAGGTGGGCTTGAATCAGTAATTGCTGTTTTCTATTTTTGTAACAGAATAAAAATGTTTTCAGCTAGCTAAAATAAACAGACTTTATTTTGTTTTGAGTCAATAATGTTTGGGCTATGGCTATGACCAGATATGACGTAACCTTAATAATGAATTTTATAGTTTGTAATTCAAGCTTTAACTCACTCACCGAGAGTGGTGGCCAAAGGAGGGTAAGCATGTCTCAACAAATCGAAATCGAGAAATTGAATTTTCTTGGAACTTTGGAGGGAGGAAGAGTATTATATTTTAAGATTTTGATAGAGAGGGTATGGGGTCCATCCAAATTCCAAAGCTACACCCCTGTCTAGAGCTATGTTACACACTAAATAAATGAATTTTCTTTTATTTGTGAATTTTATGACAAAAGAGGAGTGAGGTCTAAAAATCATATTTTTGATTGACGTCACTTGTGAAGTACCCCTGTTGATTGTCAAGAAAATGCAATCAAAGCTTTTTCAAGGAAAATCCAGACAAAGAACTTTCCAACATTAATTTTAAAAGTAGAAATAAAAAGTCAAATATTGTTTTTAATATTCATATTTTATTTATTTTTTTTAGTTCAGAGAGCCATAAAGAGATTTCATTAAAAAAAAGTAGAAACAAAATCACTTTTCTGTCATAATCTACTATAGCACAAACTTGATGACAAAAAATCTCATTAAAGCATTAAAATTGCAAAGATTTTTTTTCATTTCCATTCACATTTAAAAACTTTGTATTTTTATGCTTTTTTCAACTCTATCACTTCATTGCTGTTTGTAAAAAAAAGAAGATGACTTTTTATGTCTCAATAAAGAGCTTTCAAGCATTTGTCATTATTAAGTAAGAAAGCGAGCTTCATTATTTCAAATCAACGAATGAAACATAACAGAAATGAAAATAAATATGATGATGACTCGAAAGAAAGGCAAGATGATGATGAGGAACTACACAAAAAGTAGAATCCCTCTAGTGCAGCATCACGCTGAACAAAAAATATTCATTTTTGTGCTTAATTTTCTTTTATTCTTCAATTGAATTTTTTTTATTTATTTTTTTTTGAGTTCATAAAGGAAGAGGGTAGAAGTATGATTTAATTAAAATAAAGCTTTATTATTAAAATTTCGCTAGAACAAATATAAGAAATAAAACTTGAAAAGAGAAAAAAATTCCGTTTTTTACAAAACTTAAAAAGACTTAATCAGCATCAAACAAACCAAGTACCTCCTTTTCCTCAAATACCTTATTATTAAGGAATCATTCATGTCAAGGTTCCAGGGAGGAGGACGGAGAGTCATGCAATAGACCTTCTAAGTAAGTAAACGACCCCATTATGACGTTCAAAAAATTTGCGGTCCTTAAAAAGAAAATAATTTTTTTAAAGTAATAACTTTGTGAGAATGTAAGATGGGGGTAGTGGTGTACTAAGAGGATGCAAAAAATTCTATCTACAAAAAAAGCAAAAAAGAAATGGGGCTCAGCCGGGATTTGAACCCGGGACCTCTCGCACCCAAAGCGAGAATCATACCCCTAGACCACTGAGCCATTTCTGAGATGAAGTTCATTTTACCATTTTATACTATTTAAGCCTCTCATAGACACACTTTCTCTTTTTGATCTCTCTTCATGTCCAACAACAACAAGCCTTTACATGCAAACAGCAAAACAGAAGAAAAAAAATTGTAAAAACTCCAAGCAATTTCTAATTCATAAAAATTTTGAAGCACATTGACCTCTATGGCTACTTACTTAGTTCGCTGATCGTACAGATCAATTGTGCTACCGTCTGCCAATTTTCAATACCAAGTGCAATACTCTACGACTACATAATTGTTAATAATTATCATAAAAAACCTTTAAAAAAATTGTACCCAGGCGACAAAAACCAATTGTCTTAAAAAATTGTCATTCCACTTTAAAAATTCTGTATAAAGCTCAGGTAGAAGCTATAACATTTTAAAAACATTTAATTAATTTAATAACTCATTTATTTAATTGAGCTTTATGATAAATTTTAAGCTTCATTATTCATTTTTTATGGAACAAAATTTATAAAGGTATGAAGATTATCTTAACTATTATTACATGTTTTACTAGCTTGATGTAAAATTTATGGACGCAAGTAAATACCAGATAATAATAAACTTCATTCTTTAAATTATTTATTTTTTAAAAAATAAAAAAATAAACATTTTTATGCAAATAATTTTGCTAGTTACGTTTACTATCCCGAGCATCATATGCATACAAAATTTATATTTTTTTTTGAAATATACTCAAAATTTAAAAAACGATGTCTTTATTGTTAGTTTTTGAAGTTTGAGGAAATTTTTTGAAACAACAAACCAGCAAATATTTAAAAATCCAGTTGCATGCTTGACATTGACACGTAAAAATGCTATTTAATATTCATCTTTAAAAATCATCATGATACAGAAACCTTGGCAATAATACACCACAATTCTTAAATTATGTCATGAAGCAAAAATGATAAAATATGCCAAAATATATCAACCGGGTTTGTTCCTTACTTTTATTACATAATCTTCTTGAAGGATAAAAATATAGACAGTAAATTCTCATCTGTGTAAATATGCACAATAAATCTCATTAAATTGAAACTTGAGCTTCAATTTCTCCTCTTCAAGCCTTTTCCTTCCTTCCTTTCATTCCCCACTTCTTCATCCTTAAAATGACTCATCAGAAAAAAAGAAAAGAAAATAATTTGTACGTAGAGAGTTAATTCAAATAATTTTCAGCTACTTCTTCTTCTTCCTTTCATTTCTTTTTTATTCAAACAGATTATTATTATTATTCTTTTTATGCTGAATTACTCTAAGAAAGAATTCTCAAGAGATTCTTCATCTCAATAAGTAATCGTGGTAATTAAAATAAAAACCTAATTCCCAATTCTCTTAATGATTTCTGAAGACAAGATTCATAATCTTGCGAGTCGAAAAATGAAGAGATGAAAATGAAATTGAAAGCTTAATCTTTTTTCTCTATAGCTGATTTTTCTCAAAAGGAAATTGTGCTTGTTAAAGCTTGCTATTTATATTATTCTTATGAAGGATGTTGGATGATTTTTAAATTTGGATTTTGGTTAGGGTTACCATCTGCGTAGTTTTTTAATGTACAGTCCTAAATTTATCAATACTGTGCTGTATAAATTTGGAAGTTTTGACAAGGTTCTGTATTTGTTCACGAAAATTTCGGTTAATTTTCAAATTTTCTTATATGTCCTGTAATTTTTGAGAAAATTTAGATGGTCACCCAAGTTTTGGTTGAATTTTTCATTGGCTTTTTATGATCATGCCTACTTTACTGACTTCCTTGGCCGTAATGATCAAATATGATATGATGCAGGGTATACCCAGGGGTCAAACCCAAAAAACAGAAAGGTCATGCTTGGGAGATATATCCAAAAAAGGTCATGATTGGAATGAATCTGGCATCAAGCTAGTTGGCTTGCCAATTACCAGTAGATGTCTTTATCATCATCTTTTACTAAAACTCACTAAAAACCTGACTAAGCAAACTAAAAAGAATTGATCTGTACAGCCATCTGAACTAAGAAAGGAAGTACACAAAAAGGAAATTGTATCAAATCAAAGCTAGATATGCGTTAGTAGATACTAATCTGCTATCATTCTAAAACCCATTCAATCCTACGCTTGATGATAAAATCATACCATTGAGAACATTAGAAAAGTCAAATTTATTAGGTCAGAGATTCAGAGCAGTTTTTCTTGTGTGAAGTTACAAACATTAAAAATAATATAAAATCTCATGGGTGTGATTTTCTAGATTCCACAAAATGAGCTGTCGTCCGAGAAATTAAGATGAGGAGGAAAAAGTTCCTTGGCATTTGAGTTTGCTTGTCTTATTTTCTCATCGTATTTATAGATGTCAATTTATTATTGTGACTAGAAGAAATTGAACATTGTTGTGATAGTGAGTTTGTGTAGCTGATACGCAACCAAGATTAATCGACCTCATCATCATTATTATTATTGTCGTCAACGTACGCATTTGATAACCGAAATGTGAATCGACCTCGATCCCACCAATTATGTAAAGTTGATAAAAGCTCCCGGAAGCTCACCACTGTTAATTTTGCCAAATGACTATAGGATATAAAGCATACTATGAGGATAGCTATGTTTAAATATCGGTGTTCTCTTTGAAAGCTGTTCATTGTAATGTCGCCTGCATCGACCATTTCATTCTCAAATGGCTCGTAAATGATGAACAGCTTTAAGGCAAATGGATAAGCAAAAATGATGAAAAATAAAAATGAAAGAGAAAAAAGAATTAGAGAAAAGAATGAATAAGATAAAAATAAACATAACTAAGGGATGCAATGAATGGAGAAAATTCCAATTTTTCTTCCTCCGTCCATTAAACGGTGATTCCGCATATTTTTAATTTGGAAAAAACGAAAAAGTATTTTTATGGATTTTGAAAAGTAATTGATAAAATAAAATTTTGTTGTTTTGAAGGCATTTTATAGGTTTTATGAATCTATTGCATAAGATCTAAAATTGTTTTCAATTCGGTATCTCGACTGCTGATTATATAAACGTACCCAGATATTTTAGATTCTACTCTATCAGAAATTCAGAACAAATCTTGCAGAAAGTTGAGTGGAAAAGTGAACGGAGGAATTTCTTAACGGATTTTTTTTTTAAATTTGCAGAATTTCTCGTAAGGAAGTGAATTGAACTTCAACCCCCACACTTAATCCCCCAAGAGGTATATCCAGGGGGGTGATTTGGGTGTTAACACCACCCTTAATGGAAATTTTATTTAATTTGCTAGGGTATTTTGAGCAAAAAATTTACACTCCCTAAACTTTGCTGTCCAACCAAAAAATATTTCAAAACACCACCCTCAAAAAATTTTTAGGTACGCCCCTGACACCCCCAACGAGAATCTATCACTGTGAAAATTGATAGCAGCACTACCCAAAGAATCTTTCAATTGCAACAAAATCTTTCAATTCCTTCTTTAATCCTCAAAATAATCTCCAAGTGGATTTATCTTTTCAATTTGCATAACAAACTTTTGCTTCCGCTAAAGCAATAAATTTAATCTTATAATCCAATTGAGAATTTTTCAATAATGTCTAATAGAAAAGCAGGAAAACAATAAGAAGCTCACCTTCCGGACAATGAAATATCCGATTCCAGTTACACACAATGAATTTGTTGCAAATTTTAAAATTGCCGTGAGAGGTTCATCGATGAACGTAAGTAGCATATCCGGTAATGATCTGTTCCGAGAAGAAATACTCATTAAATGGAAGTTTTTTAAAATTTCCAATTATTATTACCGTCGATGTGGAAAAACAATATTTGTTGTGTATTCTGTCTGGCATATCTCACAAAAGCTACTGTTTATAGCTCGAATCCATCGTTGCAAACAATTCCTGTGCACATATCCAATTGAATTTTTGCAATTGCATGGTACTCGTATCAGATCATATGATGAAAATGAGTAACAAATACGACAAAATGAATTGTCATTTTTCGATGAAAACGACGATACCGACAGCGATGCTGACATTTTTTTGCTTCTCTTTCTGTTCTATTTATTATTTTTTTTACGAAAGATTTTGATGTTATTTTCTTTCCGAATGACACCTACACATTTCAAATTTTCATTTTTCCCATGGTTGCTATGACGAAAAAATAACTGCGATGAAATAGAATTGAGAATCGTCTTTGTGATGTTATTTGTTCACGAATTTAATTCCAAACCGAGTCATACCATCCGGTAAGCAAAATGATGAAAAGAGAAGTCAATAAAGTTTGGTCATATCAACAAAGATTACTGATGAAATTGAAGTGAACATTCGCATCGATTTATATGGTATCACAAGTCATATATTAAGTCATAGACGTCTGTCAATAGAAGCATTAACATTTAAGCCTCAGATGTATGTTATGTTCCTTCCTACAATATTTTTCACGCTCCCCTTTTTGTTCATGCCATGTCTCTCATTTCGTTTGTTATTGCTTAATCAAATGTAGACTAATTGGTGTTTCATGTGACTATGAAGATGATATTGTTAATGCTCAAATGACTATGACAATATCATCTTGTAGCTTCTGTTTCTGAAGAATTGACAAGGTCTTATTTAGTCTTTCAATTTTTTTTATATACACAATCTTGAAAGACATGAAAGTCATCCTTCGACAAATTAATCAACAATAAATGATTCCCATTGAATTGATACGAACGGAAATGTGTTGACTCATTGCTATATATAGATTGAGATCTTGCTAATACTTCAGCTTGTCGAAATGTTTCGACATGAAGCAAACAGAAAAAGTTTGGAAAATTGTCAATGTTTCTTTAAAATTACGAAATAATAGAAGGAATTGGAGGGTTTGTTCATGAATGACGTCTGTTAAAAATTCAAGATTTAATGATAGTATAATTATATGTTATCTGAGAGATCCATAACTGCTGAATTGAAATTGACAGGCTACCACATTCAAACCTAGACCATATCGGCCTAGACACCTGCTTAGTCCATTGATGACATTTTTGCTGTAGTTTTCAAATGGAGGTTTTAAGCTTCGTTGAATTTCAGGGGGGGGGGGGGATGGAAGCTCAACAATTCTGAATCCATATAAGATACTTCGATTGTAGTCACCTTCTAAATTGACTCAGAAGTACTAAATTTTTAGATTTTTAAGACATCCAAGCTGGAAAGATGCATCTTTAACAATGCGCAAAAGATGTTCATTCTTTCGTATTAAAATTCCATAAAACTCCATCCAAAAGCCTCCCCAGTGTGATCTAACCCAAAAAATGGAGCTATATTAACGGAGCTTTATGACTTTTTTCCCATAAATATTAAAGCAATTCTTGGGATTTCGTTCCATAAAAAAAATTCACCATAAATCTTTGGAAAAATGAGCTATAAAATAACATGAAAAAGAAATAAAATTTCAATGGAAAAGCAAAATCTTAAAAACAAGCCTTTTCAGGGCAGATATCTTAATTGCTCATTTGCAGTACAAGTAAATATCCGTGTTTTTAATCCATCCGATTTCAAAAGATTTTATTTTGCATAAATTCAATAAGATTAAGATCGTTGAGAGTAAATTTTAATTGAAAGTAAAGAAAGCTTTAATGATTTTAGCTGGTATTTGTGGGGAGGATGCAGAGTTGTTTGCAGTTTGGGAATGTTATGCCATGGTTTGGTGTCAGGGGCGTATCCAGAAAATTTTCGTTGAGTGGGGGGTTGAATAGTGGGGGTTTTAGAATTTTTTTTCTAAAAAAACCCTAGCAAATTGAAAAAAATTTCTATAAAGGAGGGTTTATACCCTCTCCCCCCTACCTGAATAAGACCCTTTATAGTGTTAAGATAGAGAAGAATTTGGGGTAAACTTGTCATATGTAGGCGAATCTGTTAGTATAAAAGTAAAACCTCGGTGACCTCTATGGTCACGTGATTACTTCAGAATCCATTTTTTTTTTAAATTTTCTCATTTGTGAGGACGTGCGTTCGATTCCCACCTAAGGGATGACAGGGGGTTCACGATATCCTCATAACATTACATGGTTTTATCCAAACGACTTTACCGAGGACAGCAGTAAGTTTATATTAAATTAAAAAATACTATTTAATGCTAAAAAGCTTTTCAATAACAAAAATGTGCGTTATCATTTCTGCATACGCAAACTTAGTATTTATTTTAATGGAATTTTAATGATGCTCCATTTCTTCATCTTATTTTCATTTTCATTCATTAAAAGGAAGAAGCATGAAAAAAAAATTGAATTTACCTTTAAATTCACCTAAATTGAATATGGAAAAGAAAGAAATTAAAAAAGTGGTACGAGGGAGATGGAAACGGTGAGAATTTTTTATATTGCTCTTCCGAGAAAAGAATGAAATTTACGATTTCATAAAAAAAGAGCTTGAAACAGATTTTTAATATCAAAGAATTGAGTTTCTTCTTTTTCGCTATTCTACCTTTTCTCAAGATTCTTTTGATGGTAAATATGAACTGTTGCTCTTTTCAACTTGAATTAGAAAAGAATGGAATTTTTATGGTGGGATCAAAAGTTGAAGTGGGGTTTTAAAACGGAATGAAAGAGTTTTATTCATATCTTTTTGATGCTTAAGATTCTTTTAGAGTTGTTTAATCGAAAGTAATGTGAAATTAATGATACAGTGCTTGAAAATGACATTATTAGAGGTACTGACACTCCAAAGATTAAAAAAATTTGCATTTAAATTTTGTGGAAAATCAGAAGAGTAGCTAAGGTGGACAGGGGTTTTTTCTGGGTTTTTAAGAAAAAATCCTGCAAAGTCCAACCCCCCCTAAAATTTTCATATTCGAAAAAAATGGATACGTACCTGGCAATGAAAAATGGGATCTAAAGGGATTCAAATTCAACATTTCGAAAAACAATCCATCAAAGAGAGCGAGAGATGATTCATACCCCCCCCCCCCCTTATCCTAAAAAATTTCAGTAAATGTTCACAGAATAATTATATAACACGATGGTTTGATAAAGGTTGTATATTTTTTTAATATCTGATGTGTGTAGTATATTGACCATCCTAGGTGACGCGACATACTCATCTTCATATATGCCTTAAAAAGCTTTCTGGTTACCTCGTAAAAGTTTTTAAGTATCATGAAGTATAACACATCACAAAAAAGTTTGATGAACACTGTGCAAAGAAAACCAAGCCATTAGCTCCACTTCTTGTTTAGTACCCAATTTGTCCTCACTTTAAGAATAAGACAAGCTTCTTTAGAAAGTGATCAAAAGCCTTTTAAATCAAGGTAGACAACCTCATAAAAATACAATTTAAATATTTCAAAAGTTTGGACATTATTGTATTTTAGCTGTGCCTTATTTGCAATCATTAAAACTTCAAGGAATCAACAATCTTTGCTCTAGTTAAAGAATCTAAGGAAGTAAGGAAAAAAGCAAGTTAAAAATTCTTCCTGCTTCAAACTGCGATTAATTTTAAAAGAAATTAGACAGATGCTGAGAGAAACTTTCTCTTATGCTTGAGATTTGACTTTCTTCTTCTCGTCTCGTATGAATGAATTGTAACGAGGTACAGTCAGTTGTTCGCTGCTTATGCTCTTCTTCTTGTTATCTAATATTATGAATATAAAGTGTGAACAAAAATTAAAATAAACTTTTTTTTAAAGTGACAAGAACTAGATTTAAAAAGTCATTAAGTTTGTCATTCAAGGAAGGATAAGAAGCTTTTTAGCCAATAAAAGAGTCTTCATGTTGTTTGACAATTTTCTGCTTCGAACATTCAACCTTCGATGAATTGAATTTTATGGGCTGTAAATTTTTAAGGGTATGGAACAGCTTACAATAAAGGTTTGTCGATTCAAATCTTCAAAATTGATTGATGGAGTTCAATGAATGTATAGAGTCAGGGAAGGAGGTGACCTTACATCAAGTCAACTTAATTTAAGTACTTGCCCACAATCTCAGCCTCATTTCTTGACAACCAACAGTAAATCTTTGTATTTACTTTCAACAAAGCAAAAAAATTAATTTAATTCAAAATCTTGTTCCATACAATGTTCTGCTTCCATCAATCTAAATATTTTTCTCGAACTTTTAACAACAAATGTTTATCAGCATTATCATCAATTTTTAAGACGATATGATCAAAAAAGTTTCTCAATATTTTCATATTTAAATTTTCTATCACTTCTGTTTGACTTTTCACCTTGTTCAATTCATATATTATGAATGATGAACCTTTAGGGGGTTGGAGGGAGTAAAAAGTTGTTCCATGCCTTCATTTCTTCTTAATATTTTTATGTTCTCATGTGAACTGAATTTTTTGAGTAAAAATTTTTTAGTGAAATTGACCCATAAAAAGGTTTATACTTTTTTCGTAGAAAGTTTGAAAGCTGACATGAGTGGACTTTAATAACTTTTTGATTTGTCTATAAATTAAGTTTAACATGAGTCTATTGTTGGATGATCATGAGAAAAATGGGGAAAAATTTCAAATATGATACGAGGTAAATTTAATAAAGAGCTGCATTACCAGGTTGAACAAATGTTTCAGCGACTTCCTTGGGGGTCATTCACATATGACGTCCAACATTTAGGGGGGAGGGGGGGTCTGAGATTTTGTGACACCTTCATACAAAAAAAATTTTTTGTATGAAAATTTTGTGACAAGGGGGGAGGGGGTTCTAAAAATCCCACTTTTTGATGGACGTCATAAGAAAATGACTTTTAATAGGGGTTGTCATGATAAATACGACTTTTTTGATCCCCCTACGCCTTGTCACAAATTATCCATACAAAAAATTTCTTGTATTTGGACTGTTTAAAATTATTTAAACCCCCTCCCCCCAAATAAAGCGTGACGTAATTTACGAACAAACCCTTACATGAACGAAAATTTTCATTATCTTCTATTGCATCTAAAAAAGTTTTTATTACAGTTTCCTGAGATATGCAATAAAGTTTTCCTGCTTTTTCTTATTTTTCATACAAAGGGTTCTCTTCTGGGATTGAATCTTACTGCATCATATGAGATAGAGCACATACAGTCTTCCTGTTTGATATTAAATATGTTGTTATCTTTAGATTTTCTATTCTTAGAGTAGCTAGAAGATTGAAGTTATATAAAAAGTTTTTCTGAGGTTAATTATGACTTACGAAGTTTCTAATTTTGATATTCGAAAATTTATCATGAATGACGTATAGAAAAGTTTGTATGTAAGAGGATTAGGAATGTTATTAGAATTTATTTTTAGAATATATGAAATCAGCTTAAGGAAGTGATCAGAAACTCAATGATCATGTCCAAAGATTCCAAAGTTTCGGGAGATATTTTTAGTTAATGCGAATTGTCATTTATCTAAAATTAGATTATAATATTTTGTAAGTAGGCAGCACAGTAGATTCTTAAGGGATCATATTTACTTCCTTCATTTTCTTACAAAATTATGAATTTAAAGCCCATAAGAATTTACCTAACGATACAGCAGCAAAATTTTTCCCTCAAGAATAAACCAGGACAATTTAAAGAATTTCATCATCGGAATACAAACCTCTCAAGATTTAAGAAACACAAGTTCCATGAGGAAAATAATCTCATATTTTTTACAACTTAAGAATTCTTCCCTTCTTATTATTACCTCTGAGTATACGCTAATAAAAACAATATTTTGTTGTGTACGCTTTGAGGATAAAAATAAAATGAGTTGAATGGAGTAAAATAAATTTAAATGTAAGCGAAAAGAAGAAGAAAGGAAGGGTAAGTTATGATATATTTAGTCAAGACACATTTATGTTGCTATAATGTATGAGGCAAATTCAAAAATTGTTTGAGATTCATGTCTTGGATTTTTCTTTAATGCGCAAATCTTCTCAATAAATCTTCTTAATCTTTATGTAACCATAATCAACTATGGGAATATTTGAAGACGTCTAGGGAGTGATATCTCGATGTTTTATGCCTCGTATTAAAATAAGATGAATCACATTAAAAATGAGAAGAAAATCATTAATATCGACACAAACGATCCATTTGGTTCTCAATTATATTAGTAAGAAATAAGAACAAAGATTTGAATTTTTAATTAATTACATATTGTTTTGTAACTCTACTCTATTAATATAGAATTTATATTGGTGGCAGGGGCGTATCCAGAAAAAATTTTAGTGGGTTCCAATTTTTTTTTGTTTCTTATTCTCATGGTTTTGTGTTTTTTGTTAATTTTAATGGTACGTAAAAGATCAAACTACAATTTATAACTTTTTAAGAGTAAAAAAAATTCAATGCGAAATTTTTTTCGAGTGAAGAGTCTGGATCCCGTCGTACCCCTTTAGGGAACGCCCATGATTTTTGGTGTATATGGGCGTATCCAGAGAATGATTACGGATTTTGAAACTCAGTATAAATTGAATCCATTTGAAAAACTAATGATTCCTTCAAATTGACTACGCCTAATTACCTATGAATCAAACAAAACTTTAAAAAAATTGGTACAATATTCTTGAAAAAATAGTTTGGAAACTCCGGACCCCCTTCTGGGTACACCCATACTGTAATGGTAAGAGTCCCCAACTCAACTCTATTAATATAGAATTATAGACCCTTAGGTATTTTTCGGGATATTTGAGATTAGGTCTTAAAATTTTCCAAAAGTAGTTCCTAATATTAACGCCTTGGTCTGAAAGAAATAATTTACAATAAATGTTATTTTAAAAAATAAAAAATTGAAGACAAAGACACTAAAACTGCGTAGAATTTTTGTTTTTTTGTATTTATAAATATATCCTTTTATTAGTTTATGAGATAATTTTTAATTTTTTCTTTATCATTTAAGTACAATAAACATTTTTCTTTCCACTTTTTCCATTCTTTTTTTAACGTTCAATTTTTTTAACAATTTTTTCATTCAATTTCTTCTCGTTTTCTTTTTTTTATATGAAAGAATTCTCCTCTCAAGGTTTTTTTTTGGAATTTTGTAACCGAAAGCTTTAATTTTTTTACTTCCAAATATTTTATGTACCTTTCCGCTTTTTATTTCTCTCATCTCATTTATTTTTGTTTTTTGTTTTCATCGATATAAAATTTATGTGATTGTGAACATAAAAAGTATATAATATATATCAAATTGATAACAGCATTTCTCCAAGTATGAGTAATTGTTATTATTAAAACAACTAATATTTTTTTCATCCATATTTTTTTTGACATATTAGTAGAATTCATCAATATATCAATATAATCATATATCACACTCATTAATACCTATTTTCCTATAGATCAATTACTTCTTTTTTTTCAAAATTATAAAAAAATTTGTTAACAAAAGTTTTAAATTTATTTCTTGAAGAATGAAAGAGAAAGTTAGAGAATGAAAATTAGGAACTGTTATTTGAGGGACATGGTCCTTGAGTATGACTTGATTTCTGAGCTTAGTAAACTAGGAAAGTTGGGTTCTGTGGCAAGGGGGTATCCAGGAAGGGGGTGGTTTGGTGATCAAATTTGGTTAAAACAGAAATTTTACAAGTCAAAATGTTTTTGGACTAAGCAAATATTCAAAATCAGATTCAAAATCCCACCAAAAATTATCATTATCAGAAAATTATCATTAATTATCATTAAAAGGCGATTTATTTAATTAAAATTTTTCAAAACTTTCGTTGTTGTTTTCTTTAATTTTTTGTTTAAATTTTTTTATGCATTTTTGCATGAATTAAATATGCACTTAATTTTTTCTTGATAGGTATTAAAAAATTTGTAAAAATATTTTCTAATTTTTTTTTTCATCCTAAAAACTTATTCGTACACAAAAAGTTAACTAAAATTACAAATGTCGATAGAGAAAGAGAGAAGAACTGAAATTTCTTATTTGTCATGCAAAAATAGTTCTTGCCTTCATTATTTAAACATTTATAGTTTTTTATGACACTATTTGGGATTATCAATTTCTATGTGATTTACTTCCATTCACATTATCCTGACCTTTTTTTGGATATTCTTTTATTATTTCTTTTTTCACCTTATTGAGCTAAAAAAATTTCCATTTTTTTCTCATTTCACCTCTTAAATGCTACAATAATGTACAGCTAGTGGTTTTCTCCCTTTTGTTTGTTTTCGTTACGAAATACATTTCAATAATACATTAAAATATTATTATTATTATTTTTATTATTATTACTTTATTACTCATCCATTTCACATTGTTTATTTGATGTATGATCTTCTCTTTAATCCATTTATAACAGTTTTCTTGTCTTACTTAACTGTCAAAATTTACATCTTTTTCTGCTTTGCTTGATTTTGACCATACATGCATTAATAATTATTGAAATTATAATTTTTTTCTTCTTGACATTTTTTTTTGTTGCTTGACGAAGAACTTGGAAACTAGAAGTACAATCATTTTTTTGAAAGTCGTTGCTCACTTTTTAGTATAGCAGTTCAAAGGGAAAGGGGGAGGTTTAAAGCTGTAAAATAAGGACGTAGCTAATGGGAGGCTTGAGCAGGGGCGTAATTAAGGTTCTTGGGAAAAATGTTAAAAAATGCGCCTCATTTCTATCTGTTTAGTTAGGATTTATTGAATTTCTACGAGCAAATGCTCCACTTTCCTCACAGACTCAAGCATCCTAATCCAAAAAAGAATTGTTTTTTTGCCCCTTTGAGGAAAAAATAGTTTTGAATGAAACTTTTGTTACAGAATGACCCAGAATATTGTAGGTGGAAGGGTTTTAGATTAAATCGGATTTTATATCTTGAGGGGGGAGGAAGATTGAATAATTCTCTTGAAGATGATTGAGTTCTTAGCACAATTTTAATTTTTTTCTAAATTGTGAAAAAATGACAATTTGAAGAATAAACTTTAACTAATTAAAACTTAAGTTCATTCATATTACAGTTTATAGTGAGATCCAAACCACTTCTACAAATTTTTGAAACAAACATCAATAATAAATTGATAAGTAAGTTTAGTTTCTAGTTTCCAAATTCAACCTTACTTTTCCTTGATTTTAACAAAATAAACTTCAAGAATTTTTACCCTGTATGCAATTTTTTCCTTTATTTAAAATAAATTTTTTGAATTTAGTCAAAAAGTTTTTGAAAATAAAATGAAATGGATGCTTTATGGGAGAACCCTCGAGCATCCCCTTGAAAAAATTAAAAATATAAGAAGAGATACCCGGAAGTATATTTTTGCTCTTGAAATAAACATAAAAAAATAAAGTAAGAATTTTTTGAAATTTTCATGTGAGAAAATGTTGCAAGAAGAAATTTTAGAATCAAAAGGAATTTTTGAGTATTTTCTTCCAGCACCAAAAACCATTGACATTTTAAAAACCCATTTTAAAAAAATAAAAGCAAACGTAACATCTTCGTTCATATGAGATCAAAGTATGACGTAATTGCTACGGAAAAAAATGAAAAAAACTCATGACGTTCAAATACTAAAATTCCCAAAAGCCAAATATCACTCACAGATAATGCAGAGTACTATGAAGTCTACAGAGACTTCACAAAAATAAATATAATTTTTTTTATCAACAAAATTACAACATGTTCATGACATTTCACGTATAAAATTCTGAGAAAAATCTATTCACGAGACTTCGTAATTATACAAAGTAAATTCCATTGCAGCTACTCATTGAATTACCATTACACAAAGTAGGCCTGAATTCTTCCAAATTACACATGACATTTAAGTTTCTTTCTTTACGTGAAGTTATGTGTAGGAAGAAGTTACATTAACCAGAAAAGGTCAACGAGTTGTTTTTTGTGTAATGAATGATTGATGAGAATTCCAAAGCATTGAAGGCTAGCGGATGTGCTAGAAGAAGAATTTCCTCAACTCCTTTTTTTCCATCAACAAATAAGATCCTTTTGAGTAAACAATAAGGAATCCCATAGGATTGAATGAGTTTTTAGGCAGTTATCTGTCTGTGAATTTTTCTTTTCATGACAAACTTTTACAATATGCCGTAAGAATTTTACAAACAACTGCCATTCAACCACGAGATTTAAAATTCTTTCATCATGCTCTCAATTTTTTACTTTTAGTTTAAATTTACCCGTTTATAATATTATTTACACATTTTTTTGTTGTATTTTGGACATTTTTTGTATTCACTTTTATATCAATTCATCTTTCCATTTATTACATGAAGACCAATATTTTTTTCACAATATATATATTCTTTTTTAATTGAAAATTTTGAGTCACTCAGGGTTGGTGCTTGGAGATTTTGATGGAATTTAAGAGGAGTTCCAATCGAAATATCCTTTAAAATATAATAAGCATACCCACCAAAAGACACTCTTGATTGGCATGGTGCTGAATCTCCCTCAAGCTAGCTTCACACCAGATCCACCTTGAGATGTGTCTTTCAGGTCCATTGATGACCAAATGAGTAAATGCTATCATTTTTTTATTAAGTTTCAATCAAAAGTCCAAGCAACAACTCTGATTTCATTTTTATTTTCACATATTTATGTATGGATATCCTCCAGATAGTAATCATTTATAGATGTGATTATTTACTATGTTTAGAGAACATTCAGAAAATTTCTTCTTAAAAATTTATGTCGCAATGTAATTGTTGTTCTGTATTATTTTTGTTGCATGAATGAATGAATCTTCACGGTACTTGACTGTCTTCTATGTACTATTATGTAAATATATTTATTATTACACTGTGAATATATTTCATTTTTGTATTTTTTGTGTAGTTTAACTTCTATTTTCAGCAGTTCTTTTATTGCAATTTTTTTTTAAATTTTTGTTCTTGTATCTTTTTGGAATAAAATTGCTTATCAGATGAAAATTCTTCTGGTTTGGTATTTTGTGGTAAATTTGGATGAGGATTTGAATTTTAAGGTTAGAAAATATTGAAAAATGTTTGAGAAGCTTATTAGGTTCTTGATATTTTGGACAAACAAAACTTAAATCTCAGTGGAACCATCCCAAGAGGTCAAATTTTTGCTAAAGTGATCAATACTGAGATTTAATAATCAATACAAAAATCATGTCGATTTCGAACTCTGATCAAAAGAACTCAAAATGATCACTTAAGTAAATTATTTTGGACCTCCTGCTATAATCTGAGATTCAAATTTAATTTATGAATAAATTAAAAATTAACGAGATGTGAGTAAGTAAGTTTACTCATTTAATTAAACATCAACAGATGGATAATTTTGGGAATACGAACATCAATGATCCATAATTTTGTGATAAGATTGAAAATATTTGGAGGATTTTAGATCGTATACCCGAGTGGCGACGCTACATCAAATCTCGTTTTGCCGTCAAATTGGGTTGAAAACAGCCAGGACGTAGTGTTGTTCTAGTGAATACTTTGAGCTGCTCAGAATAGATCATTATTTTATGAAATACAAATTTCATCATCATCAGTATTTTTTACCACGTTTTTCTTAACTTGCTTTCTTGTCTTTCTGTCTTTCTGTCTTGGTCAAATCTTGCAATCGATTTTTCGACCACTTCCAATGCTCCAATTGAGCTGAAAATTTTTATACATACGTATTTTGGATGACAATACATTCTTTTAGCATTTTGGAATCATAAAAATGCTTAATTATAGTATAATTTAATTTATTAATTTTTATATGAGAAAATAATCCAATATCAATGATGTCATTTTCTCATGGACATTCTTGAAGATAATTTGATTTTTCCGAAATGTCATGGGTTCAAATCTCACCAATGACAAAAAACTTTTTTGAACTATTTGATTCTTTTTTACACTTTTTTGATGCCTTATGATGTTTCATGATTTATTTATGCATAATTATATTTTTCTAAGTCATAAAACAGCAAAAAAGTACAAAAAAGAGTGAATTTTGATTTTTTGTATGAAATGTCGATATACTTCACAAGAGCAAAAATCTTTCTTTATACGTATATTTTTGTCACTAAAATCTATAGTCGTACAACTTTTTGGCTCTAAATAGTGTGTAAATACATGCAACTCGTTTCATAGTTTGATATCGGTGAATATATTTTTGGGGACAAAACAGTGTACGGCTGTGAGAAATGAAATTACTTTGGTTTGGGTAGAGAGTGTGTGAAAATTTATCTTGGGTTTTTGCATTTCATGATATGTAACAATGAACAATATATAACAAAGCTGTGTGCAAGTGAGATCAACAAGTACGAGTAAAAAAGTCGAGAAAGCAGAATTCATGGATCAGATTAATACTAACTTTGGGCGAAATTTTAAAATAAAAGATAAAACGAAGTTTGGACTAGATTGGAAGTTAGATTGAGCGTAGCTCACAAAATTTTCACGTCCTGAACGAAACGTAACGTTGGCGTGAAAACTTTCCTAAATCGTTAGGAGACTGTGGATATGTGAGAAAGTATTGGTGATTTGAGTAACAATAGTTCGAGCGGAGCTCGAATATAAAAGTTCGAACGTAGTTCGAACTAAGTTGAGCGTAGCTCACAAATTTTTACATCCTGAACGTAGCGTAGCGAGTGAAGGTGTGAAAATTTTCCAAAGTTGTTAGAAGACTGCAGATATGTGAGAAAGTGTTGGTGATTTGAGTAATAATAGTTCGAACGTAGTTCGAACTAAGTTGAGCGTAGCTCACAAATTTTTACGTCCTGAACGTAGCGTAGCGAGTGAAGGCGTGAAAATTTTCCAAAGCCGTTAGAAGACTGCGGATATGTGAGAAAGTATTGGTGATTTGAGTAATAATAGTTCGAGCGGAGCTCGAATATAAAAGTTCGAACGTAGTTCGAACTAAGTTGAGCGTAGCTCACAAATTTTTACATCCTGAACGTAGCGTAGCGAGTGAAGGTGTGAAAATTTTCCAAAGTTGTTAGAAGACTGCAGATATGTGAGAAAGTGTTGGTGATTTGAGTAATAATAATTCGAGCGGAGCTCGAATATAAAAGTTCGAACGTAGTTCGAACTAAGTTGAGCGTAGCTCACAAATTTTTACATCCTGAACGTAGCGTAGCGAGTGAAGGTGTGAAAATTTTCCAAAGTTGTTAGAAGACTGCAGATATGTGAGAAAGTGTTGGTGATTTGAGTAATAATAGTTCGAGCGGAGCTCGAATATAAAAGTTCGAACGTAGTTCGAACTAAGTTGAGCGTAGCTCACAAATTTTTACATCCTGAACGTAGCGTAGCGAGTGAAGGTGTGAAAATTTTCCAAAGTTGTTAGAAGACTGCAGATATGTGAGAAAGTGTTGGTGATTTGAGTAATAATAGTTCGAGCGGAGCTCGAATATAAAAGTTCGAACGTAGTTCGAACTAAGTTGAGCGTAGCTCACAAATTTTTACATCCTGAACGTAGCGTAGCGAGTGAAGGTGTGAAAATTTTCCAAAGTTGTTAGAAGACTGCAGATATGTGAGAAAGTGTTGCTGATTTGAGTAATAATAATTCGAGCGGAGCTCGAATATAAAAGTTCGAACGTAGTTCGAACTGAGTTGAGCGTAGCTCACAAATTTTTACGTCCTGAACGTAGCGTAGCGAGTGAAGGCGTGAAAATTTTCCAAAGCCGTTAGAAGACTGCGGATATGTGAGAAAGTATTGGTGATTTGAGTAATAATAGTTCGAGCGGAGCTCGAATATAAAAGTTCGAACGTAGTTCGAACTAAGTTGAGCGTAGCTCACAAATTTTTACATCCTGAACGTAGCGTAGCGAGTGAAGGTGTGAAAATTTTCCAAAGTTGTTAGAAGACTGCAGATATGTGAGAAAGTGTTGGTGATTTGAGTAATAATAATTCGAGCGGAGCTCGAATATAAAAGTTCGAACGTAGTTCGAACTAAGTTGAGCGTAGCTCACAAATTTTTACATCCTGAACGTAGCGTAGCGAGTGAAGGTGTGAAAATTTTCCAAAGTTGTTAGAAGACTGCAGATATATGAAAAAATTTGAGTTAACACCTGTGATCTATAACAGTTGGACGAACGAAGCGAAGCGAAGTGGAGTCCAACACTACTGTGATCTATAACAGTTGGACGAACGAAGCGGAGCGAAGTGGAGTCCAACACTACTGTGATCTATAACAGTTGGACGAACGAAGCGGAGCGAAGTGGAGTCCAACACTGCTGTGATCTATAACAGTTGGACGAACGAAGCGAAGCGAAGTGGAGTCCAACACTACTGTGATATAACAGTTGGACGAACGAAGCGGAGCGAAGTGGAGTCCAACACTGCTGTGATCTATAACAGTTGGACGAACGAAGCGGAGCGAAGTGGAGTCCAACACTAATCTGATCTATAAACTGTCAACTTATTATCAATCATATGAACAAATTAGTAAAATATTTGATTTTTAGTCTAAAAGTTATATTTATGGTATCTGAAAATGTAGCAATAACAATAACTTTAATAGAATAATCTCTCAATAATTAAAAATTTCATCAATTATTCAACAATAACTTCAAAGAATCTCAATGATTACTTTGATCATAAATAAATCTTCAGAAATGTTGTGATTTGATTCAACAGTATCATCGAAAGACTAAAAAGTAGAAAATAATTTACTATATAAAAAAATATTTTTTTAAAAAAAACCACGTTTTTCCCGTGGACTAAAAAGTAGAAAATAACTTTTATTTTTTATTTGTCAGAAATTAATTTTAAATTTTCAGATTTTATTTTAAAATTTTTATCCTCTTCCATGAATTCATGATCATCTATGAATTGCGAATAAGTACACTTCAAAATTATCGTATAGTTCGACTACTAAAAACGTGGGCGCATTTTATAGGAAGTTATAAATTTAATTAGGGTTTCAAATATACTAAATTTCAATTGATAAATTCAGCATTACTGTATAGAATAGAAATTTCTTAAGTTACTTCTTATAACATGCGCCCACGTTTTTAGTAGTCGAACTATACGATAATTTTGAAGTGTACTTATTCGCAATTCATAGATGATCATGAATTCATGGAAGAGGATAAAAATTTTAAAATAAAATCTGAAAATTTAAAATTAATTTCTGACAAATAAAAAATAAAAGTTATTTTCTACTTTTTAGTCCACGGGAAAAACGTGGTTTTTTTTAAAAAAATATTTTTTTATATAGTAAATTTTTAAACTTTATTTTCAGTTAATCATACTGAATCATTTTTTGCGACACCCCAAAAGCACATCTAGAATTTTTTGTGGCTTGCCAGAGTTTCTGAATGTTTGGATTATTTAAATTCGTACAAGATCAGGCTCGATTGACTTTTCCTAGCTTTCTTTCTTAAAATAACCGAGTTCTGAGCTTGACTGGTCTACAGGGGGTAGAATTAAGTTTGGGTTTTTAAAGTTTTTATTTCTGTAGAATAACTTTTGAAAATAAATCAGTAACTTAATTAATTTTCATTAAGTCTCTTCAAACATTTTTCAATTTTTTCAGAAATTGTTTTATAACATTTCTTATAATTTTCTATTAAACTGAGTTAGTCCAATTGGTTATTTATGATCTTGACGTCTTTCATGTAATACTTAAAATTTGTTACCATTAAATGCGGATATTTTTCTGAATAATGTATTACAAATGTATTATTCGAAATACTTTCTTTTAACTAATTTATTACACTATATTCATTATTGTTATCATTATTATTATTATTTTCTTTATAATTTATCGCTAAAACACTTGTTTTTAATTCATACAATCATTCATTTAATTTTTTTGTCATCATTATTTTTTTTTAAATTCACGTCAAAATTTTTTTATGTCATATATTTTTTTTTTCATTTTGGGTTAATTAAAGCTTTCTGTTGAATTTCTTCATCATTTTTTTTATCTTAATATGTATGATTTTTTTTTCATTTAATAAAAATACTTTTTTCATATCAAACTACCATTTTTTTCATAATTACTCCTGCTTATAGCATAAATCAAAAGAAAATGAGCTTCTTTATCCTTTTGAGCATTAAACGGGGGGAATTTTTTTTCTTCTTACGGGTGTGATCATAGTCAATATTTTTAATGATTTTTTTTGCAGTGATTTCTTATTTAAATTTACATTCCATTCTAAGAGAATAGTTTCCATATTTTTAAATATAGTATTTTTGTGTGTTTTATGTTCATAAAATTCATCTATTCAGTCTCCATACGTATTTCACTGTTTTTTTTTTGTTTTTAATCAAAAATATGATTTTTTTTATTTCTTCTGTGTTGTAACTGTCATTTAGTCATTACCCGAGCAACAAAAGGTCTCAATTTGAAAAACCATGTGTCGTTCAGGTTAATAGCGCATTTCTCTCTAAATTTCTGATGAATTTTTAAGATATTTGATGCTTTTAAATCCAGTGACTCTTCTGACAACACAGATTTTTTAAGGAGCAACCTAATTTTAACTTTTTCCTAGTTCTAATTTCATTAATTTTGAATCCCTAAATTAATTCTGTTAATTTTATAAAATTAAAAAATTTATACTAATTCGCATTGAGCAGAACTTTTTCTTTAAAAAATTTCTATAAAAATATTCAACAATTTTTTACAAAATTAACGGAAATTAATGCCAGCTTAAAAATATCGTAAATTTGGACTAGATTAAATCAGTCTTAAATCAGAAAAATTCATCATTAGTTCCGTTAAAAATGCGCTATTATTTCCACATTCTTAATCAACCTGTAATGATGCACAACTGATAAATTAACAGCTTATTTCAGCATGATTCTCCTTAAAATTTTCATTGTAATTCTGCATTGGTATTGAGAATGGTTGATTGCAGTTCTTATCCTTCGTTATCATCCCGTTACTATTGTTATTATTATTATTGTTCATCATTACCATTGTGGTTCCACCATTGTACTTTGACATGTCATTTTCCAACTTTTCATTTCCATTCATCATTTTAACATTAGCATAGCCTTGCTGCAATGCGGATGGATCGAGTGTAATGGCATTTGGCTTATTATTGTTGTTATTTGACGATAATGTCTGAATTGGACTATTACAAAATGCTTGGGGTGGCTGAATTGTTGTTGGCGTATCGAGACTTATTAAACGGTCCTATAAGTGAGAATGAAAAAGAAAGTGTTAGCAACTAGCTACTTGTAGAGATATGTGGAAGTGCATTTTTCTCTAATCAGGTCAATGACATTGACAAGTGTTCAGTAACTTCAAATCAGAACATAAACCAGACCTTCAAAAAATACAAATACATCAACGATCATACAAACTTACATCGATACTGTCTGAGCTATTCAACTTGTTAGCATTTGTGAATGACGTCTCCCAGCAATTATTATCTGACATTTTATGTGAGTTTGTGAGTGTATAGGTTGGAAGTGAGTCTGGAAGTGTAACACATGTGGCCTCATTAAGCAATCTTTCGGCAATGGCTCGTGAGTCTGGTAGAGGAATTAGATAATCTGATGAGTTTGGAACTTGTAAACAGAAATCATCATTTCCAGATGGTCTCATTATTGTTGCATCACGTTCCATTGATTGTGGGCGGAAGAAGCTCGGTAATGGTGAATTCATAATTTCTGGATCTTGCGTGCAGGCAGTTAAGCGTTCCAGCAAGACTGAGAATGTAGGACGTGCTTCTGGTGTTGGATTCCAACATTCTGCCATGATACGGTAGATCTGCGATGGACAGCCTGGCGGTGCATCTGTATATTTGTTATAATAAGACATTAGAGATGACACAAGAAGATAAATTTTTTTATAACTCACCAAGACGACCACCACCTGTGACAAGTTGCATTACATCACGATTTGGTAGACCTGTATAAGGCATAAGACCAAGTGAAAATACTTCCCACAATAAAACACCGAAACTCCAAACGTCTGTTTTGCTTGTGAAAATTCCATCTAAAAATGCCTCTGGTGGCTAAAATAAGAGATAGATTGAGAGAGAAAGAGAAAGCAAGAACAGAATGGAAAAGGTCAAATATAAAATTGCAACTTTGTAGGCATCAATGAACTTATTTTTTGTATCATGAAATCTTACCATCCATTTTATAGGTAGCATTGCCTTTCCACCCTTACGATAATAATCTGATCGGTAAATGTCTCGAGCCATGCCAAAATCTTGAATCAAAAGATAAATAAAAGTGGATAAATATCAGAAAATAATTAGAGTTAAGCATGAACATACCTGCAATTTTGACAACACGACCTGGTCCTTTACTACTTAACAAGCAATTCCTAGCCGCAATATCTCTATGGATGAATCTCTTACTTTCCATGTACCTGCATCCTTTTGCAACATCCAATGCACAGAATATAAGATCCTTCATTGTCAATGGTGACGGACGTTCGGGCTTATTACGTCCTTCACGGAGGAAATTCTTCAAATCGCCACCAGCCAGCAGCTCAAGGACAATGAAACGTGGATGTCGATCGAAACAGACACCAATTAAATGGACGATATTTGGATGATTAAATTTAGCCATGATTGCTGCTTCCATTAAGAAATCAGATTCAGCTTGGCCTGTAGACAATTCTGGGAGAGTTTTGACAGCAACTGGCATCTCAACAGTATCACCATCACGATGTCTATATAATCCTTGATAGACTTCACCAAACGCACCTTGACCGAGTGCTCTGAAAAAATAAATGATTCATCGAAAATTATTTATAACGTTCAGATGACGTCAATCGAGCATGGAAGCGCTATTAATAATAATATACACTTACTTAACAAGTCGCAAACTTTCACGTGCAACTTGCGGTAAACTTTTAACATCAACATTTCCACCGTTCAATATTCCATCACAACCATAATTTGGATTAAAATTAGTTAAAGCTGAATCTTCTGTTTGTCGTAATCGACTTAATTGAACTTCTTGTTCAAGAAGCATCTTATGGCGCATTGCCGCTTGTCGTCTTCTTTGGAAACGATTATCTATGTTGTTTTGATAAAAATAAAAATACAGAGAAATTATTAAAATATTATTTTGGAAATAGCAAAAAATAATAATTTTAAAATTAAATGAAAAATCCAATTAAAAAATAATTTTATTGAATAAATTTTGTTGTGCTGTAAAATTTACAAAAATATGCTTAATTTGGTACTAATAAATACAAATACTGATGAATAACAAATAAAATGCAATAATGTAAAGGAAGATCAATCAATCAACCACAAAATCTACACAGTAATACTCACATAACATCAACATTAAAAATACAAGAGCAATGACTAGAAGAACTGATAGAATTATGAGTATGTACATAATATAGCTATCATTTGAGGCTTCTACAATAACTGCAATAGAAAGAAAAGTTAGTTTTTCGTAAATGACTTTTTGTGGTTTAAGTCAATCAACTTACATTCACATGATGTTAAATTATCAGGCTTTAATTGCCATCCTTCAGGACAAATGCACGCAACTAATGACCGATATTCATCGAGTGCAACACAACGATAATCACAACCACATCCCTCAATTGCAGGTATTAATATTACTGATCCATGGCCACTATTTGAGCCTGGATATACGAATGATAATTCATGAATACTTCTAGTTAGGCCTAAGTAGGAAGTTCCACCTTCCCCATTTGTTGAGAATGCATTCGGATTTGTCGATACATTCGTATTGAAACTGAGCATTGAATTACCGCCAGCAAAACCTCCGCCACCCCCACCTGATTGACAGGCACCACCGCCTATTTTTGTTAAATATCATATAAAAAAATGAAAATATTTGAGCGAATAAGAATAAAAGAGAGCGAAAAATGACATTTAATTTAAATGTCAAATGTCATGTACCATCGCTGTTATCAAATATAATTCAAACACTCACCACCACCAAAGCCGCCATTTGAATATTGATGATTTGCTTGACCAACTGTTTTATAACAAGCAATTCCTCCTCGTCCACCTTCGAGCAGTGAAGCACCAAAGTGAGGATCCAATTGTGTTTCTTCTCGGGCATTCCATCCACCTTGATGGGAAAAATTTGGAATAAATTAATTTTTTAAAAAAAATATGAGCAACTTTAGATAAACTTTGAGTCATTAAAAATTAAATACAATCAATCTACGTTAGAAATGCTTTCAGGGTCCTAACCAGGAATTTTTTAAATTTGGAATCAACTTTTTTTAAAAAAAAAATTGAAAAATTGAGGTGAAAAATTGAAAAAGATCCCTTGAGTGACGTAGCAAGGGTGGGGGGTCACTCGGGGCCTTAACTCCTTTTAAAAACATCAAAAATTTCATGGAAAACTGCACAATATTTTTTTTAAGGTTGTCAAATTAATTTTATGGGAGCACAAATTTTCAAATTGTCCCCAAACTACAGAAAACCCTAGTTACGTTACTGAACTAAAGGAGGGTTTACCCCTAATTCTCCTTACTTCACTTCTGAATGTTATGTTATAAACAAAATTAGGCAAGATACTGCAACATGCCTTTAACGACTATATAAAGCATGTGTTAAAATTTCTTAATCACAATCGATTTTTGCTAGGTATTGTCACTGAAAATTTTAATTCAATTGTAGAGAAAAGTGCAACTGAAAGGGGGTCATTGACTTATTTCGTTCGTAATTTGTGAGAATCAGAGCTAATCTCAGGTTTTTTTACAATTCTTGTGACTGTATAATTTATAAATTCAATTTCTTAAGCAAATTGCTAATGATTGACCTCCAAAGATGCATAAATGCATCCTTATTCAACCACAAATGCATAATAATGACATTTATATAATTACAAACTACAAATGAATAACAAATCTTCACTCACCACCTGGCCCAGCCATCAACGAGTCAAAATCATCAATCTCAACTTGACCACTAGCATTTCCACGATCCAAAACAATTCCCTTAGCTTGTTGAATATTTTCGTCTAAATATCTTCCGATTCCAAGACCTCCACCACCACCGGCAACAATCAATGGTACTGCCTTGTTCACTTGATTCATCTGCATGAACATAAATAAAAAAGGTAAAATATTCATCATTTTTGATGCTAAAAATAAATCTCAAGAGAATAAATTCCTACCAAAAATACGAACGATGCTCCACCGCCCCCGCCAGCTCCATTTTCGAGCAAATCATTTCTGAATTTATTTATAATCGAGACTGAATCTTTCACATTTTCAGGATGTTTTGGTATTCTTGGTGAGCATGGCTCATTTCGTTCATTACCCATTGACTTGATGCAAGCATGTTCACCCATTTGACCAACGAGAACGTAAATTTCTTCATCTTTGTGAAGCTCCATGACGGAACTGACAATTGTGCCGCGTGACGATGATACACCTCCAGATCCCAATCCTCCACTTGCGCCCTTTGCTATTATACTAGAATTTAAGATATGCATTATATTCTGTTGCTAAGAAAGGCTTCCAAAGAATAGACTTACGTGTAGTATCCCTCACTTGGAACTTTCCATATTTGTATTCCCTTGAACGGAGTCTTATCTGATACACGAACACTATTCATAATGTCAGATTTATTATAATAGTTTGAGCAATCTTCAGGTGTAGGACCGTATATACCACGTGTACCACAATTTGATAGTTCATAAACTAAAAATATAATATGTAAAATAAACACAAACATTAATAAGTATTCTAAAAGCAACAGGTTGAATCTTGAATGGAAGTTACTTACATTTCTTATCTACAAAGTCTTTATGGGGTTTCTTATCAATATTGATTCTTGGATCCCAATAATTGTAATTGTTGAGATGATCAGGTGGAATATTGTAGCCGAAACATTCTGGACTCATAGAAAAGTCATCAATTGCGACGTCACTGTAAATTCTCATTCCTTTACGCGCTTCAATTTGAAAAAAGTATTTGGACGTAATGTTTGGAAGCACAACTTCAACTCGTTCCCATTTATCGCCAATTGATTTTGAGCTCCACCATAATGTTGTTGTGATGTTTTCTTTTGCCTTCATTTCAACCACAGACACATTGAAACTTCCAGCATTCATACCAAACTGATGGACAAATAATCTAGCCATACAAGTGTTGCGATATGGTGATGTCAAGTTTGAATGAGCTGGTGGTGGAGGATTGAAAACAACAGAGTTTATGACTGCATTACTTGCAAATCCAGCATGACCTTTCTTCTCAGGATCGTCGGCATGTTGATTCATATTTACAAACATATAGTAACCAGACTTGTTTGTGTGCTGAAATGTATGATCAAATTCTGGGCCAGTCTTTTCAGTCGGTGTTGGGCCTATATTTCGTTTCCAATCAAGAAGTGCTTTTCCTGAATTTTGCCATCCACACCAGCCGTTTTCAAAGTCACATCGACCGCCAAAGGGAATTTTGTCTGCAAAAAATTGAAATTAATAGGAATTTAAAGCAGACATGGCTTGAAGTCAGACAAATGAAGTGACTTCGTCTTATCCAAGTATAATTAATTCGTAGAAACTTCTGTTAACAATTAGGATGCATGTCAAATACAAATAGATTTCTAATGATTATGAACGCTGATACTTAGTGACAGATTTGAATCTATTCCTTCATACTTTAACAATACACCAACAATTAGAATTCTTCTAGAACACAAAATAATCAACTCAGTCTGTCATGATAAAGAACACACTTTCTAAATTCTTCACAATTGATCACCCCACACGAAAATATCTTCCTAGAACTCTTTACTTGTTGCACAAATAATAAACAAAGCAACAACTTACCGCAATTTAGGTTTTCATCCTCTAAGTCATCACAATCTTGTACTAAATCACAGATACGAGCGTTTTCAATGCAAACGGGAATCTTGCTTTGATTGCATTTGATTTGCAATAAGCTGCATGAGTCTTTACGCGGTGAATCAGCAAAGCAGTTGCGCATTTTGAGGTTGTCGATGCTAACATGACCACGTAATGCACCACCAAGACCATTTGGGACGATTTCGAAGAGGATACGGAAGTCAAATGTAACTCTGTGAAAGGTTAATTGGATTATTGTAAAAAAATTATTTCAATATAAGGAATAAGTTCTTTAACTTACCTATCGATTTCAAATGTGTGATACTTCCATTTCCTTAAGTCATCGCCCATAATTTCAGCTGGTACCCATGAATTTTCGACAGATGCGGCAGGCTCAATAACAATTCTTATTGTTCCATGCATCATTGCACTTTGATGGAGAAAGACTTCAAGGTAACATCGTTCACGCGTGGAACTAAATACTGGTGATCGGAGGATTCGAGTTGATGTTTCTGGTGTTAGTGGAAGATGCAGAAAGTTTCCATTGGCATCATTCAAATTGTCAGCAGACGGACCTGGTGTAACACCAGTAATGTTTGCATTTGTCAAATTCGCACCAGTTGTTACTTCAAAATTAGTACCATTGACATTTAAGTCATAAGTCCATGCACATGGTTTCTCAAATGTACATTTCACACCCAATTTCTCATCAAAATCTATATCATCAGGAACATACGCTGGCGGTGATGGTGTATGCATGTGATTCTTATTCTTCAACTGTTGCTGAACTTCAATAAATGAATGACCAGCTGACCACTCAGTCTTTTGTTTCTGTTGTCCATCAAGATTATCATCCGGTCCGCTAAAGAATTTCTCCGGTCGTGCCTCCTTTTTTGTTGTTATCACTCCATGCACCTCACCACGATATGGTGGCTGTTGATTAAGTGTGAAATTCGGATTTTTTGCCAATTGATACAAATGATTCATTGTGAATTTAGTTTGACGCTGTTTATTGACCTTGTGAAGACGATTTGAAGCTGGCACTTGTGACTGTGAATTTCCATGATCGCCAACGACACCACTAAGGCTTGGCACAAAGACATCACCGTTTGGTGGCGGCATCAAACGATCACCACGTCTTGGACCAAGCTGATCATTTGAATTAAAATATGGATTACCTCCACCGCCACCACGCTGTTCTGGATAATATCGTGGTGTAGATGTGCTTGTTGGTTTCACAAAGAACGGCTCCAGAAGAACGCTCGATGTATTTGTAGTGTTTAATGGACGTTGAGATCTCACAATGAGCACCAGTGCAAGCAATAATAAAAGTTGACAGTGAATCATAATGGCTGATTGGAGCTTCTTTCTTGTAAGATTTTTGTTGCAAAGATTTTTTTTTGTTGGTTTGTTGTTGTGGCCTTTCCTCTTTCCTTTATATTTGTGTAAGTGTGTAAGTGTAGACTTAATTATAATATTTATTTATACAATAACGACGACAATTTTTAAGACTTTGATGCAATATTCGCTCCATTCCAGATAAATTTTGTGTTGTGTGTAATTTGTCTCAAAAGGAATTGAAAAAAATTTTCTTTCTTTCTAGTCGTATGCCTTAGTTGTTGTCTTGTGAAAGAAAATTTTTTTCTTCTTCTTCCTTCGTTTTTTTTGGATGAGGTAGGGTAGGTGTAAGATTCTTTTTTTCTTCTCTCGACTTTTTTTTTGTCTCTCAAACAAATTTTTTTTATCACTTAACTCACACGTTTCACAATTCCATCGTCAAAATTATTGTTAATTCCATTTTCCTGAGCATTAATTGTGCTAATATTTCTACTTCCACACCGAAAGATTTTTTTATCCTCCTTTTTCACTGCCGAATTTTTTTATCTCGCAAATATATATATAAAAAAAATCCGTTTTCTTTCCAACTAAGTGATGCGAGTTTGGGAAACTCCTTGGGAAAATCTGTTGCAGAGAGAGAAAAAATTTCGTTATGATCATAAAGCGCAATATACAACAACAAAAAATTCTTCTTATGTCTGAATATTTTTTTCAAATTTCATTTTAATGCTCGAAAAACTATAATTAAGGATTTTAATTGACTTTATTTTGATTATTGATATGTAATTAAAAAAATTATCACACCTATAGCTTAAAAAGCTTCCCATCGATGGTCTTAGATGTCATAAAATTATTTTCAACTACCTTCCTGCCTGCACTTTTTTATTTTATCACTTTTTGCTTAAATTTCACAATATTCCACCAGAAATTTATCGCAAATGGATAGAATGTTGCGTCCTTTAACTTAATTAACACTTTTTGAGATGTTTTTCAAACTTTTTCAACAATTTTTGCAATTTTTTCACTATTTTACGTCTCGTTTCCCCGTTTTTTATGATATCGCAAAAAAACTCGCAAAGATAATTTGGAAGGTGGATAAAGGAAGCTGGAAAATTGTCTTTGATCATGCGCGTACCGAAAATTCTTTTGAGATTGCGGTACTGTTGAAGGATGCTGGAATTTTTTATGTCGACTCGTTCCTTCTCCCTCACTTTTATAACTTGCACACACAACTTTCGTTTTTATAGCATCGTAAATAATAATAAATAGTCAACATTCACTTTGTTGTGTGCCTTTTTCTTCTTTTATGCCTATTTATTGCATTTCTCTATGAATTGACACTTATGTCTTCTATTATTCTCATCTCGAGTCTCAAATCAGCTGAGCAAATTTTTTTTATTAATGTATACAAAGGAAATAAATTCCCCGCACTAAGTCACGAAATTAATTGACTGCTTACGTTACTCTGACGACAGTTAGTTAACGTATGATGATCTCAATATTTTTTCTCATCTTTTCTTTTTCGTTTAATATTATGAATTCTCATGTTCACATTCAGCATGAAAGAAAAATCTTCTCTCAAATCGTCTCTGTCGTCGTTAATGTCTAGCGAGAAGCAGCAGAAAAGAGAAGAAATATCTAAAAATAAATAAAAACAAAAAAGTTATCTGAAATGAAAATTTCCGTGTCTGTTTTCCTTTGCGGACTCAATAAAAAAGGAATGAGTTGGATTGTCATTTTTGGTGTTTAAGTAAGACGCCTTTTTTAGGGTAAATGGCTTGAACTGGACGAAATTTTGTAGGATATTTGATAAATGGGGTTGAAATAAGCTAGCTATGGACCAATATGTTGATCTCATGACTTTTAGGGCTCCAAAAATCTAAATTTAAACAACTGTCCAAAAAATAGTGATTTTTAGAATCCAATTCAAAAATTGTCACCCTTTTATATGAGGTTTTATATCCTTATAGATAAGACACCCAGGACCAAGACCCTCCTTGCCACAGAACTGTCAAAAATTCATGGATAGTGAACTGGGATCTTTTTTTATACACTGTAACAAAATATTCAGTAAATTATTATACAGAACCAAAAAATTCCAGGTACCTTACCCTACCCTATGGTAGGCAGTGCTACGCTAGATCCTTTTATCCCCTAAATTATAGACATTATTTATGAACATCCACAAATTTATATTTTTGAAATAATTTGGGGCCCTTTTTAGATTTGCTAGGGTTTTTTAAAAAAATCCCAAAACACCCCTCGAAAAATTTCTGGATAAGCCCATGTTGAGATCCAACAAAAAATCCTTCCGATGATAAACTGCAAACTGCACTTCAAAGACAAACTGTCTACTCATCCTTAATAATTTTTATGTTAAACCGCAGTTAAAAATATGTGTATACATGTACATAAAGATTCAAGACAGAGCGGTAGTTATGTTGCATGCTGATGACGACTTTCTCATCTCAAGAATATTTGCGTGTGTGTGTATATGTGTGTAGAATCTTTGTTTATCTAAATCATTAACGTAAATTTTTTTTTGCTACTTTCTGCTTCTATTTATGTTCCAACATTTGTCTAATTGTGAACGAGAAAGTAAAGTTTTTCTCTGAATTCTAATTTCCTTTTCGATGATTAAATTCAGATAAAGACAAAATTTGTTCTAATTCATGTAAAATTTGGATGCGACAGCTAAATATTAATTAATTTCTTGAATATCTGAAAATATATTTTGTTCTGAATTTGATTATACTTTTACAGGTCAACATTAAATTAAGATTTTTTAAGGTGCAAATTTACTTGAAATAAAAATAAGAATCTCAATTTGATGATTTTTAAAATAAAATCAACTCTCAAATTTCAAAATGTAAAGAAAACACAACAAAAGGAACTTAAATTTGCTCATTCTTGCCTTATAAATCAAACACAAGAAATCTCATGACTTCATTCTTTTTTAATTTTCTGTATGAGAATTTATTTCATTCAAAAAATCTTCAACAAAAGCAAAAAGCGTAAAGAGAATAAGATGTATCCACTGCACATGTTGCTGAGTAATTTCATCGTCAAAATTATCATTCACTAAATTTCGATTTTTTTATAAGAATGTTGCTTTTAATTCATTTAGTCAGCAATAAGTATGTATGAATTTAGTTTAAGGTGTCTAAGGATATTTTGAGAGCAAAATTTTTAGAAAGAAAAACTACATTTTAAAAATGTCTCATGAAAATACTCTCAGTCAGTTACTCTAATTTTTTACAGATCTGTAGACAAGGAGGGGTCCAAACCCCTTTTCAAGATTGAAATTGTAATGGAAAATTTTTCAACCCCCTTCTAAAAATTAAAAATATATGAAAAAAAACTTCAAGACACCCCCCCCTCCGTGTGAAACAAATTTAGGTCATGCTCTAATAGGAAAGAGGGTACGGTGGGTCTTAAAGTGTATGGCCTTCCATAGAAAAATTAAGGTTGGAAGGCAATTAGCACATTTTATACATGATGGTCAACCAGAAGCCACATGGCACTCTATTGTGTAATATGCTTATAGTTTAAGGGGGACTGGAATTTTTTCTTAAAAATCTCGAGCAAACTAAAGGGAATTTCCATCCTGGAGGGTTCTGACACTAAAGATCTCCTTTCTACGCTACCAGGTCACCAAAAAATTGTCCCCATCTTGGAGAGTTCAGATAATTTCATTTTTATTAGCACGTCATTTGAGAATAACCATTATAAAACCCCCTCGCAATTTTTTCATAAATATTGAAAAGTTTATAGCAGCATGTTTAAATTACCAGACAAATGTTGTTTATACATAAATTAAAATCCACTTAAAAACATGCGCTCTAATCATTAAATATTTATTTTCAAACTTGATTAATATTTGTTTATATTTATTCACATTTCCTTTTCGCTTTGCAAAAAAAAGCAAAACTACTAAAAACATGCAGCAGAATAATATAGAACAGATAGAGATAGCAAGAAAAGAGATGTGAATGACAACACATGTGTGAGGCAAAACAGATGCGGCGCCTGTTTGTTCTCTTGTTGCACTATTGCATTGTTTATGCTATCGTATGTACAAATACACAGGAAGGGAGAAAGTGCGTCAGTGCATCCCTGTGGGAAATATGAGACAAAATTCATTCATGTTTAAAATTGGAAGAGGAAAGCATCTCAAGTGGAATTTATCGGTCTGTTTTATTTCCATATTTTTAGGTAGCAATTAAAATTAAATGTTTAAAAAAAGGGAAAATTCTCAGAGATTTTTATTGTTTATAGTGCATACGAGTAAGACATTTACTTTGGAGGACAATTATTATTGCGCATTTTTTGAGGACATCTCAGCAAATTATTAAGGCAATGTTGAAGGTATCACTCTAGTTATGGATAAATGGGAGAAATTTGGAATTAAATCCAAGAAAAGGAGCTAGAAAGTTAAGGGAGTTTTCAAATTTTCGGTGAATTTCAAGGCGTCAATACTCAAAAAAAAAATTATAGACCAAATTTTTTTAGACTTCTGCACATGATACCTTGAAAATCCATAGAAATCTAAACAATTAATCAAATGATTTTAGAATTTCTTGAAATTTTTGATATGTCACGTCAGGGTCGGTTGCTCGGTATACCCTAGATGCTAAGAATTTTTGGATTAATCCAGATTATTAACGCTTTAGTAGGTTTGCACTTTTTCCCTTAAAAATACAAAAGGAGACTTAGGTAACAGACTTGTAGCCAGGGAGGGATTTTGGGAACAATTCTTCAATTTAGGAGGGGGTTTAAGGGAAAAAATTCATAAAAAATTTTGTACTAATTTTTTCATACAAAAGATTTGAAAATTTCCTTCCTCGAATAATGTGACGTACACTGTTAAGTAGCAATTCAAAAACCAGTCCTAAATCTAAAAAATTCGGCTTTGTTACAAAATTATTCTCATAATTTCTATAACAGAAAAATATCTTTCATCTTCGACTCATTAGAGCAAATTCATCAATGTCTTATGTCCATGATATTCTCATACATAATGTGTCTCGACTAAATATTTTTTCTCTCAAAAATTTATATATCGTAAAACAAAGAAGAAAAAATATATAAAAATCATAAAATATATAACAAGAAAGCCGCAATTGAAATTTATGATCTTGCATTGCACAATAATTTTTCTTTTTCCTTTACTTGCTTATTACTCTTTACATGCACGAGTCATGCGTAGGTGTATGAAGTATATAACATAAGTTAATGTAAATATTAAAAATGCATGCATTTTATAACATTAAGTACAACAATAAAATGTGCGTGATGATGATGATAATAATTTTATGTTGTTGAATGAATTTATGTATGAGATTAGGCTTGACGCGGAAGTAACAGCTCATATTTTTATTTTTATAAAATGTTCAGACCTATTTTTGATGCAAAATTGTGGTTTTTCGATAATTTATTGAGAACTTTACCTATATCTACGTTTACGTTCAACATGACGCGTGGTCAATGTACGTCTGACATGGCAATATTCAAGAATTGTGTCAAAAAACTACGAGCATAAAATAATCCAAACCCTTGATGCCATCGAACTTATTGATTTGCGTCCTCAATCCATTATTTATGAGCAATAATGAAACTGTCATTGCAGCATAAGTCTCGAATCTCTTAAAATAATCCCCATTCCTCTACGTGTCAAAAATTAATCAAAAAGTATAGCATCTTTCTACCCCAGCTCTCAATAAGTTTCAAATAAAGTTCCCACATTAAAGAAATAATAAAAATAAAGCTCGAAGCATCTGCGACACATCTGTGAGTAATGAAGTGAATGTTTTCTTTCTCTCATTCTTAATTCCATATTTGAACTACATATGATTCTAATAAATGTTCTTAGAACTGGAGACCTTTTCCTTCTCTTACAGAACTTGATGATAATAATAAGTAATAAGGACAATATAAAGTTGATATGATATCATTTTTTCCATCCCTTTCGAAAGGGAGAATGTACTAAAGATGGAAAAGAATGTTAAGTGTGAATGTTAAGGCGCATTTTTGAATTGAATGGGAAATTCAGACTTAAAGGTGACATGATTTTATTTCTATTTATAGAAGGAAAGTCATATACATGTCACAGACAGCATCACATGGCTTAGTATGTCGCGCTCCAAATCATTTAAGCACCACTGCTTAAAGACATTCGTAACAATATCATCCTAAGACACCCCAAAGTGAAGTTCAATCTTTCAGACAACCTCCTTAATGTTAAGTATTAGAAAAGCCAAGGTTAGATGATGGTGATGACAAACGCAACCGAAAAGAAAAGATTACAAAAAAAATTTAGTATTCCACAGAAAAAACTTCCTCACAATCATTCTTATATTTCTTTTTAAGGTAACTCAAAATTGTATAGCTGGTTGTTAGTATTTTTTGTTTCGAATGGATGGGATGTATTATGTAAGGGACTCATAAAGTGCTACTGCTGCTATTTATATAAATATCCACAATAGAAAAAGGAAAAGCAGAACAGACGACAAACGTGAATTGAATGAGAGATGCTTTCTGCCTTTGTCTTTTTCCAAAAAATTTCTCGTCTTCTGCTCATCATTTCGAAGTCCCTTTCAATGAATGTTTATAGCACTGTGTGTGGTTTTCTATTCTCATTTTGCTTATGTCATGTCTATGAAACTGATACAAAGAGAAAAATTCTTGTAAATTGGAAGGTATAGAAGTGAGGTGAAGATAGGAATTAGCAATTTTCTATCTGATTTTCCGAGAATGTGTTGAATTGTGAAGATTCTTGTGTGCATCTGTAAATAAATTTACCTTTCATTCACATCATACAGATTATTTCTGCTGAATTGATACTTTTGTGTTATTATTCATTTCAATAGTACATGAATAAATTCAATATAAAATGATACTGATGATTAGACTTAGATAGACCGTGAAATGTGTTTGTGTGTTTCGGATGGTTTAGAAGAAATTCAATACATTTCGTTGGATTTGACGAGATTTCATAATACTGATTTTCCTCGCTGAATGAGACGTTATTTGGAAGTGTTTGGGGGTAGTTTCCAACGTTATATCATATCACTTATCGCAGGCATATCAATGAGAATATGTGAATAGGCATATGGGTCAAAACATGGGAATTATTGATTATTGTAGGATATTTTAATGACATTGATGTCTACAGCTTTCAAGTGAAGACTGCAAGCTTCATATCTATCCAGTAAGTACCATTCAAGTAATTAGGTAATAAAATACTAAATCACTACGTCAGGGCATAGCTAGAGCAGTGACGTAACAAGGAATTTTCCACAAAGGCTCATATTAAAGGGTGCAACATTCAATGAATCCTAACCATGTGGTGTATTTTTCGTGGACCTTCGTTACCCCCCTGAGCCAGAATTTTTAAACCCACTCTTCAAAAAGAGGAACTAAAATTATAAAAATATTAAGTGTTATTTAGTAAAAGTGAAAATAATATTTCTAAAAATTTGTCATTCATTAAATCAATAAGGGTGTGTGACCTTAAAAATTATAAATATTCATCCCATATTCTCTATTTTGAAATTTTCTCTTCCGTGACCTGCCTACATAGATGAACTCATTTAATCATATTTTTCATTCTCAGTCCCATCAAATACGTCTTCTTCCTTCTTGTTGATAAATTAAGGATTCTCACTCTTTTCAATACAAACAATGAAAAGTTTTGTGATACGGAGATGGAAATTGTAATTGAGCGCTGACAAAAACTCATCGTAAATCATCATTCTATTCAGTTCTACTCTATTTCTCTACCTGAATGTCATTTTCATTTTCTTTGTTACTACTTTTTATGAATATATGTAGCTTTGAATAACAAAGGATGTGATGGAAAGAGCGAAACTAAATCAGATATTTTTGACTACCCACAAAAACGTATTTTTCAGCAATCGTCACGAAATTATCAGCGCATAACGCGAAAAATGTCTTTATATCTTTACGTACTTACCTTCTTGACGTAAAGCACAAAGAAACATGGAAGAATGAAATCTTCAGAACTTACCTCAGAAATGAGATTTGTGAATACCCAAACCTTTTTATTTTAAGTGCTTTTGACATCTTTTTTTGCGAGTCACGCAATCGTGATAATACTCATAAGAAGCCTCAGTCATGGAGCGAATGGATTCTAGTTAAGAAGGAATGGAAGTTTTTACAGGATTTATTTGACAAGAAGGATGGTGGGAATAAGTGTATATGCATTCTAAGAAATTGAAAGTCTTCCCAAAAAATGGGTATAAATATGTTTACTTCCTTGAGAATCTTGCCTCAATTTGAAGTCATACAGTGTTCTGTAAAAGTTGAGTATATTTTATGTTTAACACATTTTTCTAATTTTTCATAAACATTATTTCATTTATTTCCAATGTCATAAGGGGTTCGTTCGCAAATGATGTCACACTTTGGGAAAAAAGGGATACTTCATAGAAAGATCAAAAATTTTGTGATAAAATAAGTTAGGGATTATATAAATTCCGTTTTTTGTTGGACGTCATTTGTGATTGGTCCCTTAGAGGTCATTCACTTATTCTGCTCACATTTTAGAGTAAGGTTGTGTGATAATTTAAAAAATATGGAATTTTGGTTTCAAGAAAGACGCAACTAGTGAACAGCCCCAAAAATAAAAATTATTCTTCCTTGTATCTGCATCCTGTAACCTGTTATTTTTCGGATGCTGATATTACGAGAACAATACATCATTCTTGAATGTTAAACGAGATTTTGACCCATTTCCATATTTAACGAAATTCACGCTACTGCGACATGGTTACATGCTCATACGAGACATTTCCATAAATAACCAAAATTTCTTCGTGAGATCTTCTCTTTTGCCTTTCTACGACTTTTTTTTGAGGATAATTTGAAATTATATGAAGCTATATTTTTTCTCATAGAGCAGTAAAATTGCTGTCATAGAAGAAGGATGAATGACACATCACATGCTTGTTAGGATGAGAAAAAGTCAGCAAAGCAAAAGTTTGATGCCATTTAAATATTCATAAATCATTCATGTCGTGTGTTTTAATGAAAAACGAACGTACGAGAAAAAATCTCTGTAGGAGTTAAAAAAGTTTTTTATGTCAAGAGAGTGCCAAAAACATGATTTTAAGTTGCATCAAAAGAAAACAACAGAAAAGTTTTTCTATTATTCTATAGTTGTTGAGATAAAAGCTTTTTTGACATCTCTCAAAAGAACTTATGAGATGAAATTCACAACTCTCGAGAGATTTGATCCATCCTCTCTGAGAGCATCAGAGCAAATGCTTTGAAATGTTGGGAAAAAATCGAGGAGATTTTATAGGAAAAAATTTATATTTTTGGTGTAGAGTTGGAGACCTATACCCACTCCCTCTTACCATTACCTCAATAAATAGCTTTAACCCCCCCCCCCCCCCCCCCAAAAAAAACTAGAACCGTCAAGCATACTTGTTCAAAAGACCGGCAAAATAAAAATTCCGGGAATCCAGACCAAAAATTCCACGAAATATTGTAATTATATTCTAAAAATTTTATACAATTTTTTATTCCTGTTGACAGGGGCGTAGCCAGGAGGGGCTTTTGGGGGCTTGAGTCTCCTAACTCAAAATCAAACTCAGAACAAAACTTTTCGATCCAGAAATTTTTTTTTTGAAAATTTTAGAATCTTTCATTTAAATTTTTGCTAATAATAGTTTAAAATCCTTAAAACTTTAAATTAATGACGAATTTTTGAATTAAAAAATTTCAGATCTCTTTGCAAAAACTATCTGGCTATGCCCCTGCATGTTAAGGTGTATGTACATTTTCCTTCACATATCTGTAAGTAAAAGGGTCGTTCACTTATTACGTTCGCTTTTTAGGGGGGTCTGAGATTTTGTAACAGGTCAAACAAAGAAAGAAAATTTTCTTGGAGAACTTGTAACAAGGGGGGGTCTAAAATTTCGTTTTTTGCGTAACGTAATAAGTGAACGACCCCAAGCCTGTAACAAACAATTAATTTTCAATATATGAACAAATACACGACTTATATTTATTTAATTGGTATTTACGATGCATAAAGTTTACCCCTTTTCAAGGATGCATAAACAACGAAGGAAGAAGAAAAATAATAATAAAATTCTTTCTGCAGTTTTCATCTAAATTAATTAAATTAATAACAATAATTTTTGCAATTATCAAGAAACTTTTCGTTCAGAAGATGTTCTATGAATTATTTATAGTTATAAAAACCATATTAATTGCAAAGATTCGTTCATATGCTTCAACACATGCACTTGGTATTTTCAGAAAGTTTTTAATTAATTCTATTTCAAATGAAATTTAAAGTTTTCTTATTTTTATGAATTTTGTTTGATTTAAATTAGACAAATAAATGTGAGAATCTTTTTGAGAATTTCTATTTCGTAAGAAGATAATCCCATTTCAAGAAATTAATGTCCAATCCACGCATTAAAAAACCTTTAAAACCTTGCTTACTTTTAACTACTCTTCATTTTATCATCCTTTATCCCCTTCAATTGAGGAATGAAAGAGTGAATGAATAAAATAAAATTTAAAGAATCAAAAGAAAAGACGAATGTCTGGCAGGCAACAGAATAAAATTGAAAAGCATGTAAATTCTCATAAAATTTTCTATAAAATTTACATCTCTTCTTCCATAATCATACAGCGATGCAATAAACATGCTTTGTTCGCTAATTTCCGCAAGCAATATTTAATTTTTACCTCACTTTTCACTTTATTTCCTTTTTTAAAATTTTCTATTTTTATGGTAAATTAAGGAAGTTAAAATAATTTAATAACGTTACTTATTACGTTCGCTTTTTAGGGGTCTGAGTTTTTGTAACAGGTCAAGCAAAGAAGAAAAAAAATTCTTGGAAAATTTGTAACAAAGGGGGAGGGGGGGTCTAAAATTTCGTTTTTTCGCGTAACGTAATAAGTGAATGACCCCAAAAGAGTTAAACTACAATGGTTACTTATTTACTTCGTAGATTATCATGAGCGTACCCAAGGGATGCAGGGTCTCTTAAATTTTTGCTCAAATCTCTTATTTGTTGGATAAGCTTTCATACAAAAATAAAAAAATTTTTTTTTGACCCCTAAAAAATTTCTGGGTAAGACTCTGCTGGTTACAGAACAATTGTGATTCATGACTTCCCTTAATTGTCGCTTTTAATTAGCCACTGTCTACCAATTTCCAATATTAAGTTCAACACTGAATCTATCAACAGCCTCTATCCATGAGTTCTTCGGTGACTTCAATGCATTACTCTAAAAACTGAATTTTCCAAAAGTCATTTTAGAATTCTATTCAGTTCATAATAAAATTTGGTACACACCAGAACAAATATGACAAAAACTACAGGAATTCCATAAAAATTATGCACTTCAGTACTGTAAAAATCCCATTATTTTGCAAATATCATCAAGAACCCTCAGCATGAACAGCTTTTATGATTTTTTTCAAATTCCATTTCCATAAATTATTAAACAATAGTTTTCCATTTCCCATAAATTTGCTAACCTAATTTTTTGATGCTAAAAAAGAATTGTCTTTACTTCACACATTCATAATGCATTTCATGTTATGAAAAGAGAGAAAATACATGATGAATTCTCATCTGTGTGCTCACATTCATCCCGAATATGTATTGTTGATATATTAAAATGAATGTGCGGGTAAAGTCATAAAAAACGAGAAATGAAATGGCATGTTATGTTGTTAATTGTGAATGAAAAAAAAAATAAAGGAAAAAACATAAAAGACGAGGTATGAAAACAGCTAGTGCGAAATTCACAAAAAAAATGTTCCTGTCAACGTTGCATACGAGATGTGATTTCAAACGCTTTCAAAGCTCATTTTTTATGCAATTTATTTTTATGTTTCAATTATTTTACGTTGAACTTTTCTTTTTTATTCTCTCGCAACTCCTCCTCTTCAATTTGGTGACGGCTATGACAAAGCTTTCAGCTGCAGCCTTAGCTTTATTTTTTTACAAACTATTTGTGATAAAATACATGTCAATGACATTTTGTCTTTTTAATTTTGAAATTCTGAATTTTATTTTATTTGATATTTTTTAAAATGTAACTCGAGATGCATTGTCCCAAGAAATGCAGTCCAAATTCTCAAACATCCCTCTTTTTTCATATTTTATTTATAATGTTCCAAGGATGTAGCCAATTGCCTGCATTTTTGTAGGTACCTAAAATGACACATGCTGGGGATTTTTTACTCCCAACCAAATATTCCGGAATGACCCACATACCCCCTCTTCCTGAATGATGATAATAATGTCCTTTTACTCCTGTAGGTAGGAGCAGGAGAATTAAAGCTTTTTCCTTGTAAAAGATGTTATTTTTTGTAGGTAAGGGGGGGGGGGGGGGGGTGTGTTAAACTGCTTTGAATCTAACGCATTTGCTAGCTAAATCCTCAAGCTCACTGAGTTAGTTGTTCTCCAAATAGATTAAAGTCAAGTATGTAGTACAGGGTTTACCAGCATTTCACCTGCTTGGTGGATTCTCCCTGAATACCCCCAAGCATAATTCTATACAATTCTTTATTTCACTTTTAATTGCTATAGTGGAAATTTCCCTTGAACGATTTCCATTCAAACGAGTTAAACTAAATTAGAGAGCTGGAAAGAAAACTTTAACAAAATGTAATGGAATTATACTAATGAGAAACTTTGTGCAATTAGCTCTATCAATTAAAAAGCATAAAACTTTCATATAGAAATTTTTGAAAATTAAAAAAACTGTGCAAACGCTGTAATACATTTTTCATCCATTTGACATTCATGCTGAACTTTATAAAAGTTTCATTAAATAGCACTTTTGTGATCTATAAAAAAAATTAAAATTCGAAATAAGAAGAGAAAAATTATTCACGAGCTGACGCTCAAAGGCAAAGTTTTTATTTCCATTTCTCTTTAACAATTCATTCAATTCTATGAGAAAATTTAAAATCTAAGCTTATAAGTTATAGATTAGAAAAGCGCACAATTGTTGCTGCCATTGATACAAAATTTATTGCCAACTTTTTAAAATAATACACATTTGAGTGCAGATTTAAAAACTAAACTATAATCTTTATATCCGACAAAAAATAGGAATTAAGCAATTTTTGGAGTTGGATTATAAAATATCAGTAGTGTTGTCATCTAAATTGCTGTAGCTGTTTTTAGTAACCCTAAATATTAGTTTTCAGTTTAGATTTGGATTTTAATAATAATGATACTAATTTGTGGTCGACAATCTAACCTTTTGAGCTGAAGTGGCCATGGAACACAGGTTGGACATCACTGATTTAACATATAATCTCAAAGACAACATGATTTACCACACCATATTCCTAGAAACCTTTAAATTAAGTTTAAACTCACTAGATTCTTCAACCATAACATTACCAGTCAATTTGCATCCATTAGGAAACTTTCTATACCCCAAAAAAATTGTTATCAAAATATTTGTAAAGTAGAAGCAAAAGGGAATTGAATAAATTGTATAGATTTTGCCATAAAAAACTAATTTTCATCTTATTTTCATTGTTATATCTATTATCAGTTTTACTATAATACTCAACGATAGCAAAGCATTCGTGCACTTTTGTCATGAAAAAAAAAGTTTTTTCCCAAATCCTCAAAGGGATTGAAGAAACACAAAACACATCCAGTAATGTAGATGCTGTAAAACTGAAAAGAAGGAAAGATTCGTTAAGCACATTTGAGACTGTTGAGAAATCTTTTTTTTATTTGTAAACTTTTCTTTAAAGTCAGTTACTTTCAATCTATCCATGCATACATTTGATCCTTAAATATTGCTTCTAAATTTGGAATGGAAAGGATGAGAATTGAAAATACATAAAAAGTTGCTTGAGGCAAGTGAAATTCACTTCGTATTTATGTTGAGTAAAATGGAAAGGTTCAATATTTGCACAAGTAACTGCCATTATTTTCAAAGCACCAAAAATCAATTGCATAAAATAACATTTCATCCCAAGAGCTATTGTAAACCTCAAAGTGAAGGACATGGAAGCATAAAAATCTCATCCTAATTGCCTTTTAATTGGTTTTTTTATTGCACTGAGCAATTAATTTAATGTATTTCATTGTAAATTAAATTGTTAAGCTGACAACAATGGTCAACTTTTATCTCATTCATCTCTTTTAATCGTGAACATTAAAGATTATTGGCGTTTCATGTTAAGGCTTTAAATAATTTACAATTTAAATTATTTGGAAATTTGAAATTAATTCAAATTATTTAAATCTTAATCCTTAACAGAGTATTCAGAGAAGGGTTTTAGGGGTAGACCAAGAAACCCAGCCCTAGAGTTACCAGACATTTTCAAGAAAAATAGAGGACATCCCTCATGTCGACTAGTTTAATTCGTTTTCTGGCCGAATTAGAACATTACAAATCTTTTTTATTTTTTAAAAATGCAAAATAGAGGACTGTCCTCTGAAAAACCAAGCAGATGGTCAGCCTACACAGCCCTCACTCAGACCATCTAAATTATTTAATAAATCATACATATTCCTCCAGATAAGATGTTCGAGGCTGAAGATGTCTGTATTTGATGGTTATATAAAGACTATAAACAACACAAAAGTAATAAATATCAAAACTTATTCCAGCCAACTCTTTAATAACTTCACGGGTACTGTTGGCACTATCGAAAAGTTCAAAAAAACCGAAAATGATTCCAATCGCTGCTACAACCAAGTACATTATTATTTTATTGTGACGACCCTATAAATTGAATGTTATGGATTAAGTTCAGTAAAAAATGAAATTTGTAGAAATATTTACTTGAATGATTCCAATGATTAGCAAACATCCAGCAATCCCTCCAATCAAGAAAATTATAGCGATAATCAAGACATATGCAATAACTAAGATAAGAAATTATTTTTCATTAGAAATTAGGTTCTTATTGCTTAAAAGTGTACAGATTGGAGCATGTAAAATATTTCATGGGATTATTCACGTCTAACATTTAGTAAGGGGTCATTCGCAAATTACGTCACGCTTTAGGGGGGAGAGGAGGTTGAAGAAGTTGTGATAGTTCAAATTCATTTTTTTTTTGTTTTTTGGAAAATTTGTGACAAGGGGAAAGGGGGTTGAAAAAGTCGTGTTTTTGTGTGACGTAATTTGTGAACGACCCCTAACCAGTATGGTCCATTTAAGAATGGGGTCAAAAATATAATTTTCAATTGTGAATGACTCCATGCAATATTGAACTTATTGAATACTTACAAACGTATTTATCATCAAATCTCAATCTATAGTAAAAGTTCACCTCTATGTTTGTTGAATCTGAATTTTGATATAATTGATATAATAGAACAAAAATTGCAATAAAACATCCAAAGAATCCAACAAGCGAGTTAAGCCATCCGATGATCAGTCCACCAGTTCTTAACGAAAAACAGCAACATCTGTTACAGATTGGCTCCTTCATTTTATTTTATTTTTCTTAAAAAATGCTAGTTTTCACTTCGATTTCAGAATTAAGACTATGTTCTCTAGACCCAAAACAAGTTTAAGCTGCACGCTTAACAATTTGTTTACTTATAAATTCGGAGAAAAACAAGAAAATCCGTACTTTTCACTTCCCGTATAGTTTACAATGTCTAAAAATAGAAATGAATTTATTTCACGCAAAATCCAATAAATGTAATTAAATATTTACATAAAGATTTTGTTTTGCAAGTTTCCTCAAAGCAGTTATTCATCCTGTTTTGTCAGACATGAAACTACTTAAAATATTGAAAAATTAATCTATGTTTTTAAGTTTTTTAGGTATTAGAAATTTGACATAACTTTATTACTCAACTTGTAATTTTAATATTTATAAAAATAATATTTTCTTAAAATTATTTAATGTCAAAAAGAAGAAGAATAATTTTTATTGTGATGAACTTTGATATTTTTACAAAAATTAGAGTTTATATTAATGATACCAACCTTTGCGGTTTTAACTCATTATTGACGCATGGAAGTTTGTGTAGTTGGTGTGAATTCTTAAGTTAATTAAGTGAATTGTTTATGTGGGCTAAAAAATTGAAAAAACAACCCAACATGAAGAAAAATTTTATATAAAAAAGCAAATAAGACTACACAGGTGAGTACAAACAAAAGTAGCTAGAAGAACCACTTGGAAACTAAATAATAATGCCTATAACTTTTATTGTAGTATTACAGGTCTTGGAAGTTTGTGTTTCAGTCTAAATTCAAGATGAGAGTAATCGTATTGTCCAAGATTATTGATCAACGCGTTCTTATGATTGTCAATTCTCCGATAGAAGTTGACTGTGAGTTTAATAAAGAATTCAGATATGAATGGAATCTTTGCTCGACTATGCACTTCAATATTTGAGACAAAATCATCCCAATTAATGTCGAGAACGTATCTTAAAACTTTATTTTGGAAAACTTGAATTTTGTTTAAGTGTGAGGCTGCACAATTGATGAAAATGCTACATCCATAAGACACGACTGGTCTTATTATGGATTTATAAATTCTGAGTTTGGAATCAACTGTGACTCCAGAATTCCGCTTAAGCAGGCAATACAGCTGAGAAAATGCAACAGACTTTGCCTTTCGCAATATCCAATCAACATGACTCTTGTAAATTAATTTAGTATCTAACATAATACCAAGATATTTTACTTGACTTTTCCATCTGAATTCCAGTGAATTGAATTTAATCACATCATCGTGACATTTCTGAATCATTTTTGTGGATCTCGTAAAGACTATAAATTCAGTCTTACTGTCATTCAAGAATATCTTCCATTCATGAAAAAAATTCTGGAATGACTGTAATGCATTAACTAAATGATTTTTAATGAGCTTTAAATTCTTCCAGGGAGCTTCGATAAAGTATGCAGTGTCATCAGCGAACAAAGCCAATTCACCTTTACGAGGAATCGGAATGTCGTTAATGAAGACATTAAATAAATGTGGAGCTACAATCGAGCCCTGTGGAACACCGGCTGGAATTAGGAATTTTGACGAATTTGCTCCGTCCACCATCACGAAAGCTAATCTATCACGGAGATATGAATTGATGAGCTTAACGAGATACATTGGATAACCAAGTTTCTTCAATTTGTGGACTAAAGCATCATGCCATACCGAGTCGTAGGCTTTTCTAAGATCAAGCATTAACATACCAAGACTTTTATTTCTATTAAAGCCTAGTGATGCTTTTTCCGTTATTCTTAAAATTTGTTGAACAGTCGAATGATTAGATTTAAATCCAAATTGCTGATTTATTATTATACTATTCGATTCCTCAAAGTCATTCAGACGGTCTAGGATCAGTCTCTCAAAGACCTTACCCATAGTTGACAACAATGATATTGGGCGATAGTCAGTTGGATTTGTAGATGCAGGCTTGGACTTAGGAATTGGAATAATCTTAGCAATCTTCCACGATTTTGGGAAGTAAGATAATGAGAGACATCCATTGAACATTGACGTTAATTTGCTTACAAAGTTCTCAGAATTGCTAAGAGCTTTAAGAGCTGCGTTTGGAATTAGATCTGGTCCAGAAGCCTTCTTGACATTTAGACTATTCAAAACTTGACTGACTTGATACTCATCAATATTATCGAATTCACTATTCGGTGAGCTGCTAATATTGTGGATGGATTCTCTCACTATTGATTCATGCTTGGAAATGGAATTAGCTGAGACATTGTGGATGTCCAAAAAAGTTTTAGCTATCAGCTCTGCTTTATTGTGACTAGAGTACGCGAAATCATTGTTGTCTTTTAATGGGGGAATCAGCTGATTCTTTTTCTTAATTGACTTTGTGAACTCGAACAGTGAATTGTCGCGATATGACAACGAGTTTAATTTCTCGTTCCACTGAGACTTTTTTTCTTCCTGGATCTCTTTTCTAATCATTCTGTTCAACTGATTTACACACGATTTGTATGACTGATCATATGTACACTGGTAGAGGCTACGGAATTGATTTCTGTGAGAAATCAAATTCTTCACCTTATCAGAGTACATATATCTATTCCTAACGACTCGCTTCTTAGGTATGCAAGAGTGCATACTGCTTTCAACAATCGAAGTTAACTTGGCTATTGACACGTCAATGTCGTGTACTGTGGAATTGCTGAATGTCTCTCTGGAGACATCAAAATTAACAAAGTTTCTAAATTTCTTCCAATTAGCTTTTGTGAGATTGAGTCCTACAACGTCACTACCTCCACCATGATTATTCAGGATTGAGAAACAGACTGGAAGATGATCAGATGAAAGGTCATTAATTGTTGCTGGATTTGAGAATCGAAGATTGGATTTGTGAAATACGATGTCAATAGTCGAAACATCACCGACATATGGAATGTGTGTTGGTGCATCAGGCACTAGGATGTTATAATTACGAGATGAAGAAAGATCATAAAGGTCAATGCCTTTATGATCTCTATTCACGTTGTTCCACGCTGTGTGCTTACAATTAAAGTCACCCGCCACAACGTGTTTGCCGGGTTTATTGAAAATTTGTGAAAAAAATGATTTGGACTGCAGCCTTGATGCTGCAGGTGAAATGTAAATTGACGTTAAAATAATTTCTTCATTATTTAAATGAATGACTAAAGAGACTGATTCAGCATGATCTAATTTAAATGTTGTGACTGAACTATGTGAAATTGACGATTTAATAAGAATAGCAACACCACCACGATCACGGTCTGCTCTATAAACTGAATAATTATTAAAATTTAAGGAATCTTTAGCCTCACACCAAGTCTCTGATATTAATGCTATGTCTATTTTCTTATTTTCCAAAAACAAGTTAAGTTCTGTAATCTTATTACGTACGGAATGAGCATTCCAACACATAAGATTAAGATTCATTCATGGTTTCTAATTCTCCAGGCTTTCGGATTACGATGTCAAAATCGAAATCTTCTGTCTGGCTATTGAGTTTATTAAATGCGATCAAGAGTTTCTCGAGAACTTCAACAAATTTATTCGCCATTGGCGATGAAACAAGTTCATTTTGGATTTTAAATAATCTATTCTGGACTGAATTATCTTGAATTTGACTACTCACATTTACATTTTCTTTGACTTTAGCCGCAAAGGATGGTACATTTGACACTTTTTGGACTGGAATTTTCTTTGTTTGGACTGCTGGAAGTGCTGGAAATTCCTCAGCCTGCATGACTCGTTGGATGATCGTCTTCGTCCTCGCCTGCTTTGCCTTCTGGGCATTGGCCTTTGCCTCATAGGCCTTATAGGTCTCGCACCCACGATGATTGGCGGCGTGGCTGCCTCCACAATTGATGCAAGTCGGAAGACCTTCCCGACTTGTTCGAGGGCATTCGCCCACTCCATGCTCACAGCTGCATTTAACGCAGCGGTACTTGTGTCCACAATTGCTGGCCGAATGTCCCCATCTCTGGCAATTGCGGCATTGGATGTGATGAGGTTGGGAACTTTTGTATGGTTCCCAACGAACCACGATGTCGTCCAATAAACGGGCCGACCGATTGAGAATAGCAGCATTGACTGCTCCATCTGACTTAAACTGCACCATATAAAAGGTGCAGTTTGGATTGGTGAACAAAACTGTTGTCCTTAATACTGGTAGCTTCAAAGCTACCAGCAACTTCATGACTTCCTCAGGCGAGGTCTCGTAAAAACCCTTGAGAATAAATCTCAAGGGCTTATCCGCTGGCTCAGCAAAAGTATGGAAGGCGATGTTGTGCGCCTTGAGCGCCTCAACCACACGCTGCTTATCGCCAGCATCCTGGCAACTAACTTGGGTTTGGGACGCGCTGCGAATTCTGAACACTGGTTTTGACTTCAGTGTCAGATTCAGCAGCGCGTTCTTCGTAACTTGAAAATTGGCAGAGACGAAAATCGGCTTCGCTGCCCTTCCTGATGATGTTGTTGTACTTGTTGTTGCCTGCTGGCTCCTCTCTGGCTTTTTTGCAGCCTCGTTGGTCTTAGGCTTTTTAGCCTTTTCGTCTGGATCAATTTTCGGCGAAATCTCTTGCTTCCTCTTTTTGGTCTTCGGCATCCTCCGATGTAGGAAGCTGCACACTACGTAATAAACTGTTTATATATATATATGTTCACGATAGAACTTAAAAAAATTTATTTAAGTAAATTTTAGCTTTTGTTTATTTCAACCTAACCTAAATTATTTAATGTAATACTGAACAATCATTGAAATATATTTAAGTTGCAGTTAATCATCTGATGGAATATATTCATGACTTTTGTCGATAAGTAGACTTCTATAAAGCAACGCATCAAAGTCACCAAATCTCACTGTACAAAACTAGTAATGAAGCGATCACGCTTCATGGGCATATTCACACCGTTTCAAGTTTTTTCATTCATAGCTTAGTATTATGTTACTAACAAGACTTACGAAAAATCGTAAAGTTTTAGCTTATTTAGTCAAAAATATCAAAATTAGAGAAAAAATGAGTTTGACGTAGCTTCTAGCCCCTCGAAATCCAAAATGGCGTCGGTTCCATATTAAGGCACAGCTAAGGAACCTACATACCAAATTTCAGCTCATTTGGTCAAAGTTAAAGCAAAAATCAATTTGGCGTAGCTTCTAGCCCCTCGAAATCCAAAATGGCGTCGGTTCCATATTAAGGCATAGCTAAGGAACCTACATACCAAATTTCAGCTCATTTGGTCAAAGTTAAAGCAAAAATCAATTTGGCGCAGCTTCTAGCCCCTCGAAATCCAAAATGGCGTCGGTTCCATATTAAGGCATAGCTAAGGAACCTATATACCAAATTTCAGCTCATTTGGTCAAAGTTAAAGCAAAAATCAATTTGGCGTAGCTTCTAGCCCCTCGAAATCCAAAATGGCGTCGGTTCCATATTCAGACACAGCTAAGGAACCTACATACCAAATTTCAGCTCATTTGGTCAAAGTTAAAGCAAAAATCAATTTAGCGTAGCTTCTAGCCCCTCGAAATCCAAAATGGCGTCGCTTCCATATACAGGCACAGCTAAGGAACCTACATACCAAATTTCAGCTCATTTGGTCAAAGTTAAAGCAAAAATCAATTTGGCGTAGCTTCTAGCCCCTCGAAATCCAAAATGGCATCGGTTCCATATTAAGGCACAGCTAAGGAACCTACATACCAAATTTCAGCTCATTTGGTCAAAGTTAAAGCAAAAATCAATTTGGCGTAGCTTCTAGCCCCTCGAAATCCAAAATGGCGTCGGTTCCATATTCAGACACAGCTAAGGAACCTACATACCAAATTTCAGCTCATTTGGTCAAAGTTAAAGCAAAAATCAATTTGGCGTAGCTTCTAGCCCCTCGAAATCCAAAATGGCGTCGGTTCCATATTAAGGCATAGCTAAGGAACCTACATACCAAATTTCAGCTCATTTGGTCAAAGTTAAAGCAAAAATCAATTTGGCGTAGCTTCTAGCCCCTCGAAATCCAAAATGGCGTCGGTTCCATATTCAGACACAGCTAAGGAACCTACATACCAAATTTCAGCTCATTTGGTCAAAGTTAAAGCAAAAATCAATTTAGCGTAGCTTCTAGCCCCTCGAAATCCAAAATGGCGTCGGTTCCATATTAAGGCATAGCTAAGGAACCTACATACCAAATTTCAGCTCATTTGGTCAAAGTTAAAGCAAAAAACAATTTAGCGTAGCTTCTAGCCCCTCGAAATCCAAAATGGCGTCGGTTCCATATTCAGACACAGCTAAGGAACCTACATACCAAATTTCAGCTCATTTGGTCAAAGTTAAAGCAAAAATCAATTTAGCGTAGCTTCTAGCCCCTCGAAATCCAAAATGGCGTCGGTTCCATATTAAGGCATAGCTAAGCAACCTACATACCAAATTTCAGCTCATTTGGTCAAAGTTAAAGCAAAAAACAATTTAGCGTAGCTTCTAGCCCCTCGAAATCCAAAATGGCGTCGGTTCCATATTCAGGCACAGCTAAGGAACCTACGTACCAAATTTCAGCTCATTTGGTCAAAACATTCCTTTACTATGAAAAAAATTAAATGTGTTTTGCAATAATCGGCTATAATTTGACCAAAAACAGCAGTTTTTCGTTCCTTGTGCCTTACTGGATGCATCTCATGACTCCAAAAACAATACAGTTCTTGCCATACATGATATCTATCAGATACAAAAAACCAGAAGTCTTGATATTGAGTTTGAATCGAGTTATCGCACCGATTAACTTGCTAACTTGCTAACTTGCTAACTTGCTAACTTGCTAAAGGACAGAAAGTGTTTTTTTGAGATTTCTCGGCAATGGAAGCACCAATCGAGATGCGGTTTTCACTGTTAAATTGGTAATTTTAGGCACAGACTTTCCATACTGAACACTATGGGTCGATTCCGTAAGCCTGAAGCAGCAAGTCCAAAAAAGTAGTTTCACTGAAATACCAAAAACAATATATTCACACACAATTAAAATTGGTGTGAATATGATAAAAATTTTAATTAATAATAATTTGAGAACTTTTAATTTCTTTCGCAAAAGCTTCACACCTGGATATTCTGGTCTAACTCTTCTATGTCTTAAAGATGGAATTTTAGATGATGAGCCCATTCCAAATAATGCAATCAATATTAAAAGCACTGCAAATAATATTTTCATTTTTATATGATCTGGATTATACTTTTGATTTGATTCACTTGACGACTGAAAAATTACTGATGCTTCTTGGTGAAATATAGTGTGTATTTATACGAAAATCACCGACACCTCTCTTAGCAATACAATAAATTTATTGAGCACAATAAATACAGGTCTTGTGAAAAATACTCAGCAAATGATAACCATTTTGTTTTTCGTAAATTGTAAAAAGTGTATTTTTGGAGAAAGGGGTTCGGACCCACTACCAGTGTACTTATATTTCGAAATTCAAACATTAAATTTCACGGTAAAATATCTTTCAAATATCAAAACTGAAAATAAGGACCTTTTGCCATCTACTGAGTTCAGTCAAATCTAACTTAATCCTTATTGTGGCAAGCAATATTTTTTAATGATTTCTTATGACATTTTAATGCTTAATTCAGGAGATTTACCATATATAAGCTCCATGTGTTGAATGATCCAGATTGTGACTAAAAATAAATAAGAGCTGTTAATTTTCAATTCAAACACAAAAAGTTTAAATATAGTACTGAACAATTTCAATAAAGAACCTTCTTGCTATTTTTAACATCCATGGTCTTTTTTTAGCTCCATCATTATTATCGTTTTGTAAATAAGTTTGACGAATTTTGTGTGCTTAATATTTTAACAATTTTTAAATTCAACATTCAATTAGGTGTGAAAATCAGAGTTGGACTTTTTTTTGGAGTCCAGCATTATCAAAACATTTAAATTTTCCATTTAATGAGCCAAGGGTTGTTGATTTAATAAGCATTTATCGATGAGCATAAGAAAAGCAGCTCAAACATAACTAACTAAAAGTTTGATCCTCAAAAATTTGAAAAATTCGGATAGAGAGCTTGATACACCTTGGGCATGAGAACCATGAGCCTACTTAGGTACCTATGACTCCTAGTTATCAAAATTTTTATTTGTACGTCATTAATGGCTTCACATCAAAGAATGTCGTAGAATAAATATCTATTCCCAATAAAAAGCAACTTTTTGGTCTAAATAAGAAACCAAAATGATTAAATAATGAAAAAACATCGAAAATTTGGTGGGCTGAAAGCAAATAATGAAGAAAATTCTGTTCATTTCTCATCCTCAATGCCGTTTTTTATTACACGCTTTTTATTTTTATTGAGTTCTTTATAAACATCACTTTCACAGTCGATGATATAAATTTAATTTGAAATTTATTTAATTTTGCAAAAGTATACGTCGATAGCAAGTTTGGTGTGACGTCAAGTGTTTGAAGCTGTAATTCTTCCAGTTCCTTTAAATTTGATGAAATGTATTCCATCATGTCTTGCGTCAATGAGAACGTCACAATTTTCTTTAAGTTTGGTGCAGCATCAAAAACGTACTTTATTAAGTGGACATTGTTTCCGTAGATTTGATATCTCAATTCTTCAATTGACTTGTTGACGTTTAGCTGAATTTTACTCAAAGAGTGAAGAATCGAGGTAATATCACCGACATTCAAATATTTCAACTTCGGAATTTTAAAAATTAATTTCAATCTTTCAGGACTTAAAATGCAGTTGAATGAAAGATAATTTAAGCTATCGAATGAGTTAGTGATAAACTTATCAATCGGTGTGTAACATAATCGGGGTGTGGATGTGATGCACAATTTCTCAATCTTCTTACAATTGACAAAAAATTCACTAATTCTGCCATGCTTGCTTCTATTGATAGTAATCTTCAAACTTTTTAATTTTGGAAAATCCAACATTTCCAAGGAAATTCGATTCCTCACAAGAATATTAACCAGTTCCAGTTCCTCAACAGTATTTTGAAAACATTTGAGAAAAAGTTCAAGTTCCCCAGCTGATAAGAAGATGAGACTTTTAAGCTCCACACTTTTCCAATTTCTGCAGCTTTTACTTAAAGTATCAATTTCATGTGACAAATGCCGTGGCTTATCCATCCAGAAGCTCAATTCTATTTTCTGCATTATTTTTGAGGATGTACCAATAAATGAATACCACGTTTTCGATACTTCTGATGCTTTCAATATTTCTTTCACTGTTAAACGGTCGAGTATTAAATCGCAAACTTCCGGTTGAAAGAATGTAATTGGATCCATTTTTTATTTGGACTAAATATATGAATCTCTTTCTTTGTTAATTCTAAAATTTTAATTTTCAATTTTGCTATGGTTGCTGAGATACAAACTTTTTGAAAATTTGATTTTCTTAGGAATTTTTTTGTAAACGATTTTTTTGATTTTTGGATAGTTGCCCTCACTGGGACTTTGTTCAGTTGTTCGGTCGGCTGTTAAGACTTCGACTGTCTTTTAAATAAGTGTTTTCATGTGTTTATCATCAACAATCCCAAACGTCAAAATTTTGATTCATTTAAATTAAAAATACCCTTGGCATGAGATGTAATTCACTTTATTATTGTCTTTAATAAGCATTTATCGATAAGCACAAGAAAATCATGTCAAACACTAATTTCATGTCATTTATAATTTTCCAACAATTTTCTCACTATATGAAACTCAAGCAAGAACTAGCCAACTAGAGATTGGATAAAATTATTTTACAAGTTTTGACATATCAGAAGATTTATTACAACATAGTCAGAGTCATTGACATCCTGTAAAGTTAATCCATTTCCATATCGAAGAACAAAAAAAATATTTTTTCAAGCATGAGTTTTTGCTACCAAGGACTTTATAGTAATTGCCGTAACAAGCTTACAGAGAATCCTTTACATCTATCGACACATGTACTACATTTGTAGGTCATTTGTCAAACGATTTGTCTCCACACTCCTCCTTTATCATTTTCTTTTGATTATCAATCAATTGATAAGTTGGACATGAAAATTTATATTCTTTTATCTATTTTATTATAAATTCATGTTCTAAATTGTGCCTGTAGGGATGAAATCGATATGAAGAACTTTTTCAAACGTGAACATAATGAAAGTTGTCATTGCTCGGGATAGGTAGTGTAATTGAAATCTAATCAATTGTTGCTTCATGTGGAGAACAGTTGAGTTGACGTAAGTTTTATTTTTAATTTGCATATGGATAGTAACTAAGTCACTACGTGGTGAATAATTGTGAATAAATAAAATTATTAATTAGTTGTGTATGGAATTTTGAAAGGATTTTAAAAGTTAATGGATTATACGAGAGAAACAGGTCATTTTTGGCTACATACACTAAGCATTTTTTGCAATAAACGCAGAAGGACACTTATGACGTTTATCATTCAGGAGGAAGGGGGGTCTGAGATTTTGCAACACTTTTTATAAAAGAAATTTTTTGTAAAAATTTTGTGACAAGAAACAGAAGGATTTATTGTTTGATATACGTCGTAAATGAATAGCCCCTTAATAGCGGTGTAGCCAGAAATTTTTTAAGGGGGTTCAAATTTTTTGTATGGAAAATTTTTTGGGGGTTATTTTCAGGCTTTTTCAAATTTCTTAGGAAATTGAAGTATTTTTGAGTGAAATGAGGGGGAAAATTCCCTCTCTGGCTATGTGCCTGCTGTAGCGTTCATCACATTCCAGTAGAGAGCGCGACAATCAGCGCGAGGCATGTGGTAAGCGTTTTTCCAAGCAGCAAGCACTTGCTTGCTGATCGACCCTTTTTCTTGATATTATTCAATATTCTTTCTATTTCTTATTTTAAGTCAAATTGATTCCTTTTAAAAAAGAGTCCATTTTCCATTCAATTGTATTTCACAATCAAACCAAAGAAATTTTATTCATCCACAATAACAATGAAATATCCTTTTGAGACTACAGTAACTCTCTTATCGTCAAAAGTATTTTATACAGCAAGCAAAATACAAGCTGAGAAAAAAGATGCAACAAGCTTTTATTTATGAGAAGTATAAAAGGAAAGAAGGCGAGATGTGAGAATTCGAGTCACTTGGCATAGCAATTGCTTTAAAGAAAAGTCAATGGACTTTATACAATAGATGAAGAAAGCAGACAAATGAAACTATTTAAATATGTTTACAAGAATCATTTCAATGACGCCGGCTGGTTCATTAAGGCATATGATTGTACGTAAGTTTTCCCTTTGTTTGTTTTTCTCTTCCATCTCATTATGCATAAAATCTCCTTTTTTATAGGAAGGCTGACTTTAAGGAATATTTTTTCTTCTTCTCGTAATTTTTGTTTACATGAATGCTTTGGCATCTGGATACATGAATTTTGTGAGGAAGCATCTTAAATTCTTAGTCATCATAAGTGAATGGAACCCCCTAAAATTCTTCAATATTTCTTCAAGTCAGCATTAACATAGCTGAAAACCTTATCAATGAGTGCAGGAATTTTCCTTTAAATTAAGCTTAATAGAAACAATTCGTACAGCTCGCCGTGAGGACACAAACACTTGAAAAGATTAAGATATGAGAACGTTTTTTTGGGAGGTCGTGCACATGCAGTTGACAGACGTGACCTGCTACATTGCCAGCACTTTGCTCCCACATAATTCTTTCATTGCCACTGGTGTGACGGTGAAGATAAATAAAGTTACAAAAGTGGATATTTTTTGCATGAGATGCTTTAACAGCACACGTGGTATTGTTTGAAGCTTAAAATAAATGAATAGCTCCTGAGGAAATGCATTTACTTGCGAACTTAATTTATATTATTGTAGCCACTTGTGCGGTCATCTGGAAAAATCTATGAAGAGAATAGCACATTTGAAGAGGTCATGAATGCAAAATTTCCATTTATTATGGACAAGCTTTTCGAAATTTATTAGGGACATGAAAAAGTTTTGTTGTAAACGATGAAAATTTCAGCCATAAATGTTGTAACATACATGATATGGGAAATTCAACATTATTATTGGAATTTTTTCATGCATAAAAGCCTTTTAGATAAAATTTGTCATCGCATTTATGTAATAGGGCTTCTTGGAAGGATAACTTTTTGTATTGCAGGAAAAATTTTATAATGGGGTTATTTTTATAGGAAATGAAATTTCTTGCTTTAGGGAGATCGAGTAGGAGGACAAATTGATGAAAAAACTTTTATCTGGCCTTTATCAATTAAAACGTTTGTGATTCACAAATTTTAATAATTGTTAAACCTACGAAGCTGTCATTAGTAAATTTTTATTGCTTTAGGGGACATCTTTAAAATTAATTATAAAGAATTTCGTTGCAGACGTTCTTATTTACTTCGTTGGTCATACAAAACAATTGTGATCCATGACCTCACTAAGATGAGGCCTGAAGCTGAGTCTATCGCCGGTTCTCGATTGCCAATTTCTAAAATAAAATACCTCTGTCATCATTCTCTTTCCACGAGTTATTCGGTCACCAACATAATATTTTGTCATCTAAAAAGTCAAATTTAAAAATCTTTTAGTCTCTTGAAAATCCTCAAATTTCCAGTTGGGGGCGTAACCAGCAATTTTTCGAAAGGGTGGTTTCAAAATTTTTGTATGGGAAAAATAGGTTGCTGGGGAATTTTTCCCAAAAACAATAGCAAATTGATTTTTTTCTATTAATGGGGTTATTTGTACATCATTGCACCTCCCAAGCTATGCGAATCTCCTCTTAGAATGGTTTAGATCTTAATATTAAACTTCAAGGAATTTGAATTTTTTAATAGATGGTGTATGGCTTTACTTGAGAACCTCCAAACCTTTCCTAACATATTTTTCGACTGCTTTTCAATATTTCAACGAGAAATTGTTGTTGATAATTCTACACCCAAATAACTTCACATCCCCAAGCTTCCCATGGAAATGTTTGTTATTCCCATCCAAAAATATTTCATTTAGATATTGCATTATGATGCGGTAGATTTGCAGAAATGTTATGGTTTTGCTCTCGAGTGATGAGAAAATTAATGCAGAAATGCGGTATGTCTAAAATAAAATATAAATTTATAAACTTTTTCGTGTGCTTCCATATTTTCATAACCGTAATTATGATTTTAGAAATTTTAAATGATTTGCTAAGGAAATTTTCGAATGGTTTGCTGGAAGCCATATGGATCTGTCATAAACAACATTTTTTTTTGTAAATCTCATTACGATACTAAATTTTGCTTTAAACTTTTTGAAAAATCATATTTTATACAGATTAAAAGCTTGTTTCCATTTACATGCAAGCAACACCGAAGCACATAAATTTTCAATTTTTTCTCTCCCCTTCTGAATACACAAGCTTACAATATCTCTTCTTTTAATACAGTCGTAAATCTCTAAAAGTTGTGAACATTGCAACATGAAAGACGCAGAAGTGAAACCAAGCAAGACTTTTAGACAACTGGTTGCCGTTAAACTTTCATTTTCTGTAGAAAAATCTCAGCAAATGCATAATCAACCAAACACCCCCAGAATGATGCAATGAAAGTAAACAAGAACCGCGAAACATTCATGTATTATGTGGTACAATAACATGAAAACATATTTATACGGCTGATGTTATGTTCTGTGTGATGATATGATGCATATAAAAAATGTTCCAACTTTTTTTTTGTGTATCACGCTTGCTTGCTTGTTGCCTCATATTTTACCCTTTATGTTATTTCTTTCTCATCTCCTTTTTTTTGTCGAAAGCATAACATCCACGCACGGTAAAGCATGAAAACTTTTGATGCTATGAACATCGAACTAAATCATTCAAGTGAAAAATATCTTTTTTCAAATGTGCGATAACTCAAAGCTATTTTTTGTACAAATCTCTTTATTTGAAAGAGTTTTTTTGGGGGAGAAAAAATGAAAATCATGAGGGTGCATTGTGAAAAGATGATTTTGGGTTGATATGAATGTAGAATTGATTTAAAATGAGGATATGAATGATATCAAATTTAAATCTTTATATTCGTGAATTCTGATTCAATTTTTTGGAAGGATCAATCTGGAATTGATTTAATTTTTGTGATGATTTGTAAATTTAAATGATAAGATTAAGGTCGTGTCTGGTTGTTGCATCAGGGTAGAGTAGAATCTTGGATATTGAGTCATATATAGGAAAATCTGTAAGTATAAGAGTAGAGCTGCTATGACTGAGTTGTAAGGCAACAGACTGAAAATCTTAAAGCACATTATTTTGTGAGGACTTGGGTTCAATTCCCACTAGATTACTATACTACAAAAACTATATTCACGTTGTAATGAAGGGGGGGGGGTTAATCTTATTTTTGAACAATTTTTAATTTATAAATCTTTAAATTTTGAAAAATTTCCCTAAAAATCTTAAAAATTTGTAAGTTTTCTGATTGTAACTGACTAAAATGTCTCAATTTAATCTACTGAACATTACAAAATTCCTTCCTTCCTATATGTGATTGTGGATTCACATGAATGTGACCTAAATTCCATCAATATCTATTCAATGCTTTGATGTGAAATAAAGTTATACTATTACTGTCTCTATAAAGCTCCTATGATCATCGACATTCCATAAATTTTTAGATTTCTCAATAACACTTCATATTGTACGAGAATTTCAGTTACCTAGAAAATGTCACACCGTCATTGCCGTTTAGCCATTTCCTGAATGTGCCGCAAGCGTATATATTTGTTTGCACATTGGCGACATTTTTGGGTATCCGAATGTGCGGAATGGAAATATTAATGGGAAATGGTGTAAATAATAAAAATAGTAATAATTCCGTATGGGAAGAGAATTAAATAAGAGAAACTGAATGACATTAGAATTGATATTGTGATGATGATGAGGAACGTGGAATGGGAGATAATAAAAATTATGGATGTGCTCGAGAATTTTTCTTCCAACTTCCACATTTATTGCAATTCCAAATAAAAATCGTGGTATCCAAGTAGACCATTGAGCGGAACTGATCATCAAATAAATATTTTATCAATAATTCAAGATCCCATAAATTTTCCGCGGGAACAATAAAAGTTCGCTTATGTCTTTTTGCAATATCAGCAAGTCTTTCTTCGTTTTCTCAATTCTACCATCAACATTATCTAAAAAGCCGTTTTGCACTGATTCTGAGAATGCTTAAAAAGAAATATTTTTCATTCAGAAACCGACATAAATAAAAATCTATTTTCAGCTTGAGAAATTTATGAAGTTGCGATAAAATTTGCTTGAAAATGTACATTTTTGGTGTCACCATTTGGCACTTTTATTTCCATTATTCTTCCTAAATGTTCACACAATTTTGCTTCTTTCAAGAACTCGTTTCTGTACGTTTTCAATCACATGTGAATTTTATGGTAGTGAATATTTCATTGCAAGACAGTGCAATATAAAATGTATAAGTTATGGGGGCATTAGTGTGTACTTTTCTCCTCTACTTCATAAGGTACATAAAAACATATTAGAGGAATAAATAATTGTGTATATATATTTCATTTCCCGTCTGGTGAAAAATTTGTGAATTTTCTAAAAATGACGTCTATATAGCTATCATCCTCTTCTAAGAGTCTAGTAAGGAAAACAAATTTAGGGTCCATATTTTCTGGGTACGCTCTTGGAATTTAGTATTTATAGAAAACTCACAGGAAATGTCAATTTTCAAAGCAGCTTAGTTCATTTATGACTTTCAACATTTAGGGACAGGCGCGTAGCTAGAAGGAGGTTAGAGTATGGATTAATTTCCTCTTTCACTGGAAAATTCTTCAATTTGCTAGGGTTTTTGTGATCCCCCCTAAATTTTTTTCATACAAAAATTTTTAAAATCCTCCCTCGAAAAATTTCTGAATATACCGCTCTTTAGGGAGAAGATGTTTGAAGCTGGAATTCTCCTGTATAAAAATTCTGTGACAATAGGGAAGGAGGAATTAAAAATTCCATTCTATAATGGGCATCATTCCCACTCCTTTCATTTTGAGCTCTTTCTGAATGCCTATCAATTGCTCTATTTTCAAAACTGACGTTGTAACTGCATAATTGATGAATAAATGCCTCCGCACCATCAATTCAAAGTAATTTTCTGCAAAAAAACGTCTGTTCATTTAAAACCCATTAGCAATGTCCATTTTACATTTTGTAGTTTAAATTCTGCGGAAAATTCAAAAAAAAACATTTGAGTATGACAACTCAAGTTTGTAAATCAGTGCCGCATGTATCGATTTTCAAGCACCCGACATGTTCCATTTTTCTATCTCCATTTAACTTTGATTGCTTGAAAACGTGTGTTTATCGAAATGTGAGAAAAATAGTCGATAAAATTGAAAAATAAAGCACAAATGGCTACCGAAAACCAAATAAGAACGAGAGAACAAATTGGCTATGTGTGGATGTGGAATCGAGAAAATGGAAAATATTTTGATAGAAAAACTTGGCTAACTTCATAAATATCCGAAAGTTCATTTCGACTCATGTTTTTGGTGTTGAAGCTTGAATGAATTTTGCACTGATTTGTCTTGCATATGTATGAGGAATCTATGATTTAGGTATTGTATATAGCAATCTGAAAGTTTGAGTACTGAGGGCGGAAAAATAAACTTTTTAGAAAAAAATCATCAATTTTATAACATATTAAATTTCTCGTATAAATTATACCAAGAATCCTTTCATCTGCCATTTCTAGTTTTCCTTTTACTTGCCACGAATCCACACAACTTACAAATCAAATATTGACTTAAGCTACGTTACACACATCGACAACATAAAGTCGATAAAAGGAGTAAATAAAATAAAACAGAGGAGAAAAATTGCTGAGTAAATGAGGATGTGGCAATGGTGAACTTGTGCTACTTCTGTTACAACTACTCTCTTGTTAATTCATATCCATAGAATGAGGTATGGATGGAGAGAATGAGAAATAATTTTCCTTCATTATGCGAGAGAATGAAAATTTGAATCCATTTAAATTTCATTCATTTGCCTCATGCCGTCTCCTTCCACTTGTATGCTTACGTCTATTTGTATGTTTGTTCTACATCCATAAATTTTTCATATGTTTTCTCTCTTTTTTGCCATGATTGATGTAAATATTTAATTTTCCTCATTCCATCTTCTACTTCTTCTTTCTTAAATCATTTCCCTAAAAAATATCATTATCTTCTCTGCCTTACAGACATAAAGGAATCTTACAAGAATCGAAGAATATGTTCATTAATAGGAGTCGAAGGTGGACATTCACTTGGTGTTCTCAGGACATTTTATAATCTTGGTGTTCGATATATGACACTCACATCGACATGCCACACGCCATGGGCTGACTCAAGTGATGCTGATGCACCAAAGTATAATGTAAAGCATGGAGGATTAACAGCTTATGGGAAGGTGATTTCATTCAGACAAAAACATACTTTTTACTTTTATTTGCAGCGCAAAATTTCTCATGAATAATTTATGCAATCATTGCAACCAATGTAGACTCAGAAGAGATGCTTGTCTGTGATTCCTTTCAACAGATTTTTCACTTGCAATTTCATCACCTTCTTTGCTTCCCTTGTGAAGATTTCATTCTATAGTATTTTTTGGGATTATTCGAAATTAAGGACTTTAAGGATAGTGCTCAAGTAAATTTTACTACTCTACCTAAATCTAATCACTTGAGCCTTAAAATAAGTTTTCAAAAAATTCCATTAAACTTGGCACAAGAGCTTAACAATTATCATCCATCTGTTAACAATAAGATGAGAGCAACAGAAGCTAGAACAATGATTGAAAAATTTTATCATAAAGCACTCGTCAGATGAATGAGACCGGAAAAAAATCTGCACTTGATGTCACTTGCCAAAAATGTTTTTTTTTGTGGTCAACCAGAAAGTGAAACCACGAACACAATAATAATAGCAATAAGAATGATAATGATATTGGATGCAATCATGTGTGACATGAAAGTATTTAATGTCATTTGTGTTGAGGTGCTCCTTCATTATTTTGTGAATTGTTGATCATCATCATTATTATTGACATAAGCATAAATATGCCATTGACAGTCAATTGATAACACATAAGACTCACTTTATCAACTCATCAGGATCTCTTGATGCTTTTTGTAAATAGAATATTCTGTAAAAATTGATCATTCTGAAGCTTTTCATACACAAAATATAAATATATATGGAGCAGAACTCTTGTAATCCGCGTACTCAGCGTCACTTAATTTCTGTTGACTTCCACAAAACAAAATTCCATCAACAACATTATGATTTTTATTACAAGTGCCATAAGCTGCAAAAAGTATACAAAAATCCACACAATATTATTTGTTAATTTAATAAACAGTTTAAGCCATTTGGATATGAAATGGCACGAAAGCTTATGCTAGACATAACTTTTTCTTTATGTCAGTTAACTGAGTTAAACTCAGTTCTTTCCACTCGCACAGCTGCCATAATAATAACGATATACAGGAATGATTATTGCCTTGAGAATGACATACAACGAGTGGGATTTTGAAGTGCATTTGAGAAAGTAACTGAGGCTCATTTCATTAGCATTTTTGTATCATCGTTGTTACTTCCTTTACTTCATGATAATCATCGAAGGTCGCTTTCTCTTTCTGTACAGGAACGAAATGGAATTTAAATTTTTTTCACATCATGAAGAAATTCTGTCATTTTCACAACATAGTGTGCTATAAAAGACATTCAAGTCACCTTTTCATCTTTTAATGCTCATAAATTTTAATAAAGTTTCACCTAGGGCATTGACACAATCTAAGACTCTCTTATTCATCATTCAAAATGTCTTTAATTATTTTCATACTATCCACACACAAACACGACCATATGCTAAAATAAATGACTTTGAGGCTGAGTAAATTGAGGGATGCAGACAGAAAGGAAGAAGAAGCACAAACATGGCTTGTTGTGGATGAAAAAGAAAAGAAAAGATTGCCGATAGGCATGAATGAAAGGTGGAGAGACATCAAGTAAAATTATTTGCAAGAATGTAACGTCATATCATGTCTAAAACAGCGGAAGCAGCAGTGGCAGTGCCCTTTAGTCAATAGAGTTCCAATAAAAATGACAATCGTACAAGCATAGAGGAATAAAAACGAAGAACTGAGTGAGATGGAAATAAGCATAATGAAGATAAACATAATTGGATTATCGGAGAGCTTTCTTTTCTCATTTTTTATCCTAACAAGCAGTATTTATTCTACAGAATCGAATAAGGCAGGAGTTTTATGAAATAAAGGAAGAGCTTTAGGTTACACAAAATAAAATGAAAGAAAAGTGAAACTAGTAATACGTCCGAATTAATGCGGTACGAAAGCGCATTTTCCGGTTACAGATTGCCGTAACTAATTCAAGTTAGGCAAAAGTTAGAGCAAAAATGTATATAGCGTAGCTTCTCGCCCCTTGAAATCCAAAACAGTGTCGGTTCCTTATTCAGGAACAACCAATGAACCTACATACCAAATTTCAGCTCATTTGGTCAAAACACATCAAAATTATACTATAATTAAGTTTTGCGTAGTTGTATGCCCCTCGAAATTCAAAATGGTGTCAATTCCATATTCAGGCACAGCTAAGGAATCTACATACCAAATTTCAGCTCATTTGGTTAAGGTAGGCAAAAGTTAGAGCTAAAATGAATATAGCGTAGCTTCTTGCCCCTCGAAATCCAAAATGGTGTCGGTTCCATATTCAGGAACAATCAATGAACCTACATACCAAATTTCAGCTCATTTGGTCAAAACACATCAAAATTATACTATAATTAAGTTTTGCGTAGTTGCATGCCCCTCGAAATCCAAAATGGTGTCGGTTCCATATTCAGGAACAACCAATGAACCTACATACCAAATTTCAGCTCATTCGGTCAAGTTACATCAAAATTATACTATAATTAAGTTTTGCGTAGTTGCATGCCCCTCGAAATCCAAAATGGCGTCGGTTCCATATTCAGGCACAGCCAAGGAACCTACATGCCAAATTTCAGCTCATTTGGTCAAAGTACATCAAGGTTACAGCTAAAATAAGTTTGGCGTAGTTGCATACCCCTTGAAATCCAAAATGGCATCAGTTCCATATTCAGACACAGCCAGGGAACCTACATACCAAATTTCAGCTCATTTGGTTAAAGTACATCAATGTTAGAGCTAAAATAAGTTTGGCGTAGTTGCATGCCCCTTGAAATTCAAAATGGCGTCGGTTCCATATTCAGGCATAGCCAAGGAACCTACATTCCAAATTTCAGCTCATTTGGTTAAAGTACATCAAAGTTAGAGCTAAAATAAGTTTGGCGTAGTTGCATGCCCCTTGAAATTCAAAATGGCGTCGGTTCCATATTCAGGCATAGCCAGGGAACCTACATACCAAATTTCAGCTCATTTGGTTAAAGTACATCAAAGTTAGAGCTAAAATGAGTTTGGCGTAGTTGCATGCCCCTTAAATTCAAAATGGCGTCGGTTCCATATTCAGGCACAGCCAAGGAACCTGCATGCCAAATTTCAGCTCATTTGGTTAAAGTACATCAAAGTTAGAGCTAAAATGAGTTTGGCGTAGTTGCATGCCCCTTAAATTCAAAATGGCGTCGGTTCCATATTCAGGCACAGCCAAGGAACCTGCATGCCAAATTTCAGCTCATTTGGTTAAAGTACATCAAAGTTAGAGCTAAAATGAGTTTGTCGTAGTTGCATGCCCCTCGAAATCCAAAATGGCGTCGGTTCCATAGTCAGGCACAGCCAAGGAACCTACACGCCAAATTTCAGCTCATTCGGTCAAGTTACATCAAAGTTAGAGCTAAAATGAGTTTGTCGTAGTTGCATGCCCCTCGAAATCCAAAATGGCGTCGGTTCCATAATCAGGCACAGCCAAGGAACCTACATGCCAAATTTCAGCTCATTCGGTTAAGGTATGCAAAAGTTTTAGTAAAAAAGTCAAATTTGTATGAAAAATGTATGAAAAGTATGGACAGCAGTCACTTCTAATGGCTATAAGTCAGGAAGGAAGTGACCAATTCCAAAATCCTTCCGTCGTACAGGTCCTAGATATAGAAGCTACCAGTGTGCCAAATTTCAAGTTGATTGGACCTTCCCTGCGAGACTAGTTGCTGGAACAGACGGAATAACGGAATAACGGAATAACGGAATAACGGACAAAGCGCGGACAATAGCGCCTTTCAAACAGAGTTTGGAAAATGCGCTAAAAAGAACAAAAGAAGGAAAATGAAGCACATAAAAAATGTGAAAAATTCCAAATTCATCCACATTCAGCTCACAAACGTAGCTCAGGTGTCTACACTATAATGCCAGAAAAGAAGAAAACTTAAAGCTTAAAAAAACATTTCATCGATTGATTCAAGCTTCTCAGGAATTGGCATTTCATTCACATTCGAAACAAGAACAGAAAATTGGAAACAATAAGAAATGATTTTTGAAGACCAAGTCATGAAAGTAACAGATCGGAAGTGTTTAGAAAGAGAAAAAATTCTCATTTTTTGTATGTGAGTCGTGCATGATGTAATTTTAAGGTTGGATGAGCAGCCAACTAGTAACAAGACGACGAGAATGAAAATCGATTCACATGAACGTAAAAGTTTTTTGTTTTGGCTATGTCAGCAGAACTTTTTGTCAAATTTTTTCTTCTTTTTTGTCGAATTTGCGGCTGGAAATGCTTGCCACTTTTTGTGCTGATTTCGTTAGGAAATTAAAATACTTTAAAGATATTGAAGAAAATATGCTTCATATTTGCAGTTTTCAATATCATTTCCTTCTTCTGGTTCCTTCAAACAGACTGAGACTTGTGGATGTGTGGACATGTGGGACAAACTAAAATTCCTTACAAAATTCCCGCAAGGACATCACGTGTCTTTCTATTCAACTTGCTATATTTTCTAACTAGTCTGATATCCAGTGATGCGGAAGAGACTTTACGATGAGCAGATACGGAAATGAAAATTGAGTTTGCTGCATAATAAAGTGCACAACTTTAAATTTCTTATTTACTTCATCGACATTTCTATGCTGGATGTTTTCCAATTCTTATTTCTCTCACAATAGAACCGACATTTATGTGATGGGATCAGTTTTGAAAAAAAGCAGGACATAAAATACATTTTCAAAGAAATAGAAGAAGAAAAAAGTTGTCAAGCAATTCCATTTCCAGTCTCATTTTTCATTACTTCTTATCATTCTTATCATCTCCAACTCATTTCGAGTTGACTACTTTAAATGAAATTCAATTCTTTTTCCATTTTTGGCATGTCTCATCGGTTTCCTGCCGATATCATAGAATATGTTGAGAATGAATGAGTAGGAAGACGATACCAAATAATGTGGAAATAATTTTCATTATGTATGACATTAACATAATAGAAGTAACAAACGACACCAGAAACAGCCAACGTAACAGGAATTAAATGGAAATTGAATTTATTTGAATAAATAACAAATAAAATGGAGGCATTGATCGTTTACATTCTGAGCATTATTTTGAGTAAATAAAATTGCAAGGAAGGAAAATGTAATTAAGGGAAACAGCATGAACAGTTGTGAAGAAAGTTTTAAAGAACTGAGTCAGAAAATGACAAGAAAGAGCAACAAATTGTGGATGCTTTTGGCTTGTTTCAATATTTACAATGAATTTTAAGAATCTTAACTTCCATTGCCTCTGACTAGATGCTTAAAAGTTACAAGTTGATCCTCAAAACCTGCCAATTCAAGCAATGATGTTATTATCTTGGATTCTTATAAAATAATTGTGTGATTTTACATCCTTAAAGGTTAGAAAATTTTCTGATTGAAAACAAATGAAAATCACACGCAAAGCATACAACATCTACGTCCTACACCTCATTCTATTTGTATTTGAATTTTCTAGTTCAAGCATGAAAAATTAATGAGAATCGCATTCCAATTTGGTAAAATTGAATATTTAGAATCGAAACAAGAAGAAAATGGCATCAAATTCTCATTAACTATCTAACATTCATTACATTGATCCTTATAAAGTCGTATTTCAATTTTCCTCTGAACACACACATGCAGAAATTCTATTAATATAGAAAATAAAATAATGAGGAACCGATGGAAGCTTCTTCATCATTCCGATTACAATTGGTTGCTTCTTTACTTCCATTCTGTTCATTTTGCGTTTGCAAAAATACTCACTGACTCACTTACCTACTTATTTATGTGTGCTCGTATGCCCAACTCGATGGAAATAATTTCCCATCTTTTATATCCTTTACTGCCTCCTCTTTATTCTCTATATCAAAATAAAATCAAGAAATGCAGAGCACAAAAAATTGGACGAAGGCAATAAATTGAGGCTGAAAAAAGAAGAGGAAAGTTTGAGGTATGGCACAAGACAAGACCATAAAGCATTGAATATTGCGGAAGAGGCAACAAAAAAAGTAAAGAAAAAGGAAAAAGTTTTTTATCTCGTTTCCATTATTTTCTTTTCCATTTTCCATACTCAGGCATTCACGTTTGTTGCCTCACTTATCAATCCTTAATTTGTGATAATTGCAAAATCCAATTATAGTTTTTCTATTTTTGTATAATCACTTCTTCATTTATTTAAGATTGGTATTTGCTGAAATGATTGACTAACTTTATTGAAGGACATAACAAAGGAAATTAAAAAGTTTAGATTACAGCATATTTTTTATCCTATATCCCTCATTTTTTTTAATTAAAAATTTCATCAAAACTACACTCGTACATCCATTGTATCCCTAAAATCACAACAAAAGAACATGCATAGAAGCAAGCAAATAGTTGAGTGAATACTTGAAGCATTCTACACATTATGATGGTGTTAATTAGCAAGATCAGGCACTAAAGGAACATTCGTCTACTTCCGATTCCTCTTCATCATCATCATAATGTTTCTCACGTTTATGAGTATTTTCAGCAACTATCTACTCAGCTCTTTCTTGCAATTTTAATGAAAAAGCACTTCATGAAATATTTCAGGATATGAAATGTTTTCATCATATGTGAGAAATATTTATGTTCGTACTGAATGCTCTCACAGATATACTTGTAACTGTTTATTATGATACATTAGTTAGTCTTTAAACATGAATCTGGTAGCATAGTGTGAAAATGGCTCTCAAGTGTTGGTAACTTAATGTTTAAGGCGCATTTTTGGGGCATCAATAGTTTTTGCAGTTTAAAATGTAAGGATAGCATCCAATTCATAAGCGTACCCTGAGGGGGTCTGGATTCTTGAACTCAGTATAAATTGAACCAATTTGAACAATTAATGGTTCCTTCAAATTAACTACACCTTATTAACTATGAATAAAACAAAAGGAAGTTCAAGTCCCACCAAATACTGATCTCATAATCTAAAATGCCCCTAAAATAATTTCGAGCATAGAATCTTATTCATTTTGATCATGATCATCTAAGCAGAAAACACCAGGAAGCATTAAAACGAACACTCAACCAAACAAAGAGTCGAGCTTCCTAAAAAACATGTCTCGTCCGAAAAAAGGAAAGATTAGATAGATGATGATGGATATAAATAGAAACCAGAATCATAAGATGTATATATCTTTATCCATAAATGCGAAAAGAAGCAACAAGACATGAATAAATGAAAACGAAAGCATCACTTGTTGGTGTTGGGTAGAAAAACTGGAGCTAAAATGAAAAGGAAATTGCAAACACGCTGCAATTATGATATATTTTGAAAAGAATAGCAACATATGAGGAAACCCATGAATAGTAAAGCAGACATTCGTATCAACAAATTGTTATCAGCAACAATGGATCAGGTTCGCATGAGGGAAAACGAATAGAATGAAAAGAGGAAATGAAAATGATGTTCAGTTGATTTCCATACAAATGACGTAAATGGAAATGAAGAAAGAATAAAGTTCTTTGTTACACCTCATGTCTGTTTTATGCGACGTTGGCTTTCATTGGATTTCTTTTTTAAAGTTTAAGGTCATTAAGATTTTTTATGGCACATTGCATAAATGATGCTTATCATGTATTCCTTGTAAAGTTAAAGCTACCGCCTACACTTATGTATAACTCAAGTTTCTGTATTCAATTTCAAATTATGTACAAACAATTTGTAAGAAACTCCAAATTCCTCAAAACGAACTCCTTGATATGAATTCTAGGATTATTCTCAATTTAAATGTATGTTATTTTCAATACCAAATGCGATGAAAATTTATTTTTCGGAATTAAGAATCATCAAAAAGAAAAGAAGCTTTGATAAAAGTAAACAAAAAAATACATTATATTTAAAGCAAATTCTTTTCGATGGAAAACGAATTTTAAATTTTAATTCTATAGCTGAGAATAATTTTTTTTCAATCAGCATAATACTTAACACACTTTTGGATTGAAAAATTTTTCACGTCACTTTAAAAATATTTTTGTCTCAATTTCCATTAAAAACTGATCAAATCTTGCATGACCAAATCGGTCATTTGTGGCCGTTTCCAAAATAATAACACAAGACACAGTTTGAAAAAAATTTTAAATGCAAATTTCTTCCGAAGTTTTTCTCAAGCTCTAATTCGCAGTTTAATCATTGTACCATTAATTCACTAAAAATTAGAATTAACAAGTAGAAAACCATGAGTTTAAGAACAATTTAAATAAATTTGAAACCTATTAAAAAAATCTGGCTACGCACTTGCCAAAGTTCCTTCCTAAAAAAATAAAATTCAGAAGAAAAACCGTAACATGTTGAGTTGTTGCTGCAAATGTGCCCAAAATCGTACAATTGATGGCTGAAGTTTACATGACTCGCTACGAGCTTTTTACGATATTAAAAAAATTCAGTATTTTTTTGTGCTTTAAATGTCATGAAAATTAAATTTCTACTAAAGATGAAATGATGGAAAAATTCATGCAATGAGATTAATTTTCAATAGAAACACGTGAGGTGGAGCTTTTCTCTCTCTGAGATGTGAACGATGAATTTCTCATTGAGAGAGTAAACTTTCTTATCAGCTGTGCTCTTGTGAGAGGAAGCTTTCGTGAGAGAAAGTCCTCTTAAAAGAGAATTTTTTCGACGACTTTATTCTCATTATCATTATCGCATGCTTTCGACGATTCACCAGCATTCATATCAACACAATCATATTGTTAAGGATTTCTCATGATGCTTTACGTAAATTATTCAAAAATTCATTTTATTATTTGTTCAAGCATTATATATCTAATGAATATTAAAAGCAGAGTTAACTTCCGAAGTACTAAAGTTATTTCATCACTTAAAGTGAATTTCATGGAATCATTTTAAATGCACAATACCTTTTTAAATCATTTTCTGATTTATTTTATTTAATTATCTATGCAAAAACGATTTTTTTTCTAATCTGTGTGATTTAAAATTCTTAACCATAAATAAATTATTTATTTTCATTTCATGGGGTCGTTCGGTTATTAACCATCCCCCCCCCGTTCATTAGAAAATTTGAAAAATTTAATTTGAAACGTAATACAACAAGAGACCCCTCCCTTCTTCTAAACAGTCGTTCACAAATTAAGTCACGCAAAAAAACGACTTTTCAACCCCTTCTTCCCCTCGTCACAAATTTTCTATAGAAAGAAATTACTTGTGTTTGGACTGTCAGAAATTCTTCAACCCCTCTCCCCATTAAAAGCGTGACGTAATATCCAAACAACCCTCATCCTGAATAGTGGTGAAGGAGAGACGAGGAAAAAGTGAAATTGATGTGACATTCAAAATACTTTCGACACTTTTTCCTTCTTCTTTTGATTCGATTTTTCTTTTCTTTTGCTATTTATGGTAAAGAGGAAATTTACTTTTTACTGCTTCTTTGAGCTGTTAGAGGGGCAAACGAGAGAAAGGAAAATTTATAGTATGTACATAAGTATTGAGTATGAGTACATGTGTCGAAATGTTATTTATTTACATCGATGATGTGAAACCGATAGAATAAACTGAATAATAAACAGAGAAAAATGGTGTGAAAAAGACTGTGCAAAAGTAAGCAAAAATAAATCCTTGCTATTGGCATTAAATAAATTTCATATCATTTATTAAAAATTTAGAAAGGATTACTGGGAAGGAGCAAAGAGCATTTTGTGGTTTTTGCTACAAATAAAAAATAGAAAGCATGCCATGGGAGGAACTTGTAACAAAGCGACATAAATAAATTATTTACTTGATTTCAATGAATTTTTTAAGTGAGTCAATTCAATTTAAGATTAGAGTCACATGAGTAAACATGAAGCAAGATTTTTACTGTTGAAGAATTGTTTATTTATGGAGTTTAAAGGGGTCATAGCCACGATTTTTGAAGATGGGGATTGTGACTAAATTTTTTATTTTTGAAAAACCATTGAATTTGTATTGAATTTTGATCTCTACGGGAGTTGTCCAGGCAATTAAGTACCACCTTAAGACCACATGTTAAACATTTAGAGGCTAGTGATTTAGAATATTAAACCAAGAGGAAGGAAATTATCTTCAAACCCCCTCCATGGAAAAAGAGACTAGGTTGGTCAGATATTTTTCAAGGAAATAGAAATGGAATTAAAAATGGATCCATGGGCTTTGGAACTTTTATTTCTTTTTCTTTTTGAAAAAATGCACTAAAAATGAAAGACAATCCTCTGAAAAATTAAGCAGATGCTCAGTCTATTTATGAATGCCCCTCAAACTAAAAAACTATGATTTGATTTTCATTCAATTTATTCAAAATATTTTTAAAATAAGATTTCTTCAGTAACATATAAATCTATACTAAAAACCGACAAGAAAGTAAAAATACAAGTCAAAAGAACCGACAAATAAAGCTTCAACAACAATTTACTGGAAATTTTTTCCTTCACACTTTGATGTAAATTCCCATGAAAAGTACTTTATACAATTTTTCTGTTGAACGCACTACAACGCTTCTGGCAATCAAATTTTATATTTACCTACCCTACAACTATGTTGAAAGGGGCATCAAAAATTTCAATCATTTTATTTATTTATTTTTTTGGTAAATTATGCATCATGCACAAAAATATATTTTATTGCTCTTCGGTCTTTCCACTCGGTATATGTTGTTTGCAAACATAAGCATAAAAAACCAATTGCATAACATTTAATCGCTATAAAAATTATACCTCAAGCAGAAATATCATTGAAATTCAAGAGACATATCCGATGGTGTTGTGGATTTATGAGTTATGTCACAATATTTCTTCTCACTTTTACATTCATTGTCTTTGAGGGGGGAAAAATTTTCTTCTGTGGCTTGTTTCTTCTTGTCTTCCATTTGAAGTAAATAGAAAGAAGATTTTTTTTACATGAAAAATGTGCCTTAATACTAAAGAAAAGTTTTTATTTTCATTCCTGCTGCTTATGATGATGAGTCTGAAGTTTTTTTTGTGTGTATCTTAAGTAAAAAGATGAATTATGGTTGACAAAAGTTTCTTACACGAGTTGCTGGATTTTCAAGATTTTCCTCTTCCTCTTTGGGTGGAAAAATTTAATTTATTTGTGGTTTACCAAAATAAATTATGTCTGCATACAAAATATTTATGCTCAACTTAATTCCTGTCTTTACAATTGTTACCATGCCAAAAAGTTTCCTCGGACATTCCAGTTTTTTTTTTGTTATTGAAAATAAAAGATATGAGGTCAGGTTTAAGAATGGAAGTTTTTATGTAGCTTGAGGATATTTGGGATTGTAATACAAATTTTTATTTTTTAGTACATATTTGAATTCCTAAATGTTATTTTTATTTTCGTAGGACCCAAGATAAGATAGGATATGCAAGTGGATCTCTTTACTCTTCTGAAACGTTTCATACGTCACTTTTCGTAGGCACACAAATAAGAATATGTGATAAGAATTTAAATCAGCGGTTGGAAATTTACAGCTTATAGCCAGGCTGGGCAGATAGTGTTCAGAAAAAAAGCTACAGTTTTCCTTTTCAACAAAATTTGGCTATTTATTGACAAAAATTAGGTGACTTTTTATGTTGTTTGGCCTAAAACTAGAGAACAGTCGTCTGACAATCTAAGCAGAGCCTACTTATAGCAGTTTTTTAATGACTCAATTGACAATACTGTAACCGGTAATCTATAGTAAGAGGTTGTGAGCTTCATTTCCAGGTTCTATGATTAGAATAGTGACAAAGAGCCTTAGAACCCAGAGGCTTCTTGCTCGGTATACCCAACCATACCCCTGGGGTTACCCAGGATTACAACCAGTCTACTGCTTCACTGAGCTTCTCTAACTCACTCCAGTCAATTCAGTTCACAAGAAATAGACAAGGACACACAAAAACCATGTAAAATCCAATTCATACCACAAAGAATATTGTGCCAAGAATTACCAAAATTATACAGAACTGCAATTAAGTTACACAGTTCCATTGACCTTCATCCATTAAATTAATTCATATCACTTACTGTACAAAACTTTATCAAAGCTGAATAAATAGAAAAAGAAGAGCACAAAAAAGGAGCTAGAGGAAAAAAAGTTTTCTGATTATTTTTTGCACCCCTCACACTGAATTTATATTTATCAACAAATTTTTTCTGCAATGGTCACGTTTTTGCTTCTCTAATCCCTGCCAGCTCTATTGGAAAAAAAAGTTTTCATTTTCCTATTTCCGATATTTATTCAATTTCCCCCTACTCTGCTCTAAAAACCAAATGTACACACCTACCTGAATATTGAAATGATTTTTTTTTTCATTCTGGTGAGCTAATTTTATAAAATTCTACGGAACCTAATTCTATTCGGATCATTTTGCTTTATTCTTTTCCATTTATTTATACAATCGAATATATTTTTTGCCTTTTACACAATTTGGATGAAAAATTAGCAACAATAGAATTTATTCTATAAATAAATAAAATATTCTGTTACTAAGAATGTATTCAGTATGCATCTTCCTCTAGATGGAAAATTTTCTTCAATTTGCTAGGATTTTTACAAGAAAAATATTAAAAAGCTCTTTAAATTTATTGATCCGTGCACAAAGCTTCAGGCATCTCCCCTGCTTACACTGATTCGTAGCTATGAAGAAGCTAGCAAAATGAAAGGATTTAAAGCTAAATAAGCTTGGTATCATGTAGGTGTCATTTATTTTTCATGATAATCTTCAAACAGCTGATTGACAATTACATTTTTACTGCTTGAAAAGCTTAACAGTACTTTGATAATGTTAATCATAAAAATGTGGAAAAAATTATTGACATTTAAAAATTTAATACCTTACAGCTTCAAGATATGTCTCTTTCAAGTATGTTGTTTTGCTCGACGATGCAGAGCATGTTGATTAAATATGCTGAAAAATGCTTTGTTGTAGAAAGTTTTGAGAAATCTTTTAACAATTTTTTTTGCCTTAAAAATTTATTTTTATTTGATCGCAGATTGATTTACAAAGAATTCTATTATCCTTAGATAAGGGCGTAAGAAATAAAATTTTACGGGGTTCAAATTTATTTTAGTCACTTTGCGGTTTGTTTTCTATATCCTGCTTGTTTTAAATCCTTCAGTATTTATCTTTAAATTAAATATTTGAAAAATGCGCTAAAAAATTGTTTTAATTTAAAAAATATTTTTCAAGGAAAGGTGAGGATGGTAAGAATGGATAGGAACCCTTTGGATACACCCTCTGACTTTGGATATTACCGTTTTTTTCGAATAAGCGCAAAAAGGCTTTATTTAGTTACTTAAAAATTAATAAAATTTTTTTTCTATTTTATTCTCTTTAAAAATAATCTCTACACAAACGATATACCTAGAATCTGATTTCTGAAAATATTGTTTTCTCTTTGAAATAACATGGGGAAATAACACGACATGGGGTCGTTCACTTATTACGTTCGCTTTTTAGGGGGGAAGGGGGTTTGAGATTTTGTAACAGATAAAGCAAAGAAAATTTTTTTTCTTGGAAAATTTGTAATAAGGAGGGTAGGGGGGTCTAGATATTCGTTTTTTTGCGTAACGTAATAAGTCAACGACCACCATATAGTTTAAAAATGTGTTTTTATCAAATCAATAAAAGCAAAATTCTGATGAACTCAGGGGTTATTCACAAATGATGTCCGAATTTTTGAATTTTATACTACAAAATATTGAAACCAGAGACGTATCCAGGAGGGTTTTCGAGGTCAAACCAATTATTACAAAAAAAGGTCATGAATTGAAGAACCCCTCCTAAAAAACATTCTGGATACACCCCTGATTGCAACAGATAAGGGAAAGTGGTAACTTATTTTCTGATAGACGTCATTTATGGATGATTGCTTTATTGCTGGAATTATTCGCTTTTTGAATGATCCAGACAGATCAAGATAAAATATCTGTTTGTGTAAAGCTTTTCAAAATTCCACGATATTTCATTTGAAATAAAATAAATGTAGTTTATTGGATTTCACTAATTGGAGAAGATTTAAATTGTATCAACTTATATTTCAGATCAGAAATCATATTCTATTTATTTAGCAATACCTGCTGGCTATTGAAAAATCATCCCAAATCATGGAAAATTGTACTCGTTATAAGTTACAATCCAATCTGAAATCTAAACAATATTTAAATTTATTTGAAAAGGATTAACAGGTATTATAAATGAACATATTTGATTGTCTTCACCGAAATCGGATAGAAAATGTTAATTTTATAGAAACACAAATTTCATGAAAATTTATGATACCAAAAATTCACATAAATAATGAGGTTTTATTATTGAAAACAAGCCTAATCATCATCAGCATCGGAGAGTGATATTATTCTCTTGATTTTTAATTAAGATTGTGAAACATTTTATGCAAATGCATATACAAAATTTGAAATGTGAACATAAATAGATGAGGAGAAATTCAACAAATTGAGTGCTGTAGCTTATTGCAAATGAGAAACTTTTTCATTAGCTTTCAATCTGACTCTTATTTTGTGGATAATCCTCACATGATAACGAAAATTTTTAATAAAAGTTCTAGCATGTATGAGGACGTAGTGTAAAATAATAATAATATACATTTATAAGCATTAACAGATTGCATACATACCATATTTTTGATGAATAATAATCCATAAGTTGTTCATCTCTCAAGGCTTAATGTTCATCGTTTGTTTAATAAAAAGCTTTTTAGACGTTTTTGAACAAGCAAGGTGCAATTTTGTGACTATTTTGTCTAGAATACAATGAAGTAGTAAAAATTTATTCGCACGATATGAGGGCAGTGAAGTAGTCAGGGGGGGGATGAATGTGTGAAAATTCACACCCCCATGGCCCAAAATGAAAAATTATTTAAAATTTCTAGGGTTTATTCAACCAGGTATGGTAAATCAGGTTATTTTTGTGTACTTTCATATTTTTACGTAAAGTACCTGAACTCTTTGGCGAGGCACTTGTATGTCTCTCAAAATAGCTTGGGAATTAAGCATAATCAAAAAAACAGTCCAAACTGACGTAAGACAGAAAAGAAACGTGCCTAAAAAAATATTCTCTTCTTCTCAATTGTGTCTTTTTAAATTAGATTGAAATTTGGATATAAACATTATAAAATATGCATTGTATTCAAGGTCAAATGCGTCCTAACCTTCAAAATTATTTCATTTGTTTTGCAAATTTTTCAACAAAAAAATTATATTTTATGATGATACTTTTAGGGGCAATGAAAAAACATTTTTATCTGTAGATATGATTTATCATACACAACAATATGCAATAAGCAACTCACGACTCATGCAACAGCTCGGAAAATGTGAAAATAAAATCTTTAAATGTGTCTTCAGACAAAAGATGAAGGAAGAGAATAAGAGAGTGAAAGTCTTTCTTATTTTATGTCATTCTTATTTGAAATCTGATTTGAATACATAAAGAAAATTCTTTTTAATATTTTTCCATAATTTTGTCATCATGTTCTTCCTACCAGCACATACACTGAATAATAGGAGAAGAAGGATAAGAGATATGACAATATAAAGAGGCATAGATCAAATCGTGTATATTGAAAGCTTGCATTAAAAGTATGAAAAACATTCACAATCGGATCAAGATATCGAGTGTGTAAGTAATGGGTTTTAAAAGAGGAAGCAGTGCTGATATCCATGTAGTGGCGTAGCAAGGGTTTTTGATGCTAGGGGTAAGTATGCCCCACAGTATGCCCCTTAAAAGAATTTTTGAGACCCTTTATATGGGTTTTTTTTACTTTTTTAAGCGAGATCAAAGCTACGGTTGCCCACCTTCTGTTAAATTCATGCTATTTCCCTTCAAATAACTCAGCAAGACAAACTGAATCAAAAAATTGCAACTTCCTCTACATAATCTTCAACTCCACAAAAAGATAACAATAAGAACTTTATATTTTTTTATCATTCTCATAATAATAATAAAATCGGCTCAATTGACTTTGAATTGGTGAAATCGTTTTATGGAAGATGAAAAAAAAAGAGAAACAGAAACAGCAGCAGGAGATGAAAAATTTGTCATAGTCATTTATTGATTCCGATAACTCATTGTTTATCAATTTATATTCTCATATAAACACTCTATCAACATCATTCGTCGGTATTTTGAGAAACATGATAAAAAATTCACCTCAAGGGTATAGTCGAGAATAGGAAGATGGAAATAAAAATAGAAGGAGATATAACGAAAGCCTTTTTTTCGATATCTGAATGGGATTTGAATTTGATTCAATAACTCAATGCTCGAGTCTAGAATTTCTAGAATTGAAATTAATGCTAAAAGTTTTATTGTTAAATCATTTGAACATCCATGATCACAAGCATGGATATTTATAACAGACAAATGATACTAAAGTACTGTGTGACACGCCAACAGTTCACCATCATCAGAATAATCAGCCATCCCAAGAGACACATGGCATCAATTTGCATAATGCAAACTACTTTAAAGTTTAAAATCTTTTGACCTTGTGCTGTTCAAAATGCATGGATTTTGATTTGATGCAAAACTGACAAAGTCATTCTCTGCACCACTGTCTGGGTTCTAGCAGAAAATAAATTGAAACTTTTTCATTCACATTATGATGGAAATGAAGAAAATCAGCATCAATGTCAGCACATAAAATAAGAAAACAATTGTTGTTGAGATGTGTGCATCCATACGACCAGCATGTAACAACAATAAAATGTTTCATTGAGAATAGTCGGTAGAAAATCCAAAAGTTTCTAACTCACTCCAGGCGGAAAGGAAAAGGGGATGGAAGAAGAAAATTTTCATTCATTGAGAGCTCAACAATCCATTCATTATCCATATATATATATATATATATTTTGAAGGATTTCCATTAGTTTGGTATTTGTTATTGTTACTCATGCTATTTCTCGCTGGTATTCCCATCTAGTAAAACTGAGAAAAGTGAGGAACATAAAATGCTATTTATTTGCATTGTAAACGAAGCGTGTGATTTGAGCCATCATTTATCATTTAATGCGCTCGCTTTCTAATCCTTCATTCCAAACTTTTCTTTATTCATTCCATCGTGGATGAATACGAAGAGTTTTGTAGCATATTTTGTGAACATGTTGATGCTAGAATGGACATATTAATTGAGCGATTTTTGAAGTTTTTAAGCAACTGTTAAATTTTCAGGGAATTTTTAAGAATTTTAAGGAAAATACAGGATAGTCCCAAAAAAACATACACATTGTTCTCTATTTGAAATTTTTTAATAAATCGAGGACCCCAAATCACAAAACTATTTTCGACACCTCAAGTTGCGTACTTTTTAGCGCCTTTTTAGATGAAGTTTACCAGATATCGTAAAGAATTCTGTTATAAACTCGACGTAGCGGTGCCCTAACGACTATGTTGCGCTGGTCAAGAATGTTGATCGCTGCTTCAAATAAACGCTTGATTAGAAGCACCCATGGGTAGGTTCCTCGGGTATACCCTTGCCATAATAAAGAGAATAGCTGGAGTCTACCCAAGAAACTGACCCCAGGACTGCTGAAACCTTTTTTTGATATTTTCAGAATTTTGCAAGTTTTATCAACTTTTATTTTAAGCATTATCACTTGCCTTATATTTATCTACTTGCATCTCTCCAAACATAAGCAATAAAAATACGAAGAAAAACATAATTTATGATACCTTAAGGGATTTCATTTCACTTGTTATTTTCTGACTCAAGAGATTAGTTTTCTTCGTTCCTCGCCTTCTTTTGTATGTGGTGAATTATGTTGTGTGCAAGATGTAACTTTATTTATCCTTTGAGAGTCTTCATAAAAAATAATTTTTCGAAAGTTCATGAAATCGCAGAAAGCATTGCAATGACTTTTCAGTTTAAAAAATCATAAATCTGATACAACAATAAAAAGTTACAAAAGTCTTAAAACAATGGATATTGGAAAATTCTTGATGTTCATCTTCCTGAATGCTTTGTACGTGTACTTTATTCAAGCTAATTTAATTCCATATCTTCAGGTATTTATATTTTTATGTTTTTTAATAATTTGGGTATTATTTAATAGTCATACAATTCAATGGCATTTAATAAGGCATATCCTCCCAACACATTACTGCTAGTATAAATATTTACCACAGTAATGCAATTCGATGACAATTAACAAACATATCTGAAATATGCAAAATATTTACAATGAAAATCAAATTAATTAATACGTTATGCGATGTCATTTAAACGTTCACAGTAGTTAATTAAGTAAAACAGCACATTCATCCTGATCACATTTCACTATTATTAAACAAAACATCGCTATAGCAATTATAAAGTTATAAAGGCAATTAACATTTGCTTTCAATTCAAAATGATTGATCAATAGCATTATTTTGTAAACACTGTAATTAGCACTGCTGAAAGCTTTTATCAAATAAATTGACACAGGATTTAATAGTGATATGCGAGAATTGAATGATTTTTGTCTCAAAAATATTTTTTGTTGATTTTTATCTTCTAATTTAGGTAGATACAGTTTAAAAGCGTAAAATGTTTTGTGGGGGTAGTCTAACAGGGTCATTGTCATATTTTTGCAGCTTAATACGCAAAATTTTTGGTACCAAAAGTTAATTTTTTTAAAAACCTTTAATTTTTACCAAATCTGATTTTCGTATGGCTGGAGCTAGTGATTCTTGAAGTTGCTGTGGAATAAAGCTCCCTTCCCTCTGGTTACGCTCCTGTCGTTCAAAAATGACGTTCATCAAAATGTTAAATTTTACATCCTTGCCTATCACTGGTTTAAAACCTAATGCTTGCTAAATTTTTTCAAAAAAAAAACGTCTTAAAATGAACAACCAGAACAATTTTTCTAATAATTTTACGAATCTCCTCCACACAGATCTACAATATAGACGCTACATTGGACGAGAAGTCAACGAAAGAAGTAAAAGCAAGTTTGATAGAAATTCTCAAAACTTTCATCCAATGTTTTTTAATCCGGTAAAATAAAGATGTGAAGACATCCATCCGGCTGAATGAGAAGAAGAGATAATTGAACAGACAAATTTATTTCAAACTGACAACAATAAGGATGAGATTTAAAAGTCTCAAGAGGATGTGATAAATATTTGGCAATAAAAAGAGCTGTTTAAAAATTCATTGAGTCACCTATAACATTTATTGAACAATTTTGTAAAGTCAACAGGGCATAAAAAGAGAGTATGAGTCACGCCATTATTCTGTCATTGTTTCCATAAAAGAGCAAATCCCGATGATAAGCAACATCTTTTTATTCACTGGAGCGACATGACACGTCTTCCTTATTCGGCACTTCAAAAGAATTCAAGATACGAAATAGAGCAAAAAGGGATATGGAGAATTTGAGGCATGAGATAAAAAAAAATATCCCCAGAAGACGTAAATCCTGTCTTTATTCCATCAATTTGTTTTCCTTTCCTAAAGTCATCACCATCATCATCTTCAAATTGATGGAATCAACGAATGAATGAATATTGAAATGCAGCATTTCAAAGGCTTATAGAAAATTGAGAGAAAATTGATATAGAAATTTAAGGGTTCATTTGGTCTTATAGCCTTGTTATGGTGCATGGTTTTGGAAAAGTATGCAAGCTTTTGAATTTAAGGATAATATTCAATCTTATTTAGAGGACTTTCTGTACAGTTACAAAGGCAGTAAAAAATTTACGATTAAATTTTATGGAGGGGTATCCAGACCCTCTCAGATATATATCTATTCAATTGTCGGTCGACCTGATTTCTATTCTTAATGCCCATAATATAAAGCATAAAGGAAATGAACAAATTCTGGAAAATCATGCCTTTATTGTCAATAAAATGTGTATTGTCCAATTCCAATTAAAACTTAATTGAAAGATGTTTATGTCTTGATTGATGTTTATACAAAATAGCATTTATTTACAGTCTAAACATGCCTTAATTACGTACTCAAATTTTGACAGCACATTTCAGTCTCATTCCATAAAAAATTCAACATGATGCTCAATTTCAAAATATATATTTTCCCATTCGGAAAATTTCCTTTTGTTATGTCGAATCGTCGTCATTCACATACAGAAAATTTTGAATAGAACAGAAAAGCTTTATAAAATGATTGAATCTTTATTCTTATATTTTTTTAACAATAACATACGACGTAACATTATATTCAATCTAATCTGATTATCGATTTTATCCCTCATACCATTAACAGTTGCTCTTTTATAATCTTGTTATATATTCCTTCCTCTATTACCTTCTATTCATATTCCTTTATTTTCAAACAATGTTGATTTGAAAACTGTCTCTGCTTTCCTCAGTCTCATTCACGACTTCACTCATGCATGTTGTGCCATATATTTATTTTAAAAATCAGCTTTGACATCTCACACCAATAAATCTATTCCTAACAAATTTATTTATTTCATTCCACAAATTTACACTTTCTAACTCGCGTTAAGCCACTTGTTTACAAAAACTTGTTTTGCCATACTCTTTCGTAAGTTCCTTTTTATATTTTTTTAGTCTCACTCCAATTGCTTCCTGTATACACGCGATGTGTCTCATCAATGTCAATTTTTTTTCATGTCATGTGAGATTTTTTTCTGATTTCTTCTTTTGTTAGTTTTTCAGGCTTACAAGGGGTTGTAAGCTATGATTTAGATGCTGTGGATCCCATTTCTAAGCGGCAGAATGTAAGTCAAAAAGAGTGGTTTGTCGCAGTCTGTCGTTTGGGTTTATAATTAGTGTTTGTGTGTAGTTTGGGACAACAAGTAGGATTCGATGGATATTGAGCTATATTCACATTCTATTTTACATGACTTAGCTTTCAACTTGGTAACTTCATCACCGGATAGTTGCTGTTTAGCTACGATATTTAAACTGAATTTTATGACTATAAAAATCAGTCAGTCAAAGTGCATTCAAACCCATCTTGGCATTTTAAACCACGCATTTTCTAGGATTAAACCCATGTCTTTAGCATAAGAGGCTATCACTTCCAAAAATATTGTCATTTTTAAAACTGCAAACTCATGCTTCATGATGAAAATTATTTTACATGCCACAACCCCTGGAATCTTCCATGCATAGCGATTCAGAAGAATGGATGGAAATTTTATAACAAATTTATTGTCAACACAATCTGACATGATGTATAAATTTATAAATATCTGATTTTGAAATTATGCAGTTGACTGAATGAGTTATCGATAGCAGCAAACGTAATTGTGCTTTTTGAATTGGAATCAAAACAAAGAACATGCTGGCATTGCATGCAAATTAGAATTTTTTGTTGTTTTGTTATAAAAAGTCATTGATATTGATGAGTTTAGTTCGTGATTTTCATGAGAAAAAATGGATTTAGTTTTCACATGTGCATGTCGAGACAGTCAGAAGAAAAATCTTTTATCATTGCAGAATAAGCATGTCAGCTTTAAAGATGACTCAATGTCATTCGAATGAAAAACAACTTATCCAATCATTTGTTAAAGTGCCTGACATTTTTTAAAATCGATAATCGAACAACATCAAAAACAAATAAAATTTGAATAATGAACGAGACAATTGTTATTGGAAGTGATTTGTTTAAAACTCCACCCAATTTGCTTTGTGATACATTTATTGGGAGGAAATTGTTTGTTGAATATCTTGTGCTGTAAATTTTAGATGTGATCAAAATTTCATAGGATGAGTCTTTTGATGTACAAAAATTTAGGTCTAGTCTCTTACTAAGTTTGCATTTTAGAGGTGAGGGGGTCTGTGGTTGGATGACAAATCAAAGGAAATAAATTCTAACTATCAAAATTTTGCAAGAAGTCATTCGCATATTACGTAACTTAACAAATGACCATTTTGAACCCCTTTTTGTTACAAATTTTGTAAGAAAAACGGAAAATTTTAATATGAGTTGTAATAAAACTTTGACCTCCCCTTCCTCCCTTAAGCGCTACGTAATATCCAAACGACCTCTAACCAGAACAAAAAGGGATTCAAAAACTTGTTTGTTGCATTACGTGTTGTAGCTGAACGACCTTTTCAGGATTCCTAGAATCTATGCAAAAGTATTAACTTCAAATTTCGTATTTTATGTCTCAATTGTTGAAGAAGTGAATCGAAGAAGAAATTTCCATGACATTTGATATTTTACTGACTACACGCTTCAATTTATTCCTTTAGAATAAAATCTGTCTTAAACCAAGCAAAAGAATGTCTAAAGTATTATTTTTCCATTCAAGTATGAGGTTTTTTAAAATAAAAATAGAATCCTTGGAAATTCATTTTTTGCCTTTTTAAAATGCAGTTTTAATTTTATAAAAATTAAATTTGAAAAAATTTCCAAATAAATTTTTGCTGCCAATTAAAAACTTTGTAATAAAGAGGCAGTCTCCCCTAAATTTTCTATCCCCTAAATAATTGGCCTCACATATGTTCACATGTACATGAAAATCTAGTTTACCGACTCTTTTTACTCCATTTAACAAATTTCTCAAGTGAAGCAGAGAGAGACGTGTACCGAATAAATTATAAATGTGAATACAGCAATTGTTCATTTTCATAAGTAATTTACTGTGTGCATGTCACAACTTAATTCATTTTTCTCGCACTCAAGTTCATCGTGCTATATTTTCAAATTTTCATAGATAATGACGTCCAACATTTAGGGAGGGGGGTCTGAGATTTTGTGAAAAGTTCAAAAAGAATTTTTTTGTATGAAAATTTTGTGACAAGGGGTGAGGGGGTCTAAAAATCTCATTTCTTGATGGACGTCATAAGTGAATGACCTCTTATGTGCTTATGGAATTTTCAAATATTTTTGACATTTTACGACAGCATTATACAGTTTGATTGTCTGTACGATGAGCAGTTAATTAAAATTAAACTCATTTAAGATACCTGTTGTGAATAATAAATTTTGTTGCTGATAATCTCGCGTGTCCGTGAAGTAGGGGCGTGACCTAACGAGTTGAGGTTCAAACTTTATATGGGAATAAAGTAGAATTTTGTAGTCCACCAAAACCGCAAACCTAAATTTTGTAGCCCCTCGTGTGCCTGAGTACTGAGCATATGAAGATGGACCCTCCCAGAATCTAACTTCACACCAACATTTTCTCTTATAAATCTAAAAGGGTTAACTCATTTTTAATGAAACTTTGCCTGAATTCTGTAGCCTCATTGGGGACTGTAATAAGCAAAAAAAATTATTTCAATTCATTACTCTGTGCAAAATATATTCAAAACAAAGTGGGAAACCCCCTATTTTTCCTCATTTTTTTCATGAAAACCAATCTTCTTTCTATTTTTTCAAGAAAACAGCGAAATGATTTCAAATAAAAACTATATGGGAATTCTGTAGCCTCATTGTACTATACAAAACAGCTTTTAGTTTTTTGAAATTGATGATATTGGTCGAGAACGAGCGGTTTCAAAATGGGAAGCTGTCACATTTTTAAGCAATTTTTTTTACAAATTTAGATAAATTTGTTTTTAAAATAATGTTTTGGTATTTTTCATTAAAGTTTTTACATTTTCTATCTTGAGGAGGTTTTTTTAATTTAAAAATAAATGTATTTCTTAAAAAAAATTAAATTTTGTGCTCCATACGCTGGTTGCCATAGTAGCACCTTTTTGGTCTCACTTGTATCAACATAACATTTTACAGAAGTAATATTTTTAAATTTTGTTTTCTGCAGTTTGTAGCTTAGATCAATACCTTTAAAGTGATATATAATACTTGATACTTAGTACGATCTTGGTCATGAATATGATTTTTGATTGTGACCGACCCTTTTTTGGAATAAATCCAAAAAATGTTATTTTTAAATATGCTATTTAAAAATAAATTTAGACATTGTATTTAGGTTTTTTAATTTTATTTGTGATTATTATGACTAAAACAACTCGAAATTTCTGTTTCTAAAATTTTTTGCTACTTTTGAGTAGTCTCTTGGCATCCTCTTAAGAAGTACCATTGTAGACTCTATTAGGTCAATAAATCTTGTAATTAAACTTATTTTACAGATTTTTTTCTACTCATTTTTGATATTTCTGCACATTTTAGACAAAATTTATCTATTTTTGTGACATTATATTGGGAAATTAATATTTTTGGCAATTTTTTCGAGATTGGCAAGGGTCGATCACATTCAATGCACTACCATGTCAGCAAAGTCCAAGTGATATACAAGTATTATAAATTTTTGTAAAGGTACTAAAATGAATTAGAAAACTCAGAAAACAGAATTGGAAAATATTGCTTTAATAAAAAGTTATGACCGTTTAAGTAGTCAGAATAGTTTTTACCTATTCTGGTTGCCGACTAGGTACATCTTGAGACCACTTAAATGGTCATAACTTTTTATTAAAGCAATATTTTCCAATTCTGTTTTCTGAGTTTTCTAATTCATTTTAGTACCTTTACAAAAATTTATAATACTTGTATATCACTTGGACTTTGCTGACATGGTAGTGCATTGAATGTGATCGACCCTTGCCAATCTCGAAAAAATTGCCAAAAATATTAATTTCCCAATATAATGTCACAAAAATAGATAAATTTTGTCTAAAATGTGCAGAAATATCAAAAATGAGTAGAAAAAAATCTGTAAAATAAGTTTAATTACAAGATTTATTGACCTAATAGAGTCTACAATGGTACTTCTTAAGAGGCTGCCAAGAGACTACTCAAAAGTAGCAAAAAATTTTAGAAACAGAAATTTCGAGTTGTTTTAGTCATAATAATCACAAATAAAATTAAAAAACCTAAATACAATGTCTAAATTTATTTTTAAATAGCATATTTAAAAATAACATTTTTTGGATTTATTCCAAAAAAGGGTCGGTCACAATCAAAAATCATATTCATGACCAAGATCGTACTAAGTATCAAGTATTATATATCACTTTAAAGGTATTGATCTAAGCTACAAACTGCAGAAAACAAAATTTAAAAATATTACTTCTGTAAAATGTTATGTTGATACAAGTGAGACCAAAAAGGTGCTACTATGGCAACCAGCGTATGGAGCACAAAATTTAATTTTTTTTAAGAAATACATTTATTTTTAAATTAAAAAAACCTCCTCAAGATAGAAAATGTAAAAACTTTAATGAAAAATACCAAAACATTATTTTAAAAACAAATTTATCTAAATTTGTAAAAAAAATTGCTTAAAAATGTGACAGCTTCCCATTTTGAAACCGCTCGTTCTCGACCAATATCATCAATTTCAAAAAACTAAAAGCTGTTTTGTATAGTACAATGAGGCTACAGAATTCCCATATAGTTTTTATTTGAAATCATTTCGCTGTTTTCTTGAAAAAATAGAAAGAAGATTGGTTTTCATGAAAAAAATGAGGAAAAATAGGGGGTTTCCCACTTTGTTTTGAATATATTTTGCACAGAGTAATGAATTGAAATAATTTTTTTTGCTTATTACAGTCCCCAATGAGGCTACAGAATTCAGGCAAAGTTTCATTAAAAATGAGTTAACCCTTTTAGATTTATAAGAGAAAATGTTGGTGTGAAGTTAGATTCTGGGAGGGTCCATCTTCATATGCTCAGTACTCAGGCACACGAGGGGCTACAAAATTTAGGTTTGCGGTTTTGGTGGACTACAAAATTCTACTTTATTCCCATATAAAGTTTGAACCTCAACTCGTTAGGTCACGCCCCTACTTCACGGACACTAATCTCGCAGTAATTAGTTATTAGTATCGATGTACCTAATTAAAAAATTTGTTGCTGTTTAATTTTGACAATTCAAACTATTTGAATAGAATGAATTGTCCTTAGGCACTAACAATATAATTGTCAAATACGTCGTGGATTCTACAATATCAGTTGCCTAGCAATGATTTTTGGCACCTGGAGTAGAACTAGAGTTAAATTTAACATTTATGCCTCTTGTAGCATGTCCAGTTTCAACCAAGACATCTTAAGTCTCTCTGTTCTTACCACAACATAGAAGTTGCTGATTAATTCAATTATTTCAGTAATAACTCATCAGAAAATTACATTATTCTGCATTGTTCTTTTACAGACAGTGATTTCATGCTGCTTTCTTGCTCTTTTGTTGTGAAACATCATAAAAATTGATTATGCATGATATATAAGCATATTAGCGCCATTTTTTTGTTAACATACATTGTATTTGGTAGCCTTGAAACATCAGATTCAGCTTGCAAGAATAAATGCGTCAATGCCATCAATACATGACAGCGCTTCGTGAGTTTCTTATTTATATGAAATGTCTGCCAGAATTCTCAAACATTTATTTAAAAATTGCTTTCTATCTTATTTCGCCGTTCAATTTTCTGTGTCTCTTTCCTCAACTGCTCGCAATAAGAAGGCACCGCGCGCTAAATTATAAAGCAAGTATAAAAGATAAATGGGGAGCAATTTATCAGTTTTAGCATTTGTTTAGTAAAGCGTAATTTTTCGGTCATGAAATCCTTTTAAAAAAAGAAATATAAAGGAAAAATATTTTCCATTCTCATTCCATTGTTGTGGGCTGCATTACCACCAATGGGCCTTTGTAAGTATACATTGAGAATGCAGGAAATTTATTTTCCCGACCCCCGGGCAGTCTCTCTTGTGATGTGTCTCAGTGAATGAAAGGAAAAAGGCTTTCATGCTGTATTCAAATAAATAAAAAGAAAGTTAATTTTAATAAAAGAGAAAGAAAACATTTAAATTTTCCATGAGTAAGGTGCGATAGGTCTACAACTGTACATTAGATAGGCAGGTTAAAATGCAGAAAAAAGGAGCAATTTCGTTTTACAATTTACGTTAAGAACAAAGTAAATAATACAAGTCCATTTGAATGTTAAAGTATTAAAGGAGATGAATGAAGTATTGTTCACTGCTTGCTGCTTCTGCTACCGCTGTTCCTTAAATAACATGGGGTGTATTTTCATTTCATTTAACAAGAGTGGATTCAAGTAGACAATCTCAAAGATAGACATTTTATCAACACCTTTAAGCGATAGGAAATGAGAAGATTTGGGCTTGACATTGAAACCATTTCGCCATCAAACCCTTTTCAATAACATCCAACGCAATAAGAAGTCGAAAATTTTCTTTTCTATTATTCTCATTTATACAATCATTTTTCAAATGGATGGTTTATTTGTTCATCTATTTGTCTGTCCATCAAATTAGCCATCCATAATTGGATCGAAAATTGTAGTTGCTGGAAATTATTTGTATAGAGATTTTACAGTATTTTTATAATAGATTGTAGACTCTGTTTCCAATCATTAAGCAAACGCAACGTATTTGCTTCAGGTCTGTACTGGAATCTCTCAGTCAGGTGAAGTATTGAAGCTACGAATCATATCACAAGCTCTTATTTTTATTTTATACTTCATCCTTCATCATTGACTTCTACACAACAACTATGGGATCGAACCCGAAATCGCTGGTTAAAGACATCAAATCACTAACATCTGAGCCATTGTTAGAGAGAGAAGTTAATAAGACCCAGAAAATAATTAAATGTTTCATTTTCTCGTCATTCATCATGTCTGGTAAGATATTTTTTCATCAAGTTTCAAGTGCTTTTAATAAAAGCATTACTTGTTAAGCGGTAAAGCCTTATTAGCATTATCGCGATTTTCATCAAATCTGATTTATGGATTCTTGGAAGAAAATTAAATTTGCAAATTGTTGACCCTGTTGTGATGTCAAATGGAAAGTATTCGATAAAAATGCTTAACTTTAGCTGCTGGCAAAAAAGATGTAAATAAATAGGAATAATGATATGAATTATTTATGAGAATATTTTATACTTTCCAACGTTCTTGTGTTTTACAAAATTGAATAATGTTGAGGCATCAACGTAAAATTGGTATATACAGGAAGCTTAAAAGTTTAAATAAAGAGCAAAATTGTGTCGCAAAATAATTTGATATTCATACTTTAGTTCATGAATTTTCATGAGTCCACCCAGTCAAAATTATATTTTTAAGTCTGGATGGGTCTGAATATAAAAATATATGAGAAGACTAATGAGATTGAATAACCACATTGATATTCATGTCTTGCTCTTAGAAATACCACAATTAATTTATTAAATTTGCAGAAAAAAATTCTTCATTGATTAAAATTAGATTTTCCCTAACTTGTTATGAATTTAAATTTCAAATTGAATTTTTATTGCGAGAAAATTTCTCGTCGCTTTTCTGCGAAATTTAATTTAAATTATTAAATAAGCAACACATTTTTCTGTCATGATGTAGACCTTTATAGGCACAGACATTTTTTTTAAAACAAGGAAAAAGTACGAAAGCATGAACAAGAGACATTCATATGCTTATGAATTATTGTGAGAACTTTTTTTATATGAAACACACAAACATAGAAGTTCCATTGTCCAAAGCATTAACTGAGAAATTAAATGAATGAGAAAATTGCGTTCTCTAAGCATAAATTAAAACAAACACAAAAACATCCCCAGCATTTTTATTTAAAATCTTGTCCTTCCCTGAAGGGATTTTTTCTTCCTCTTCTGTGCTGTTTTTTGCTCCACTTCCACCACTTTTATGCTACTTACTCATTTTAGCACATTTCATACCAACAAAAGAATAAAAAAAAATAATTTTTTATTTTAAGGCAAACAAAAGGAGAGTTAAACTATTTGCTATTTACTGAATGAATCTGATGGTAAGCAGAGAAAAATTTTCATCCTTTTACTCCCCAAAACAGGCAACACAAATTGACCCGAAAATGCCACAAAAGACACACACAATAATATATGGGGAAAGGGAAAATGAGAGAATGGAAAGAAATTTCTCATAAAAAATTAATTAATGGTAGCTAGTCCAAAGTGTCCTTTCTCCTTTAGTATGCCTTTTTTAAGGTTCTAAAATGTTTTTGATTTATTGAGTTCAAGGTAGAGTAAGTTGTAATCTCAAAAATGTAAGCAGATGAGTTTTCCGATATGATTTGATTTATATTTAGACATTTTAAGATTCCTTTATTTGTTTTGTAGAATTAAGATTGCAGTTAGGGGTTGTTCACTTATAACGTTACGCAAAAAAATGAATTTCCAGAACCCCCCTTCCCCCCTTGTTACCAATTTTCCAAGAAAATAAAATTTCCTTTGCTTGACCTGTTACAGACACCTCTCCCCCAAAAATAGCGAACAAAATAAGTGAACCCTTAAGTTATAGATACGTTGAATTGTGTAATGAAGTTAACAGTCATTTCGGATTTGAATTGAAATGACAACAGTTGAAAATAGAGAAAGATCTCATTTTTTCCCAACAAAAGGGTTGAAATCAACCGTCGTGGTGCCGTCAGGTCATCAAGAAGAGTGAATGGAAGTGGGGCATCTTAGACCTTCATAAAATTGAATGTATTTTGATTGTTTATTCGTATAGTGAGAAAACTATGACCATCCACAAACAAATGATTTTCTGAAATATTCCTAAACGAGAACTATGATTGACCAAAAGGTAAGGGTGTATTCCTGGGAAGCAACCCAAAATTCTGTCGAAGGAAGGGCAGTTGACCTTTTATTAGACAAGAAAACTAAAAGTTTTGTCAAAGAACTGTTCAAACTTAAACACACTCTTGCAGACACAATTTTTGAAGAAGTTTCATGCCTTGCTAAACGATTAATAAAGTGACCTCGATTTCATTCCTCTATTCATGGACAATCTCAACCCATTTCTCTCATTTTTTCATTCATTCTTCAATACGGTACTCAGTTTTACTCGATTCTTCATTGTGCCTTAATTTAGAAGCATGTTGTTGTCACGTTATATGACATTAATCAAAAAGGGATTATTTAACAATTATAAACAATTTTTTTGTCCTCATTTTTGCGGCTGAATAAGAATAGAATGAAATGGGAAAGTGTCGCCGCAAGAGTTTCTTTTTCCTCCTCATTTTTCAGCACAGAAAATAAGAGGAAAAAAGCTTTTATGGGAAAATTTGAGCATTTACAAAATCACATAGGACTGGGAAAAAAGACAAAAAATTTTATTGTCATTCTTTAGGAACCGACATATCTACTTAATGCTCTTCATCCTTATGTTTATCTTAAAGATTTATTATATAGTCTTACTCTCCCCTCATTATTTCTTTTCTGCATGCAATTGGATGCCCATTCCTTAATGAAATTTTCATCTTTTATGGAATCGTTCACAGCTATAATGGCTGCTGAAAGGCGCTCATCATCAAGTCACTAAGAATAGACAAGTAAATGAGTTCATTAAACCTAATTACTAGGAAGCATAAAATTCTTGAAGGATGATGCAAAAGCAATCAAATTGCTGAATAGAATTTATTATTCATCTGTTGCTTCATTCAAGGAACAAATGTTCTGTCGTTCTTATCATTAAACATTATCAAATATCAGAATTTCTATTTAGCTCCCGGCTAGATTATTATTCACTCAGTTAAACAGCCAATCAGCAATCCCAAATGTCTAGTAGCGAAAACATTATGTTAAAAAAGTGCTATAAAAATTTAATATTCTTGTTTGTTTGATGATTTAATTTTTATTGACATTATGAAACTTTTCCAATTTTCAAAAAATACTAGCGCCATATTGTCATCGTCTGCATAATTTTAAGCACAGTTGCCGTGATTTACAGGCTTCAGATCTGAGATATCGAGTTTTTCATATTTTGAAATAATATCTTTCATTTCCTGTACTCTGTCTTCGCTCAACGTATGATCTCGAGACCAAAATGCAACATGTGGATAGTGAATATCATCTTCTTCTTTGCATGAATAGATTCCGCAGTAGCTTACATAGTCTGTTGCAAAAGTGATCAAAACTACTCTATCTAAAGATCGGTCATCTCTGGAGGATATAATAACTCCTTCTGCTACGTTGCTGACATTTGTGAGACTCAATGATACATCAACTTTTAAATGACGATAATATCCATGATAACTTGTGGGTCCGACCTGTTCAAAATCATAATGCACACAAGGTGTTTCTTTTCCTGTTTCATAAATTGAGTACCATCGGCCAGGCATCTAATTAAATAATTTCAGTTCAGAAATGTTCTAAGAACTTTAATTTCTACTCACTTTTGTTGGATCAAAACCTTCTACTGCCTTAACATCGGGACATTTTCCTGGAACTCCAATGGTTTCTGCAGAAGCAGACGATAAGCTTCCGAGAACAATAAAACTACAGACTAAAAATATTTTTTTATCCATTGCTTTATTTGATGTGATTTCGTGACTTTATAGCAATCCAAACTGAAGTCAGATTTTGGTTGCTTATCTCTTTTATATTCAAAAATTATTCAAAACAAAGAACTAGTTTCAGACGAAAAAAAAAATCAAGGAGTCATTCATAAATGGCATCAAATTTTTAGGAGAGGTAGGGAAACTTGGAGCTGTGTGACTCTTTACAAGAAGGAAAATTTCTTTTCGGAAAATTTTGTGTCAGAGGAGAATCTAAAAATATTATTGTTTGATAGACGTCATTTATGAATGAACCTTGAAAACAGGTAGATTTTTACATTCTGATTTTAAAATAATGATACGATCCCATTTCCATATTTTTATACCTTAACACCTTTAATTTACTGTTTTTGGATTTATGCAAATACATAATTACTCTAGCTAATTCCAAGACTCGTTTTTAGATTCCAAGACATAGAACTCAAAAAAGAACAGGAAAGAAAAAAATTGAAAAATTGGCAAATAAATTGAAACATTCAAACTGAAACTCAAGGTATTATATTAATTCTCAGTGATGGGGGGGGGGGGGTGGACAAATCCCCCCTTTGGCTACGCTCCTGTCTTTGAGGTTATACTTATGACATCCACAAAGAAACAGTAAAAATTCTTTTGGATGGAGGCGTCACGCAATATATCCTGTATTTTTCAACACTGTCCTGTATAAATTTATTTTCTTTATGTCCTGTATTTTTAGGAAAATTTCTATTCTAAAATAAATATATATTGACTGTTTTTTCATCTCAATTCATTTTTTAATGTCGACTTTTTTCAATATCAAACATTTCCTCAATTATAGCATCCAGTATGGTTCACAGCCTTCAAATCAGATAAATCCACTCCTTTATATTTTTTTAATATTTTCTTAAGTTCTCGCATTTTCTTATCTGTCATTGTCATATCTCGAGACCAGAGTCCAATATGTGAGAAGTGAACATCACCAACTTCTTTACATGAATAGATTCCTGCATAATGTTCATGATCAGTCGCAAATGTGACTATTGTCATTTTATCCATTGCTGGAACGAATTTTGAGTAAACTAAAAAGCCTTCATTAATATTTTCAGGGTTATTTGGTTTGAAAAAAATTGTTTGTTTTAAATGATAGTAGTATCCAAGGAAGAAATTTGGAGCAACCAATTCAAATTCATGGGAAACACATGAAGGTTCCTTTCCTGTCTCATAAATTGAGTACCATTTGCCAGTCATCTAATGATAATGAGGCCTATTAATTTTTATAAAACTCACAAATTTAAATTTAATGCTCACATTGCCTGTCTGGATGTCTTTAGCCGTGTCAATTTTAGGACATTTTCCTGGAACACCAGCAGCTAAACTTCCAATGATGAACAGACTGTTGACTAAAAAGATAACTCCTTTCATGATGCTCCAATAAATAATATAGCGACTTTGAAGAGCTTCTGAGCACAACTGATAAAAATATTTTGACTGCAAATGCTTTTATACAAAATTTATATGAAAGACAAGATTGTGCAAAAGAGGAGCAAGGTGAAGATAAAATTTTGGTCAAATAATAAAATAATGATTGAAAAGATTATTTTTTGTGCATTTTTTGTTACATTCACACCAATTTCTATGACCAGGATGAATGGATGTGAGAATTTAAATACACCGAAAATGATTTTCCATCCAGAGTTAGCATGCAGGTAGGTACATGAAAGCAATTGAAAACATTATTGAATCCAGGCAGACAGAGTTGTATTCTGATAAGAATTTTGAGGAAGAGAACTTTTCCTACCTTTAACCAGATTCTAATAAAATTAAAGTGTGAATATTCCTAAAAGTGCATTAAGTCTTCTCCCAAAATAAACATCCAGAATCAACTTATAGAAATGTATATCAGGTTTTTGTTAAGAATACAGTACCAAACTGCAATGTCATATGAAGTGTTAGATTAATATATTAGTTTCCAAGTTTTGTTATTTTGTACGTATATTCGTCTGTTTGTACGGGTAATGGTTAATGATCCTGTGCCAGCAATCCTGGGTTACATCTCTAACATCTCTGGGGACTACACTAGTACTTAAGAAAATCGAAAGTTGTATAAACTGGTTATATCTTTGAAAAAAAAATTCACAAGAAAATTTAAGCAGGTTCCATAAAGATAGCTAAATATTTTTTGAGGATTAAAAAATTAATATTCGTTTTTTTGGAAACATTATTATGAGCACAGTATCGGAACATTTTTAATTTTCTAATATACCTATGGACACTTGTGAAGCATTTAAATCGCTTTTAAGTGAAACCCCAATTACAGAAAGTTACATATATACTTGTAAAGTCCCAAAAAATAGCAATTTTTAGAAAAAAATTTTATCATTACATAATATCCGAACGACCCCTATATAAAGCTTTAGTCCTGTGAAAAAAATTGATGTCATTATAAATTTAATTTTGGAAAAATTAAGAAAACATTGACTTTATTTCATCTCGATAGATATTTTTTAATATCCAACTTTTTTCCATATCCAACATTTTCACACAAAGTTTCTCTCAATTATAGCATCCAGTATGGTTCACAGCCTTCAAGTCAGATATATCAACTCCTTTATATTTTTTTAATATTTTCTTAAGTTCTCGCCTTTTCTTATCTGTCATTGAAATATCTCGAGACCAGAGTCCAATATATGGAAAGTGAACATCACCAACTTCTTTACATGAAAAGATTCCTGCGTAATGTTCATAATCAGTCGCAAATGTGAGCATTGTCGTTTCATCCATTGCTGGGATGAATTTGGATGAAACATGAAAGCCTTGATTAATGTTTTCAGGGTTATTTGGTTTGAAAAAAGCTGTTTGTTTTAAATGATGGTAGTATCCAAGGAAGAAATTTGGAGCAATCGATTCAAATTCATAGTAAACACATGAAGCTTCCTTTCCCGTCTCATAAATTGAGTACCATTTGCCAGCCATCTAATGAAAATGAAGATTATTAATTTTTTTAAATTTTTATCACAAATTTAAATTTAATGCTCACATTGCCTGGCTGGATATCTTTAGCCGTGTCAATTTTAGGGCATTTTCCTGGAACACCATCAGTTAAACTTCCAATGATGAACAGACTGTTGACTAAAAAGATAACGACTTTCATGATTCTTGAAGAACTTCTAAGAACAACTGATGTAAATATTTTGAACGCAAATGCTTTTATACAAAATTTGTAAAAACAAGAAGACTTGTAAAAGAAGAGCAAGATGAAGGTAAATTTGTGGTCAAATAATAACAAAATGATTGAAAAGATTATTTTGTGTGCATTTTTTGTTGCATTCACACCAATTTCTGCGACCAGGATGAATGGACTATACTAGTATTTAAGAAAATCGAAAGTGGTATGAACTGGTACAAAAAAAATTGGAAAAAATTAAGCAAGTTCCATAAAGATAACTAAGTCTTTAATCCTGTGAAAAATTGGATGTCATTTTAAAATTAATTCTGAAATAAAAATGAAAAAATTATTGACTGTTTTTTTTTCATCTCAATTGATTATTTAATGCCCAACTTCTTTCAATTTCAAACATTTTCTCAAAAAAAATTTTTCTCAATGATCGCATTCATTATGGTTTACAGCTTTCAAATCAGATAAATCAACTCCTTCATATTTTGTCATCATGTCTTTAAGTTCCTGCATTTTCTCATCTGTCATTGTAGTACCTCGAGACCAGAATGAAACATGTGGGAAGTGAACATCACCAACTTCTTTGCATGAAAACACTCCAGCATAATCTTCATAATCAGTTGCGAATGTGAACATTGTCATATTATCCATTGTTGGATTGAATTTGGATGAAACAACAAAGCCTTCATTAAGGTCTTCAATGTTCTTTGGCTTCAATGAAACTGTTTGTTTTAAATGATAGAAGTACCCAAGGAAGAAATTTGAAGACACTGGCTCAAATTCATAGCAAACACATGAAGCTTCCTTTCCTGTTTCATAAATTGAATGCCATTTGCCAGCCATCTATTGATATTAAGCTTATTAATTACTCTCAAAATTAAAATTTAATTCTCACCTTTTCTGGCTGGAAGTCTTTGACATGGTCAACTTGAGGGCACTTTCCTGGAATACCAGCAGCTAAGCTTCCAATGATGAACAGACTGTTGACTAAAAAAATTGCTCCCTTCATGATGCTCCAACGACTTTTAATGACTTCTAAGCACAACTGATGTAAATCTCTTGACCGCAAATGCCTTTTATACGTAAAAATTTGTATTAAATAAAAAGACTGTAAAGAAGAGCAAGATAAAGTAAATAATAAAAAAGGCGTACAAAATTTATATTTGTCTGATGCTATCAATTCCCTTTTCGCACCGAGTAAAGAAGAAAAGTCATTAACATAGACAGACTTCGTTAATTAAGTAACAACAAATAATCTAATTTTCACTTTCATCACAACTTTTTACTTCTTGTTTGTTGTAGTCATTAAATACGGATTATTATGTTCTAGGAAAAGTTAAATACGAAGTGATAAAGCATAAAGCTTGTTGTTTCCTAAAGCCACCTTGTGACATAATTCTTGGTCAAATCTTGGTCAAATCACAAAATAATAATAAGAAAGATTTGTTTTTACATATTTTGTTACATTCACACCAATTTTTTTCGACCGGGACGAAAGGATGTCAGAATTGAAATATATTAAAAATAATCTCCCATCCAATTGGCATGGAAGTAGGTAGAAGCATAAAAATATCAATAAATCCAGTCTTATAGAACAGACTGGTTGTAGGTACTACTGAACATGCTATCAGCCTTTTAAAGTCAAGTTCCCATCCAGACAATATTAATCTAGAATTAAAGTGTGAATATACCTTAAAATGCATCAAGACTTCTCCAAAAATACATATAAAGAATCAACTTATGTATGCTCGGAAGAACAGGAATGTAAATCAGGTTTTTGCTAAGAATAAGAATACAATAGCATACTGAGACGGCAGATGAATAAGAAGTGTTATATTAATTACTTTCTACCGGCGTGACTCCAAAACGTGAATTCATACAACATTGTTTGATACTTAAGAAAATCGAAAGTTGCATGAACTGGTTTACACTTAAGAATATATTTCAATGTTAGATTAAATTTTGTAAAAAACAGTTTTAAAAAAATTAATTTATATCAAGCACATCAGACTAAGTTTTTGTTGATGCAGGAAATTTCATAAAGACTCACAAATTCCATAAAGATAGCTAAATATTTTTTGAGGATTAAGACATTAATTTTCAATATTTTTAAAATAAAGAATAGTCATGGTACGTGCTAGCATGACCACACTAGAGATTATTAATTTATCATCATCTTTACATGTCGATATGAGCTACGATAAGTAAATCCAATATTTGCAAAATATTTTCTGAGATTAAAAAAAAATTGAAATAAAAACCAGAATAGGAAATATCTTCTTACAATAGAGCTCAAAGTTGACTCAAGCAGGATCGACTATGAGCTCTGTCTTATAGTTTAAGCTAGAGACAGTGCAAAATTTACAAAATCATAAATATCTCTGAATCTGGGAAACAACCAGACAAGGTTTTTGATTTTTTATAAAAGTATTTTAGCTCTAACAGCCTTTCCATCTATACTGCTTCCATGTCGTCTTAGTAAGCACTTAAATTGCACTAGGAACTTCCACTACTCGAAATATCTGTAAATATCTCAAAAGTTTTCGATAATTCTTTATAAGATAAAAAGAAAAAGTTTGTTCCGTAAGGGGTCGTTCGCAAATTACGTCACGCTAAAAACGACTTTTTCGAAACCCCCTCCCCCCCTTATCACAAATTTTCCAAAGAAAAAAAAATCTTTTGTATGGACTGTCACAAATTCTTTGACCCCCTCCCCCCTAAAAACGTGACGTAATTTGCGAACAACCCCTAAAAGAAATGATTTATAATAAAAATCGTATGTCCGCTTCATTGAGAAACATTTTAACTTCCGTTCAATTTTTCATCCACAAAATTGTCTTAAAAATAAACAATTTCTTTCATTCTTCTTTTTATCATCGTATCGTATCGATTCATTTAATATCTTTTCAATTCTCAATTCTTCTTTCTTGTCTGAAACATTTTTTTATTAGTGTTTATGGACGCTTATTGCATTTTTTTTTATTCCACTGATTCGTTATGCTTCTTGAGATACTTTAAAGTATGAGAGGATGGAATGAGAAATGGGAACTTACCACGAGATCTTTTTCATTATTGACCGTACCATATTTGGTAAACTCATGGTTAATTTATATCTGCAAGAATTTCGAACTTTGTTGGTGTCGTAATGGTTTAGCACTTCGGTTTGGTATCGAATTATTGTAAAACCTCCAAAAAAAAAAGATACAGTGATCATTAGTTTGGGACATCGTCACATGAACGACCCCATGGGTGTATCTAAGAGGGGGGAGGGGGGTCCGGACCCCATCGAAAAAAAATTTCATTCAATTTTTTTCCAAAGTTCTAAACTGTTACCTAATCGTTCACATACTGTTAGAATTAGCAACAAGCATAAAACTATGAGAAAAAAAAATTGGACCTCCTAAAAAATTTCTGAGTACGCCCATGAACGATCCCTTATTATATTTTATTGATTTCGATGCAATTCAAGTATTGTGCACTTAAATTTGATTTGATTTTTTGATTTCACATTTTTAATATTTGTCTAGACTCACAGCAGTAAAAAGACGAAAGAACTTACAATGATATCTTCAAAACTTCTGAAAATAAAATATTGGCATCTTTTTTGTAGAAACTAAATTTCCTTTTTTTATAAAAAAAATTCTTCTTTATTCACATGCTTAGATTTCATGTCATCATCTTCCGAGAACATTTCAAAAAAAAAATGAGAAGAAAATTTCATTAAAAATTCTAATTTCAAAGAAGCGGAATTTCTTCATTCATCATTTTTCATATTCTCACATTCTCATGAGCGTATGTGAAGAAAGACGAGATAGAAAAGGAATTGAAAGCGCTTAGAAGTAAGAAAAGTAATGAGATATTCAAAATAAATTTGAATGCATGATTGATGACATTTAAGAATGATGATGACGTAAAAATATCACCGTAAGAAAACCAAGAAGAAAACTTACTTCCATCAAAAAGTTTATTGTTGTTTTAGGGGAAAAAATTTATTTAAAAAAAGTCGAACCGTGATTAATTGTTAGATGTTAAACTTGTAAGAAGAAAGTTGACCTTTTTTTGTTCTTGAATACTGGCAAAAATTCAATCTGTAAATTAAGATTGGGCTCTGTTATACAAAGTAAGAAAATATGTTTTAATCAAACGATGGCTGGCGTATAAAAAATCCCCATTGAGTATTGTGATCATTATCCGGTCCACGATAAATTCTCATCTGGACACGCTTCGATGAGCCTATAAACACGAAAAAAATAAAAGCAAGAATGTCAGGAACTAAGTTTAAAAATTGATTTTGGAGTGATACAAGATGCGCAGTTTTCAGGACTGAATGGAATTTAATAAAGTATCTGAACTTAGGTAACGCATAGCCAATGGAATCAGGGGACGAATTGGTTGACACCTTCATTAAAAATTTTTAATTTTATGCAAAAAAATGAAAATTCCCCTTTTAAAAATTTCTGGATTTCTGGGGGTTCTTGAGCCGCATGTGCCCTATTTTATTAACGAACCTCATTTTTAAATGACTCCTTTGGGATGAAAGTATTATTTTTGTTACTTTGTTGGATTAATCCTGAATTTTTAATCTCTCTTGATCGGAAAACATTGAAATGTTGATCAGGTGACTGCCACGTGGCTAATACTTAGAACTACTATACAGTTGAACACCGTATGGTCCTCGTTCCAATGTGTACCGATCATGTCTTTTTTTCTAAAATTGAGCATCATTTTAAATCTTTCAAGACCCAGTCAAGCTCAATTAATTTCAAAGTCAATTTTGTTCTAGTCGAGACAATATGCAAGAAATTCCATCAGCATTGTCTCTTAAGTAAATATAATTTATTACTCAAAACTTAATATAAACAGACAGACAGAACACAAAAGGCTGTTTCAATTCACATTCAGTCATAAAATTGCGCCGAATGAGAAAGAAAATGAAAGTAAGCTTGTATCGGATGATATTTGCAAGATGCGAAGAGCATTATTTAAGTTGATTTCGATTACCCAATAAATTTTTATTCTCTTTCGCATGGAGCACTTGAGTGTAGCAACAGAAGTACACGAGAATAAGGACTAGAATCGAAGTAATAAATTTGAACTGAAATTAAAGGAAAAGAAAAGAAGAAAATTATTTTCCATTTGCTATTTTAGAAATACATAACACAATAGCACGCATGCAGGAATCGCACATTTTATTATTTTCCTCGCGCAATTGATTGGAAACTTTTATTTTTAAAATTATCAGCAGAATTTTGATCATGCAGGAAACCAAAAAACTTACCATAATGTTTCTATTCTCCCCTGTTTCTATTTTTCACACTTAATACTGTATCCGTAAAGGAAAATAAGTTACTCAAGTTTTCCAACTATTTCGTTCGTGGAATTCCAAATGAGGTTTGTATGCACACCTTTTTTAAAACTCAACCTTCTCTCGATAAAACACAAGACTCTTCTGAACGATTTTCGTATCGATAGGAAAGAAATTTTACACTTTCTGCCCTTTCCGCTGAACTCACTCTCCAAAGCTTAATGGAGCGTTAATTTTGTTCGTAGTGCTGTTTTTTTTTTGACAAGCTTTTGTAAGAAAAATTGGAAGAGTGGCTGTTTCTATTGTGTCATGAATTTCTTCCGTTAGTTTTTTCAAATACAGGACAGACTGGTGTCTCATTTAATTTATATGTCACTAGCTAAGCACATATCCAGGAAAATTTGGGGAATTTGTCCCCCTAAAAATTCTTCAATTTCCTAAAGTTTTTGGGGGGAAAAATTTAAAAAATTTAAAAATCCCCCCTCGAAAATTTCTTGCTACACCTCTGTCACTAGCCATTAGTTTTTCCTAGGCTGTCATTTACTCACTTTTTTGTGAGACAATCTCTCCTTTTCAACAAAAATTAAACATCCAGTTTTGACTGCTTTTTTAAGTAGTACTTAAATCCATCAAAATTTTGAATTCATCGTAGCTTTTTCCTCTTTTTGTGACTCATTGAGACATGTCCCTCTTTTCGGTCAAGAGTCAATGGTCAGCCTCATATACCTCATATTTTACAACTTGTAAGCAAGAATAAGGTCCCCTCTTTTTTGGATGAAATTATTTTCTGTAAAAATACTTTGGTAGGCTGTGAGCTTTAGGCTTGGTACACTTGATTTGAAAGAAAAAAAAACTTGTCTTACTGAGGTTCGAAAGGATTCATTTGAAAATTTCGTAATGGTTAAAAATCATATTATTGGTCCCGGTCTCCAGGGGGCTATGGAGGTCAAATCCCCAAAAACCAATACTATCCAATTTAATTATTCAATAAATCATTTCCATCCTTGTAGCTTTGGACAGTTTGAAAAATTTGTATGAATCGTTACAAAATTCTAATAATTAGTCTCATAAATTTATATAAAATGCGCTTTAAAATGATTAAGTAGGCAATGTTCATAGCACTCGTTATAACCAGCTCATTAAAAAATACCCTCAATTTTAAAAATTCAAAAATTCTCTTTACACTTGCATTCTTCATGCAATTTTGTTACAAAAATCAATTTGCATGTCCATCAAAAAACTATTTTCTATCCGTTTCGCTTCAAAAATTTTTAATTCATTTCTGAATTTCTCAACGACTAGTAAGGGGTCGTTTGCAAATTACGTCACGCTTTTGAGCGGAAGGGGGGGGGGGGGTAGATGAATTTGTGACAGTTCAAACTAAAAATTTGTGACAAGGGGGGAGAGGGGGTTTCGAAAAAGTCGTTTTTTTGCGTGACGTAATTTGCGAACGAGCCCTAATTGCGGCGCACAAGAGCGCATCAAAAGAGCGAAAAATTTCTATCAAAGTCATCGCTCTAGAAATTAATTGAGTTTTATAATTTTTTATTTCTTTCTTTTTTTCGTCTGCTTAATGAATTTAAATTATTTGAAAGAGTTTTTTTTGCAACATATAATTACGAGCATTTTGTATTGTTTAATGGTGGCGTGTGTAAATAAAATTTATGATTCGTGATTTTTTTAGAAATTATTTTGATGTGTTTGAGGGGATTTTGGTCTGAAAATCAAGATCCAGTGGGATTCAAGTGGAGGAATCCCAAGTTAGGGGTCGCAATTTGTCTGAACCAAGGGTCAAAGGGGATACTTTAGGGTACTGTCTTTTATTTGACAAGAATAAACCCAAAAAACTAGCTTCAGAGGGTACCCAAGCCCGTTTAGAGCTCAAAACCGTAAACTTTCCCAAAAAAATCCAATAAAAAATAAAACCTTGAAGCCTCAAAAATTTCACAGTAAACACGAAATTAAATATATCAAAAGATCTCACAAAGCTGACATGCTTTCACTTTCCGTGGTCAATTTTAATTCATAATTTTGCAATTCAATAATTTACGGACAGATTATTGACGCACAATCGATCAGCACTTCATTTTCTCTTAAAAGTAATTTACAAGTCAATGATGAACATCAAGTCATCTGATGACTGTTGGTAATAGAATATGTTGTTCTCAAATTAATCGAGTTACTGTTTTTTGCAACTGCACGTGTTTCAGTCAGTCGGACTCGTATTAAATATTCAAAAAAATTATTGTATTACATCTTCCTGAAATGACAATTTACGTTCACTTAATAACTTATGGTGTAAGATGATGTCAAGAACAAGAAATGTCCCTTGGACAATGACTTGAACTATGTGAAAGGCTGATGATGAAATTGGAAGTGGTTTTGATGACTTGATGACCTTTAAGGGCTTCTACATGTTAGCTTTGATATTAAATACTTGGATGTTGGTCGTCTCCTTCATAACTCCTGGATCTTAGTCTAAAATGACAAACCTGTGAGACGAGCACATCAATAAGCCTCAATTCACCTTCAATCGCAATCTTACATAAGCTTTTGACTTACAAAACCTACAACAACAATAAAATCGAGCAATTACAGCTATTAAAAGTTGAAAAGATTTCTTAAAAGACTTTATTTATTCACAAATTAAATCCTTTCCCTTTTCTATTGTGAATTGACTTCATTATATAATTCCATGACCTTGAAATTGATCTGTTAGTTCCAATCTATCCAAAATTACTTTATAATTACAGATTGTGAAGCGTTAAATGACAATTAATGTGTTAATTGTGATTGTCATACGACAGAGTCTCATCTCAAAGTCAAGTTTAATGCTGATTTGCTGCCTTTACGTGCTGTGCTTTATAAAAATCTGATCTAAGTTCATTATTGCTTGGTTGCGTAACATGACAGCAATTATTTTTTGTACAGGAAAAGATAAAAATTTTGTGTTGTTTTGGGTTATTCAATCGAGTTAACGCTTGTGGAGCTCATATAGTTTTACTTGTATGTTCAATTTACATTTCTAATATAGATTTTATGCTGCATTAATGAGTGAGTATGGGGTGATGTTGGGTGATCGGATATCGAGCGAATTTTACAAACATCAATACAAAAAATATTAGAAGCGACGACTCAAAATGTTGAGCTTTTTGAAGCAACGACTCAAAATATTGAACTTTTTGAAGCGACGACTCAAAATGTTTAGCTTTTTTTTTTTTTGAAGCGATGACTCAAAATGTGAGCTTTTTTGAAGCGACGACTCAAAAATTTAAGCTTTTTTAAGCGATGACTCAAAATGTGAACTTTTTGAAGCTTTTTTAAAGCGACGACTCAAAAATTTAAGCTTTTTTTAAGCGACGACTCAAAATGTGAGCTTTATTGAAAAGTGAATCAATCTTGATCAAGTTTTGCTTTTACAGACAAAATGCCTCCAATAATCTCATCATACCCCCAAAACCAACTTAAAAGCTATCAACCATTAGCTCAATAACAAGAAAAACTCTACAAACACATGTTATATGTGCATGCAATAAAGAAAAAAACACGATGTATAGATCACACCACAAACTTCCACGTGGCGAGTTACGCTCGCCAACGGCAATTACCTATCCAAAGGCGAGCTACGCTCGCCGGTTGATATCGATCCATAGGCGAGCTACGCTCGCCAGTTGATATCTATCCAATGGCGCTATGCTCGCCGTAGTTTATGACACAAAGTATTCTATAAATTTTTTATCACTTCACCATAAATTATTCCCGTACTGTACATGCGGCTTGGGAAAATTTTCACGCCTTCACTCCGCTCCGCAACGTTCAGGTCGTAAAAATTACTTACATAGGTCACAGTAGAGTCGAGCTTGAGCTACGCTTGCTCGACTTGTTAAGAATTAGAGTTTTTAAATAGATCACAGTAGTGTCGAGCTTGAGCTACGCTCGCTCGACTTGTTAAGAATTACAGTTTTTACATGGATAACAGAAGAGTCGAGCTTGAGCTACGCTCGCTCGACTTATTTAGAATCACAGTTTTACATAGATCACAGTAGAGTCGAGCTTGAGCTACGCTCACTCGACTTGTTAAGAATTACAGTTTTTACATGGATCACAGTAGAGTCGAGCTTGAGCTACGCTCGCTCGACTTATTTAGAATTACAGTTTTTAAATAGATCACAGTAGTGTCGAGCTTGAGCTCCGCTCGCTCGACTTGTTAAGAATTACAGTTTTTACATGGATCACAGTAGAGTCGAGCTTGAGCTACGCTCGCTCGACTTGTTAAGAATTACAGTTTTTACATGGATCACAGTAGAGTCGAGCTTGAGCTACGCTCGCCCGACTTGTTAAGAATTACAGTTTTTACATGGATCACAGTAGAGTCGAGCTTGAGCTACGCTCGCTCGACTTGTTAAGAATTACAGTTTTTACATGGATCACAGTAGAGTCGAGCTTGAGCTACGCTCGCCCGACTTGTTAAGAATTACAGTTTTTACATGGATCACAGTAGAGTCGAGCTTGAGCTACGCTCGCTCGACTTGTTAAGAATTACAGTTTTTACATGGATCACAGTAGAGTCGAGCTTGAGCTACGCTCGCTCGACTTATTTAGAATTACAGTTTTTAAATAGATCACAGTAGTGTCGAGCTTGAGCTCCGCTCGCTCGACTTGTTAAGAATTACAGTTTTTATATGGATCACAGTAGAGTCGAGCTTGAGCTACGCTCGCTCGACTTGTTAAGAATTACAGTTTTTACATGGATCACAGTAGAGTCGAGCTTGAGCTACGCTCGCTCGACTTGTTAAGAATTACAGTTTTTACATGGATCACAGTAGAGTCGAGCTTGAGCTACGCTCACTCGACTTGTTAAGAATTACAGTTTTTACATGGATCACAGTAGAGTCGAGCTTGAGCTACGCTCGCTCGACTTATTTAGAATTACAGTTTTTAAATAGATCACAGTAGTGTCGAGCTTGAGCTCCGCTCGCTCGACTTGTTAAGAATTACAGTTTTTACATGGATCACAGTAGAGTCGAGCTTGAGCTACGCTCGCTCGACTTGTTTAGAATCACAGTTTTTAAATAGATCACAGTAGTGTCGAGCTTGAGCTCCGCTCGCTCGACTTGTTAAGAATTACAGTTTTTATATGGATCACAGTAGAGTCGAGCTTGAGCTACGCTCGCTCGACTTGTTAAGAATTACAGTTTTTATATGGATCACAGTAGAGTCGAGCTTGAGCTACGCTCGCTCGACTTGTTAAGAATTACAGTTTTGCATGGATCACAGTAGAGTCGAGCTTGAGCTCCGCTCGCTCGACTTATTTAGAATTACAGTTTTTAAATAGATCACAGTAGTGTCGAGCTTGAGCTCCGCTCGCTCGACTTGTTAAGAATTACAGTTTTTACATGGATCACAGTAGAGTCGAGCTTGAGCTACGCTCGCTCGACTTGTTAAGAATTACAGTTTTTACATGGATCACAGTAGAGTCGAGCTTGAGCTACGCTCGCTCGACTTGTTAAGAATTACAGTTTTTACATGGATCACAGTAGAGTCGAGCTTGAGCTACGCTCGCTCGACTTATTTAGAATTACAGTTTTTAAATAGATCACAGTAGTGTCGAGCTTGAGCTACGCTCGCTCGACTTGTTAAGAATTACAGTTTTTATATGGATCACAGTAGAGTCGAGCTTGAGCTACGCTCGCTCGACTTGTTAAGAATTACAGTTTTTATATGGATCACAGTAGAGTCGAGCTTGAGCTACGCTCGCTCGACTTGTTAAGAATTACAGTTTTTACATGGATCACAGTAGAGTCGAGCTTGAGCTACGCTCGCTCGACTTGTTAAGAATTACAGTTTTTACATGGATCACAGTAGAGTAGAGCTTGAGCTACGCTCGCCCGACTTGTTAAGAATTACAGTTTTTACATGGATCACAGTAGAGTTGAGCTTGAGCTACGCTCGCTCGACTTATTTAGAATTACAGTTTTTAAATAGATCACAGTAGTGTCGAGCTTGAGCTCCGCTCGCTCGACTTGTTAAGAATTACAGTTTTTATATGGATCACAGTAGAGTCGAGCTTGAGCTACGCTCGCTCGACTTGTTAAGAATTACAGTTTTTATATGGATCACAGTAGAGTCGAGCTTGAGCTACGCTCGCTCGACTTGTTAAGAATTACAGTTTTTACATGGATCACAGTAGAGTCGAGCTTGAGCTACGCTCGCTCGACTTGTTAAGAATTACAGTTTTTACATGGATCACAGTAGAGTAGAGCTTGAGCTACGCTCGCCCGACTTGTTAAGAATTACAGTTTTTACATGGATCACAGTAGAGTCGAGCTTGAGCTACGCTCGCTCGACTTGTTAAGAATTACAGTTTTTACATGGATCACAGTAGAGTCGAGCTTGAGCTACGCTCGCTCGACTTGTTAAGAATTACAGTTTTTACATGGATCACAGTAGTGTCGAGCTTGAACTACGCTCGCTCGACTTGTTAAGAATTACAGTTTTTACATGGATCACAGTAGAGTCGAGCTTGAGCTCCGCTCGCTCGACTTATTTAGAATTACAGTTTTTACATGGATCACAGTAGAGTCGAGCTTGAGCTCCGCTCGCTCGACTTGTTAAGAATTACAGGTTGTGCTTTTCCACGATAAACGAAAATATCCAATCATAAAAACAGTAAATAAAGTTTAATTCACGAAATGATTTATTTGTAACTTCTTTACAATGTTTTGTGTGTGTAAATGATATTGATCGATAGTCTGATTGATCAGATAGCTAAAATGGATGAATTAATGAGTGAAATGAAATGAAATATAAAATAATTTCCTACTTTTTCGTGGCACGATCGCAACGCGTCCTTTCGATCGTACGATCAGGGTGGAAAGAAAGAATAAGAAACTTTGAGCAACAAACTAACTGAGCAAATTATGTATAAATGTATAGAAATTTGAAAATATATAAACCGGTAATTTAACATAGTCCCCCCTGGCAGTTCCGGAGGAACTCCACTTGTAATCAACGGTGTCTCGGTGTGCATAACTTATTGCGGATCACTCTTAATTCCTTGCGCTTTTCTATGATCTCTCTAAGATCTGGCTGACGATTTGCAGCATACTCATTTGCTGTATCCATTGATGTATGTGCTGCTGTGCTGATGCAAATAGTGCCATTGACTATTGACACTTTTCGTGACTGGTTTGCACAAATTTCTGAATCAGTTGCTTCGTGCACGCAAGGTGCAACGAGATTTGATTTTTGAACTGTTTTCAGCTTTTGTAATTCGACATCGCCTTTACTCATGTCAACTGGATGAGTCTCGAAGTCGTACTTTCTAGTACGAGAACAAATATTGATAAAGCCTCCTTCCTCACTTGTTACTGGAAGTGGTTTATGGCAGCCTTTTGCATCTGTAACTGATGTAGTTATCATCAATACCCGATTTGGAATTTTTCCTGGAACTTTCATGTCCAAGAATGCAAATATCGGCTTTGTTATTGCTCTTGCTGGCTTAAATTGCTTCCTCAATTTCGAGAATGTTTGTTTATAAGCCATGTTGTTCGCGCAAATGATCTGAGACTCACTCCATAATATTGCTGTACTAACTGAAGCTTGATCCTCGTATCCGATAAAGCAATTGAATGGCGATGTTCCACTCCAATTTGTGGCTGCAATGAGCTTGACGACTCCAAATTCTGACATAATTCCATAAACATCTCCTGCTCCAAAATGTGCTGGAAAATTTGTAGCGTAAATGATCTTGTTAGCTGAATTGTCTAGGAATTCTTGCTGTTCATCACTTGTTAACTCGATATTTGTTGCTCTTGACATGTTAATTGGACTATTTAAGCTGAACTTATTAAAAAAGAATGACTTTTTCTCGACTTTTGGCATCTTTTCACTTTCTTGGTTATTGGAAACTTTTTGTTGTTGTTGATTGCCCCTCGAATTTACAAAATTCAAATATTTTGTGACCGTTAAATTGCACTGCACATATTTGCTTGATTCAGCTTCTGGATCTTCCAATCTGATGTCCAATTTGGCGATTAAGTGTGCTGGACGTTTTTCTAGTAACGTTCCATTCTTCAACTTTATATCAGCGACTCGTATTGCAAAATCCTTGCCTGGATACACTTTGGAAATTACTCCTCGTTTCCATCTTGATGGATTTCTTGTAGGATCCATATAAATGACATAATCATTTAATTTCAGCGCGTATTTCGCCTTTGCTGAATTTATAGGACGTCGAGTAATTATTGGTGCATATTCTGACATGAAACGATGACGAAATGCTTGAACTAATGCATTTATTCTTCTCGCTGGCCTTATTTCCATAATGTCTGGTGGATTTGTTAGTTCGGTATTTGAACTGTCATCCATGCCTGGGTAATTTTGATATCCTGTCATAAGAAGATACGGCGTTATTGGAATATCATCCATTGACGATACTGGAACTTCCGTCAATGGCCTATTGTTTAAATTTGCTTCGATTCTCGCCAAAGCTGCTTCCATTGATAATCTTGGAACTGTAAATTTGCCTAATGAAGCTTCTAGACCTCTCTTAATGTCCTTGATTAATCGTTCCCATGCACCTCCCCATTGAGGATTATAAGGAGGGTTGAAATGCCAAGTGATACGTTTGTCTGCTGTATCTTTCTGGATCTGGTCGATGTCTATAACTCGCGACGCTCCAACAAAATTCAATCCATTATCACTGTATACATGAGAAATGGGTCCTCTTCTTGCCCACAATTTATCAAATGCTACGAGGAAGTTTGCAGTGCTTTTGTCGTCCAAAACTTCAAGATAGACGGCTCGTGTGACCATACAAGTAAAAATGACTATTTGTATTTCTACTTTGCGTCTTGAACGTCCTGTGTACACTGTGAAGGGGCCGAATAAATCACATCCAGTGTGAAAGAATGGCTTATGATTGATGTCGAGACGAAAATCAGGAAGATCTGCCATTCGTGGCGATGCTGGCTTAACTCGTTTCTGTAAACAATGTAGACAACGTGCTCGACATCTTCTTACGGCTCTTTTAGCATTGATGATCCAAACTCTGGATCTTAATTGTGCAATTATTGAATTATCACCAACATGAAGATTAATTTTGTGATAGAAATTCACAATTGAATCGGTGATTTCGTGAAAATTTGGCAAGATTGGTGGACATCGTGTATTTAGCGGAAACTTTGCAGACAATCTTGTTGTGGCTCGAATCAGCCTTGTGCGTGTACAGAAGAATGGTGATAACGAGTAAAGTTGACTTGACTTTTTAACTTTACCATCTTTTTGAAGACTTTTCCATTCTTCTGGGAATGTAGCTTTTTGGACTTCTTGAATTATGTAATCCTCTGCTCTTGTAAGCTCCGAATTTGTGAAATGACCTTTTCTTCTTAGGTATGGCTGCTGAGGCATTAAGTAATCTGCAAAACGCAAGGTTTTAGCAACTACTCTTGTCAGACATGGCCAATTTGCTCGAACTTTTGCTGATATATGAGTAAATACATTTGTAGGTTCTTCTAGCTTGTCGTTTACAACCTTTGGTATGCTTACATTCACTTCGATTTTCTTTGTCGCATTTGTTGATGGCTGTTTAGGCCAATTTTCAGGCTTTTCGTATAAAAATGCTGGTCCAGTGAACCATTCATGATTCGCATCCTTGTAATCTATAACTCTTTCCTTTGTTGCATAATCGGCAACATTTTGCTTGGACGGAACGTATCTCCATTTATCAGCTGATGTTAATTCCTGAATTTCAGAAATTCTTGGTGCCGTGAATGCTGTTCTTGGTAGGTGATGCGACTTGATCCATTTAAATACGATATCTGAGTCGGTCCAGCAATTGTAATCGATGAAATTTATCCTCCTATGCCATTGAATCACTGACTTGAGTAAGCGGGAGCCAATTAGTCCCGACATAAGCTCAAGTCGTGGAATCGACATATATTTGAGTGGAGCCACTTTTGCTTTTGCTGCTATGAGACGAATTATGACTTGATCACCATGTTGAATGCGAATGTACGCACATGCAGCATAAGCCTCTGATCCTGCGTCGACGAAAACATGTAATGTGACTTCACAATCACTGAGTGGATATGGACTATACTTTCTGGGAATTTCTAGCTTTGACACTTCTGCAAAATCTTTGAGCCAATTTCTAAATTCCTCACAAATTTCAGCTGGAGGTCTCTTCTTCCAGTCTGTTCCTGCTCGCCACACATGCTGCATTATCATATGTCCTCTTATGCGAAACGGTGCTATTTGACCCAACGGATCAAAAATTCTCATAACTGTACTCAACATCTCCTTCTTCGTAGGCATATAATTATGGTCGACACATTTCTTGATAATACTATCATCGTTGAGTCGATAGACGTAAACATCTGCTTGTGGCTTCCAGAAAATACCGAGCACTTTTGTAATTAGCTCCTCTGTGTCATTTCCAATTTCAGTCATCTTCTTGCTCACATGATCTTGCGGCAAATTCTTGAGAAACTCTTGACAATTGGATTGAAATTCAACTAGCGGCCATCCAATTCTTGAAAACATTGAAATGAGATCAATCGCAACTTTCGTTGCCTCTTCGACTGTATCTCTACTATCTGGAGCATCATCAACATACATTTGATGAAGTGCTACGTCAGCTGCTTGCGGGAACTCCAAACTGCATTCCTTCGCGTGTTGGATTCTTATGGCACTTGTGACTGATGGACTTGATGTTGGACCAAATATGACACGAGTCTGTCTGTATATACTTGGCTCTTTTGCTGTATCTCCTCCTCGCCATAATGTCAGCTGACTGTACTGATCTTCCTCTTTCAGCAAGTTTTGATTAAACATTGCTTTCACGTCTGCTTGATAAGCAACTTTTCCTTCACGTAGTGAGCACATTGATTGAGGTAAAGGAACTAAGTTGTCTGGACCCTTAAGCAGCTCCGAATTCAAAGAAACACCTTTATAACATGCTGCGGTGTCATTAACCCAGCGTGGCTTCGGTGGTGACTTATTCTTGTTGAAAACTATAAATCCATAAACATAGTTGCGCCTTGGATGCTTGTTTGCTTCTTCTCTTGTCGTCTCAACTAGCCAACCTTTGTCTATTTGCTCTTCAAATTGCTTATTTACAAAATCCAGCATGCCCAATTTCACTAAACGTTTCTCAATTGAAATGAGACGACTAACTGCTTCTTGATAATTGTCAGGCATAGTGACTTCCTCATGAGCCCATAGTAATCCAGTTTCATAACGGCCTTCACTTGGTATGTAACGCGTTGTAGCCTTAATGACTTTCTCAGCTTGTTGGTCTTCAGCACTTAACAATGACGCATTCTGATGAGCGATGCCAATGCTTTCAACATCGTTGCAAGAACGAATGTATCTGAGCAAATCTTCGTTTGAAACGTCTGGCGTGTCAGTTTGGCACGTAAATCCGAGTACTACTGGTTTTGTCCGATCGCAAGGATCGAAACAAGAGCCATAAAGTACCCAACCTAATGGGGTAAGTGCTGCTACTGGATCTCCGTCATGTCCACTCACGGTTGATAATTGTGACATCAACTTAGCATGTGTTAAACCCAACAGGATTTGTGGAGCTTGATGACTGTAAGACGGCAATGGGATGTCTCTTAAATAAGGAAAGCGTTCCTTGAAAATCTCTGGATCTTGCTCTTGTTCAGGCAGACTTAATGACTGAGTGGCTGTGACATTCTTGATAACTATCGCCTTTGACTTCCCGCTTGGAAGAAATTGCATGTCGAACAGCTTTGCTTGACTATCTGTATGCTCCATGTCTGTTGCCCATCGTAGATTCAACTCATAATCCATTTGACTTTCATACTTTGCTTGCTCGAATAATGAATTTGTAGCTAGTGAAATTCCAGAACCGCTGTCGTACATAATTGTAACTGGAATTAGATTTCCATCGGATGCTATAACATGACCTGGGACCATAGGGAAATGTGATACCGTTTGCAAGAAACGAGTATTTATATTCGATGAGGTCGTTGTAAACGCTGGCAACTGGTCATTTGAATGTCCATGAAGTAATGGATGCTTATTTCTCACTTCACATCCGGAAATATAACAACGAAAGCACTTATTTGGACAATCTTCTACTTTGTGTTTATTAGAACACAAACAACGAGAGCATATTTGAAGTTGATTGATAACTTCAACGCGTTTCGCATCATTGTATGAGATGAGCTGTGGGCATTTATAAAATGGATGTTTTTCCCTACATAGGAAGCATTCGCAGTTGGCATATCGATTCCTCTTCTTGCCACTGCCTTTCTTGCGTGACTTGTCGTGAGATTTCGATGAATTACTATAACTTGTACTTGGGGAACTGTTCTGTGTCCCCCCGTCATGAAGTCCCCCCGTGACATCAGTTGCATTTACTGTCGCGGTAACAACTGGCTTTGCTCTATTGCTTTTAAAGCTTAAGTCACGAATTTGCTCCTCCAGATAAGCAATGACTCCATCGACGTCCTCTAATTTATTATTAGTCTTAGTCCATTGTCTCCAAGCCTTGACCTGATCACTGAACATCTTGCTTTCGATAATGAACAGAATTGCTTGTGACGCTAACTCATGATGCTGGTTGTGGATGCGGCATTGAAGTGCGAATTGCTTGGACTGAGTATAAAGTCCAGTAAGTTTCTGCTTATCCGTAGCTTTGTCGACTCGTGGAAGTTGAGTAATCCTGTCCATAGCTACTCTTACTGCATTTCCGCGCACTCCAAAAAAATCATCCAGACGTTTTAGTGTCACTAGGGATTCAGCACATGGATCTGACAACTCAGTCACGAACATTTCTCTAGCCTCTCCCTTAATTAAATCTCTTAGACGGTCCATATCCTCGAAATCTCTAAAACTTCCTCTCATACTCGTACGGACAAATTCAGACAAGAATGTTGCCCATTTCGTCACGTCTCCTTCAAATGGCACTGGCTTAGCGAGGCTCGAACGTAATAACATCAGCCGATGATCATCAAATTGATCAGCTAATCGCTGTTGTTCCTCATAATTTGGCCATCCTGTACTTGAATTGAAGGTGGAATTGTTGACTGTATTATTTGGCACTTGTTGTGGTGGAACTGCTGTTGTGTCTTCAACACCTTCGGCTAAGCGAAGAGTGTCGTTGAGACGATCAATGAATGTTGAATGAAATCCTCTTGGTTGTGTCGGAGGAATAACATTTGATCCAATCCTGGATCTTTCTGAGGTTAAATTACTCACTGCTTCCTGTAACTGCCTCAATTCCACCTCTTGCCTCTGACTGACTACTTTTTGTGCTTCCAATTCAGCTGACTGATGCGAGATCAGATCAACCTTTTCCTTCAATTGTGCAGCTAACTTCTCTGCAACTGATTTCATCTCTTCATATTCTTTTGTGGAAATTACTTTTGACGATGATGCCTTTTCTGTTGTTGCTGCCTGTTTCGCTTTTTCCTCAATTTCATGGAGTTTTTGATGTAATGAGGAACTTCCAGTTGTACAATCCGTACAATAAAATCCAGTCAAGTACGGCACGATGCTAAGATCGTAACCAGCACATGAAACATGAATAATATTTCCGCATGGTTTATTTCCAGCAGCTTGCAGATTCATGCATTTAAGCATATCGCCCTCACGTTTGTCACATTCATCCTGGCATCTTTCGTGATGTGCCTGCTCAGCATTTACAATTAAAAACTTTGACATTTTTTCTTGGCGCGACTTTTCACAAAAATTTTCACTAAACTTCCAGATTGCTGTGATTATCCACTTCTTTGCTTTTGTTATTGATAGTTTGAAGAGAAAAACTATCTGATGATGTGCTTTTCCACGATAAACGAAAATATCCAATCATAAAAACAGTAAATAAAGTTTAATTCACGAAATGATTTATTTGTAACTTCTTTACAATGTTTTGTGTGTGTAAATGATATTGATCGATAGTCTGATTGATCAGATAGCTAAAATGGATGAATTAATGAGTGAAATGAAATGAAATATAAAATAATTTCCTACTTTTTCGTGGCACGATCGCAACGCGTCCTTTCGATCGTACGATCAGGGTGGAAAGAAAGAATAAGAAACTTTGAGCAACAAACTAACTGAGCAAATTATGTATAAATGTATAGAAATTTGAAAATATATAAACCGGTAATTTAACAACAGGTTTTACATGGATCACAGTAGAGTAGAGCTTGAGCTACGCTCGCCCGACTTGTTAAGAATTACAGTTTTTATATGGATCACAGTAGAGTCGAGCTTGAGCTACGCTCGCTCGACTTGTTAAGAATTACAGTTTTTATATGGATCACAGTAGAGTCGAGCTTGAGCTACGCTCGCTCGACTTGTTAAGAATTACAGTTTTTACATGGATCACAGTAGAGTCGAGCTTGAGCTCCGCTCGCTCGACTTGTTAAGAATTACAGTTTTTATATGGATCACAGTAGAGTCGAGCTTGAGCTACGCTCGCTCGACTTGTTAAGAATTACAGTTTTTATATGGATCACAGTAGAGTCGAGCTTGAGCTACGCTCGCTCGACTTGTTAAGAATTACAGGTTTTACATGGATCACAGTAGAGTCGAGCTTGAGCTATTTTTATTTATACAGTAAATTATTTTCTAATTTTTAGTCTTTCGATGATACTGGTGAATCAAATCACAACATTTCTTAAGATTTATTTATGATCAAAGTAATCATTGAGATTCTTTGAAGTTTTTGTTGAATAATTGATGAAACTGTTAATTATTGAGAGATTATTCTCTAAAGAAATTGTCATTCACTCGCTACGCTACGTTCAGGACGTAAAAATTTGTGAGCTACGCTCAACTAAGTTCGAACTACGTTCGAACTTTTATATTCGAGCTCCACTCGAATTATTATTACTCAAATTACAAACACTTTCTCACATATCCGCAGTCTTTTAAGGACTTTGGAAAATTTTCACGCCTTCACTCGCTACGCTACGTTCAGGACGTAAAAATTTGTGAGCTACGCTCAACATAGTTCGAACTGCGTTCGAACTTTTATATTCGAGCTCCGCTCGAATTATTATTACTCAAATCACCAACACTTTCTCACATATCCGCAGTCTTTAAAGGACTTTGGAAAATTTTCACGCCTTCACTCGCTACGCTACGTTCAGGACGTAAAAATTTGTGAGCTACGCTCAACTTAGTTCGAACTACGTTCGAACTTTTATATTCGAGCTCCGCTCGAATTATTATTACTCAAATCACCAACACTTTCTCACATATCCGCAGTCTTTAAAGGACTTTGGAAAATTTTCACGCCTTCACTCGCTACGCTACGTTCAGGACGTAAAAATTTGTGAGCTACGCTCAACTTAGTTCGAACTACGTTCGAACTTTTATATTCGAGCACCGCTCGAACTATTATTACTCAAATCACCAACATTTTCTCACATAACCTCAGTCTTCTAAGGACTTTGGAAAATTTTCAACAATGATCTACCTTGCACAGCTTTGTTATATATTGTTACATATCATGAAATGCAAAAACCCAAGAAAAATTTTCACACACTCTCTACCCAAACTAAAGAAATTTCGTTTCTCACAGCCGTAAACTGTTTTGTCCCCAAAAACACCGATATCTACCTATGAAACGATTTGCATGTATTTACACACTATTTTGAGCCAAACAGTTGTACGACTATAGATTTTAGTGACAAAAATATACGTATAAAGAAAGATTTTTGCTCTTGTGAAGTATAGTCTTTTTTGTACTTTTTAGCTGTTTTATGACTTAGAAAAATATAATTAAGCATAAATAAATCATAAAACATCGTAAAACATCAAAAAAGTGTAAATTAAATTATACTATAATTAAGCATTTTTGTGATTCCAAAATGCTAAAATATTGTATTATCATCCAAAATAAGTATGCATGAAAAATTTCAGCTCGATTGGAGCAGTAGAAGTGGTCGAAAAATCGATTACAAAATTTGACCAAGACAAACAAACAGACAGACAAGAAAGCAAGTTAAGAAAAACGTGGTAAAAACGTGGTAATAAAAATGTGGTAAAAATAAGATCCAGTAATGATCTACAGCCTCTATGTCCAATAAAATATGATCCAGTAAACATCTACAGCCTCTATGTCCAGTAAAAATATGATCCAGTAAACATCTACAACCTCTATGTTCAATAAAATAAGATCCAGTAATGATCTACAGCCTCTATGTCCAATAAAATATGATCCAGTAAACATCTACAGCCTTTATGTCTAATTAAACAAGATCCAGTAATGATCTACAGCCTCTTTGTACAATAAAATATGATCCAGTAAACATCTACAGCCTCTATGTCCAGTAAAAATATGATCCAGTAAACATCTACAACCTCTATGTTCAATAAAATAAGATCCAGTAATGATCTACAGCCTCTATGTCCAATAAAATATGATCCAGTAAACATCTACAGCCTTTATGTCTAATTAAACAAGATCCAGTAATGATCTACAGCCTCTTTGTACAATAAAATATGATCCAGTAATGATCTACAGCCTCTATGTCCAGTAAAACGAGATCCAGTAAACATCTACAGCCTCTATGCCCAATTAAATATGATCCAGTGATGATCTACAGCCTCTATGTCCAGTAAAACGAGATCCAGTAATGATCTACAGCCTCTACGTCCAGTAAAACGAGATCCAGTAAACATCTACAGCCTCTATGTCCAGTAAAACGAGATCCAGTAAACATCTACAGCCTCTATGCCCAATTAAATATGATCCAGTGATGATCTACAGCCTCTATGTCCAGTAAAACGAGATCCAGTAATGATCTACAGCCTCTACGTCCAGTAAAACGAGATCCAGTAAACATCTACAGCCTCTATGTCCAGTAAAACGAGATCCAGTAAACATCTACAGCCTCTATGCCCAATTAAATATGATCCAGTGATGATCTACAGCCTCTATGTCCAGTAAAACGAGATCCAGTAATGATCTACAGCCTCTACGTCCAGTAAAACGAGATCCAGTAAACATCTACAGCCTCTATGTCCAGTAAAACGAGATCCAGTAAACATCTACAGCCTCTATGCCCAATTAAATATGATCCAGTGATGATCTACAGCCTCTATGTCCAGTAAAACGAGATCCAGTAAACATCTACAGCCTCTATGCCCAATTAAATATGATCCAGTGATGATCTACAGCCTCTATGTCCAGTAAAACGAGATCCAGTAATGATCTACAGCCTCTACGTCCAGTAAAACGAGATCCAGTAAACATCTACAGCCTCTATGTCCAGTAAAAATATGATCCAGTAAACATCTACAACCTCTATGTTCAATAAAATAAGATCCAGTAATGATCTACAGCCTCTATGTCCAATAAAATATGATCCAGTAAACATCTACAGCCTTTATGTCTAATTAAACAAGATCCAGTAATGATCTACAGCCTCTTTGTACAATAAAATATGATCCAGTAATGATCTACAGCCTCTATGTCCAGTAAAACGAGATCCAGTAAACATCTACAGCCTCTATGCCCAATTAAATATGATCCAGTGATGATCTACAGCCTCTATGTCCAGTAAAACGAGATCCAGTAATGATCTACAGCCTCTACGTCCAGTAAAACGAGATCCAGTAAACATCTACAGCCTCTATGTCCAGTAAAACGAGATCCAGTAAACATCTACAGCCTCTATGCCCAATTAAATATGATCCAGTGATGATCTACAGCCTCTATGTCCAGTAAAACGAGATCCAGTAATGATCTACAGCCTCTACGTCCAGTAAAACGAGATCCAGTAAACATCTACAGCCTCTATGTCCAGTAAAACGAGATCCAGTAAACATCTACAGCCTCTATGCCCAATTAAATATGATCCAGTGATGATCTACAGCCTCTATGTCCAGTAAAACGAGATCCAGTAATGATCTACAGCCTCTACGTCCAGTAAAACGAGATCCAGTAAACATCTACAGCCTCTATGTCCAGTAAAACGAGATCCAGTAAACATCTACAGCCTCTATGCCCAATTAAATATGATCCAGTGATGATCTACAGCCTCTATGTCCAGTAAAACGAGATCCAGTAAACATCTACAGCCTCTATGCCCAATTAAATATGATCCAGTGATGATCTACAGCCTCTATGTCCAGTAAAACGAGATCCAGTAATGATCTACAGCCTCTACGTCCAGTAAAACGAGATCCAGTAAACATCTACAGCCTCTATGTCCAGTAAAACGAGATCCAGTAAACATCTACAGCCTCTATGCCCAATTAAATATGATCCAGTGATGATCTACAGCCTCTATGTCCAGTAAAACGAGATCCAGTAAACATCTACAGCCTTTATGTCTAATTAAACAAGATCTAGTAATGATCTACAGCCTCTTTGTACAATAAAATATGATCCAGTAATAATCTGCAGCCTCTATGTCCCGTAAAACGAGATCCAGTTAACATCTCCAGCCTCTATGTCCAATAAAATAAGATCCAGTAAACATCTACAGCCTCTATGTCCATTCAAATATTTTTAAGTGAAATTCACGTTACGTAATTTTACGTAACGTAAGGATTTTACGTAACGTAAACAAAAGTGTTATAATTTTTATAACAATCTTTTTCATGCTGTAACTTTTTACAGGAGCTTCTAAAGTACCAACATAGCGGATATTAAATGTAGATCCTGATTTGATCTTTCATTTTATGCCTATTTCAAGGCTTGAAATGTTAATTCCAGTGCGGAATCAAAAAAGACGCAACTGTCATAAAAAATCATGTTTTTTGCATTTTTCGGTCACTAAATGGACATAAAGTTCAGATGTTAAGTAGCGCTTTTTGGTTTTAAGGTACGGCCTATCGTATCAGATACAAGAAATTGTATGAAAGTCACCGCATAAAAAATTTTTCATACAAATTTTTGGTTTTTAACGGTTTTTTGCGTCTAGTTCCAACGGAACGGAACTGACTGGAACCAAACATACCTCAGGTAATAGATATTTTCAATACCTGTTATATGAGACCAAAAACGTAAAGATTCATGCTTCCGTTGACTCAAAAAATCAAAATTAGTGAAAATCTCAAAAAAAGTGAATACAATAACTTGCACGCAATGCGTGGAAGTTAATAAAAGAAAAAAGTAAATTCGAGCACGACGAAAGCGTGAAATTAAAACTGAAACTAAAATCGACGAGGAGATGAAAAAAGTTAAAAAGAGATAGAAATAAAAAAAAAATTAAAAATGTTAACCTTGAAAAAAATGTAATTTTTTTTGAAAATATCATTCATGCACAGTTCTCATCAAAAAGGTGTTATTATTTTCATCGCAATTAAACTCTTTTTGCTGTGAACTTCAATTCAACTCACGTCAAAAATTTATTTTTTTATGAAGGCATTCACTTTTTAGGTTGTTTTCTTGTTATTAAATGCGCTCTGATTGCCTTTCACTGACAGTAGTTGTCTAGATTTTTTTGCTTGGTTTTGATCAGTTCTTCTTATTTATCATTTAGTAGTCACGATTAATTAGGTTTGATTGGATTTGGATGGGAATTTTGAGTTGTTTAAATTAACTTGAGCAAATGTTTGAGATTTGATAGATTTGGGTTGACTAAGGAGGCTTATTGACTCAAGTAGGTCATATTTAACCCAAGAAGACCGATTTTTACCCAAAATCTCCAAACCTAATCTCAACATTTTCCAACTACAAATCAAACCCAAATTATCCACTTTTCATTTTTAACCCATAAATTTGCACAAATAAAATTTCTTCAATTATAATTTCGCATTTGCTAAAAGCAAAAAAAAAAAATAATTTTTTTCTACACACCAAGCATGCCGTCACTATAATCAAGTCAGTCATCCAACCAACACTTAATACATGCACACAACATATGCGCTACACAAAGAGTGAATAACAAGAAATTCAAGCTTACAACATGTTTATTAAGTTTGTCTCTTGGCGCTTAGCTTGCCTCAATCAATCAATCGTTCGTTAACCTCACGATGACCTAAATGTGGACAAATTAGATGAGAAATGATTAACATCAAGGCCAGGACACTATCGTAAAAATCGTAAAAATTGCAATTTTTTACAATTTGTATGGAAAAAATTGTAAAATCACAATTTTTACGATTTTTACGATAGTGTCTGGGCCTTGATTAACATGAAAATATATCAGTTATGGTAATTGAGCGGTGATTTAGATAAAATTAAGGAAGTTAGGTTTTAGATTAGTGAAATTAATATTGTAATTTTTAAAGCTTGATAATCTTGAAACAGTAAATTTGAGTATTTTACACTCATTCATCTTGTAATCCAAAATAATATGACCTTGACTCAAAAAACTTTTCATCCAAATTTGAGCCGATGCTAATGGTCATCAAACAGACTCAAAAAATAAAATTTCATAGCCAGCATACAATATTCATGATCAGTAGATTCACATGGTCATTAGTCGATTTTTCGATGTCAATATTTTGCAAACATTTTGAAAAGTTAATGATTTTTTGAGGGATTTTTATCTTTTGGTAAATTATTGGAAAAGGTCACTGGATGTTGGTTATAAAATCATTGGTACTGTTTTTTTGTGGTGTCTGGTAGATTTTTCTACAATGTATCTTGAAACTGGCTAGGATGTACTCTTGTGGTCCCAGAACAGGGCCTGCCTCAGGTATATCCAGAATACTATATTTTTAGGTAGTAGTATGCTCACAGTAATATCACACTTAGTAGTATGAATATCAGAACATATCTACCAAACCATTGAGAGCATCTTTGGATCACTTAAATTATGGTTTGATCAATAAATCATCATATCTACCACACAAATTCCCCATCCCACCCAATTCTCAACAACCATTAGCTAATAACCCCCATCAAATTACAACAGTTCTACTTCCAATTACACACAAATTATTACAATTTTCTCATTTCATCACCAACTTAACTCACTTACAGCCATTATTATATCTCAATTCTTAAGTAAGTAAACGAATGTAACAATAATAAATGAAAAATTTAATTTCATTCGCATTAAGCGCACATTTTTATGAGCAAACTTGATGATTTATTAGATGACCTGCCATCTGACGTAATCAACGTGAACATCAATTTATTTCAACTGTATTTTTTAAAAAAATTGTATAAAATTATTTCATGGGGTTCCCCCTAAAAATTCAAAATCAAATAAAAATTTCTCCTCAATTTCCAACTTTTACTGCAATTTTTTAATTACCTCAATCAATAATGTTTTTAATCTCAACCACTTCACTTCAATCAATTCAAATGAAATCTCACATTTTGCCTCAAAAGCAATAATAATACAGCCGGTAGCTTTCCTCATCACTTCATCAAATTTCATTTGATCAGGTTTTAATCTTTCAATGACGATAGACAAGACATTTATGGAAATGATGCAATGAACTTTTTCGGAGCTTTTGAATTGAATTTTTTTTGCCTTTTTTAACAGCTACTGCTACTGCTGCTGATCATGTTTTCTTTTGTGTATGATTTGATATTTTTTGAGCTACTGAAATACACAATTTGAGGTGGTTTGATCGAATTGAATTAGAAATGGAGGTGGATTTGGACAGTTTGGCATTTTTGGGGGTTTAGGCATCTGATTGGGTTTGGATTGATATTGTTAGAAAATTGTGGGGCTTTTTTAATTTCTTTTGAGTTTTTAAAAACTTAAAAGGTATCATTGAGCTCCACTAGGGTGCCTTGAGCTTCGAATGGGTCTATTGTGCTTAAATTGGATTATTTTGACAATATTGAAGACCTTTAAACTTCAAAAATGTCATTCGACTCCAATTAGCTCCAGAATATTCAAAAATCTACATTTACCCAAAAAAAAATTCAAAAAAATGCGCGTTATACCCAACACCCAAAAATGCCTTCCTTACTTGACAAATTTTGCCATTCATTTCTTACTTTTTCACATACAATTCATGAATACTGTTTGTTATTATAAAACATCTATTGTAAGTCATGTCTTTTCATTGCAATTGGCATTTTATGTCTTTTAATGTTATATGTTGTATCACACTTACTAGCCGGTTGAAATTATGAACATTTTTTTCTTTATATTATTGCTAGACGATTTCTAATATATGTTCAAAACTAGATTGTTGCAATAATTTTTAAATGATTTGGTGTTTCTGAAAGTCGTGCATTTGAGAGATTTTTGTGGTTTGATTTGAGGAAGGTGGAGCTTGTGGATGTGGTTTTAGGTTTTGTGATGACAAGTTGAGGGTCTGATTGAAAGAGATGATTTTGTAGGGTCATGTGGGGATGGAGTCCATACATAGGGGGTTTATTGAAGACAAAACCACATGTTAGGGAAGTAAACAGTCAATTGGTTAATTTTTGGTGTTAAAACGGTACAAGAACCAAGATGGAGTACTTTTGGGGACCCAATAGGGATAAGTCTTCAAAAACCAGTTAAAATCACCCAAAAATCCACTCAGTAACTTAATAAGTTAATAAAATCTTCTTCTTAGCATTTCCATCAATCACTCAACTTCACTCACTCATTCCACGATCAAGTCATGCAACGAATCTGCTCTCAAGTAGAAAACAAACCAACAACAACAGCGACAACAAGAAATTTGAAATTGACACTATTTACACATTGATCTAATTTCATTTTCCCTTACACTGCATTCACAACAATCTTTATTTCTCTTTTTTTGTATTTTATATTTTATTTTGTTTTGTTTTTTGTTGACACAGAAGCACACAAAAAAGCATATAAAAAGTTTCTTCTTCTTCATCATTGGTGCTGTCGACTTCACATGACTAAGTGGTGATGGATAAGAGTGAGTTAGGAAGGTAGTTTTGGGAGGATGTGGGTCTGAAGCGAATTTTACTAGCTTGGAATTAAATAAAATCACAAATATTTTTGAAATTTTATTTAAAATTGTTAAGATTCGGTTCTCAAATTCCATGGGACCTTTGCTTGGATCCTAGCAACCGTCCCGTACAACCCTTACCTCATATAATCTCATTTTGACACCAACCTTGGTAACTCAGATCCCCAACCTTGCTTCCAGCTTCACCAAACGCAAACAGATACTCTTCAACAGACAGACGTCTTAACAATTAGACAGATCATGGAAAACTGACAAATGCATGGACAAACAGACAAATCATGGACATGATCAGCTTCTCTAACCAAAAATCTTCACCAAAATGAGTCAGCCACGTTTTTAAACACGCACACTTTTGTTCTCAATCAATAAATTTGCTGATTAATAAGGTGTCATGTGGAGTAATTTAATGAACCTTTTTGTGGTTGTAATAAAAAAAAATGTTACAAATTTGAGTTGAATAAGAAAACTAGGCCAATCAGCTGATTGATTGATTAAAGCTTTTAAAATGTATTTTATTTGGTATTTTTTCATCTGAACTGACTTTGTCCATTTGCTTGGTTTGAATTGTTTGGGTTTCTCGCCATATTCAACATTTTATTGCAAGCATTTGAATTTTGACAATTTTTTTTTATAATAAATCTGCATCAAAAAATAAAAAGAAACAAAAAATGCGTTTTATACCTAAAATATATTCCAACTTGTCAATACTTTTTTAAGTGCACGATATCGCGACAAGCTTGATGAATTGAGATTTTATTTTGAGTGATTTATACTATTAGGGCTGGTTGCAATGTCGACTAAATGTCTACTCGTGTTCAATAATTGTGAAAAATGATATTTCTATAAAGTCCAATTAATTTGCTATTTATTTGTATTTTCATTTATTTTGTGGCTTTATTTGAGTGATGTTTGGATAGAACGAGCTGAATTTTGAGGCTTTTTTGTAACATGTAGATAAAATTCAAATAGATTACCTTTGAGACCTCTTAAAGTACTCATAACATCATCTGGTTGCCTTCCAACCAATCACAGCAACCTTTTTCTCCAATTTAAATTCAAATTCTTCAAGATCACATCCAAAAAGCTTCACCTTTATCCGCATCTTAATTGATTACTAAACTATATTTTCAGTACCTTTTTATAATTTTTAACTTCTTCTCTTCATTATGAATGCTTCAGTTTTGGAGGCTCAAAGCTTTATGACTGTCTTAAGCTTCATTCATGAATTTGAGTCGAATTAAAGTTAATTTTTTTATTGCAGATTAAACTGTGGTTTTTAAGATGAAATCATTTAAATTCAATTAATTTGAAGGCTGCGTGTTGCTTTCGAAAAATTAAAAATTAATTTTTTTGGGGGATTTTTATGGCTAACTGGAAGTTAAATCTGTCCAGAAACCCCAATAATATGACATATTTATGGTCAATTTATCATACAACATGTTCCAATATCAACAATAAAATCTTCAATCATTGCCATTTTTAATACAGAACCTATGCAAAATTTCAATGAATAAATTTCTAGCCTCAGGTATGAGTGACGAAGATTTTTGCATCTTTAAATTGAACAGAAAAAGAATAATCTTTTCGTAGACGTCTTAAGTCAGAACTTGACAAAAATATTTTTCAGCTTCATTTGTATGCAAGTTTCTAATTTACTTTCCAGTTTTTAATAAAAAGATACATGAAACTAGTTAATAAATGATTTTGTATGAGGAAGCTGTTTTTTTCCATGCCACTTTTTGAGGTTTCCGTTATGAAGATCATGAAGAATTCTTTTTGCTGCGCAACAATGAAGATTTCTAAATTAGGTTGTAAATTTATTTTTGATGATTAATCAAGAATTTTGAAGCTAATTAAGAAATTTATTTCGTTTCGATACAGTTCCACCTTTGTGAGGATTTTAGAGGCTACGAACTATTGGAGGGGATCCAAGATGGTTCTTAAAGCACCTTGTGGCTAGAAAAGGGTATCTCTTGGGTGTCTTAGAATCTAAAGTGGAAAATTTCTTCAAAGTTCTACAACCTCAGCAACAAATCTTCTTCTCACTATTTCCATATCAATAAACCACACCACCTGTCTCAAAAGCACTTTGCAAACTTCATTCACGAACATATTTTTCATATATTTTTAATTTCAAAAACAAAACAGATAAAATATCTTTTTTTTCTTTCCGCTACAATTATGAACGATTAAGACCGAAAAAAAATTGTTGAATTAAATTTTACAAATAAAAAATTTCCTCTTTTTGTTCGCATAATTTTTTGTTTTATTATTTTTTAACATGATTTTCCAGAAAAATGTTTGCAAATTTGTAGTTTTTAGGTCTGATTTGTCTGGTTGCTTTATTTTTTATGCTAATTTGGAGTGGAAAAGTGGAGATAATTGAGATAATTGCTGATTAAATATGGATTAGTTTTGAATAATTTGGGGATTTTTGGTTAAAAGGTTTAATTGTTGTTGAGTAATGCAATGAGATTATGAAGTATTGTTGGTATTTTGCAGTTAAGATGCATAAAAATGAGCAGAAATTCAGGAAAAATTTATGAAGTTTAGAAGATTTTTATTGAAATTTATAGTTTTTTGAATGAGTTTTTAAAATTTTTTAGAATTTTTAACTTTTTCGGATTTTTTTGACTGACTTTTGTCAGAATTTTCGACTTCTTGACTGATTTTTATTCAAATTTTTGATATTTTAACCAAGTTTCACCGAAATTTTCAAACAAAAAATGCGCTCAAATAAAAAAAAATAATTTCCTCAAACTTTTCCAATAAATTTTATTTCAAATGAAAGCTTTTTGACGGATTTGAAGCAGAAGCAAGCAAGAGTAGAAAAAACACGAAGAAAAAATCAAAAGCATAAAATAAAATGAAAAAAATTTTTAACATTGACGTACATGTTGCATTATTATACAATAATATTAAAAAAATAATTACAATACGCTCAATTACCTTCTTTTTTCTTTCTTCTTTCCATTTCGTTCGGATTACGCTGGCTTGAATGGCTCTCAGCAAGTTTTGCTCGCTTTTTTTCATTCAACTTCAGCTGTTTTTTTTGCTTTTGCTTTGCTTTTCCATCCATATTTCGGTGGTGGGATTGATGATGTGTGTGGCGGGTATGAAGCTTACGCTCCAACTGCATAACGACTCTCAACACTACTTACGATTATGGAAGAAAAACTTTTTGATATAAATACCAGGTACATTGCCGATTTCAATTCAGTACCACATCTGGTTTCTTTCCTATTCCTTTTCGTTTTTTAATACCTCTTAAAGTCTAAGCTAGAAGAAAAATTTGAAAATGCGAATGGTAAATAAATTAAAGAATAATTTTGTGAATTGTTTTTTTTTGGAAGAACAAGAAAATAGTTGAAAGCATCTTAAAGAAGATATACAGTTTGAAGCAATTTGAACATTCGAGAAGAAAAAAAGTGATCAAATTAGTGCAAAAATGATTTTTTGAATGAAAATTTGCTTGAAATTAATTCAAATGAATTAAAAAAGTGAAGATTTTTTGTGAAAAGTTTGCTCCAAATTGAGCTCAGATCTTGTTCTGTCACATTGGATTAATATTTTGATACATATTATTCAAAAAAGTTCACATTATCATTTAAAACTCAATATAGTGCATATAAGAAGTTCTTAAGGGTATCTCCTATACCTAACATGGTAGATCCTTCAACAAATGTTCAGATTTGGACTCTATATCCCAATTCTCTCATGGATAACCCTAGAGTTTTTAAAAAATCAAATCAGAATGCTTCCAAAACTCACAATATAACCTCAAAAATCATTAAAAAAACCAAATTGTCAAGAATTCTAGCCTCAATTTTTTTTCTCCCCAACTTACAATTTAGTTTTTAGTGACTTGTTGCGTTGCCCTTTTGGCTGTCTCGGCCAACTGTGAAGCTCCAAAGGAAGCTGAACTTCAGCAAGAATCACAAAACGTCGAGAAGCGTGGAATTCATTATAGCTCCTACGGCGGCCACGATTGGACACCATCATACGGAGGAGACCATGGAGGCCACCATGAGCATCATCATGAACACATCAAGACAGTAACGATCGAGAAAAAGGTTCCATATCCAGTTGAAGTTGTTAAGAAGATTCCAGTAACTGTTGAGAAAAAGATTCCTTACGAAGTAAAAGTACCAATTCCACAACCTTTTGAGGTAATCAAGAAGTACCCAGTCAAAGTTAAGGAATACCAAAAATACACCGTTGAAGTCCCAAAACCATACGAAGTCATCAAGAAGGTAAGTTAACACACGCTTTGCAATTACTTTCTCATACAATAATACTAATAATTGCATTTCTCTTTATATTTGCACACAATAGGTTCCTTATGAAGTCAAGGTACCAGTCGAAAAACCATATCCAGTCAAGGTATTCGTCCCAGAACCTTATGAAGTCATAAAGAAGGTCAACTACAATGTCGAAAAACACATCCCAACACCATATGAAGTCATCAAGAAGGTTCCTTATGAAGTAACAAAGACTGTTGAAGTACCAAAACCATACGATGTCATCAAGAAGGTAAGTTAACACACACTTTGCAATTAATTTCTCATGCAATAATACTAATAATTGCATTTCTCTTTATATTTGCACACAATAGGTTCCTTATGAAGTCAAGGTTCCAGTCGACAGACCATACCCAGTGTAAGTTGTCATAACATCAAAATTTTGTGATCTAACATCAATTTTTTTTAAAAAAAATTCTAACCTCAAAATCATTTTCTTCCTTTTGCTCAAAAAAATACAGTGAAGTACCAAAACCATACCCAGTCTACAAGGAAGTCAAGGTCCCATACACAGTGGAGAAGAAAATTCCATACGAGGTCAAGTACCACGTCGATAAACCATATACCGTTGAAGTCGAGAAGAAGGTTCCATATGAAGTCAAGGTCCCAGTTCCACAACCCTACGAAGTCATCAAAAAAGTACCATACACCGTAGAAAAACCTGTTCCATATGAAGTTAAGGTTCCAGTCGATAAACCATATATTACCCACAAGGAAGTCAAATTCCCAGTACACAAGGAAGTCCCACATGCAGTTCATGTTCCAGTCCATCCACCAGCCCATCATGAACATCATGAACATCATCAACAACAAGAACAAGAACAACACGAATACTCTCATGAAGCTCCATCATCATACCAACACTCATCTGTTGAACACTCATCACATGAACATCATCACTATTAAGTAATGTTAACGTTATTATTGTTTCATGAAACCTCTGACACCAAATAATTACTGCAAGATGCTCAAAGTTAGGACAATATATAATCCAATTACACATACTCGACTTAAATTAGACTTAAAAAATGTTTTTTAGTCAAGCGATCCGAAAAACTGCCAAAAAAGAGAAAATTTTATCTCTTACACAATTTTACGGCCGTCTGTGGAGCAATTGCGATGAAATCTCAAAAAATAATTAATGTGATGCTACTGTTTAATTTTTAAGGTTAACGAAAAAAAACTTTTTTTTGAGATTTTTTTGCGTAATTTAATGTTAAAAAATTATTATTTTTTTACGACACAGACAGTCATGAAATTGAAGGTATTTTGGAAATTTTTTCGTTTAGCTGTGGATGAAAAAAAGTTTCATTTTTGAAGGGGATTTTTTGATTTGCTAAAAATTACGGGAATTTTTTAACATTTTTTGGGGAACTAATAGCTTTAAAAAATATCAAATTATGACTTGATAATGAGATTAGTAGTTGTTTCATGTAATGAGTTAGTAATTGACCTGGTTGATACACAGAACATCACCTTTTACTTTTCTGAGGCTAATGTGACCTTAACTAGACTTCTTCCTCTCATTATCATCAATATTTCGAGGCTATATCTCAGTAAAGTAGTGCAATATTCCATTTAAGATGTGAAACAAGTTATTATGTGTGCTGTTGATGCCTGCATACTTCATACAGGTACTATAGGACTATATAACTTGACTATCTACAAAGTAGTAGCTTTAATTCCATTTTGATGATTTAAGAGGAATAATCTAGCGCGATTTTCTCGATTGGGAATTTTAACGCGTTTCTCTCATGATAAAAAATTCAAAAATCAAACTTTGTGTCACAAACTAGCTCAAATTACCCAAAATTCTGAATTTTGAGCGTGTTTTGCATGAATGGGAAAAATTAACGCGTTTTTCTCGAAAAAGAAATTTAAAAGTCACTCAAACTAGCTCAAAAGTATCCAGAAACACTACATGTGATAGTAAATCTAAAACTCAATTAACATTACAAACTAGAAATCTAGTTAGTCTTAAATTAGCATAGAAAACACACTCAAGTGCCCCATACCCCATCCAAAATCCAAGCAATCATTAGATTCACCCTCCAAAAAATCATCTCAGTCACCTCAAACCTCAAGTGAGACTGAGAATCTGAAACTTTTTATTCTCATTTAGATAACTTGTTAATGTTGAACAAAATAATTTTTGTTAATGCGCGACTTTTCTACCTACTACCTACTGTATTTTATTAAGACTTTTTCTATCTCCTCCTTAAAAAATTGATTAAAAAAAAGATTTAAGAAGAAGATTTTTAAAAAAGATCCAAAAATTGATTTCGAGAAAAAAATAAATTTGGTTGAGAAGTTTTGTTTTTGACAAAAATTTGAAATAACGGAGAAAAGGGGAAAATTTTGTTAATTATCAAAAAATATGTTTAGAAAAAAAGAATAAAAAAATAGAGAGGATGACGAAGATTGAAGAAAAACCAAGTAAATTATAATTTGTTTTGATTTTTTATTTATTTTCAGAGTATTAATTTTAATTTTTATAAAATTTATTCTTTTTATAATTTAATAATTTTTAAAAAAGTTTCCTTTTTGAATTTTATTTAATTTTATTTAACATTTAAAAAATTTCTTTTTAAGTTTTTAATTTTTCTGTTTCATAAAATTTTTAAAATTTCACTTTTTTAAATTTTCTAAAATATTTCTTTTAATTTTTTAAAAATATTTTTAAAATTTTTAAAAAATTATTTTTTTAAAAAAAATATTTTTAAAAAATTCACTTTATTAAATTTTTAAAAAATTCTCTTTATTAAATTTTTAAAAAATTCACTTTATTAAATTTTTAAAAAATTCATATTTTTAAATTTTTAAAAAATTCATATTTTTAAATTTTTTTAAAAAATTCACTTTATTAAATTTTTAAAAAATTCATATTTTTAAATTTTTAGGTTACTAAATTTTTTAAATTTTAAAATACATAAAACCACAATAAAAATCTCCGATTTTCTAATCAAATCTTCTCAATAGCACCAAACTATTCAATTAAATCCCCTCTAATTGCTACCATTAATGTAAATTAAATTCAGTTGCATAATAAATTTAAACCTGTTGAAAGTAAACGACCAATAAAATAAACAATTAAAAATTAAATTTGAAAAACCCGACTTTCAAAAGCTTTTTATGACGGATTATTAGCAAAATTATTTTTTGGTAGCTGAAAAGATTTTTTTGTAGCCCAATAAAAGTCGCTTTATAGGCAAAAAATTTCAAGTCAATTTAGTTTTCAAATTTTTTTGTTAGTAAAAGCTTGGATATTAAATGATGAAAATAGGATTTATGGGTTTTTAGATTTAAATTTTCGAGGAGCTTTAATAAAATTTAGTTTTTTTGTGCTTTAGATTGTATACTTTATTTAATTTTGATATTAAATCATTTATTCTCTTTAAGGTTAGCTTAATATTCTGCATTACGAGCACAATAAATATAAAAAATTATGAAAATTACAAAAAAAAATCAAATTTGTTATATTCAGGAATTTGTTTAAATTTTTTAAGTCATGGCATGCAAAATCACACAAAATTACATTCACACATGTAACACAACCTCCGATTACATAAATTTATAATGCGATTAAATATATCAAGTTGTACAATTCCACAAACGCTCTCACTACAATAAACCAATTTCATAATCACACAACAAACAAAACAAAAAATTTCCTGCATTTTTTAGAAAAAATTAATTAAAGAAATGTTTTTTTATAAGCACCAACGTTAATAGCACATAAATTTTATTGCACGCAGCTTAATTAGTGCGCAAAATTAATCTGATGGGGCTCTGATTCATGAAGAAAACAGTTTTGCAATTTATTGCGCAAAAAATAGTCAATTGCTGGAGAAAAATCGAGATTGATTGACTTTAATGACTTTGGCTTTTGTTTTTCGTCGATAATCTCTTCTAATGTGTACCATGTGGCTGCTTATAGAGGGATTGGAAATTGAGTGGAGCTGAATTGATGTTGGTAGGGATTCTAGTGGTTTGGGACGAATAAAAGACCGGGTTCGATAGTAACCTAAGAATACTAGAGCTTACTAGGACTCAAAGGATATATGAAGGCATATTAGAATAATTTTGGGGTAAAGTAGTGATAGGGTCAGTGAGTTACACTTGGATATACTCTACTATATTGAGATAAAGTGCCATGGGTAGCTTTTTGAACCAATCTTAGATACTAGGCATGACAAGAGCTCTAAGCTTAACTTTTATGTACAAAATCTGAGTCTACTTCAAACTACTTGTGCCAAACAACCACAAAATACCCAAGTAACATGCAATCCACAACAACTAATCGATGTCTCTTACTTTTTTGCCGTCTCATGTATGTTTTACTGCTCTCACTTAACTATTATGCAATTTTAATTCCTTAACGACTCTCTTTAGTGCTGTATATCTCATTGCAAACATTTATGCATGCTTAATAGCATTAATCTTATTAGGTATTGAGTTATGCCTACGAGAAATTAAGTTTGACAGTAGGAAAGTGCTGTCAGTTGGAGCAACATGAGTTGACTGTATTGCGGAGCTTCACATTTGAGCTTCACGAAAAAATGTGGCTCTCAATTTAACATTTCAATGATGAAATTTTTTTTTCTGCTTCCCTATCAAGCTTTACTACCATATTAAAATTAGAAGACGTGATTTACAAGAAAAAGATTCAAGAACGCAATGAACTGTAATGAAAATTTTACAATTTCTATTCCAATCGTTTCGTCGTTGAATTGCTGAGCGAATAAAACCTTAAAAAATACAGGAGAAAAAAAAAGTTTTTTTTTTCTATTCTTTATGGCAGTGATGCTCAACCTGTGTGCCGCGAAAATAATTTACCATCTTTTGACTTAACTAGTACTTTCACTATATCACTAACAAAACCATATTTCTTTTAAGAAACATTGGGTGTGCCGCGAAAAATTTTTGTTCTATAAGTGTGCCGCGGTGGAAAAAAGGTTGGACACCACTGCTTTATACAATAAATATTTTGCTTTTTTCGTTTCACGGTATGCGCATCTAATGAATTGACAACGTCATGAAACTTTTGCTATTCAGTTGTTCGAATTATTGCTCTTTTCAATGTCTATTATACGAAAAAGTTGCACACAAGGTGGAAGGGAGACTGTGAGAGAAATGAGGAGAATAATTGTCAATTACGTCAAAGCGTGCGTACAGATTCAAGTAATGCACATAATTGAGAGTCAAAAATTTACCAATTTGGAAAATTGGATTTGTTTTTTGAAGCATCAATGAGTAATGAATGGTGCTCAATTGGAAAGTTAAACAGTTTTAATTAAAAAATGATAATTCTGATTAAATTAATTGAAAATTGATTAAAATTAGTTAAATTAAATTTATGCATGATTTAGATTGCACTTTATTATAGAAATTAATTGGAAAATTTAATTGATAATTGGATTTGGAATTATGAACTTCACATTGCATGCAGATTTATTTAAATTTTAATTGATACATAATCAGGATCTTAGCCAGGGAGGAAGTCCTTGAATTTTTCGACAACCCACGATTCCCTCACTTTTCTTTTTGAAAACTCTAGCTTTGTCTCTGTACATAATACTTGCATAATACTACATGCAACTTATGGATCAAGATTGAATTTTTTTCTAGTCAAAACTGATGTACTTTCCGCCCTTATAACTTTTCATGCTTCCACTATAGTTTAGCATAAAAAAACGATGAAAACTGCATGGCTTCGAGACATTTCTCTATTGTGCTTAATGGCAAACTTTTTAATTTTCAGCATGATCGACTAAATGCATAAAAAAGTTTCAATAATTTATTAAAAAATGTTGTGAAGAGAAGGGAAAGAAAAACTGTGTGGGAGGTAGAGCCGAGACATATCACGTCACAATTGATAGTCAGGCTCTAAATTTGACAATTATGAAAACTCAAAGTTTGAATTTTTTTCATCCTCAGAAACACTTTGTGCGACTTTTTATTTTTTAATTTCAATTTTAAAAGTTATGACATAATTTGAGTCAGGGAGGGGTTTTGGGGGTCAAACCCCCTCCCCCATTTGGGATTTCTTTCAATTTGCTAGGGTTTTTTAAGAAAAATTCCCAATACCCCACCTAAATTTTCCCTTCCATCCAAAAAAATTTCGAAACCCCTCCCTCGAAAAATTTCTGGATACGCCCCTGATTTGAGTATTGCTATAAACTTTCTTCATAGTATGATATGTCTCAGCCGTACTTTAAACACACAATGGTAAAAAAGTTGAAGCAAAAATCAAGAATTAACAGAAATGAAAATAACAATAACGGTAGGTAGAAGGAACATGGAAGTATAAAATGTTTGAAGTTGAATTAAATTGAATTTATACATCAAACATATAAAGTTTTATTTGTATGTACAAGTATATTTATGTATTTAAGAAGAAAAAGTTTAAGAAACATTCATTGTAGGCAAGAGCACATGTTAAAGGAAGGATGTACGTTGAAATTTAATCGACTAGAACGCTTTTTTCTCAGTTTATAAACTAATAAAGTAATGAAATTTATGGAGTGTCATGTTAAATGTAATTTTAAGTGTCAAAATTTGGGAAGCAGTTAGGAATCTTTCATAAATGATGTCAAATTTTTAGGGGAGGATGCTGTGTGACACTTCCATGCAAAACAAAAAATGTTTTACAAATTTTTTGTAACAAAGTGAGGGAAGGTGGTCTAAAGGTCTCGTTTTTTGTGTGACGTCATTTATGAACGGCCCTTTAGACACACTTAATCTCAATTTGGATTGTCTCAAAATTTAAAATTTTACTAGAAATATTTTTGAATCAGCTTTCTCAGCACCATCCAAAATGAGCTGAATTACTCATTCTCATCTAAACTGTGTGAACATTCAGGCACTGAGATGAAGAGAGAAATGAAAATGTCAACATATAAAAATACATTGGCGAATGTTGAAATGAGGAAGAAGGAACAAAAATGAAAAATATCCGTGGGTGCTTTTCATAACCAGAAATTGAATAAAAATGAAAATTAAATACTGAGAAAATAATTATAAAAGGCCTAAAGCTTTTGGATACATATTCACACACTGTAGAATTTTAAAAGAACCATTAACTTAAGTTTTATGGGATAATGGATATAATCCTAAATGCAATTATAAATAAAATATTTCAAAAGTACGAAGTTAGTCCTCAAATAAGAGATGTGAACAAAAATGTTCTCGGGGTTAAAGGAAATGAGCAAAGCTCAATAAGCACTATGCACACATATCAATTCACATGAAGCTACAGAATTGAATTAAGCTCAGCAACTATTTAGGGTATCATCAAAGTTATTTATGCTGTGTACATTTTGATTCATCTAGTAAAAGAAAATAGTAATACTGAATTTAAATTGATAAGACAAGCAGAGAAATGTATGTTTCGTCTCCCATGATGAATTCAATTTTATGAGTACATAGAATGAATAAAATTGAAATGGATTTGAGCTACAATATTGGCACAAAGTGCAATGAATTGATATTTATTTTATTATAGGGCTTTAAGTATCTCAAAATGTGCTTCAATAATATGATACTAAAAAGTATACATCTATACAATAAGGTAATACACTTGCGAATGTGTTGCTTGTTTTGAAAATTCAAAATTTGCTTTTTCATTGAAATTTTGATATTTTGAGTTATGCTCTTTGATCTCTGTTTTCAACTGTTGTGAAGCACTAATTGAACTTTATTTGTTTTATTATTATCTCATTTCAATGGCTTAGCCAGAATTTCGGTGAGGGACCCCCCCCCCCCCTCTGAATTTTAATAATTTTTTGTTTGAGCCAATTTTTTTCGTAAGGAGGAAGGAGGGGGTATAAATCCACCTAATCACCCCTTGGCTACGCCACTGTCTCATTTATTTAGTAATTTAACTGAATTTTATATAAGCTCTTCCCATCAAGTGCGTAGCAAAGGAGGGTTAATGGGTGGTAAATCACCTTAATTTCGAGTTAAAATGATCCAAAAATTTACACTTCCTTAAAAACTTCTGGCTGCATCCATTGAATTGACAAATATTCATGAAACATGTGAATTTGATATCAAAAAGAATTTTCATGTACAATATCGTTTTCCTTTAAATTTTTATTATTTTTAATATTCAAGTGCTCACTCCTCCTCTTCCCTCAAATCTACTGTAATCGATCTTATCGTCGCTTTTTCCTATACGAGTAGCAAATTGAATTTTCCATAAAGATAAATGGATATAATGATGATATAGAAAAGCATATGATGTTTGTATGAGCATAAGCAGCTGTGTTACCAAAAGGACATTGAGATGGGAATTTTACAGGATTTTATGGGAGCTTTAAAATTTTCTTAGTGATTATATCTGTCATTCTATATTATTTTTTAAAGAGTTGAGAGGGGTTTTGGAAGGATTTCATGGAATTAGTAACGTCTGGTGACATTGTGGAATTTTTTTATTATTGAATATATGTTAAGGAAGCTTAAACTAGATAATTCTCAAATTTCTCTGGTTTATGTTCATATCAAGGGAGTGTCAATGGATTTTAATTTTTAAATAGTATGTTCCTTATATCTCATGATAAATTTAAGGTTCAAGCCAGGTCAAGCGTTCATTGACACCTCCATGTGTACATGCAATCGATACAAAATTTTAAATAATTCTCATCAACAATAAAATTCTCGAATTTGAAGTAAAATTGAATTCAGGTTAAATACAATTTAGGGAATGTAAAGTAAAATAAAATCAAAATGAATGAAAGGTATGCAACCAGCAAAGTGCAATAAATTTTATATTGGAATTTACCAATATCTATCTGTAATTTACATTCTGTTCATTTATGGAGCTGGAGATGTATTGGGAAAATCATTAAGCTGCAATTTCAAAAATGGAATGTTCAATTACGAGTATTTCCTGTACATGAGAATGGGTATTTTTATCCATTAAAGAAAATTATTGAAGTTATTTGTGTGAACAGCTTGAGTATATTCTGTATAGCTATACAAACTGTATAGGAAAAAATAAAATTTCAATTATTGGAAGCAATAAATCTTAAATTGGAATTATGAGTTGAAATTACTAAACAACGAGCTCATTTAAAAAGTTTTTTTCTTTTTAATTCTGTCAGCTCATTTTTCCGTATTTCTAAGAGGGTAAAAATTTAGAAGAAAAATAAGAAACTTTTTTAACTCATAAATCAAAATCTGTTAATTAACCGCTGACTCCTGCTTTCTTTACTCGTTTACCTCGCTCACATGAATTTTCATAATCTACCCTCTTTCATTTGTATCGTTTTACGGAGCGTCGCGTCTGAAAAAGTTCTTTAGCAAATAAAATAAATTTTAAGTAAATTATGTAAATAATTTTTAAAGGCACTGGTTTTTTGGTAAATCAAAACTTTTGTCAGGATTCTGTCTTTTTGTAATAATGTCTCATTCACAAATGAGATGGGTTCATTTATTTCATACCAACCTCTATAGTAAAATTTTCATATCAAAATTATTTTCTAAGTATCACACAGCTTTAGACCCCCCTGTTGAAAAACATAATTGGATGATCCCTAAAAGTATTAAAAATTGCTGTAATTCTAACCATTAAGGCCATGATCCTGAATTTGAAGCAGCGCTAGTGTTTTTCACGGGTTATTTTTGATTTTTATATAAGCCTATCATACTCAACCCCTTTGGGGTCAAACCCTCTACCTTTTTGGAAATATCCCTTAATTTACTAAGGTTTATTGAGAAAAAAATTCCAAACCCCTCCTAAAAATTTCGTAAAAACCCCTAAAAAGAAAAATATCGGACTACGCCTTTGATGTCATTGCTAACGGTAGCTTCACTCACATTATGATTCGAAAATGGGCAAGCAAATACATTGGAATCACCTTTTCAGTCATATAAAATGCTTTCAATACAGTCACATTCAAGATTAATTTTTGTGCTTCCCAGAATAATTGGAGCGAGAAGATAGATAGGCTTAGGTATCACTCCTTCTTGCTGTTCTTACTACAATTCTATAGTATTCTAAAAAGTGAATTAATTTAGAAGGCAAAGAATTATTTGCTAAGCATAAACTCTCGTCATTAATTTTCCTCTTATTTCCTCATCTGTCTCACTCATTGTGTGAAAAGATTGTAAGCAGAAGACAAAAGAATTTGGCATTAGAAGCGCCATCAAAAATAGAAACGAATGAAAATGCCTAATAATTAATTCAAGGAACGTAGAGTGCTTTAACGCAAATGATAATTAGTTGTGATAATGAAGTTTACTATTGCTGTTTATATCTCAAATTATTGCTGATTTTTCATTAATATGAAAACGTGAATGGAAATTTTTCCCGGCACTCGCAATCAGGACTGAAATCCTCACATTGAATAATTGTTTTTATTTCATCCTTCATTATTTTGGATAGAAATTTTTTTAAAGGATTTTTTAATGTCTACATCAAGCGTTTATTGTATGAATTTATGATTATTGTCAGTAAGGGATGTGTATAACTAGATAGATGACAATAGGATGAAAATTATTACCTACAAAATAAATTTTGACTAGTGAGGAATAGATGCTTTTTATTTTATGACACAATATTAAGATTCTCATTATGATAAGCTGAAAAGCAGAGCTGGAAGTCGATACAGTTTAAGTCGACTCGAAAAAAATTTAAAAAAAATCACTAAATAATAAAATTAATCGACTCGAGCTTTACTATAAAAAAAACTTCTGGAAAAATAACTGAAAATCTGATTTTTAGAACGCCTTAAAGGGCTTCATAGGGGGAAAAATAACGAGCAAATGGCCAGCCTTACTGATAGCAGAGCTCGAAGTCAACTTTTTCATCCAAAAGCCGAGTTGACCTCAAATTCTACCTTATTGGATCTAGTTACAGTTTACTTATTACGTTGGTTTGACGACGCGTGACAATACAAACTAAGGAATACTTTTGAAAATTATGTAACAATTAATAAGTCGAGTTAAAAACATTTTTTATTGTGTTACATAATAATTGAACGACCCCATGTCACTAGGTGTATATTTGTTACAGCTATGCCTCAAAAATCATCAGTTTCCATAATTTTTTTCAATTTTAAAACCCATAAAATTCAGCAAATCGGTTAAAATCTTTAAAAATGAGTTTAACACTCGCAAATCCCACGAAAAATTCAACACATCCTCGAAATTTTCACATGCAAAGCCACTAACATATAACAGCACAAAATGCATCTCACAGACAGTAAAAACATCAGCAATGTGGTCACGATTCACATTTTCATGGATTCGACGGTACATAATATAATTTGTTCTGAATGAGCTTCAGTTTCGCGACGTGCACGACGGGAATTGGATGATGATGATATTTTTTTTATTTATTAATATAAATGTCCATTCCATTATGTCATTTCTTATCACATTTTGATTTTAATCTATGTGAAAATTTATGGCATAACTTTTCTACATTTTGTTGTCTTCGACACAACTGAACTTAATGTTCACAAAATATTAAGGAATATGAAATTCAATAAAAATATTTTACGAAATATAAAATATGTTTGTATGAGGTCATATCCCTCTCCACATTTGTTACAATCATCATAAGCCAGTCACTGCCTGCCATAGAGTTAGCAACATATTAAAACACATTTTATGTGTGTGTTTTTTTAAAAACTTTTCTCTCATGTACTGCCATGCTATACTGTGATTTATAGAAACTTTTTTTTTCTTTGGATATGAACAAAAGGAAATGGAAGGGAAGCAAATGGGAGAGAGATTATAGAATCTCATACATAAAATCCATAAAACATTAAATGTGGATAAGAATTATAGAAACGATAGTATGGAGGCTGTTGGAAGTCCCTCGTATCCACTGGGAGTCATTTAATTTTTGTATTTCCTCTACTTTGTCACTAATAGTTCTGAAAGACTCGTGGTTAATGAAATATTATACTAAAAATCCCTTTCAAAGTTTTACTGCTTTTCCAGGCTTTGTAATTTTATTTATGGTTCTTAGATGTCATTTGGTAATGTCATAACAACATGGGCATATCCAGGATAGTTTTGGGGAGGAGTTTTTCAACTCATGGTGCCTGATGATCTTTGTTTTTTGGAACATCTTTTCCCATCATGACCTTTTTGTTTTAATCTAGTATTGGGATTAGAACAAAAAATATGGGGGTTGACCTCGAAAACCCCCTCCCAAAATACACCCCTGAGATCCAACTGAAATGTAGCCATTTAAAAATTTAAGGACTCAAAAAAATCACCACCATACTGTATTTTTTGTATCCTCGCTCCCTTATGCTTCAAATTTACCATGAACTTTGTACAAAAAATCATTTTCAATAAGTGTAATTGAATTAAAGTAATAGTTGCAGTCTTGAATTTCTATTGAAGATTGACAGGATAAAAATTAACATAATCTTGTTTCCCATAGATGCAGCTTGTTAGATATAATTTCCTTCCTTCAACACAGTCACTGCGAGCATCAGAATTCATCATAATAATATCAAATAACGAAATCTACATTGAAGCAATTATTGCACAAAATATGACCAAACAAACAAAGTGTGTTCATGTGAACTAATTTATAACCATAATAACTTCATTTAGGAAAAATTTTACTTTACACTGATTTGGTGTTGCTTGTATCCATAATACCAACAATGGAATATTCATCCGTGTATGAAGTGTTGTGAATAACGAGATATTTTGAGCATAAAATACGTCCACACAAGTATTGCATGTAAACAAGAGGATAAATTTTGGGTGCTTAGTTATTTCAGGAACATTTGGTAAAGCATTATGTTGCGAATTAAGAGCTTAAGTTTTTTTATTATCTCTCTCTATTTTTGCCTCGGACATCTAGGAAAGAACTTTGTGGATAGTGTTACGCTTTGAGATTAAAATCGTTCAAAACTGATGATAAATTTTTTATACAGTAATGAATTTCATTAATTCAGGGGAGTAGGCAGAAACTTAGGGGGTGGTATTTACTATTCTATTCCTAGATTAATTTTTCCTGTTTTATTTTAGACAAGTCAGCAACAAAGAACTTTTAATTTTGAATGAAAGTGGAACTAAAAATCAGAATCAGGTACTTAGCCACAGTTGCGTACCAAGACTAAAACCAGAAAAATTTTTGGCTCCACCCCTGATTCAGGATGATTTATACAGACAAACTGAGACTAACTATACATTTTCTCTTACTCAAAGTTCAGCTTGGAAATGAAAGAAGATTAATTTTAATTCTGTTGCAGCATCTTTTATCTGATCAACGCTATACATTTACTTCATGCTCTTGCACGTGAGAATCATTCAACAAATGATTGTTGATTGCATACCTTGTACCATAATTTCGAATACAAGGAACTGATGTGAAATTCAATTTATTTTTAAACTACTTTAATATCATTCTCAAAACTGATTTAATATAGTTAAAGCTATCAACAATCGAATTTAATCCTGAACTCATAAATTAAATACCATAAATTAAAATACTCGAAAGCAGGGGCGCATTCAGGAGGGGGGGGGGAGGGTTTCGTTGTCAAACTTTTTTTTGAAAAATCAACTAGTTTAAAACAAAAAATCATGATTGTTACCCAAAAAAAGGCCATGATTCGCAAAACCCTTCCCAAAAAAACCATCCTGGATACTCTCCTGCTCGAATTAAAACTGAATTTAATAATTGATTCTACATCAAAGTAAAGCCCTTAAAACCAATCCAAGTTTGATGAAATTCGTAATTTTAAATACCATGACAAATAAATCAAATGATGATTCACTGTTGATTATTTGTCAATCAATTTCATTATCAACCGCCTTTAATCTATTTATTTGCGTAAATACTCGAATCTTATTTACAGTCTGTATGCGAAAATCAATTATAGAATATCTACGGGCTTTTGATTCCATGCAGAGAAAATTTATTGCCACAATTTTACTGGAACATTAATTATTGAATATTGAATTTAACCACAATAAATTGCTTTTCAGCAGTTAATCAATCACTATCATCAATTTGAATAAATGGATGAAATTGGGAGAAAATTCAATGAATGGTGATTTTATGCATAATGACTAATTTCAAATTAGAAGCTAATAAAACAGCAGTTGAGCTATGGATATTTTAAGCTGTATTTTTAACCAAAAGAAAATCTGAACGTCGACCAATTATACGACTTGAGTGTATGAATAAATTAAGGGTCGTTCGCAAATTACGTCACGCTTTAGGGGGAGGTTGTGGTTATGACAGTCCAAGTACATATTTGTTTGTTAATTGGAAAATTTGTGACAAGGGGTGGGGTGGTCACTCCGTTCATGACATGTTGATTGTGCATCATCGAAATATTTCTTGAATTCAATTGTTCCCAGAGCCTGAAAATTTTATGATTGGAGTAATTTTCGAACACTTCCTTGAGTAATCATTGATGAGGGGCGTAGCCAGGGGGTGGTCCTTAGGTGCCCCCCCTAGAGATCAAAATTCAATACCAACATTTAATTTTTTTAATATTTAAAATCAAAAAATATTTTTTTACAAAAAAGGTTGAATTTGCAGAATCAATCTTAATGTCTAAAGAAATACTCAAATTTAATGCAAAGCTCATATTACAGTGATTTTTACAAAAATAAAAAATTGGACAACCCCTTCAAAAATTCTGGCTACGCCTCTCGCGCTAAATATTGTTAATAATTCGAAAAATTTGATGATTTAATATTCAAAAGTCAGAATCTTGCCCCTCATTTAGTGGGTTTGCAATCAACAATTTTGAACGAATTTCCACCAAATTTAAGTTCAATTACAGTTCATTCCAAAATGGTATTCATAAACTTTTCAAAATATAGCTTTTTCATTTCATTATTAACAAGGAGTCTTAAACTCTTGATTATTCTCTCGGATCCAATAATTGAATTTTAGCATAATATTCTTGAGTATTTTCGAGCACTTATCTTTATGACCAGTTGTAAAATTATTAAGTGCATTTTACTACGTGCTTGTTTTAATAAGTTTTTCGTATTGTTGCCATATGAATGAGATCCCATATACATAAGTACAATATCTAGTTTAGTATGAAAACATCACTTGAAAACTCAATCGTATAACGTACTTTTTAGTATCAATTCAAGTCTTTATTATTTCATTCACTTCTATCCTTGCCTTTTCTCCTGTTGAAGTATCAAATTTATATGAGAATGATTTTCAACGAAGCATGTTTGAGTTTATTCTAATCGATTCCGAAGCACTTTATTATTCCATTGTATTTCGATAATCTGAGTTGAAGCTTCACATACATGACTGAAAATGAATGAGCGAGAAAAACATTTTAGGGCAATGACAAAATCCAGTTGATTGAGACCTACAGCTGTATTTTTTTTAAAATCTAGACATTAACCTTACTTTTGTGATTTAACAAATCTCTCTTGGGGGTCATTCACTTATGACGATTATGATTTAGGGGGGAGAAGGGGTCTAATAATCCCATTTTTTGATGGACGTCATAAGTGAATGCCCCCTTGACTAGAATTCCAGATTTTCCCGTCAATCCTTAAACTGTGCAATAAAATTCATCTTCTGGAAAAATTATTGAAAATTAAATTTCAACTTACGAAATGGGAACAAGAAACGCATACAGATATGTGAAATATTGTCTCGCAAATCGAAAAATAAAAATCATATTCACTTGATTTGGTGCCAAGAGAACTACTTCATCACTTGTTAATTTTTGACATCGACTGTGAATATTGATGAGTTGAAAATATTCTAAATTGAAAACTTCATCGTCATCGTCGTGTTCGAAAAATCGCTCAATTGACCTGACATTTTCCAACCACATTTTGTAATGGCTTATGGGATTTAAATTATCGACAAAGCATCCATTTCGATTTGATTTCTCAGAAAACAAAATTAAACTGGATTTTATTTTAGAACTCTCAGAAGCATATCCAGGTGGGTTTTGGGGGTCAACCTCCCCCTCCCTTATTTTTTGAAAACCAATACAAGAGTTGATAAGATATCCAAAAAAGGTCATAACGAAAAGATATCTGAAAAAATCAGAACCCCCCCCCCCTCAAAAAAAATTCTAAATACAAACCCCTGACATATCTTTTCACAGAATTCATATTAGTAGCACAAAATTTTCATAAGCTTATCACGATACCAAAATAATCTCTTGACTATAATTTGCAATTCAATTTAGAAATTCTAATAATTAATTTTATTTTCAAAAAACTCAGTTTTGCATGTTCAATAAAATTGAAATAAACAAATTTAAAATATATGTTATTTTAAGGATACGCCCATACACATTGACCTAAAAATCAACACCAACAGTTTACTGCAATAAATAACAAAAATATTTGCAATGGGTCGATCACCAATGATGTCTAATTTTTAATAAAAGAAAGATCTAAGCCGGTTGCTTGGTATACCCTAGTGTTTACTGAGCAACAGACACCTGGAGCTTTTTGACACTTCATACGAAAAAAGTTATGTGAAAATTTGGTGAGTACGTCATTTGTGAATGACCCCAAAAAAGGGTTACAAGATCCTTTTGATCAAATTTCAAATTAATAACAAAATTATTTAATTGAAAATTTTATTCACAAATTTTTTGGGTTAAATTTATCCAAAAGCAAAATAACTCAAAATTCATTAGGACAGGTCATTAAAATGTTCGAAGGTGTAGAGTTTCAATTTCAAATTAAAATATGACGATTGCCATTAAACAGCAAATGTGTTGAATACATGAGTGCAAATGAAGCCATAAGCACTTAAATTGAGCTTTATTTTAACAATTAACCTAGTAACAGACTGTTGAGAAATCAATAACAAAGTTAAATGTCCGTTCATGACGTAGTTTCAATTTCGTAGAAATTTCAATATTGTAAGGTATCTAAGAATATCTCCAAATATCCATAACTTTCAAGAGCCCAATCAATGAACTAACAAAACTTGTGTAACTGACCACTCAGAGATGAATGTATTATTGCCATTATTCATGAGACGTCTCGGAGCATTTTGGTTTACATTATGGAACTAAGAGAAATTTCAATGTCAGGGAATTCCATGACAGATACAAGTTTAAAGTCTAGTCGTTTACAGGGACGTAGCAAGGAGGGTCTGGGCACCCCACAAATTTTTTTGAGCCATGCTCTCGCTGCGGTTCAAAACATTTGAGGGGGGTGCCCAGACCCTCCTGGCTACGCCCCTGGTTGTTTACGATTTTCTGTTCGAGCAGAGAAAGATGATGAAATTTTCATGTCTTGCGTATCCCAAGGTATTTGACCGGCATTTAAATAACTGTATAAAAGTGATAAATGTAGAAAATTTCAAGGACAGGAAGTAAAATAAAGGACTTGTTCACAAATAACGTCCATCAAAATGCAGTTTTTTATGGAGTGTCACTCAGTGATGGACGTCATTTGTGAATGACCCCAGTTTTCTTGATTTAAATTACTTTATTTTATGGAAATAAGTTTTAACTATTTACAAAGTGTCTTAAAATACTTAAATTTAGTTCTATCGTCTGCCAAACAATCCTCCGCCATATCCATAACTTCCAGCATAGCCATAAGAATCTATTTTAAAGAATTGTGTGCTTTAAGAACCATTAATTATATTAATAATAATAACAACTTACAGCCATGACCATATCCACCAAATGGTCCCCCTCCGAAACCCCCATAAGGTCCACCAAACCCATATCCTATTGGCGCGATCGGAGCTACAGGAACTGCTGGAATGACTGGATAACCGTATCCATATCCATATCCATCTAAACAAAAAAAAATATTTTTTTTTACTTTCTGAATTTTTCAATTTTTAAATCTTCAGACTGAATTTTAGTTCACAATAGCAATCAAGCCACAAAGTCCATATACTCACGTGGACGAAATTTGTTAAATAAGAATCTCTTTTTCACAACATGTGAGGTAGAAGGAACAATCACAATAAGCACAGCAATTAGACACAAAAGTATGAGCTTCATTTTTTGCAAAATATATCACTTGATGCTCCTGACAGAACTAACGTCTTTGTCAAACAAAGTCAACTTTAATAATGGCAAAAAGAATATTTAAGCATCAACAATAAACAGCGATCCAATACAGAAAGATTGTCAACATTTGCATATGAAGAGAAAAAAAAGACTTGAGATGATGAAGAAATGTGTCACTACACATTTAACGTATAGACGTGCTTATACTTCCGAAGATAGAGTCTTTTGTGTATCGTAAATATTTGCGAAATATCTTGTAAGTTTCTTGTCGCATTAATAATACCTAGCATTTTTAATAAATCTCATCGTATTAAGTTTTTGACTGTAGCAAGTAACTATGAAGCCTTGGTCAATATTTTGTCGCAAAATTAATTTTTGGATTTTATGGAATTCCCAAACATAAGGCACACGTGAAACGGAAGTTTTACGAATATTCAATGTCATCAGGAAATAGAATTTACGGCCTAATATGAAGAGAATTTTTTCCTATTTTTGTGGCTGTTGCTGATTCCTATTTTGTTTTGTTGTTTTTTTTTGTTTGTTCATTCCTTTTTCAGTGTAAACTAAAGTGATGAAATCGAAATATTATAAAATTTTGATATTTTGTTGCTTCCGCATGAAGTTTCTCAAAACTGGAACATTCAAGTTCCCTGATGATCAAATATTTTGGGACGAAATCATAAACCCACCAGCCTCTTTTGCAAATCAAATTGAAGATTCCACTGATTATATTGGACTTGTATTAATGCTTTTGTTATTTATGAAATTCTTTGCATCATTTTTTGGATATTAGAGGTCCGTATCAAGCTGTATCGAGAGATTTTCTAATTTATTATTTTTCAATTCTGCAACGGTCATGAAAAATTCAAATTTATTGTTTATGTTTTGGGTGAATAAAAAATATTATTTGATTAAAAATTGTGAAAATCCTTAAAAAAATTAATTCCTGGATATTAACGCAATTAACAAATATGATATATGGAGTTTACATTGTGAGCAAGTCTGGAGGGCTGATTTTCCATCATGATCATTCCGTGCCACGTATAGAAACGGAGAAAACCTTTAGTTATCCACTTGATTTGAAACTAGACTTTGATAAGAAATTTATTACTGTCGTTTTTGGACAGCGAGATGGTATTTATGGTAAGTTAGAGCTACAAATGCCTTATCTCAACAAAAATTAACAAAATTTAATCTTCAGTTGGACATCATTTGATGGCTGTGAATGGTACGCAAGTTAATGGAACTTTAATGGAAGATGGACGAGAAGTAAAGGAAATCCTTGAGAAGGAAGAAAACTATCCAATTAATTTACGTTTCTGTCGTCCAAGAATGACGACGAATGAGAAAATTTTCTTAGCATCAATGTTCTACCCACTGTTTGCAATCGCTAGTCAATTATCTCCGGAGCCAAAAAGTTCAGGGATAGAAATACTTGAAAGCGACACTTTTAGACTGCATTGCTTTCAAACACTCACTGGCGTTAAATTTATGGTCGTTGCAGAGCCCATTCAGGTAGTTTCTAATTCCTCATACATAGTGCTTATTACTTTAATTAATGATAATTTTTACAGACTGGAGTGGAAGTGCTGCTAAAGAAAATTTATGAGCTGTATTCAGATTATGCATTAAAAAATCCATTTTATTCACTCGAGCAACCATTGAGGTGCGAATTGTTTGATCAGAATCTACAGTTATTATTGGATAATTTCGAAAAGAATGGAATCACGAATATTTAAAAATCAAAATCATTCACTTTATGTTATATTGTAAGTTATGTGAAAATAAACTGGATAATTAAATTAATTTATATTGGTTTAATCTTAAAATGTAATCCAATGAGCGAAAATACCAAGCATTTCAGATCCTGCACAAGATAATAGAACAATCTTAAGCCTTCTGGATCTTTGGACTGATCAACATCCAGCAATGAGCCGATTTTAGATGTTGTGAATGAGATGTGCTCGTCACCAATCAGAATTTCTAGTTCCTGTCTACCGACTCGATCAGCTGGTGGCCACAATGAGTCATCTTCAGCCATAATTTCCGAATCTTGGATGATGCGCTTTAATTCTGACAATACTGATGTATGAACGTATGCCTCTTTTCGGATCATTGTGTCATTCTTATAGTTGGAATTATTAGCATATCTATTAAAGTACATTAATTATAGTACATTTTGTAAGGAAATGCAAATTTGCGGCTATTTACCTCAATTTTCCATCAGGTCTAAATTCAAACTCCAAAAATTCATGTCCAAACTTTCCTTTATGTCCAATATAATATCGTAGATAGAAATCTTGAGTGTCCGCTGACATTTTAACGTGACTTTTATAGTTCCTTCAAGCGTAAATATCCTTTAATTAATAAAATTCGGAATTTTGTTTTCAAAATTTTCTTACTAGCCTCGCAATCTGCTCGAATAAGAACCTCCGTAATTTCAAAAATTCAAAGTCTCTAAATAACGAACTTAATTTTACTCGATTTTTCCTGTGCCGTGCTCAATATTAATCCTTAATTAGTTCGTTTATAATCAAAACAGTTATAACTTATATACCTATCGATTAGAAATTAGTCAGTTCCTTAAATTGACATTTCCATTACTTTCAGTAACGGCTTAATAATATTTAAATTTCACTTGTTTACAAAAAAAAATAATTTGCCAATAACATTCTTAAATTCATTAAATTCTCGTATAATTAATCAGTTATAAATCAATTATATTATGTAAAAAATGAGCGAACATAATTACAGATTTGCAAAAGTGATTGGAGAGGTTAATAACGATAGAAAAATGTCATTTTTCTGTGATTAATAAAAAAAGTTCTAATTTTTTCTTTAAAATTTTTCATCTACATTAATTAATACATTTAGGGAAGCTTCTCAACCGTGTATCTAGCTAAAGATGTTAATTCTAATAAGCAATATGCGAGTAAGTAGCTTAATTTTGCACTGCTTCATCTATCCTTGATATTTGGCTTATAATGACCTCTATTAATCCAACTGGATGTCTAGAACAGCTCACTAGAGTCAATATTGAGTAAATTGAAGCAGTGTCTGGATATTTACAGTCACTTTTAATTCCTTCTGTATATTTACAGTTAAAGTTTGTGAGAAGAGCTTTATATTTCGAGAAAAGAAGCAAGAATATATCAAGAGAGAGAAAACAGCCCTTTTAAGACTCAGCAATACGACAGGAATAGTAAAATTAGTGTGCACATTTCAATCGTCAAAGTATCTGTTTTTCGTGATGAGTTTTGCTAAGAACGGTGAAATCCTCAACTTTATAGACTTGATGAATATTGATTGTTCACGATTTTATGCTGCAGAATTGTTGAGAGCTATCGAAGGAATGCACAAGAAAAATATCATCCACAGAGATCTGAAGCCTCAAAATTTGTTCCTAGATTCAAATATGCACTTATTAATTGGTGATTTAGGCAGCTCAAAAATCTTACAGGATGACGAAATTCATCATAATCAACTGAGTCATAGCATCAACGAAGATGACGATGGACAAAACAACAATAATCCAAAAGAAAAGCGTAAAGAGAGAAGAGAAAGTTTTGTTGGAACGGCTCTTTATGTATCACCAGAAATTCTTAAAGGCAAAAAATCTTTATTCTCAACAGACTTATTTAGTTACGCGTGCATTCTTTATGAATTTATCTGCAAGAAACCAACTTTTGGCAGTTCCGGAGAAAATGAATACATGGTATTTCAAAAGATTCAAAATATGGATTACAATTTCCCCGAAAATATTAATAATGAAGCAAAGGACTTAATTAAAAAGCTATTAATCATAGATCCAGAAGATCGACTGGGCGCTTCGGATGCTAAGGATCAACTTTACAAATCAATAAGAAATCATGAGTTCTTTGCATCGATAGATTTCGAAAACATCTACACTCAAACGTCTCCGTTATTGCTCTTGTCAGAAATTAAAAAGGACAATTTCTACATCTCTGATGACATTGAGACAGGCTTAGGAGAGAGTCAAATGAATAGAATATTACAATTAGATTTAGCGTCAAATTCATGTTCAAGTAAGTCAGACAAAATTAACACACCACTTTAATGATGACAATCCATTTTTGCAGATCAAGATTCACTGAAGAAGCTGCTAGACGATCAAAAGACTAATTTGCATTGGTCGGAGTTTGTTGAAGATAATGAATATATTATTAAGTACGGGTTCATAAATAAACGTAAAGGATTATTCTCACGAAGACGAATGTTGTTACTTACAAGCACACCACGTTTGATTTATATTGATGCTAATGCCAATGTCAAGAAAGGAGAAATACCGTTTGATTCATCACTTACATGTGAGCGTAGGAATTTTAAGATATTTTTTGTTCATACGGTAAGCTGACTTCCTTAATTAAATTTACTTTTTATTTTAATTGAGGATTTTCTTCCTATCTTCCAGCCAAATCGAATATATTATTTGGAAGATCCCGAAGGCGGAGCATTAAAGTGGTGCGATACAATCGAGGAAGTTAGAGATAAATACTTCAAACTAAAGGAATAAATTTGTGCTGGAACCTAATAGTTTTAAAATTCAAGAAAAGCAACAATTGAGGCTGATTGGATGTCATTTTTGTGCACCTTAAATATAGGCAATAACTTCTAAATTTTAAGTAATATAATTCAACTAGCCATTTACCTATTAATATGTATATTTTCAATGATGTCTTTGTTCCTGTGAATCTGAAATCATGAAGGAATATCCGCCTTAAGAGTTGTTTTATTTTTCATAGAAATTCGTGCATAAATTGACTGTCCAGTTACTCAACACACCTTAATACCTAATTTAAATTTATTGATGAAAAAATAAAAGGAATCACTTGCAAAAATGGAAAGATCTGTATCAGTATTAATATTACCTTAAGTGATGTAAAATTAAGCTATAGAAATAAAAAGTTTTGTGATTAAGTAAAAATTAATGCTAACGACTTTTTTAATCTCAACGAGTTTTGCTGAAGGGGAGGGTATTTTAAGCATGACTTTGGTCTCTAAACGATCCATAGTTTTGACTATTCTCCTTTAATTAGATATATTAAGCCTTAGAATTGACTGTTTGATAAAAGGCATTTAAATTGTATTTAATTTTGGACAGCAATTATTAGTTAGTATCCAATTGACATGCTCTAACTGTTTTAAAGGAATTCTTAGTGATGTAAAAGTATCAGGATCAAAAGGATTTTGGCTCAAATTAACAAATTTTCATTGCATTTTCCAACGTATTTTTAATTTTTGAAAACTTCCCTTGTAAAAATTCAAATTGGGGCCGTTCAAATATTACGTAACACAAAAAAATAACTTTTCAGACCTTTTGACACAAAATTTCCATGAAGAAAGATTTCCTTTGAATTGTCACTAAATCTCAGACCTCCCCTCCCCCCCCCCCCCCTAAAACCGTTACGTAATAAGTAAACGACCCCAAAGCGGTACAAATGTTTTTCGATTAGAAACCTCACAAAACTTCTTAAAAAATCTACTTTTCAGTCTATTCGTAATTTGAAGCATTAAAAAGTGTTTAATTAAGGCAAAAAAGCTCTAATTATAAGTATCTAATAATGATTAATAGCTCTATTAACGAGAAACTTGTGTAAACGTCAGGAAATTTGTAGAAATTAAGGCATAAAATTTTTCTGGATCAAAGAAAAAACAAAAAGAACAAAAATTTTTTAAAACAAGTGAAAGTAAAGATTCGCGACAAAGAATAATATCGTATAATTAACTGAATAAGCAAGAGAAAACGGTTAATGAGAAATGTGAAAATTGAAAGATAAAGGAATCTGTAATTTTAAAGTTTCGTTTATGATTTTTACTAAAATATTTGTGGTAGCTATTAATTGATTTTTTTTTTCGTCGACAAAACAAATTCAGGCCATACTGTTCGCGTTGGCCATTAACTTTAGTATTTTTTGCATTCAACATAAATAAGTAAATTAAAAAAGCATTAGAAATTCAAGATGAATCGACAACAACCGCAGAAAAAGGAAGGAAAAATGAGGATTCGGGCATTTCCTGTAAGTTCAATAATTGCTTATTATTCTTATTGTTGTTGTTGTTGCTGTAATCTTATCTATTTTGAAGTTGCATAAAACATGATGAGACAATTATTTAATTTTTATTGCCATTCATCTCAGCAAACATTGACTCATCAGTCCTAGGATAATTTAATTTATTTTTCCCAGTGATTTTTAAGTAAAATTTACAGTTTAGTTACATAAAATTTCACGTATCAATTAGCTAGAATCAGCATAAAGGCTCATAAAAATGTTACGACCTGAAGCAATCGAACGATTGGGACTAATTGTCGAACATTTTGCTCTTTTGGATGATATTGTTCATGACCAGCCGAAATTTTATTTTGGAGTTAGTATCAATCAGTGCTTTAAAATGACATTCGACTTTTCTTCTCTTTATTTATCCCATTCTATTAATAAAAGTGTCTTTTATATCCACTTTTGGTTGACTGACTAGCTGATATGCTCAAAAAGTTATCGTAAACAGCTACTGATTATCGAAATTCATACCTACAGACCTTAATATTAATTTAGTGCCGGCTTAGATGCGCTTTAGACAGTTTGCTTGAGAATTACCTTTTTCAAATACATTGATTTTTTTTGTATGTCTAACTTTAGGGAACATTTGATAAGAGAATGAGAACGACTATTTCTAACAATAAAAATATGCTCTCTTTTTATTTATAGATGACGATGGACGAAAAGTTCGTCGAATCAATTTGGTCATTGCTCAAAAATGCAATTCAAGAGATACAGAAAAAGAATAATTCAGGATTATCGTTTGAGGAACTTTATCGTAATGCATACACAATGGTCCTTCATAAGCATGGTGAGAGACTGTATCATGGATTGAAGGAAGTCGTTACACATCATTTACAGCAGAAAGTTCGTGAAGATGTTCTTAGAGCATTAAATAATAATTTCCTACAAACATTAAATCAAGCATGGACAGATCATCAAACATCAATGGTCATGATACGAGACATACTCATGTACATGGATCGCGTTTATGTGCAGCAAAATGATGTTGATAATGTTTATAATTTAGGTCTTATAATATTTCGTGATGAGATAATTAGTCATGAGAGAATTAGAAATCATTTACGCGAGACATTACTATCGATGATTATGAATGAGAGAAAAGGTGAAGCAATTGAGCATCTTTTAATTAAAAATGCATGTCAGATGTTAATGATTCTTGGAATTAATAGTCGTTGGGTTTACGAGAAAGATTTTGAACGTCCATTCCTCACCCAATCGGCGGCATTTTATGCGATGGAATCACAAAAGTTTTTATCAGAGAATAGCGCAAGTGTATATATAAAGCGTGTTGAGGCACGCATCACAGAAGAAGCTGAACGTGCTAAATTATATTTGGATGAGAGTACCGAGCAACGTATTGTTGATGTTGTTCAAGATGAGCTCATTAAGAAACATATGCGTACGATTGTCGAGATGGAAAATTCAGGAGCTGTCTATATGTTGAGAAATACGAAAACTGATGATTTGGCGTGCATGTATAAACTATTCTCTCGTGTAACGGATGGAATTAAGACAATATCTGAATGCGTTAGTAGATATCTTCGAGAGCAAGGGACATCTCTAGTAAAAGAAGAAGAAGGTGGAACCAATCCAATTACATTTGTTCAGAATCTGCTCGACTTGAAAGATCGATTCGATCACTTCCTTCACCATTCATTTAATTATGAGAAAACATTTAAGCACATGATTTCATCCGACTTTGAATACTTCTTAAATTTGAATAATAAGTCGCCAGAATATTTATCGCTATTTATTGATGATAAGCTCAAGAAAGGATGCAAAGGGGTGAGTTGTACAAAATAATAATCATTTTCTCAAGCATAAATTTACATTAATTTAAATGAAATTATTTCATGATTGAAATTTTAATCAAGATTTTCAATGATAATGAATATGAAGATCGTGAAGTTATTTCAAGAAAGAGCTCAAGAGTTTTGGTACGCTACGTTTGAAAAGGACATATGAGGTTTAGTGACTAATTTGTATTTGATTATTCCTTTAACTTTCTTAGATGTCTGAGCAAGAAATTGAAACGATTTTGGACAAAACAATGGTTCTTTTCCGCTATTTGCTTGAAAAGGACGTATTTGAGAGATATTATAAAGCACATTTAGCAAAGAGATTGCTTCTCAATAAATCCGTTAGTGACGACTCTGAAAAGAATATGATATCAAAGTTAAAGGTGAGACATCATCATTATTAAGGCACGAAACATGAATTTATGAGATTAATTTATTCTAGACTGAATGTGGGTGTCAATTTACATCAAAACTTGAGGGAATGTTTAAGGACATGCAAGTTTCAAATACAATTATGGAAGAGTTTAAGAATCATGTGAGTTTACAAGGAATGACATTAAGCGGCGTAGATTTAAGTGTGCGAATATTAACAACTGGATTCTGGCCAACGCAATCTTCAACGCCAAATTGCAATATTCCGATATCTCCAAGTCAAGCATTTGACGCATTTAAACGATTCTATTTAGCAAAACACTCAGGACGACAGCTAACTCTTCAGCCGCAGCTTGGTAAAAATGACTTTTTCTATCTGCAATATTTTATGCAATAATTAATTCTTTTAAAATTTTAGGTACTGCATTCATAAACGCTGTGTTTTACGGCACTAAACAGGAAACTGATAATGAAGCTGGAAACGGTGTTAAGGAACTTGGTGCATGCACCAGCTCACAGTCGATACAAATAAGGAAACATGTTCTTCAAGTCTCAACGTATCAGGTAATCTTATCGTTTAAAATGAGCTAAAAACCCACTCTCAAAAATAATCTATCCAGTTTGGCAAGTCAGACCAAATCTAATTTAATTATCACACTTTATTGTTTATTTCTTACTAATGATTTGTCATGTTTATGGTTTTAGATGTGCGTATTAATGTTATTTAACAATCGTGAGCGAATGTCATATGAGGAGATTCAGCAGGAAACAGACATCCCCGAAAAGGATCTGATTCGTGCATTGCAGTCTCTTTCGATGGGAAAATTACAACAACGATTGCTCATGCGAACACCGAAAACGAAGGAAATTGAACCATCTAATGAGTTTTATGTGAATGATGGATTTGTGTCGAAATTCCACAAGTACGAAGGAACAAGGTTATGCTTAATTCAGTTTAATAAACTCTTTTTGTCTTTATTGTTCACAGAGTTAAAATTCAAACAGTTGCCGCAAAGGGCGAAACAGAGCCAGAACGTAGAGAGACAAGAAATAAGGTCGACGAAGACCGTAAGCATGAAATTGAGGCAGCAATTGTTAGAATCATGAAATCACGCAAAAAGCTTGCGGTAAATAGAAATAAAAAGTCAAATTTTAATTTGTTAATAATTTTCATGAATAAATTTGTCTTTGTAGCACAACCTTTTGGTATCTGATGTCACTACCCAACTACGTAGTCGCTTCCTGCCTTCACCAGTTATCATTAAGAAGCGAATTGAAGGATTAATTGAACGAGAGTATCTTGCACGAACACCAGAGGATCGTAAAGTTTATATATACTTAGCTTAAATTTCTAAAACAGATGAAGATGAAAACAAAATTATTTTTCTTATACAAAAAAACGAAAAAAAAAGATTAAAGGAAGTAATGGAAAAGAGTAGTTTATGATTTCTTTCTTGACATTTGAATCTCATTTGATTAATCCTTGAGTTCTTCTTTTCGGTTCATTAATAAAATGGAGATGATTAATAACAAAATTTGGAAAGGTAGCGAGCAAAACAGACATTACTTTCTAAACAATTATGTGCTTTTAAAACAAATGGAATGTCTCGACTGTAATGTGCTAATTGCTCTGCGTTCTCGATCGATCACAAAAAGACATCTTTTCCCTTTTTTTTCTGTGTTATTTAAATAAATATTTGAAGAGTATTTTCTCCTCAATTTTTAAAACCCGTTGACGGATGTTGCATTTTTCACGGATCATAAGCTGACATCGCTGACATGCTGTCGATTTTATTATTATTGACGAAATAAATTAGTTTAATGATTTTTAATGTTTTAGTATGAAAAAAATGATGATTTAGTTAAAATTTGATAATGAAGATGAGAGAAGAAAAAAAAATTGAAATTATAAAAAGGAAGTAATGAAGCATAATGTAAATAAAAAATTTAACATAACTGAGCCAATTTAGTGTCTTTGAACTTTAATTTTACATGAATTTTCAGCAACTTGAATGAACAGTTTATAACGACTTGATCGCGCGATTCAAAAACGCATCGAGGCATTTACGTTTCTTTCTATGCGATCGTACATTTTCTTTTTTCAGACTGAGAAGCTACTTTATGCTGCTTATTCTTATAATTTGACATGAATTATGGAATATTCGTGGTTATTAATGTTTTCCATCAAGAATATTGTTTATTGTGGTTTATACTGTCTGTATATGCAGACCTGTTGATTATCTGTTGATTCTTTCAACAACAAGGTGTATTTAATGTAATTAATTTTATTTCACGAAAAATACGTTAAATTTTGAAAAACTTGACGAAGATTTAACGAAAGATCAGATTTTTTGAATTTTCAGCGACCGTTAAAAATGGAATTATATATTCCATATTTAATTCAATTAACGAAGACCAAATATTGCAGGAAGCATACATGATTAATAAATAAGCGCCAAAAAACGAGTAGAGCAGCAAAAAATTCCTGAAATGAATATCGACGGCTCAAACTGAAAATTAGTATCTGCTCAAGTTTTGAACGAGAAAGTCGTGTCGTGAAAAAATTAATTTATTTTATACTTAAAAGTGTTCATTTAATGCCAATTTACTTAAAATGCAAAGACTGATAAAGTAGTGATAAGAGATTGTTGAAGTTTTGTGAAAAATAGAACTGAAAAGAAAGAAAAATACGAGTAAATATCAAAATTATTCTTTAAATTTTTGATTTCAGTAAACATATTTTTTCCATGCTGATTTATTTAATAAATTAAAGCTCACGTTTTGCGATTATCATAAGAAAGCATTAATTACGGATTAAAGAATGTTGTTTCAAGCAATTTACGACATGCTTGCTGGCTTCAAGACGCGCTCAAATATGAAAAGTGAAAATTCAAAAATCCAGAAAGAAGGTCAAGATAGTCGATTGGATGATTTAAGTGAAGAATATAAAAGAGTGGTCGAGTAAATATTAATGAAAATGAAAACAATTAATCATTTGACAGTCGTCCTCGATTTGTCACGCACATTTACAGAGAGTTATTTCCAAATATGTTGCAAAAAAAAGTCATATTTTTTTTGACAACTTCCCGTACTTCCTGTTATGCCCATTTTGTGATCATGACACTGATCATTTTCTTTTTCTTTTCGATTCTCTTTCCATATTACTGTACTTCAACCACGCCACACAAAGATCCATAAAGAGATTGCAACGAGACTATAATGATATGCTGGAAAATGCATCTACGGACTATGGAGAGGTAACCGCAAATCGTTTAGTAGTGTATTTTTAAAAAAAGAGCCATAATGAAGGCTTCCTATTTTATTGTGAAGTTGTTAATCTTTGAAAGAGAGAGAAAAAAAAACTATATTCGAAGTAAAAAAACTCAGTTTTTTGGAATAAATTGTCTGCTCTCGTGACGCAAATTCAAAATGTGTTGATATTCGATACCCAGACTGACATAAAGTACTGAATGTGATGAAATTCACTTATACACATATATGTGAATATAGCGATTAATTCATTGAGTTATTCTAATTTTTGTTTGTTTCTTATGATTAGAAAGTGAAGTGAATTATGACGAGTACATCGTCTGCTCTGCTTATGTGTCTCATGTGCGTCACAACTTTTTAATTAGCTTCGTGTCATTTTTAAAATAATAATAGTCCTAAGTGCGCGATTTCAATTAATCTTTCATTATTATTATTATTGAGTCACTCGTAAAAACACAAATTGAAAAAAAAACTGTGGCAGAACAAAAAAATATAAAATACAATTACCAATGTTAATTTGTGCAAAAAAAAATAGAAAGGTGTGTACAGATTAATCGCGATCCTCGAGCGTTCAGGGAGCAAATTGAAATATATCGTGCTTAATAATGAGAATCTTGTGTGCTAATAAAGTCATAAAGTTTTATTACTTATTTGACTAGATAAAAAAGAAGAAGTGATATTGTGCTATATTTGGATTGTTCATGTTTTTGTTATCTCTTCCACCAGATATTAATCTATGAAAAATACGTGAACACTCTACATGAAATTATCTATGAGTTAATAATACAATTGAACTGTGAAGGAATCAATCGAAAGGTTTCAGCCTTGGAGCATTCAACAGAAAAATCAGTAACTCAAACTAGTGCAACGATTGGAAGTGACCTTAAAAAAGAAAATCCTGAAGATACCGCTATTGCTGCTATGGATTTAAAAGAGTAAGTAGAAACGAGAATAAATTATTTATTCCTACTTTCTTACGATTCATCGTAATGCAATGCTTAAAAGCAAGAAGAAGAGAAAACAAAGCAAATAAAATAAATAAATAAAACTCGACATTCCAGCAATATGTTCATCAATAGGCTTGATAACAAAAATGAGACAAACGACGAACCGGGCGATTTGCGTCATCATCATAACAGCAATGACCTTCAGAGCACGTGTCAAAAATATCAACATTTTGAAGCAAACGATGTCCAAATTGTAAAGGAAGCATATAATGACGAGTCCAAAAGGCTTCAAATAGGCAATCAGGAGAGCTTTAGTGATGTTTATGAAGGATCAGTAAAAGATGAAAATTTAGCCTCGAAACTTCAGGCTAAAGTTGTGAGTGGAAATTTTGTAGATTACACCGTACTTTCCATGAGAATGAATAATGAATTGAAACTGAAATATTGGATGCGTAAAAAACGTCTGGGACATTCCAATAAAAGTGAAGACAAAAGAAATCGTAATCTTATTAAAAACTAACAATGGATTGTGTGGATGGCGATTTGTTTTGATATTAATTAAGGATTGTTAACGTTAATGCTTAGACTTGGGACAGCGGGATTTACCTCCTATTTTTAGAAATGTTTTGGAAGAAATTAAACGCCAGATTATAAGCATGGATTATTTTTAGTTAGGTTCTATGATCTTTGTCTATGACTAGCCAGAATTTCAATTCACTATTCATTCCATGGACACAATGTGCAACTAATGTCGATAAAATTATTAATTTTGCTAAAAATTACCTCAACCTAGGACATGCTAGAAGATGAAAATAAGATACTTAAAGACGAGAACACGGAATTGGCTGAAAAGAACATAAAAAGCGATAAGAAAATCAAGGAATTCAAACACAAGATCAATAACATTCAAAAGGTCAGTCCTACTAAGAAGTTAAAGTCTCTTGATAAACCAGCTTGTTTTATCAGAAAAATTTAGATCGCGTGCGTTTATTTGACTACCTTTTTTTGGGAATTTCTATTTTTATTGAAATTTATTTCGATTTCTTTAATTATACTTTAAATACAGCTTGTTGTTTTTTTTTGCAAATTTAAGTGATAAAGAAAAAAATTCTTGTACTGACTTGAATATTTAAATAGCTTATCGCACGAATTATTATTTAATAATATTAGCTGAAAGAGAAAAAATAATGTCTCATTATAAAATAGTGCAACATTAGTGATATGGAAGCGCTTGTATTTGAGATCGCTGATAAACATGATTACATAGCACATTTACGTTCAAAGATTACAAAATTGGAGGAGAAGTTAGAGCAGTATGAAAGAAAAGTACAATTTCGTGAGAAAATAATACGTGAACTAAGGCGTATTACGAAAAATCAGCAACAGGTAGTGATTTTTGTACTATTATTGTTATTATGCCTTTTTTTTGTTTATTGTTGTATTTGGCTATATTTGGCGGTACAATATTATTGTACTTGTAAATAACATTTTGACGTAGAAGAATAAGAAGCACACTTGAAATCTAAAGAATTATGACATTGAACTTACTTAACATTAATCTCACGCGATCTTTATTCACATCACAACGATGATTTTTATATCAAAGGCTTTATTAAATTCCTAATTTTTTAGGATGATCATTCAGGTCGCCGTTCGTTATCTGGAATACCTGTACGAACGAACAAGCCAACTATACGAAAAGCACAAAAAATGCTACCGCGATCTCAAAAACATAAAGTTGAAGGTTCCACCAGGAATGACTGAAATGTCATTTGTATTTAATCATGATGTTGTGGAAATGAAATGCGACGCTGAAGATATTCAAGAATTTTTCAAGACTTTAAAGGAACTGCTTCTCATTCTTCAAAACGATTAACTCTTTAATGCTTAAATTCATACTAATATTAATTGTCATTAAAATTATCAGTATTAATAAAACATAACACGAGTTTGGCATTTTGTAACTGCACACACATACACCACAAATTCACGGGTTCTTGCTTCTTGGACGGGTTTTTCATTTGTTACACTTTTTTATGGTAAATGGAAATTTCACACATTTTTGATTATAAATAAATTACCATTTAAAATTTTTGTGTCTACGCTTAGCACATTCTTCGCTGTAGAATAATGCACGAACTCATGGTTATCAAATAAATTTCATTTGACAATTTTAATGAGCATTAAATCTTACGGAAATTCCAGTGGGTTTTTGAATTAAAAAATAATATATTTTCAATAAAAAGTAAAATCCCATTCTTGATAAGTTCTATTTCAACAAAGTGGGTCATTATAATCATTCTAAAGAAGAAAAAAAACAGACATAATACTATACATTCTTAATCATCATCTGCTTTTTATTACGGAATGAATGATTCAGAAAATGATCGCATGCCTTTAGTCCGAAAACATGTTGTGGTAGGTCCTCAAAAAATTCTTTTATCATATCTCTCACCGTATGCTTTAATACAGTGTTTCTTAAAAGCTATTTTGGCTGTCGACATACTTTCAAGTCAAAAAAAAGTTTTGTCTAAATTTCATTCAAAAATTTGATTAAAAAATGAATTTTTTCGAGGGGTAGGGGTCTGGACCCCATTGGACCCCCCCCCCCCCCCATCATCGTGTATTGAAATACAGTGGTTCAAGACATTAATTGAATTATCCTTTATTTTCACTAGAATTTTTGTGAGTTTTGGATCATTTTAGGCCTAAATTTGTCTATCTTCAAAAAAAAATTTTTATGATCATAGCTGAATCATTAGTCTTTCTCCCATTAAGGAGATACATATAATTTAGAGGTTATTCCTGCTTTATTTTTCATATTGACGGAAAGACCTCCAATGTATTTTGCGAAAATAATTTATTGATTCAATAATGTCACTATGGATATTAAATTTCAAGATCTGATCGGAATTAGCACCATCTTCTTCGTAAGATCCACACAAAACTGACCGAAAGGTGTGAATTAAATACCGACGCAATTTCTCATCAAACAAACAAATCAGTAATTTAGTGGGAAATGCGCTAAAATATACATTTTATTTATAAAAATATTTCATGCTCATTACTTTTGAATTGCGCAACATTTAAGCTAAGTAAGAAGTGCTACCACATCACCTTTTATTTCATTCATTACTTTGCATTTTTAAAATAAATAATCAGAATAATTTTAATTAAATTATTTCAAACGGGATTGGAACTAAATGAATGAATGAATGAATTTATTCATGACTGATTTATTTTCTCGTACAGAATATATCGCCATTAATGATGATGACACCCCCAAGAACGCCGGAACTCAAGCAAAGTCGTAGTAGTGCGGATTTAATAGAGAGTAATTTAATGTATAGAAACAATTACCTGTCAGTTCCTGCACATAAAATTAACAATATTGCAAAAGGCGATTCATTTTATTCCCTTTCCGATATTGATCAGGTTCGCAAAAACTATTTTTATTTGCTATTAACTCAACTTCCTTATTGATCATATGCTAGCTACTTTTATAATTTTGTACAACTGTCAAACAGACTTGTTTCAATATTTAACTTTCCTCTTACGTCTATCTATCTGTTTACTTCCATCTATGTCATTTTTCTTTGAAAAAAATGCCAAGAAAAAAGACACGTAAACTTGAACTGATTTTGATTTTTTTTTTGCGTATATCCAATACTCTTTAGGATTCAATGGTTGGAAAGTCAATGCCAGACGTGAATTTCGATTGCTATGATGACATTAATAAGGATGAAATCGAGCGACTTCAACAGACAATAACTGATATTGAAAGTGAAAACAGTTGTAATCGTTTAATGATAACGAAACTTGAAGATGAATTGATAATGATACGAAAATGTGAATCAAGAAATGTGAGTGTTTTACATTCAGTAGCCAGAATGAGGCGCTTCATGTGGAAATGGCTTTAGTTACTTACCTTAGAGATTTTTGGTGCAGTTTTTGGAATTTTTTTTAAAAATTTAATTTTTTCTGGAGAAAAAGCGCATTTGCCAGCCACAAATGATCACGTCTAAAGGGGTCGTTCGCAAATTACGTCACTTTAGGTGCTGACTCGGTCATCTGCTTTACAGATGGTACGAAAAATGACGAAGGTGTAAAATCTGGAATTTACTGTACCAATCCTCAAATTGAATCTAATTTTATAACAGAACACGCAACTGTCATCCAGGCAGAACTCCTTGCCATCAAAAGATATGCAGAACTCTGCTTGGAGGAAGCATTTGCACATAAAAGTATTTTTATAGCTTCTGACAGTCAGGCAGCTTTAATATCTCTTGAAACTTGCAAAATCAGAGGGGGAGGGGGTAAAAAAACTCATTTTCTTGTGTGACGGAATTTGCGAACGACCCCAACAATTAGTTTTATAGCCTCATTGATTTTTATGACCAATTGATCTCCATAAAGAGCTTGTTAGAAGCTACATGCATCAGAATCGAACAATGTAACTAAGCATCATTATTGAAACGCCCTTTTGTTGTACAGCTGATTAAACATATCGTCAGCTTCACATATAATTAAAATAATATTAATATTATTAATTTGTTCTATCATCCTTCCAAATAGAAACACGACAGGAACCTGAAAACAGACAAATTAAATGTTTTAATGCATAAGATAAGGAAAATTGAGGGATCATTATTAGAGAAGAGCAGTGAGGCATCAAAGCAAGCAGAGCTGAAGCTTCATCATAGTGATCTTGCTATCATTGAGGATGAACTTAAACCAGAATTTGATGTGCTTAATAAATTAGTCAAATTAGTGAATTCAACCAAAACGAATGTGGAAAAAATATCAAAAGAAAATGCTGAACTGAAAAGTACGATTGATGGCTTAAAGGTTAAATTATTGGGTAATGAAAAAAAAATTACAGGAACGACGTAATTTTACATTATTAATTTATGGTAATTTATTATTATTTACAATATAGAATCACAACAAAATAGTCAGAACCTTCAACAACTTCACAACTCGAAACTGCCAGAAAATTATCAACAGGAATTCGATAGTCAACGGGACTGTTTTAAAATTAAAAACTCGGAAAGTGATAGACGCTTCATAGCTCAATTTTTATCACATTTGGTGAGTGACGCAAATCCAAATCAAACAATCATATTTTAGTTTTGATGACTGTATATTTATAACGGAAAGAACATGGAAAAAAAATTTTATAGCCATAAAAACCACTCAGTTTTAAAAATGCGCGAAAAAATAAGAAGCAAATGCCTTAATGGAATTATCAGGTGTGATGGCTGTAGCGCAATTTTTGAGTGTATTCAAATAAAACAAAAGAGGAACGGGGTGTCCATAAATGACGTCTGTTAATTATTTCTACTGCTTCAGACCACAAATAAATATAAAACGGCATTTGTGGACACGTTGCTTGCTCAAGTCAAAGCATGTGAATTAAATTACATGGTTTGTAAACGTCGCTAAATTATTTTAAGAGCGCTTACAATTTAAGTAAGATTAATAGATGCGGCATTTACTATGAAGCTGTTAAAGTATGCCTTATTCTACTTAACATTTTATTGGGTTTTATAAATTTTTGATCTGTCGAATGTTTATTAGCTGATTATAAATGGTAGATTATAATGTTTAATGTTCTACGTAATAATTTTCGCTATATCTAGTTGTTTAATTTTAAAACCTTAGTGATAGATCGCTTCAGTTGGTGATTTAAAAAATTATTATATATGACTGTAATTTGCTAAATACGTAATGACATATTTCATATCCGAAAATATTTATATCTAGATTGACATTGAAACGACTCACGAAAATCATTAATGAAAATTTTTTTTGGTCTACGTAATTGGAGAGTATAATTTTCACATAAATGCCAGTGGACTTTAAAAAAAGCATGTGATAGACCACAGAAAACTGGAAACGAGACATAGAAAACGAAATAACGTAAAAATTCCTCGCATATTATCGAAATGAATACAAAAACGTGTAAAAATGCTGTGAAATCATATTTCCAGTCTATCTCGCAGAAATGCGCTTTATTCACACATTTTGACGTCAATAGTGACCTTTTTATGATATTGTAAAAATCTATACAGATTTACTGTAAATTTTAATACTCATAAAATCAAGCTGATGGCTAGTGTCATTTCCACTTCCATTTCTATTTAGGGGTCGTTCACTTATTACGTTAAGCAGAACAGTCCCTCCTTGTTACAAATTTTGAACGAATTTTAGTTTACAGTTTTTGAATTGTAAACGAAACAGCTTTTATTTAATTAAATAATGTAAAAACAAATAATATCTTAAATTAATGTGATCCAATATGGCCTGACTAGATTATTCCATTGCTTTAGCCTTCTATTAAGCTTCGCAAGCATTTTTGGATGAAAATATTTTGTAAAATCCCAGACCCCTAGACCCCACCCCTAAGGGGTCGTTCGCTTTTTAGGGATGAGGGGGGGGGGGGGTCTGAGATTTTATAACAGGCCAAACAAAGGAAAATTTTTCGCGGCACCCCCAATGTTTTTTAAAAGAAAAATGGTTTTGTTAGTGATATAGTGAAAGTACTAGTTAAGTCAAAAGATGGTTAAAAATTGTAAATTTGTTTTATATTGGAAATTTTTTAGCAAGTGAATGAATTTTTCAAAAAACAAGGTTTTTTTGGGGTTTCTGAAATTTTTTCGCGGCACACTACTGTGCGACACACAGGTTGGGTACCACTGACCCCCCCCCCCCCCCCCTAAAAAGCGAACGTAATAAGTGAACGATCCCTTAGTTCTTATTTTATCAGCAATTTCTGCTGTAAACAAGCCTTCCTTTTATAATATACAATGTTTTTGCAATAAAAAATCCCACATAATGCTTGCTTGTTATGTCCGTCCAAGGCGTAAATTAGTTTGCGTCGTTATTCAATCGAAATGTAAATAAGCAAAATGATTCAGCATGCGAGAGATGAAAAGAATACAATTTAAGCGATTTTTATGATTTTAATCAAATTATAAATTGTGGAAACTAGCTGAATGAAGTTCTATTGAACGAATGTAAACATTGAGATAGATGAAGTGTGCGATAATTACGTCAATCATTTAACTAACTAATTAGCTTATCTATAAAATTTGCTTATGCTTCGAGACTTTAATTACAGCTTGTATTTCTATTCTGCTCAAAAAAAAGTATCGGGTATAAATTTTCATAACGATTACTTTTTATGGCATTTCCGTCCTGTAACACATTAAGAGACACGCGTTATGGTTAATCTTAGTGAACGATAATTTTACATTTGTTGTTTGTATACAAAAGATTCTTAATTTTCTATCTTTATCCCTCAAGTTATTTAATTAATGGATGTAAGCTGTAAATTGCTTTATTTCTATTTCTTGAATGTTTATGGTTTCCAAAATGCTTCAATGTAGCGTCGAATGACTTGTTTAACTTGATTATGTGGAAGAGTGACACCGATCATGTCATGTGGGGATTTCTCAGAAGTTTTATTTTAATTTTTTGAAATTCTTAATGAACATCTTCCAGATCCTGGGTTTTTACACTTTAGGGTGCGGCAAATTTTATGTGTAGCAAACAAGCTGTGTCTTTGAACTGATATATTTTGACCTTGATGTGAGATTTGATCATCAAAATAAATCCTTGTCAAAATCGAATATTTTATGGATAAAGCAGGGTTCTTAAATTAACACAATTAACACAATTGAATTAAGATTTGTGGTGCCAATTTTGTGTGGCGCCTTACATTTTAGGACAATTATTCATCATAAATTAACAGTGGGCTGATCATCTGCTTGGTTCTTCAGAGGACTATCCTATATTTCTTGAATTTGTCTTCTATCCTCTGAAAGGTTCAATTTGTCTTCTATTTTCATAAATTGTCCTCTATTTCTGAAAATCAGTCGCTTTTCACTAGATAAGATGGACGCAGGGGTGTACCCAGGAATTTTTTTGAAGGTGGTGCTTTAATTTTTTTTATATAAACGGCAAAATTTAGGGATTCTTTTCTAGAAAAACCCTAGGGGTCATTCACTTATGACGTTCATCAAAAAATGGGATTTTTAGAATCCCCCTCCCCCCCTTGTCACAAATTTTAAATCCAAACAAATTTCTTTAATATAAAGTGTCACAAAACTCAGACCCCCCCTCCCCCCTAAATCATGGACGTCATAAGTGAATGACTCCCTAGCAAATTGAAGAAAATTTCCGTCGATGGTGGTTTTTTAACACCCAAATCTTCCCTGGATGGACTTAAGTTCCGAACTAAGGTGTCGTTCACTTTTTTAAGGGGGAGGGGGTCTGAGATTTTGTGACAATTCAAACAAAGGAAATTTTTCTTTTTGGAAAATTTGAGGTGAATAAGTGAACGACCCCCAAACAAATTTACTCGATAAGTGAACATTTTGATAGAAATTTTCGTGTCCTTTATCTTTTCAAAAAATGTCTAATCACACTAATTAACAGCAACTGCTTTCCTGCCATATAATTTGAATTTTTCTCTAAATTTTTGAAAAACGCATGTCTCCAGCAAGCAGCTATAATCTTACCTCACCTAATTTGCATGAATCTGATATACACACCGTAAAATAAAAAACAGCCAGGAATTTCCTTTGAATTCTTCTTTTCTCGAGTCTAAATTTTGCTTTTTAGGTGTAATCACCTTTCATGCCACCGAGTGTTACTTTTCATGTAAAATTAAACCGGTTGAAAGAAGAAAGAAACGAAAATCAAGGCTCAATTGCCGCTTCTTATTTTCTCTTGATCTGTTTTTGTTTATTTTTGTGGAAAATCGTTTTCTTTTTCTCAGAGAAATGTTTTCTTTACGAAAAATTTCATCTTCTTTTCTGTTTTTTCATGAGAGAGAAATCTCGAGATTTTCTGAAATGATTCATGTTCTCTCCGCTCCGTTTTTTAGTAAGTTTGAGACAGTCGAGACGTGTATTTGAAGAAAATTGTGTCGGGAATTTTCTTTCGGTTGTGGAAATTTGATATTTGAAACTTTATGTGTTGATCCTCAAATTAACTCATCCAACTAATTATCAAAAAAATGGTGTTATTACAGTTGGGCAAAGAGATATCCGCAGAGACAATTGACTTAACTGGCGGAACAAGTAGTCCTGAAATAAGTAGTGGAAATAGCAGTCTGACAAATGGACATTCATCCTTAAGTGACGTGATTAATGAGTGGAAGCACGAGCTCGAAGAAAGAAAGTGTGAATTGAGAAATAAAAACGCAAAAATTAATGATTTAGAGGAGAGATTGCGGATCAAAGAGGGAGAAATCTGCGAAATACAAAATGATTTAAAGTCTATCCAAATTGAGCGGGATAAAAATTGTCAAATGGTGAGTTGGGTTCCTTCAAAAAAATGAATATTCTCTGTGCTGTCTTCATTTAAGCAGGGTTGTCAATTGATGTGCATGATGATCTAAACTTGATTTTAATGAGGATCTTTCGGTTCCTTTTAAATTTACTGTCAAACAAAGATAGCAATTTGCAATCTTAAAGACCTTCAAAAAAAATCTCTTAATTGCTATTGTCAGAAATTTGAAACCGAAAAAACCTTCATTATTAAGCGAGTAACCCAGTTTAGCATATTAGCTCTCAATGTACCTTTAAAACACTCAAATTAGCATATTCTAAAACAAACATCTTGTTGACAACTCTGATGCTAAAATTTACTGTCTCCTGAATGTACGATTTCCGTTTCTATTTTTATACGAAAAAATTATAAATAATTTCATTTCTGTACGATGCAATCTCCGACATGCATTGCGTGCTTGCCACTGTACATACACTCATAACTTTCATCATCATACTTGAATCTGATGTTTTTATTTATTTTTCTCATTCTCAGGCTAATCAACTTAAAAATGCCATTCAATATCACAATGAATCAATTCAGTTCTTAAAGCGGCAGAATGCTGAACTTAAGGATGAGCTTGGAGAAGCTAAAAGTAAAGTAAGTATCGTACTGAAGTGCATTTTGCATTACGTAAAGTCCAAAAGTGATCTTGATGATCATAAAGAGTTGAAAATGCTTATTTATGGCAGACAGAATGTGATTCGATACATATTGAGATGAAACGGCAATTAAAATGCGTTGAAAAGCCTTCAATACGTACATGTCTCATTTCACATGACAACTTTAAGAACACACACGAGAGTGTCATGTGATTTGTTATGTATCACAGCTGTCTGATATTAAATTGCATTCTCGATGCACTCAAAAGTTAAGAATGAATATGCTCCAAGCATTAATGACTTTTCTTCCATTAGTTTGCCAATCATCGAGATTATTATGATGAAATGAAGAAACGGAATATAGAGTTGGAGGATGAGGTAAGAAATCGAATCTAAAAAAAATGTAAAGGAATCGACGTTAAAGAAACTGAAACCACTTCCAGAATAATAACATGCGAATAACCATTTCAACAATGAGAACAGCTATCGAAGATCTTAAGCATGGAAATTCAGTGAGTGGAAAAAACTATAAGTCATTAAAGAATAAATTTTGGAAAGCTGGTGTGTGATGATCAGATCATAATGATGAGCTGCACTATACGATGCTCACATTGAGTGTGTTATATTTTTATAACATTTTTTTAAGTGATGCTGTTTTTATTTATTTTTTTATGTGAACGAAATGAAGAGAAGAAAACAGTTTTGTAACAATTTTGATGTCGTAATATAGTTTTTCTTTCATTGCTGTGAGTGAAAACTAATATCTAATACGTGGGCACTACACTCATGTCTTTTTGCATCTTATAATGATGATGATCATGATGAAGTTGGGTCGATGAGTGAAGGTTTTCATAACTATGGATATTAATAACGATTTTGTGTATGAATGCACACACATTGTAAGCCAGCCAGAGACGTATAGTCGGAATAGCTTCAAAGAGACTTGTTGGTTATTTACAACTGACTTGAATCTAAATTGAGAATTTAGACATGCAGCTCTGTTTAGCAGCTTTTTTTGTTGTGGAATTTAAAGTGCAAGAGATATGTGAAGAATTTCAAAGCGTTCAATGAACTAGTCAGATTTTACTCTAAAATGCTGTTATCCACTAAAATAGTTATGCCTGTAAAAAGATCTTTTATTTTACTGATGAAAGTGGAATCTAAAAAATTCTAGGCAATTAAAGTAAGCGTTGATTTTAAAATAATACATCCACTAACAGTTGGATTTATAGAACTCAATCTAGTCTGACGCAATTAGTGGTATATCCAGAAATTTTCTTTTTTTGGGGTTATCTTTGAGAATCGTGACTTTATTGGTTTTCAAAAAATAGGGGGTTTGATACCCAACCCCTCTTAATACCCCCTGAACGCAATCCAACATGAACGATCCAAATCCAGGACGTCATAAGTGAATACCCCCATATATATGTGTATGCATTCATATGATATTTCAATGAAAAAAAATAACCTAATGAGTTCATGAAATGAAATAGTAATTAATTCGAAAGGAGTAGCATTAAATTAGCAAGCTGATGTATTTCCTGTAAATGTATTTTTCTTTCATTTAAAATACGACAGTTTTGAACTTTTAGTAATGAAGTTGGTAAATTAAAAAAAATAAATCATCAATTTAATTGTCAATTTACGGCGGAAGGGTTCATAAAGGCAATGAAATATTATAATGTGTATTTCATGTCTAACAAAAAAGTCATAAATAATATTTTTAACGTCTATTGACCCAACGAATGCTATGCTTCCCTTGCGGATGCTATGCTTTTCATTTCTAATGTCGTTTGATGAAAGAAAATAACAGAAAAGAAAATGAAAATGAGAAAATTGTGTCTACCTTTGTGTGTAAAAAATTGACATACTTCAACCAGAATTAAAGAGCAACTATTCATTATAATAAGAAGTTTAAAGCAACCCAAAATAGAAATCCATTTTTAAAATGCCGCGTATAGGACGTCAATGTCGTAATGTTTGAATTAACGAAAAACTGTGTCTTTGTTACTAATCTTTATAAATAGATCACGGCAGCATGAGATAAATGTAATTGAAAAGTGCAATGATAACATAGAAGCTCGACATATAAGTCAAACTTGGTGTTTATTTGTAAAGCGCATGTTAATGCTAATTAAGAGTCAATCGTAAGGCAATAAAAATAATTCAATTGAAGAAAACTGGAAGCGACGATTAAGAACCTAAGAACCTTCATACCTTCCTTTTATGATGGACATCATAAGTTAATGATCCCTCAGAAAATCAATCTAAAATTTACAGCACGTGCTTCTTTTGACCATCAAATTTAAGCCAAAAACATCGAATGACGTACATGGACTATTACTTGTTAGTTATTAAAATCATTCCATAATTTTCGTGCTGAAAATAACAATTTATGTAAAATGCTTCATTGAACCAGTCATGCAAAGTAATTATTAATGGTCTATGATCGCGCAAAATACATTAATAATGGTACAAATTAAAATCTTAATATTCAATTTCTAATCAAGTTCAATGGATCGATCAATAATCCGTTTGAAATGAGATATATTGTAGATTTGTGACTCATTGCTTTGGATTAAGCATTTTTCTTGCGAATAAAGCTTGTTTCTGGCAGTAGGAGTCGTTCACAAATTACGTCAACCAAAAAAAACGACTTTTTCGAACCTACTTTCCCCTCCTTGTCACTAGTGGGGATCCAAAAATTTTTTCGTTTTTTTACTCATATTTTTAGTCACTTTTTATTGGTTTTGTTAAAAAAAATTCATGTAAAAAAATTTTTGAGGGGGGGGGGGGGGGGGGTTGGACTCTCCCTTTTCAATTTGCTAGGGTTTTTCAAGAAAAAAATAACAAAACCCCTCCCTCAAAAAATTTCTGGATACGCCCCTGCTTGGACCCCTCCCTGGCTATGCCACTGTGACAAAATTTCCAAAAAAAAGAAAAATTTGTACTTAGATTCTCACAAATTCTTATACTCTCCCCCCTAAAGGGTGATGTAATTTGTGAACGACTCCTTATTCAGATAATTTGGTGCTTTAGGCTATGTCAGTAGTAAATAGTCCATGAAATTTGATTCAATCCTGTCGAACACCCCTTAAAAATTTAGCATGAATGAATCATCTAGCAGTTTACTTTATAAATTTAACTTGTCAGTTATCCAGTGCTTCTCAAACTTTCTCGAGCGCGACACACTAAACCACTTATTTCCGTAGGTTTCGCCCACAACAGATTTGGGGTGGAAAATTTGTGACAAGGAGGGAAGGGGGTGTCAGCTACTGTGTGTCGCGTAGCATAGTTTGAGTAACACTGTCAGTAATCCATTACTGATTTAAACAGATTTAACCTCATGCGTATTAAACTTTGCAGTATCTTTCTATTTGCTTTACGTCACTCATTTCAATTAACAATAATTAGCTTTAACAAAAAAGCAATTTTTTTCAATAACATTTTTTGCACAGAAAGAAAAAAAAAATAATAAGTTTTAAGCATCAGCAGATACAAAAATTGTGCTACCAAGAATGGAAAATTATTCTCGCTCAAATTTCAATAATGTACGATGATATTTAGCATAAAAATTGTAAATTTAAATGTAAGTTAATTAAAATTTATTAATCTGTTAAGTCTTTATCGTTCTTCCTGTTAGTTGAGAACTATTAATTAAATTAAATAAAAATTAATTACAAAGATTTTTTTTAATTCCTAAACAGCTTTTGATTGTCCCTAGCATGATTTTACAGTTTCTAACTTTGAGGCTTTTCCGATGCCTGTTTTTCACGGTTTCAATAATTTTTTATAGATTTCGTTATTTTTTTATTTTTTCATACACTTACTTACAAATTAAGTGTTATAAAAAAAACTTTCAGATGCAAACGAATGACATTGAGGCAATAAATACATTGAATGAGCAATTCTTAAAGGAAGTAAGTTGTAATTATAGTTAATATGTTAAATGCACTTACAATTTATTTCTCTTGTAATTTAGACAATTCAGAAAGACGAGCAACTGAATCGCTTAAGGGATGCAAACTTACAGCTACGATCGCAGGTCTTTGAATTAAATCAGGACATTTTAGATCTCTTGGAAATTGTTGAGATTCAAAAAAATAAACGCACGGTGAGTCATAATTTGCCATTTGGTTCTCCTTCATGCAATAATGCGAAAATAGTTTACATGTACTGGCACTACGCCAATGTAAATAATAAAAGTCGAGAAGAATAAGAAGTCAATTTTGTTGCGCCTCATATGTGAGAATATAAACAATGGAAAGTATCTTTCAAACAAAAAAATCGTAAAAATATGAAATTTTTCATTTTAATGAATTCTTCATGTCATCAATTTGAGTTGAAGCTTTAAATCATTTTTCAGCAAAATTTATTAGCGGTTTATTCATAAATTACTTATTTAATCGCTCTTGATTTTATTGCATATTATGTGGTAGAGAATGAGAGAATATTATTTTCACAACTTTTGTTAAGCTTTCATTCACTATACGGTAGGGGGATCTAGGGCTGTTTGATATTTAGGGGTTAGAGACAGGTATATCAAGAAAATTTTAAGGGGTTTCAAAAAAAAAATTTTTCAATCTTTTACTCAATTTATCAGGGGGAAGATAACGTGGCGTAAATTTTTTTAAGCATTTTCGAATAGAACTTTTAGTTACATCTTGTTAAACACATAAATATAAGATTCCAAAGTTCTTTCCCCCAGATATTACCAAAGGATTAGCAATTATTGGTCAAAAAGAGTTTGGCGTAAAATCACTTTTTTACGCCGTGCTATCTTCCCCCTGCAATTTATTTAAATTTTTGTTAAATCTAATGGGGCGTGAATAATTTTCTAATAAAATGAAGAAAATGTCGAAAAATTAAAGGAAAAAATATATTTCGAGGAAGGGGGGGGGGGGTCAAGAGGGGGTCTGGATCTGTGTGACACCTCCTTAAAAAATAATTTTTTTTGTATGAAATTTTTGTGACAAGAGGGAAGGGGGTCTAAAAGTCAGAGAATCATAGATGTCATAAGCTGTCACAGGGGTGTGGCAGCATCTAGTGGGAGTTTGTGTTCAACCACCCCCTATTTTTCGAGAAACTAATACTAGGTTAAAATAAAAAGTCATGATTGTTACCAAAAGAGGCCCATGAATTGAAAAACTTCCCAAAAAACATCCTGGATACACCCCTGAGTTGTCATCCACTACACGGAATGGAAATCTAGGTCTGTGATGAATTTGTTCTAGTATTTGAATTTTGTGACAGTTGAATGAGGGATGGATATCATTTGTGAATGATACCACCATGAATATTATTTTTAAAGTCAAAATAATGTATCCCACAAAAGAATAAGGCTAGACGTCATAAATAAACAACTCCTGAAGAAAAATAGCAAATCGAAAGATTTATTGAACCGCACATTATTTATTCCTTCATACTCTTTAATCCAGATGTCATGAAAAAAGTTAAATTATGCAACAAAAAAAACTTCAACCCCCAGTGTCTACCTCGTTGTGCATGTTTTCCAAAAAGAAATCAATTTTGAGCGCAATCGTGCATTAATCATAATGACGTTAATAAATAAATATTTATTCTTTCATGAAAGAAAAATTTTTATGGCACGAAATCACTCTCATTATTAAGTGGATAATGACTCAATTTAAAGTGACATTTAGTGGTTGATATTTATATTCTAATGAGTTATGACAATGTGCATTTGCTACTTAAATGTTTTCGTTAAATTGAAAAGCTGCTTAAATGATTGCTTTTTCTCTAATCCTCATAGGATTACTTGATTAATTTTTTTCAAGTATCAGCTTACAATTTTGTGGAGAACTGATCTTACAAAAAAAAAATTATTTGCGTCATTCGAATTTCATGCATAAATTCTGCTTCATCACGAGAATTAATTAGCAGCTTTGATATTTATAAACATCGCTTCCTGCGACATTCACAATTTTAGTCAATTTTTAACTAAATGCTCGTGATTTAGGTATTAACAAGTTTTATCTTCATATCATTTTTTTTGGAATGTCGTTCTTGTTTGGGGTCTTTCGTATATTAGGGGCGAGGGGGGGGCTGAGATTTTGTCAAGCAAAAGGGTCGAAAAATTAGTTTGTTATGTCTTACTTATGACGTCCAATATTTAGAAGAAGAGGGGGTCTGGAACTGTGTGCAACTTTAAACAAAAGAATTTTTGTCACAAAGGGGGGTAGGTGGTTTGAAAATCCCATTTTTGGATGATCGTCATACTCAATAATAGATCAGAAGTACTAGAATTTTAGCTTCTATTTTCCAATAATGTCCATCAGTCTCTAAATTTTCATAGCATCCCTAAAAATTTTAATTCTGGTTCTCCTTAGTAGAGGATTACTTTAGGGGTCACAAAAGTCACTTTTTTCATTTCAAATCAAGCAAACTGCTTTTAAATTTAATTGCCATCCTTCACATAACCTTATTGTTTTCATAAACTCTCCAAATCTCATTATTTATAGTACTTAATTAATTAGTTACTATTATTAGATTAAGCAGCTGCCTGAAATGTAATTGGAACAGATGTCTGATTTGCTTTCAATCAATCAGATCACTTGAAGTACGTATCAAGTGATGAAAAACTTGTTCAACTTTAATTCCTGCTAATTGTATAAATACTTCAATGTAAACATCTCTAATTTCAATGTAGTTACTATTTGGAGTCATTTAAAAATCACAGACATACTGAGTTTCTGAGATCACTGACCGTGCAATAATGAAAATGTTAAGCATGCAATTAACAATTATTACATAAAAAATTCATAAATTAATTGCTTCAACACTTTTTTTCCTGCTGTTTCTCACAGCTATTGTATTCATTTATTCATGCACGACATGAGCACATTGTAATAACCAACTCAGTTTTAATTGTGAAATTAAATATTATCCTTTATCAATGGAACATTTTATACAGCTTTTTTTGCCAAATTAGGCTTGGGAAAACGACAATGACTATTGTTTATGCATTCGCACTTAATCACTTACTCATTGACTATTATATCTGATGATGCTGACAATAAATAATAGCAGTGATTCAAGATCGCTCAATAAATTAATTACAAATGACTTAATAAATGTGTCAGATGTTCCTGCAAAAGCAATCAGATTCAAGTAAGACGAGAATAGAAGTGAGAATCAACTTCAGTGTCTGCCAAACTTTAAGATTAATTCAAGTGCTGAAATAAGTAAGAATGCAGGTTCTCGTTTCAATTTTCTATAGGCATAGCTATACCGTTCATGTCTGTTCTATGAATGTTCCATTCGAAAAGTGATAGCTCTAGTTCTAATTTTTTGAGCTACACTTCAAGTTCCTTTCCCGTTCCTTCGACCAACATTCGACCAGAGCTTCAATTTTGTCTTGATCTCGTACAGTAAGCATTCGAAGTATTTAAACTTCTAAAAATGGATAGATTTGGGAATTGCAGGATTTGTACCCACGATGTTCGAGTTCCAACACCAAATTTGAGCCTAGCGCCTAACTGATTACTCCTCTGAGGCATTTAACGACTTTAAGTATAAAGGATGAGAACTTTGTAGTCACTAAAGAATGATTTTCAACACTTAGAGAGGATATAGAAGAAAATACTGGTTAATTTATTTGGGTTTGGGGGTCAACCCTCCCCTTTCTTGGAATTTTTTTCAATTTACTAGGGTTTTTAAGAAAAACAACACAAAACCCCCCTAAATTTTCCCGTCCATACAAAATTTATTTAAAACTCAATTCCTCGACCTTCAAAAAGCCCAAAATGAATTAAAAATCCACTTTTAGCACACAAAAATTTGTTAAGAAAATTCCTTCACGCCAAAATCGATATTCATCAAATATCAATAAATTTACTTGATTCAATTCACAACTATTTTGAATGTGTATATGCAAATGAAATGTGTAAATACTTCTACAAATATTCGATCCTATATCACACACATGCTCAGTGAATTTTGCTACTTAGGAGCGCAAAAAAAATATAAATAAATAAAAATAATAAAAACTATGTTTATTGAAAGAGGAAAATCAAGGAACTGCACCTGCATATTGTGAATGAATGTATGCTTGTGTGGAATGTTTGCTCTGACTTTGTTTCCTGAATAGAAGAGCGATAATGAGTTCACATGTTTGTTTATGTTGTTAAAAAAACATATTAGGCGGTTAAGATCATATTTTTACCCTACACCAAAATATTTGTTTTGCTAGCTATGAGTTTAGTTGCTAATAAACAGAAAAATTCGAAGAAATTAGGTTGAAATTTTGGGGGGGAATGATTGATGGAAATGCGCATTTTGCAATTCACATGTGGTTTGTATGGAATTTTTGTATAAAGCGTGCAAATTTATAATCGCTAGAAACACCACAGAACAATTGACCTAAAGAAATGTGAAAGTCATTTGAAATTCAGACTGAAACAAATTGAGCATTGCTGGATCATTTCACATCGGTGGCTCAACTACAAGTGGTTTATTGATGCAAACACAGTTAACAACGCAAATCGACTTGGATTTTGAATCAAATTGACTCGATTAGGGGGTGTTCGATGGGGTCCGGATCTCTTCCTCATTTTTTCTTTTTTCGACGTTTTTTCCGAAGCTTTACGTTATTAATTAATTATTCACGCACCACGAATGAACAATGAGTAAAAATAACTTGAGTCAAAGAATTTAAAAAAATTTGGACCCCCCTAAAAAATTTTTCTGGATACCCTCCTGCTTGACTTCATAAAAAATCCGTTTAGACATCACTCGAGCGACACGAGGCTCCATTTCATAGATTTTTGGAAGGCACATCGACTCTGGATTGCTAATTTGATGCGTGTAAATTCCACATAGTCTGCCTATCCCTGCATTGTGTCAAGCTCTGTTTAAAAGTGCAGACTGATGAGGACAACAATACTTACATAGACATTAATGCGATAAATCCAGCAGGATCTGCAAAATTGGTTGCATAAATATTTTATTCTGATTATATTTTTTCCAATTCTGTCCTACACAAATAAATCATTCACGTACATGAATATAAATAATTACGATTGATTCAGCAGCATGTCATAACAAAAAGCGAGTACAAGAGATTTTTTGCAATTGTAATTGTACTTTCATTCCAATACATCACAAATACCTATTAAATTCTTCTTTATTCATTTTCCATCAACAGTAGTTTCTGCCATATTTTCATACACACAGACATACTTGCGAGCAAAATGCTAAAAAGAACTTCGTAGACAGATAGATTTTTGAAATTTTTTCTTTCCGTTTCTGTGTCAATATTTTCATAAAACAAATGTCCTTTCTAACACATGAAATTCTCATTTGTGCTACGTTCGTTTGTATTTTGACGTGATCGAATGGTATTTGTAGTAAAAATTTTACTCAATTGTGAATAAATTTTCTTCATGTGCTGACTCTTATAGAAGGACAGTTCTGTGAAAATTCAGGGGTCGTATTTGAAAAATGACTCTAGAGAAAAATTGGAAGTACTCAAATATACAGCCTACCTTACAGCAAACAGCCTGGTTTAGATTGTTTATGTATGTTGGAATTTGATTTTTACACTTAAGGAAGTTTAATCTGTATATTTAGCAGCAATTTCCAAACAGCGGTGTAGCCAGGAATTTTTCGACTGGAATAGCCCCATTTCATTTCTAGGGGGTGGGGGGTAGGGTGCATAGACCCTCCTGGTAGCAAGGGTGACACTTTTTTTCGAGAAAAGTTGGTCCAAATGAATAAATTATTTAAAATTTTTAGGATTTTTGTCTACGCCGCTGATGCGTCTCCCAATGCACGAGTCGATAAGTTCTAGAAAGCGAGTAAACAAAAAACGTGGTAAAAGGAAAATACATTTCGAAATAAAATACTACTATCAAAAGGCATTATGATGTATATTTGTATTTTATATCGTATTGCGATGAGCATACACTATCAGCATAAAATTTTCATATTAAAACATAAAAAATTTTTTTGTACATACATATTTTTTCCATCGAATATAGAATAATATATATTTTTTGCCCTAGTGTGATTTTTAGTCTGAGATAGCCTTTGCCATAAGTTAGGCGGTTAGAGTAGAGCTTTTCGTCGATGAAATTTTCGCGCGCTCAAGTGTTGATTGCATAAAAAGTGCTAGACATAAATTTTCATTTTCTTTGAACATTGACCTAATTAAGCCAGTGAAAGTTTTTCTTTTATTCGCGTCTTGTGGCATATTTTATTATCTAAAGGATATCCTTCAGTGGCTTTGTTCTTAAGAAGCTAGAAAAGTGTGCAGTTTTAATATCTCCATGCAATTTTTATTTATGGCATGAACATAAAAACATAAAATTGTTATGTAATTTAATAGCTGTGATTGTTGTGCATTACAAAGTTCAGCATGGATTATTATGAAAGGTGAATAAAATTAAATTACTAGGAAAATTTACGACTGTACATGACAGCGAGCAATATAATGTTTAAAAAAACTTATTTAATGACCTTTCAATTCGACAAACGCGTTTGATTTAAATGGAATTGAAACATTTACCTTCAAAAAAATTATTTTCCATTTCCATTCCAATGAGTGATTGAAGAAAATCCACCAAAAAAAAGCTTGTACGGGACACAAAATGAAAATATTTATTTAAAAAATCAAATATTTACCTAAATGAGAAATTTTCATGGTATCATAAATTGTGTAGCGACTCATTCTTCTATTTTGCATTGTATTTATTTTCACGTTGTTCTGTAAATCGAAAAAATATATTTCATTTGCCTTTCAAATTCAATAAATGCAATAAGTACAGCAAATAAGTCGAGTAATGAAAGAATATTTAGTTGGAAAGAAAATAACATAAAGTGAAATTCAACAGATGAGAAAAACGATTTTTTTATTGAGCTTTCGTTTTGGAACTAAAAGATTCATTATGAAAAGGAAATTTGATTCCGTTTCATGCAGATTGAATCATTCAATTTAAGTTGTAAAAGTTTTCTTTATAAACTTTGTGAATTTTCAGTGTTGAACTTTGAGTTTTTGATGGAATTAAGTTTAAGTTGGGATCCAAAGAAAGGCGTATACAGCCATAAATGGATGGGACGAAAAATTCTAGGTGTACTGTGACATTTTTATAAAAGTGAAAAATTCAGGTGGGTAGACAAGGATACAAGGAGGTCTCTGATTTTTTTCATGAAAATTAAAATCTAGTTTAAAGCCTTTTAGACGTACAAGAGTTGTGGTATCTGAACAGAGTGGTTAGTCAATAGATCAGGTATCTGTATCCCTTTATCTGTATTCCTTTATGAGAGGAAGACAATTTCTCAATATACAATAACATACAATATTATTGACATATGACAAGAATAAGTACGAATTAGCACTAATGTTCACGACATTACAATACAATTTAAGGATTTTTAAAACCAATCCTTTGGGGTCATTCACTTATGATGTCCATAATTTAGGGGGGAGGGGGGTCTGAGATTTTGTGACACTTTATATTAAAGAAATTTTTTTGAATTTAAAATTTGTGACAAGGAGGGGTCTCAAAATCCCATTTTTTTATGTACGTCATAAGTGAATGACCCCTTTCTTGAGATACTGGATTTCACAATTTTTTACCATTTTTCTCTCAAACGTACTTCTTGATTCAACATAGCTTTTAAAAAATCCATAAAGTTATGTGTCTATGACACACACAATCATGTGCTCAGGAAGCAACACTGACATGTTGAAAATGATATTTTTTTATATTTGTGGAAATACTAAAAGAGATATCAATACGCACAACAATAATTACTTTTGACCCAATTCCGTGTGAATTTTATTAGAAATGAAAAATTTCAATATATTTTAATAGCGAAGTGAAAAACTTTTATTATAGTTTTCATTTTTAATAATGGCTTGGGATTTTTTCAGACATGACGTGCATTATAAAATGGGAATTTTAAATGGGTATTTAGAAGGGGGTTTGAAATTCTTATTTATAATTTTCTTATTCTATGCTTAAGATTAATTATAAAAGTACAATTTAAGAAAAAATCCGAGTAGAGTGTCTTGTCGCCAAGGGTACTTGCTTGGAGTTTACTTACTTAGGGATACCAGCATTAAAAAATATTTATCCTCAAAAAGTGTCACAAAAAGCTCTGTCAACTGAGTTTTAATCATATTTGATCAGTTCCTCACAATTGATTCAGACAATCCTAAATCATAGACATTATAAGAGATCTAACCCAATTCTAGTCGACTAAACCCATAAGAAGTTCTCAATACATTTCAATTTATAGCTTACGATGGATGTTTTATGTCTTTTCGTAAGATCTATTAAGGAACTACTTAATTTTCCCGCCCTTTAATCGGCAGAAATATTTCAAGGTTCATGTATAATTTACTCATAGCAGATAGAGCAATCTGTATCTGATCTTAAACATTATCTCGAGAAAAATCACTGATCGTGTATTTTTGCCTTCATAGCTTCAATGTGAATGTATTTTTTTAACGAAAATCTATTCGTGCGATTCAATTCTGTTTACATTATACAATTGAGTTTATTTTCATTCAGTTCATTCACATCATCGTTGAACATAAAATTTAGATAACCTTAGGTCATTTTCAAGGAAACGTGCATTGAAATAAATAATGTGTGCAAATTTTTATATCTGAATTGCAAAATGCTTACAATAGTTTTGAGAATTTATGCTCTGTGGGGTTGTAAACTGACGTTAGACACGTGCTGAAGATTGTTTATTTATTTTTAAAAATTTAAAGACGTCAGGTTATTAGTTGCAATGCATTTATTATCAGCAATTATTGGCGCCATTAACGATTGTAATGATTCCAACTCAGTGACTTACTTTCTTATTAGTAATTTTATTTTGTAATCGATGTTATTGTTTTGTCTGGAAATTAATTATTAATTATTTATTTATATAAATATTTGCTGATTAAGAATCTCGCGTGGAACAAAGTTATATTGCTATGTATTTATATTTTGACTATAATTGGCAGGCAATTGTTTTAAAAAATAAGTTTATTCTGCATGAATCGTTTTGGAAGGTTCAAAATCCCATTTCTTGAGGGGTATAACTTGTCAGAAGCGTACTCAGGAAAAAATTTTAGGGGGGTGTCCAAAATTTTTTTCTTTTTTATTCTCATGGTTTTGTACTTATTGTTCCATTGGAGGGGGGGGGGGGTCCGAACCCTTGAGAACTTTCAAGCATTTATAATATTTTTATTGAGACACGGAACATTAGAATGCTTTTAACTTTATGGTCTTCTTTTTCAAAATTTAATGTCATGGTTGGGGGGGGGGGGGGTTGATTTTGGAATTTATTGAAATTCCAGCAAGATTTTCCGTCGAGGAAGTATTTGACCTCCCCTGGATACGCCCTTGTCCCTATTCAAAACATGGACTCTCTGATACAAAGTGTCATCATAAAAATGCATTACTGCTGAGTATTGCATTTTCTTCTGACTCATGACTTTACTTATTATTAATTAATTTTGTTTGCTTTTCTGTATTATGTAAAATTGCATAATTCGACTTTTTCTACACCAATGACTGACAGTTTCCACTACAAACTATTCCAGATGTTCTTCAAAATAAAATAAATCAGCAAGTGATGAAAAATTAAAGTTTAAATTTTTAGCAAGAAAATTTTTTCAAAGACGATTTCGTGTCAAGAGCTCATATATGTGCGGTGGAAGTAATCCCATGAAAATTGACGGTTTCATATGTGAATTGTTTTCACATTGCAAGTAGTCAAACAAAATCAATCTAAAGAAAAAATATACATTTATAATCGAAATTTATTATTATTTATAAACTTCATCAATTGTGTTATTTTTAACACACATTCTGATCCAAATACATACTTTTCAAGGATGACAATAATTTTATGTCACAGGGAAAATATCATCAAATATAATAAATTTATTTTTTCCCTCTCTTCCTTATTTCTTCAAACTTTTAGCGGATTTTTGCTATGAAAATGATTTATTCATTCGTTTTGATCGATGATGAATGCATTCCTGTCAAAAAAATATTAAGTTGGGCACTTCATGGGGCATGTAGTTGTTGAAATATGAATTAATATACAAGAAATTTTCTAAAAATGATTGAATTTTAAAATTTGAATCGTATAATTTTTGGAAGTCATTCACAAAATATCCAATTAAGATTAGTCTTCAACATTTTTCTATAAAAAATTAATTTGGTTTTAAAAATAAAAAATTATAATAAAATTTGATCTCGAGGGGGGGAGGGAGGGTGCACCTAAGGACCACCCCCTAACTACGCTCCTGGACGTGTCATTTTAATTGACCTCTTAGTTCTATCAAGTATCTACTAAACTGTATCATGACTACCTCATAGTCCTACTCATGACTAGCTTATTAACAATTGTCCTAAAATAGGTTTTGAACATCAATGTTTAATTTAATAAGCAATTTATTGAAATTGTCAAGATAAGACAGAATTATGGTGTGGTGGGGGGGGGGGGTAAACCCTAGCAATTTTAAATAATTTTTTGGTTATCGAAAGGTGGGGGGGGGGTTGAAATCCATCATCTCATAGCTACACCACTGAGACAAATATTTCTTTTGTAGATCTTTGTATATTGCATGAAGGTATGCGCTAAATTCTCTAATTTCATAAGCATATCATTCCTAACTTTTCGTTTCATTTCCTTTTTGATGGCATAGAAGAAGAAATATATTACTTCAGTCACGGTTTTGTGAGACATAATATTGGAAATAAATGAATTTCTTTTCTAGCACCATTCACGTGAAAATATGTGTTTGTAAGTGCTTTAGCGATTGCATGTAAAACACATTCTTCAAGGTTCATGGATTTTCTTATTTTCTTTTTGGGAAAAATTTACTTAAAAAGTTTTTCCATTTCTTTTCACTTTTGCTTTTTGCATAAAAAAGTTTCACTTCCTGCACTTAATTTAGCTTATTATTATATTAAATGAAAATTTTATTTAATTTTAGTTGGAAAATTTTAAAATAGCTCAGAGAGAACAGCAACAGCAAATTGAGAAGGAAATTAGTAATCGCGAGCGAGATATAAATTGTTTGAAGCATTATCGTAGCCGTTGTGTTGAAATTGTGAGTTTTACTGACATGTGACACGTGATGAAAGTTTATGGCCTATTTTTCGTACTTACAGGAAACTGAATATCTCGATAAAATGGCATCCCAAAAAATTAAATCTGATGCGACAATCAAAGAACTAGAATCAGAAATCACAGCTCTTACAGAGCAGCTTATTCAGTCTCATACACAGGGTACACATCATGATGAACTTATGAAACAAACTGCCATACTTCAAAATTCAATGCAAGATCTCGAAAGCCAAAATGATATCTTAAGGAAAACTATAGAATCTTATGAGGGGCGTTTTGGTGAATTACAAGTTAATTTGGAGAAAATCCAATTCGAGGTCAGTCAGTCCTTAATTTCTATGAGTGTCGTTCACTAGTAACGTCTGTTACTTCTAGTTTCTAATGGATATCACTTGTGAACGAACCCATATATCTATCAATAAATTAATAATGTCAATCTAAATTTTAGAACGGAAGTTTACTTATGGAAATAGAAAATCTCAAATCAGACGTATGTGATAAGAATAAACGGATATCGGAAATGACGTTAGATCATCAACGAATAGAAACGGAACACGAAATGCTGAAGAAATCATGTAGTTGTTCAGCTAAGAATTCACCAACGCGTACATCGTCAACTGTGATGCAAATTAATGATCTTAAGACCAAACTAATGAACAAATCACTAGAAAGTTCAAAAGCAACGGAAGCTTTGAAGAGAAAAACGCTACAGTATGAGAAACTTCAAAAAACTGCCTTCGAGGAAAAGAGTAAATTGAGAGAAGAGTGTCTTAAATCAATTCAGATTATAGGCGAGTTAAAGAGTAAAGCATCGCTGCTTGAAATGCGTGTAAAAGAGCAAAATGATGAGGTGACTACGTCGAGAGATAAACTCAATCAGAACCTAGCACGATTATCTGCCATTGAATCGGAACTGGAATCAAAAAATGCAAAACTAGAAGATTTAACAACCAGAGAAGAGAAGTGAGTATTTAGATGGTACGTAACTTCACCATTTCTATATTAACAATCCTTTTTTGTGTAGATGGAGGATACATGCGTACGAGATAACACATGAAATCAAGAATCGAAAGGAAGATGCATTTAAGAGAGAACAGAAGTTGATGGATGAAATAGCCACAAAAACAGAACATATGAAGGATCAGACGAGGATCATTTTGCAGCACGAAAACAGTCTACATCACCTTCGAAATGAAAATGAAGCTTTACGGGAATCAAATAAAGCACTCAATCATAGAGTAAGATTTCTGATGGGGTCGTTCGTAAATTACGTTACTGGGGATGTTTAATAGGATAGAATTTCTTAAGTCACTACGTAATATGTGAATGACCCCTAAATTATACGTAAAATCATTGGTTTCACAAAATAACTGATTATCTTTTCATCCATAGTTAAACGATCTTAAAGCCGGTAGTGAGGAGATGAGGGAAAAAGAAAAGGGACTCTCCGAGCTGCTTGAGAAAACCGAAGAGGAATTAAAAATGATTAAATCAGAAGTCTTCCAGCTATTCGTAAGTCCTTCTATGGCCTACATTTTAATTCATAAATAATTCTAATTCAAATAGAATCCTCATAAATTTTAGAATACCAACGCAGTATCAGATATTAAAAGTGTTCATGGACAGATGAAAACTGAATCTGAAGATCTCCAAACAAAATATCAGGATTTACTTGTGGATTATAATAAACTTGTAGAAGAGAATCGTACATTGTGTGGAATGAAGAATGATACAATCTCTGCGATAGAATTATTTAAGAAGCTTCAAGATGAAAATCTTGCACGTGAAAAGTCGTATAAAATTCAAATAGAAAAGCTTTTAAATGATAAGAGGAATTTGCACAAAGATCGAACGAGATTAACGAAGCAATTATTAAGTAAGCATCGAGATATGATTATCCTTAATTCCGAAATAGATAAATTTAGGCATTCTGATGACTATGAAAGCAGGTGAGTTTACATCTATAAAATTCCAGTACAATACTTTTAATGTCTATAACTTATTAATTCATAGATCAAGTAGTCAATATAATTCCCTTCAGCCCTTTCAACCTGTGATGTACCCATCAAGCTTAGCACCATTAGCGAGATCATCCAGCAATCCAGATTTGATAGGAGATCCCATAACTTTAGATGCTAGAAGCCTCACCGAGAAAATGTCTCACGTAAGAAAATTCTGGCAGCATGGAATCCAAACAGCTCTAACGACACTAGTTAATGTTCAACAATCTGAAGCACAGCAAGTACAACCGCCAAAAGAAGCAGAAGATAAGCCGTCTTAATATTAGTTGCATTTACCCTTTTTATTTCGCTGTTCCTTTATTTTGTAAATTTATAGCACAAAATAAATCAATTGTGTTTACAGTTTAGAAATTATTTGTCTTCTATGACTCATAATATATCCATAATTCTTATTTAAAATTAAAATTTTCAGCATAAGTTTTATCCAAGTATGCTTCTGCACCCTCCTTGTCCACAAACCAAGATTAAAATTCAAAAATAAAAAGACCGTTAAAAAATCCACGAATCACATTCAATTTGAATTTATTTCAGCCGTTAATTTACAAATATTTTTTTGAAGGCATAGCTCATCATCAACGAGGAGGTGCGGACGGTACTTGATGATTGATTTCATGATCACCATGAACTGGACATTGGGGATTTCTCGTGAACGGTTGTGCTGCAGAAATGCATGTTGGTACACAGTGATATACTTGAAGAGGTTCACATTTGGATGCTTGAGGTTCACATTTGTATGCTTGAGGTACCATGTTGCTTGCTTTGAGTGTTGATGATGACGAATATTGCCTGAGTTTTATATAACAAGCCTCAAGTGCATTGTAGATGTCAGCAAACCAAGTGATAACTGCTACAGTTGAGTTTGTTGCACTAATCGCATAAAGCAGGAAACAAGAGGCCATTCCAGAAACCAAAAATGACATAAAACTGCCTCCTCCCATTTCCTCAAACAAATTTCCACGTCCCAGCAAGAATTGAATGATGGAAAATATAATTCCTTCAATTTTCGACCAGACTTTGACAATGAAAAATTCAATCACCAATAGACACATGATGAGCTCAAGAATGAAGAACGTCCAAATGAATTCTTTCTTAAATCTTGCAGGAATCAATTGAACATCCGAAAAAAGTATAGTAATAGAAATTAGAATTAATAATCCAGGCATTGGTCCAATACATGTTGGTTTATTGTTGTCTGGCGCGATAAAAATTGAGAAACCCAAAACGTAATTGATGAAAACAGCAGTCGTTAGTGCCCACTTGCTTGCCATTTTTATTCCTTTTTCCTTTTTTTTAATCGAGACTTTTAATTGACGACTTTGTGAACAATCAGAAAAATGTGAAATGAATGAAAAAGCAGAGGTTACTGTGATTATAAAAAAATGCGCCTTCGATCAGTTTTATTGAATAATTTTAAGAATTCTATGATAATATTCAACCATACAGACAACCTGCTACCATTTTCGACATAACACAATAGCAATCACCTTAAAAACAAACAAGAAGCGCCTTAATGAACGACAATGCAGTTACTAACACATCATTCCCGTTCTTACAACAAATGATGAGTGAGATAGAACCGAAAAGAAACAAGCACGTGTCTATGTGCTCTTTCTTTTGGGTTCGTGCACTTGTTACGTAATGCAAAAAATTGATTCCCTTTTGGACATCTAAACTGAGAAATATTCCATTGCAGAATTTTTATTTATTTATCACACAACCTCAGACTCCGAACGCAACAAGTGATCTGGTCCTCTTTCACTCTACCTTAAATTTGCATAAGAAATTTCTTGGAAAATGCTAATTAGCATTAAAAAGATAAACACTCGGAAATTTCTATTTTGTGGAGCATCTTGTTTTGGGTATAAAATGGACATGTAAAATAAATATTGTTGACATTCAGTCGCAGGCATTCGTGGAGTGAAGAGTTAAATTTTCAACACAGTCAGAATATTCTTCATAATGAGGTTCTTCTTGTTTTTATTGTTGGTCATAACGGTTACATCTTTGAAAGGTAAGTTCATCGAATTTTCAATACATTTTTTAATGCTCATGTATTTTTTTCGACAGGTGAAGACATTCAAAACGAGTTAAATGAACTGAAATCGAAGATTCAAGATGAACAGAATGAAATCTCCGAAATGTTGTTGAATACAATAAAAGATGTAACGGAAGTGTCATCATTGAACGTTAATGATGATCCGATTGTTACACCTGCCATGACTGAATTAAATAATTATCTCGAAGTCATGAAATCGTCAGTTGATGAAAGTTCTTTAGTTACAAATTTGATGGAAGAAACAACACTGCCATCAATCAACATTACGTCAAATTCATCAAACTGTGTTAATCCATTCATATACCAATCAATTCAAAACGTAGGTGAAGCTCAACAGCTTGTTAGCAACATTCTGACCAATGTATCAAATACATTATCATCAGTCTCATCAAATTTCAATGAATTGGCCAACTTGAACTCTACTGGAAACTCCAGCAATGTAGTTTTTACAGTTTTCACAGCTGTTTCGTCTATTTTACATTCAGTGGTGCAGTTCACAAATGATCAAATAACTCTAGTCAATAATCGAATTGAGAATGATTTCAGTGCCTTTTCACAAGTCGCAAATAACATGACCGCGTGTCAACCCAGCAATCCAATTGAAAGTTCATCTATATCATCAAATAATGAAGCTCCTATTGTCGATAATGAATCAACTTCAACGGAAAGTGCAACAGTTGATAGTGCCACAACAGAAACGTCTTCTGAGTCAACAACATCTGCTCCAAGTGAGGGTCTTAGCAAGGGTAATGCAGATGAGAAAGATTTTCCATCCTTTTTCTTTTCTTTTAAGATATCCAGTCTTTAATCTGTTCCATAGAGATTAAAATTTATTCCAAGAATAAAAATTATGCTCATTACTGTCCGTGACCTACTTGTTTGTCGCGGAGCATAGTTTGAGTAGGACTGAGTTAGAGCTGTATTTCATTCCAAATATTATTTTGTATGAAAGTATTGAGGTAGAGTGCAGGCCTGGTACAGAGTCAGTTGCGTGACAAGGGTCTTCGTCGCCCGGAACTAAATCAGAAATTTGCTATTTTTATTCAAGTTTTTCAGACGGGGACCAAGGTCCCTGTCAGCCCCCCTTGTTACGCTACTGAACAGAATTTTGGGTCGACTTAAATTTGTCGTTTTCAATGCAGTCAAGCCTTCTCAAGTTGAATTTCCTATACAAAATCCGACTCGACTTAGAACTCTGGATTTGAAATCATCTTTCTTATCTGAATTTTTTATCTTGGATCTTAGGATTAACACAGGCTGGCATTTCACAAAATATCGATCATGATGACGACTTTTAAATCTGGAGCAGCTATATTAAGACACATTATTGTATGCTACTTGAAGAAGAAATTTTACAGTTACATATTTAAAAAGAAGCTATTCAGTTCACATTTAGGGATATTTTATTATCAACAGGAAAAAAAATCATCAACTGTCATTTAAAATTCAAAAAAACATTTGAGATGCTTCATCCTGTTATGAAACAATCAACTAACATGATTTGAACATCGACAACTCGTTGGCACTTCTGTTATGTCTATCACATGTTTCCATTCTCACTCAGAGAAAATTCAGTTTGCTTCCGATGCTCGAAAAGTATAGACGATAAATTTTCAATCTCGTGTTGTTTTTTTCATTAGAAAAAAAATTAACAGAAAAAATTAGCAGATTTAATTAAAGCATGCTTTTGAAGATTTAAAAATTAAATAAAGATAAAAATATTAAAAAATGAAAATAGATTAAATTTTAGAAGTAAATACCTGAAAATTTTGAGTGAAAAAAAATAAAGCAGCAGTTGATAAAATAAGAGAGAGAAGAAAAGTTAAAAACAGAGAAAGGAATGAATGCAGATCACGAAAATAATAATGAATTTGTGTATGATACTCTCAAGCTCCTTCAACTTCTGGAAAGTATATCAACAACAACGGAATCAACAATTCTACAGTCGAAGATCAATTTGTATTTAAAGGATTTATTATCAGTTGAATATGTCTTGATAGTTCCATTACTGCCAGCAAACGAAGAGACACAAGAGGGGTTGATTCAAGTGGTAAACGATAATGTTCTCGAGAAGGAGTTCAGATTTTCGGTGAGTTGAGTAATGACGTTGGTAATTAGTGTTGATGCAGACTCATACTGTAGAATCTCCAATTCTTCACGCGAACAAAAAATTTTCCATTTAAAATTGTCGGTAATTAATTGCGTAAACAGTTAAAATGCTCCAACTAGCTTATTCAGGCACATCAGAGGAAAGTGAAAAATATTCAATTGATAAAAATAGATTTCAAACAAAAGAAGTGAGACTTTTAATGAGTCGGTTAGTTAAAGTAATGTGCGCGTGTTTACTCAAAAAGAGAAATAATAAATTCAATTAATAACCTTTCATATTTCACCAGCAATCGCATGCTATAAGGAAGTAAAAGTAATAACGGCATCCAAATAGATAAAACAAAACATCCACGAAAAATTATTTTAAAACAGCCATAAATCTTAAAATCTAAAAAATTAAATGCATAAAAATAAATCACGGTTGTAGAATTATGCGCGTTGGGGGCACGATCGCATGTGGAAAGCAACAAAAAAAATGCGAAATGTATGAAAATTTATGCACTACATTAGAAATGATTTTCATTTCTCTCTCTTTCTCTCATTCCTCCAGCTCTATTATATTAATTAATTGCACTCGGAAATGTCACGAAACACGAAAATAATGAATTAAAGTAATAGTTACGAATGAACTTAGTTCAATTTGAATGGTGTGTTTATATTAAGACCATCATTGCATCTGACCTAGAAAAAAAATGTTTCAATTATGCAATTCACTCATTCGGTCGTCAGCACGTGTCAGATGTGACTGAATCAATCTTTATTACTACTTTCGCTCACTCCCACCAACCCTTAGATGATGCTAATGCTATTGTCCATTTTTTTCAATATGATATCCTCTAGGACACAAATCTAATGGATGTTTTTTTTTTCGTTAGCTTTGCTTTTATTTGTTGTTGATTTTATTATCCTTTGGGCAAACTTTAATGTCACTTTAAAAGACATTTTCTTCTATTAGGGATCGTTCGAAAATTACTTAACGATAAAAATGGGTTTCTTTACCCGTCATGTTACAAATTTCATGAGAAAATGGGAAAAACTTAGTATGTATAGCATAACAAAACTATTACCAACTTCACCCTTGGGTTCATTAACAAATGACAATCAAAAAATTGGGATTTTCTCATTGAGTGACTTGAGAGACCCCCTCGGTCAATAAATATACACAAAAAAACTTTTCAGCATAGATTTCCCTCCTCCTGTCAGAATATTTCACAAAATGATTGAACGTCCCCTTAGGAAAGGCGTGATTGTGCTTGCTTTATTCAAATCCATTATTTTTTGTCAAGAAAATGGCATGCATATCAAGGCAGAAAGGGAGTTGTGATCGCGGCAAATTTCATACAATCTGACATTCTTATCTATCTTAAAATTGACTGCTGGCCACGATCTCAACGTTTTTTTGTCATGTTTTCTTCAAGTTATGACAGCTTTGAGTTCTCACATTAAGTATTTTTTGCTGTTTTAAAATTTAGATAACAAATTCTCTTACGAAATGTTAATCAAGGCTGTTTCATATCCATCCCTTAGTTGTTGAAAATCTAATAAACAGAATATGTAATATTAGGGGTCATTTACCAATTACGTAACGCATAAAAACTAATTTTCACATCTTCTACCTATTCTTTCATAAATTTTGTTTAAATCATCACATAACCTCCAACCCACATGGAAGGGGGGAGCCATAAAATGTAAACGTAATAAGTGAACAACCCCTAAAAAGATTAACTCATGATGAATATTTTAACAAACATTGGACATTAATTTGTTTAGCATTTTTATGGAATTTGAAATTCAAATATTTAGTACATGAGGCATAAGTAAAAATTACCATAGAAGTTAAACCGTAAATATTGCTTAAAGTATATCCATTTACATAATTTTTGATTGGAAATTATCAAGGTTTCTAACCTTTCAATTAAAATACAGATCTTCGTGGAAATATTCTGAAACTAAAAAAAAAGTACATCGACGGAAAGAAAAGCTAACTCACGCTAAGCAGCTTAATGATTCTCAAACAAAACGTCATACACAAATTTGAAGGATGTTACTATAAGCTATCAATAAATTTTTCCTGGTAATTGTAAATGAGCATTAAAATGTTCTATTTTGAGATAGATTAAGGACAGGGGTCTAGCAATAAATTTTTCGAAAGGGGGTCCGAAATATTTCCCATACAAATTGCACTATTGAAGGGGGTCCTAACTCCCTTGGACCTTTTTCTGGCTACGCTTCTCATTAAAAAGTCACTCAATATGCGAATGATCCCTAGTAAAATGCGTTCATGCCATTTAATTCAAACAAGAACCTTCCTACAGTCCTTTCCATTTCACATTTGTCTCACTGATATCCAATAAACTACTGGGAAAAGAGTCATAAATTGTAAGAGGAGCATAGAATTATAGTCTTATGGCAATATTAAAAGGGATCGATAAAAACATGATCAACGAGTAAAACTATTATTTCAATTTATTTATTATTCCTTCCCATTTTTCCCCCTTCGTAATCTATAAATCTAAATGTGCATCAGTACATTTGCTGCTCACATGCTCGGCGTTTGGTTCATCACAATAAATATTTTTTTGATCGACCACTTGTCATCATCGCATTATTTTCTTACACCATTAAGCATTGACTCTTGCCTTTTTTTTATGTCATTTATATTTTCCATAGCATGGAAGCGGAAAAAAATTTAATAAGTTCAAATGCTCCCTTGTGGAGGATAAGATAGCGCATTAAGTATTCATTGATCAAAAGCCAATAATGTACAATTGAGAGATTTCGACAAGGTCAAGTTTGAGAGAGCAAAAGTTTAATGCGTACGAAAAAAAAGTAAATAGAAGAAGAAGACGTAAATTGAGATTTATGACCGTTTCGGTGGAAGTTTTAATAGCCCCCAACTAAGCTATGTATTATGTCTTAATTTTTATTGGATTTGGATTTTAATGCTAGAAATGAGAGAGTTTTTTGGGTTGCACTTAAGCTTCAACCTAGTTAACCGTTAAAAATATCTTCAATTGATGAATTTCTCTTATTAAATAGCCCATAAAATTTTAATTTTAATCCAAAAAGAAGACCTGACACAGCTTTCTTCCGTTAGATGTTAACTTCAATTTTCCTCATTGCATGCATGAACAATTTTTTTTAAACACAAATTGGATGTACTAAATCAAATATGCCCATGTGGCTTTAATGAATGGGCGTTAATGGGCAAACCCTGCTTGTAAGCTATCAATTGCACATTGATATTTTCCTTCTTGCTTACTTTTCAACAGTTCTTTATAAAATAAATGTACAGGCTGTGTAATTCTGATTGGCTGACAAACAGGGTCATCCTCTGTTACGTCTAACATTTCTAGGGGGTGGAGGGGGTATGGTTGCGTGTAGTTTGTGAATGACACCAAAATATAAGAAATATTGTCTGAAGTATACACTAAGAGGGGTTACCCCATGGGTACACCACAGTACCCCAGGGCATATCCTAGAGCTATCTTAGGGGTATACTCCACTACCACAGGATATACCGAGCAACCAATATCCCCTGAATCTATCATCCATCCAGTTGAATTTTCATTGATAATTTGATTAGTACCAAAAAAGCGCCATTGTTCTTGCTACAAAGAATTACCATTTAGTCATTATTTTCATCACGATATCGAAAACGAGTAAAGTACGGAAAGAATATTGCAGTGTCGATATCCTCCTATATTGACTATCACATTATTTGCCGTATTGATGTGATATATTGATTTTCAATTTTTCTCGTTCATCCTATTGTTGTATGTCTATCATTCAGTCACCATCCTTGAACCCTTAAAGATTATCTCATGGTGTAAATAGCGTAAGAAATTAAAACATCCTCTCATCGGTGTTTTATATCCAATTTATTTGATATGTGAAATAAATGAAATTTTTCTTTTGGATAGAAATCTAATTATGTGACTAGGCGAGCATTTACTTATTATCGAAAGTAGAATTGTTTTGGATATAAATATAGAAACAAGGAAGATAACAAAACAAAAAACAATCTACTCAGTTTTGATGGATGGAAAAGCTTGTGGGTGTCTGTGAAAAACACTTCTCATCTTTCAAAAAAGATTTCTTTTGCTTGTTCTTCATTTGTAGAATTAGGAAAGAAGCACGAGCAGCGAGAAAAAAAAATTTAAAATGTTTTCATTTCCTCAAAGGAAACAAGGTTATTTTTCCCCTTTTTGTTTTTTTTTCTTTATTTAAAGCAGAAACGACATTAAGAGATGAATACATTAACTAAACTTTATCTTTCACACACTCTCTCACTCAGATACCACAAAGACTTCATCCAAATTCTGTGTTCTTTTTCTGTACTTTTATTACAGCTTGTTTATTTAGGTCGAAATATGTAATGAAACTTTTCGAATAATTTTTGAAGCCACGTGTCACGTTTATGCAGCGGATTAAATTTCAAAAAAGGATATTTTCAGTTCTTCTTTCTATGTTGTCTTGAAATTTTCACATAGGGGTCGTTCACAAATGACGTCCATCATTTAGAGGAGAGAGAAGTATTAATCTTTGTGATACTCTATTAAAAAATTGTTTTGTATGATTTTTTTTGACTGACTGTGATGAACAATTATGCCAGTGGTCAAGCTACCTCCTTGAGCAGCAGCGTAGGTAAAAAAATTTCGAGAAGAGAGATTTTCAATTTTTTGAATTTAAAAAAATATTTTGGGGGGGGGGGAGGGTCTTTCAGGGAGAATGCAACTCAGACTTGTATTCCTCCTGGGAAGATCCTAGCAAGTTGAAGAATTTTCTAGTGAGAAGGGACCTAACCGTGAGTATAAAAACTCAATGTTTGATGGACGTCTTCTGTGAATTAATGGTTTTTAAATTAAATAGACCTTTAGAAATCATCCCTTTTGAATGTTAGACTGCATAAGTAGACGACCTTTTGAATTATATCACATGAAAAATTGTAATATTATTTATTTATATAATAAATTACTTATAATCCAACTTATCATAAAAAATAAGATTCAATATGAAAAAGCAAATAATTTATTCCATTATTGACCTAAATTCTTAATGATTTGCGCTCCAATTTTAAGAGCATAATAGTTTTTAATATTTCATGAACCACAAAATGAATTTAAATTAGGGAAGTAAATTATTCAAAAATTCAAATCAGGTGGTTGGCGCAATTAAGAATGACTAAGTGTTTAAAAAAAGAACTCAAAATTTAGATTTATAAAGAATCTATTTAATTTTCATTGTCTAAAGTCGTTTCTATAAAAAGCCATTTTTCGTCATCTTTGTCACATGCCTAAAAGTTACTCAATTGCAAGAAATTCCCTTCAGAGAATAAAGGCACAAAGTGTTTTTATAATCTGTACAAATTTTCATTTAGAATTTTCGTCTAATCTGACGAGATAAATCTTCTCTATTCTTTGGCTATAAATTTCTAAACAAGAAGAAAATTGCTTTCTTTAAAGCTTACAACATGTTGGCTTACTACGGAAAAGTAGTCGCATTAGATACATCTTCTCAACTATTTACTTCCCTTTTTTAAATAATAAATGGGGAAAAACTATCATTGACGTAAAAGTTTCTGAATGAATGTGGTTGGAGGCGAGCGCATATTACGTTGTTTTGCTGAAGCATTTGATAAAACTTAATTCTACTGACGTTTTCAAACTTTATTGTGACTTAATATTTGATGATAAAGCTTTGTTTTATTTTTACTCGCATATTCAGTTAGTTTTGTGGCTATTTATACTATTTGCTAAAATACTCGTGATTCAGACTATTATGAATAGTAAATTTTGCATGTAAGTGCTGAATTTATTTGGTGACTTAATGCTTTTGAAAATTTAAGCTACATAATAAACTGGATCTTCTTAGATTTTAATGAAAAAATTTGAAAATTCATGAAAAACATTTCGCATAGGTTGGTCTAGGGAGACTCAAACAATAGACATTATAAGAAATTTGTTGGTTTTTTAGAGTTCCCTTACTTTTGTACGTCATAAATGATTATACCTAGGCCATATACCTGGGTCACCCTAGGGGTACCATAGTGTAATCCCTGGGTATAGTGTATACCCTAGCAACCGGCCCTAAGCATTCCAATATAAATTTCACAAAATTAATGAAATAAATCCCGTCAATCACGAAATTATCATTAGTTTCTACGTACATTGTGAATCATCCATCTAGTTGCTAATAAATAAAAATGGGCAACAAGCATCTTTTTAAAACTCAACGTCAAATGCTTAAATGGAAATTCTTTTGTAAATTTTTTTATTGGGTCATTTATTTCTAAATCAGGATTATGCAAAGATACAAAAATAAACAATATAAAATCTGAGAATGAATGGAATGCCTGCCACATTAATGACATAATATTTCATAGCAGAATTATTTATATCCACACAAATAGCTTCTTTTTTTCGCAAGACAAAGTCTTATAGATACTCAAAATAAAAGAAGATAAATACTTTCACTGACTGATGAGTGTAAATTACCATAAATCGGTCGTTTTTTGCATATAAACATTAGATGTACAGTAAATAGGGCACGCATTAGTCATTAAATGATGAAAGAGATGATAAATGGCAACAACAAAGAATTTAGGGGTCGTTCACAAATGACGTCTATCAAGAAATGTAATTTTTTATTCACTGTACACAAAATGTTCATTATAAAATGTCACACAGCTCCAAACCCCCTCCTGCCATATTAAACGTCATTTGTGAACGATCCTCGCAATAGTACAGATCATCATGAAAACTTGACCGTAATGTTTAGTGGCAGAACGTGCAAATTGTTTTCCGTAGATGAGATCAATTTTACTTTTTTGAGATAAAAAGAAGAAAATTACGTTGTGATAATAATGTAGAGCAAACGAGAAGATTATTAAAATGCAAAGAATGTCGCTTATCAAAATCTACATATAATTTCTCTAGATGAAAGTCAAAGTACTTGTTCTATGATAAAGAATGAAAGAAACGCGATTTTTTTGCGCTATTTTCTTTTCTCATACAAGTGTGTTTATGAATACAATGTGGTTGATTGCATGAAGAGATTGTGCATGTACTCTAATGAGAATTTTTATTTAAAAAAGTTTTATATTTGATGAAATGTTTAAGGATCTTTTGATTGAAATGAAGTGGATGATAATTTAGAGATTGTTGAAAATTGAAGATATTGCTGATATGTGTTGATAACTTAGAGAGCTGAACTTTAATCTTGTTAAGGATCAGGATTATATATTGTAAAAATAACTTAAGTACATGATTAACTCAGCGTCTTTGAGGGTCTCAACTTATTAAAATAAAACTTAACTTTAGAAACTTTGTATAAAATATGACCAAGTGTCTTAACTTGAATGAAACTGCTCATTTCTTGTCTTTTTTGAAAAATTTCACGACTCACCTAGAAATAATTCACAATCATACTAGTCTACAGTAGTGGCATCCAGGGGGGTTACTGGGTGAAAATTCAACCTCCTTTCAGGAAAAAATTCAAAAATTTTAGCAACGCCTCTAGTCTTCCAAAAGGGGTCGTTCGCGAATTACGTCACACAAAAAACGACTATTTCAAACCCTCTCTCCCCCCTTGTCACAAATTTTCCAAAGAAAGGAAAATTTTGTATTTGGGTTGTCACAAATTCACCTAACCCAGATAAGCAGACAAGGGATTAGTTTATTAAGTGACAAACAGTTACGTCTTATTTTCTCACTGTTTCTTCTGTTGCATTTATATTTGACCATATCTATATCGCATTAAATCTGGGTTATCGAATCATATGTAGGCAATTCTGTCAGTGCGAGAGCAATTTACTTATTCTGACTGGTTATACATCTAACTGGATGTAATTGGCTCTTTCTTTTGTTTTAACGTGGGTTTGATGTCCACCAGAGATTTATCTTTGAATCGTTACATAGATTTGTTGTCGTTGCGACAAGAATCTGTTCAATCATCTAGAAACGATGGGATCAGATTTGAGCACGGGCTACTGAAATGCTTGTAGCACCAGCAATGCTTTTATTTTATTACCGGTGCTGCAAACCCAATTTCTGTGTAGGAATTGTGAAATACAAATTGTGTTCTTAATAGATTAGAGCCTTAAATACTAAGAACTGTATAAGATTCATAAATGATAAAATTATCAGATACTTTGAAGTTTTGATGACTTATCAAGACAAATATACTCAAGTCATATTAATACATTATATGTGTGCACATTAGTCATTTGACTTCATAAGATTTCGAAACATTCTCTTTGTGTGCTTCCTTAGGAAACAGATGTCGTAAACCAATAAACATTTTTTTCCCTTCTTTATTCTCTGAATTTTTGCGAACTGATAAAAAAAAATCGGTAGATTAAACAATGACAGTATGAAGCTTGTTAAGTTATTATTTACTTTTTTTACTACATCATTTACTCTTTTTATGCTGAATAATATAAACACAGAGTTTTTATGATTTAGCAACAGGAACACGTTACTTATTGATATTAGACGTGTAAAAATCGTATGCGTAAATTAGTGATTATAAAATGAATTGTTAATTAAGATATACAGATAAGGGGTTGTTGACTTATGACGTCCAACATTTAAGAGGGGGAGGGGTCTAGAGCTGAATGTCACTTCAAAATGTTTGGCTTAAAAATATTTTGGAGGATTCAAAAATTCACGAATTTTTATTGACGTCATAAGTGAATGTCCCCTAATATACATATTTTTTTGGCAACAGAACACAAACAAAATTATTAAAAGCAAAACATTACGATTTTGGTAGAGAAAAAAAAAGAAACATAATTCAGAAAATCAAGCGCTTGACTTGTTTGAACTAAATGTTGTGGTATATCAAAATTAAGTGCTATAACTTTTTTTATCTTTTGATCTGTTTGCGCAATATAGTGGATATGTTGGTTAGAATTTATTCGTGGGAACACCATATGTTCGTAACTTTTAACTCTTTTGAATGTTTACACTTTGTGGTAGTTTTTGTGAAGTTTGCTTTATCGAAATTTAAAAACATTAAAATTCTTGCTGAACATTTCTTATGGTGTACAATTTTAGGATGAAGAAGGGTCTGAAACTGTGTGACAGTCTTTAAGAAAATTTAAATTTCAACCCTCTTCCCCCTCTGACATAAAGTTATTTTCTCAAAAGATTATGAGACAGTTCAGATCTTCATTCCTCTCTTAATCTCGTCAGTAGCAAAAAATCTAATTTAAAGGGCACCATATTTAATGTTTTTGGGGGGGGGGGGTTATAGGGCACCATATTTAAATTTTTGATTTAATCTGGACGACGAAAACCCTGAATAGCGTACATAATAATCTAATGATCCTTTTTATGAGCAGCACTTATCCAAATTTGTTCTTAACACCAATTATCTTAATAACTTACTGAATATAATACTCGCAAAAAATATTAATTAGTCTCAAAACATTTTAAGTCCCCTTCACAAAAAAATCTTCTTCTTGCCTGTTTATGAAATCAAATTCTAAAGATCCGGAAAAATTTTCAAAAATGAGCTATAAGCACCATGAATTTCATAATCTCACTCAAAAAATTTATTTTTTCTTCCTCCTTGAAAACTTTTTTCTTCTTCGTAGTGGAAAAAATTTTTGGGAAAAAATTTCTTAACCAGAGGTCGAGTAGACTTCACTTTTTTCAGCTAGTCTCAAGTCAACTCGAAGTCAGCTGCTTTTAAATTGAGTCAAGTTGACTTCAACTAACTGACTTCGAGTTCTGTCTCTTACACCACAAAAAATAACACGATACAAAGAAAACAAGGCATAACCATGTACCACAGAGAATCATTTTAACACCACTGCTGATAAAAATAATAAGATAAAATGAGAAATGCTTCTAATCTTTATAACTCTGTTAAGCTGATTATGAGATCTTTTTCTATATTTATTTTTAGATCGTGTTGAGATGAATGGAAATTATTATTTGCTCTCTTGTTATTATTCAAATTAATCTGGCACAGCTTCAAACATGCAATCTAAACCTTTTTAGACTCTCATGTATTCTCTATAGCTTACTTGCGTTATTCGCCCTTGACCGTTTTCAAGTTGAAATAAAAACAAACGCACAAAAATTGTATACATAAAAAATAATTTTTCTTTCTCATTTTATTTCAAATAATGTTTCTTCCTCATTTTCCTCCGCCAACAAATTTACGGCACTCTTGTCTGGCTTGTGGATAGCATTCGAAAAAAAGAGCATGAGGAAAAAGCAATATTAAATCTTTCATGTGTGCGATTTTAATGGAAGAAGATTTGATGGCTAAAATTTCTTTTGTTTGTTTATACAAGTGCCATTTAAAAATAAGCAAAGAATATGCTTGAAAATATCTGCACAAAGGGAATTATTTAGAACGCATTTTTATTGAATGGAGGTCATTCGCTTACGAAGTTAAAAACTTAGTGCAAGTTCGTAAGTATATTCAGGGGTCAAACCAGAGACCTCTTTGGAAAATTGTGGCTGAACAAGGTGAAGGTAGCTAAGGCCGCAGCCTGAGAGCCTGTTAGAATTAGGAACAAAATTTTATATATTAATTTATATAAGAATCCACAAAAGTAGGTTGAAACTAGTAACTGACACTAGTGCTAGCCTTGTCAACTCGTTGGTGCAAATTCTCTAACCTCGTTTTGAGCTGACATTCTCTCGTTACTTTTCTTCGAAATATAGTTTTTAGGGGTCGTTCGCAAATTCCGTTATCCAAAAAGATTACTTTTTTACCCATCCCCCTCCTCCATCGTCACAAATGCTCCAAGCAACAAAAAAAATTTGTATTTGAACTGTCAAATACAATGAACTGCCTTCCCTCAAGCGTGACTTAATTTTCGAACGACCACTTAGAGCTCTAAAACTCATTTTCCCATACTGAACCCAAGCTTTAAATTTAGAAGGTAGGAAAGTATGACTTTAAAAAAAGTTTATAGGGTCACCCATCTAACTATTCATTAAATCCACTATAACTTAATAATCCAGTCAAATTGAAGTCCAAAGCAACATTGCTTGAATGAGTAACGTACCGAAAAAAATATCACGAATGCGATGCCTCAATATCGGTCGATGTTCTTCTCGGTTAATCTTCATTCTTTCGGAAAGATTTTAAAAGTAAATAAAGCATGTACGTATCACTGTGCCAAAAAGTCGATGGAAGATGAGAGAAAAAATGTTGAAGAGAAAATTTATTGCGTATCTGCTGGAGCCAAAATTGATTGAATGATTTATCCACATGCTGAATAATCATTTGTCACAATTTGCTTATATTGAATAAATGTCATATAATATTGAGACTAATGAAGTATGTAAATAAAGTGTATAAAAAGTAACAAAAAAAAAAGAGCGACAATGAATTGATATTTGCTAATGAAATTTGTAATCAAAACCTTTGGTCACTGATTTAATGTACATACTTATTCATCGATATAAAGGTTGAAATATTTCAATTCCATGACTCACATTCGATTCTGCCTACATTATTTTACCAGCTACAAAATTATTGTGACTTTATTTTTTATTTTCATTATTTTTTTATATCCACAGGTGAACAGTTCGGACATCGAGAGTTCATCATGTGAATCAAATGATCATCCATTTAAAGTAACTGACTTAAATAAGAGCTTCTCTGAAGTTATTGAGATGGTAAGTGATGACAAGATTAATTTTAAGTGCCATGTGAGAGATATCGTGTCTTCTTTGCTGTCTTTTGCATTCTCATTCCAATTATGCCCTTATTTTTTTCTCATAATTTTAATGAGGTCTGTTAAAATCTAAGTTTCTCTTCATTATGGAACTAAAAAGTTTCCAGTGACAATTAAGCACGTTCTTGTGCTCCTCTTTAAAGTTTTTTTATTTCATCTCCGTTAACAAACACTTGGATTTAACTGAATCTTGCTGAAGTTCATAACATCTCTTCAGTCAAGTATTTTTAAGACTACTTTGTATAAAAATGTTTTTGACATGACAGCCTTCTTTTCACTCCTTTCATCATCAATCATTTATCGCGCCATTATAATTGATGTGATTTTTAGCACTTTTTACGCTCAATAAAATGTCTGTTGTGTGATTTTTTTTTTGGTTTTGTCTTGATTTAATGGGTTTTATAATATTTTGTGTTGCTAAATTAAATTCTTTATAAAGCGGGAATGACTTTATAGTAATAAAATAAATTGTCTACCTAGCTTATTTATGTTCGGTGATTTTAACAGCAGAATATAGCTTTGAAATGTCCATGGTGGAATGTGTGTATTTTTAGCGGGAAAAATTGGTTAGAGCTAGGTTCAGGCACGTAGCAAGGGGGAATTGGTGCTCCACTCACCAGAGAACTCTGCAATTTGTTAGGTTTTTTGAGAAAAATTTCAGGCTGCACCATTGGCTAGGACCATAGAGAGAGAATTTAATTGTTTTTGTTGTAGAAGGAAAAATTTAAGGAATTTTTTGAACTTTTCATTAAAAACCCTTAGCAAATAGAGAACAATTTTCAGTTAAGACGGGGCTCTGACCCCCAAAACTCCACTGGTTCCCCAGATTTCTGGAGATTAAGAATGGGGCACTCCATTGTGACAAGGGGGTATTGAAATCCATTTTTCGTAAATGAATAAATTGACAATAAAGCTGAGGATTAATTTTGGCAGAAACTTAATATTCTTCATAGGAAATATTACGATTCAAAATCAAATTCATGAATATTTGTCAGAATTTGAAATGACTTTTAGGAAATTGACGTAGAACAATTTTACTTTGCATAGTTATGAATATTTACTGAAAATGCAAATACAGGATATCTATAGAGACAGATTTATTTGATCAAAAATTCAATATTGATGAGGCATCAAAGTCTTTTTGTTCAAAAACTGAAAATCATTCATCATTCATTTCGTTATTGAAATGCATTTCAATTATTGTCACTTTATGACTTATTTTCCTTTATCAATCGTGGTGATGCTACAATAATTTTCACAATCAGACATTCTTTATGTCATGACAACAGTAAGCTTCATAAAAAATTGATTGTAGGAATATGAAGGGAAAAACACTTTTTCCTATTAAATATTCATGAAAAACTAAAATTGGATATTGTAGCTGTCATTCTTAATTTAACTTCCTTCCAAGTATATGTATGAAAACTAGTATAATAAATAAATCGATGATTTATACTTCCCCTTAAATTTATCTGAATGATATACAAAAATAAAGAATCAAGCAGTCATGTGAGTGAGTATCGTGATTTGTGACAAACACATCCTAAATTATTTTCTGACCATTTTTCCAATTGAATTACTTGTTGAGTTTTGTTACATATGCTTTCATTATATTTTATCAGTGGTGTAGCCAGGGGCGTATCCAGAAATTTATCGAGGGGAGGGGGGCGTTGTGATTTTTTTCTTAAAACCCCTAGCAAGGGGGATTTGACCTCCAACCACCTCCCCCTAAATACGCCCCTGGGTGAAGCCAGAATTTTGGATGGAACGGCGGATATCAAAACTTTTTTGGACTCAAACCAACAATTTGAAAAAATAATTTCCATCCAATTACCCCTGGCCACGTGTCTGCTTTCTATTTTCTTCAAAATTTTCATTCGACTGAATAGGAAGATCCGAATTTTTATAATATGAAGCTCATGTTTTATGCATTTTAATTATTTTCATGACCTAAATTTTTTTAATTTAATTTGATTTCGTTAGTCAGCGATAAACAATATCTAGGTTAGCAATCACATTTGGGAAATTTTTATCGAAATCTGATTTCATAATTTTCTGCTTTGATAATCCTTCCTTGGATTAGTTTAAGAAAATACTTGGAAAAAGATTATCTTTGCATTAGTGGCGTAACAAGAGGGTGCAAATTCTTGATGCCCCCAAAAATCCTTGATTGTCTATAAACCATAACTACGTTAATACCTAATTTCCTAACTTTTGAGACATTGCTTAGAAAAAAGGTCTTCTACCGGATTAATCTACTTCTTATTTCCGTCTGAACTTTAGCTCAATTTTGTCAATATCTCAATCAAATACACACACACGAGTTTTTGCAGTGAAATATTACTCCTCTACGAAATGACCCACACGCTTGTTTATTTCACTCGTCAAAAGCTGTCAATAAATCGATTGATGGCCTCGATTTTGGCAGTAGCGGAAGAATTCGTGATAACGATAAAGATGGTTTATAGAGCTGCCGCCTATGAAAATGTGTCCGTGATTAATTAATCAATCCTTAATTTGTTTGGCTTCGCCTTTCGTTTAATGAGTTTCGATGCTTCTAAGGTTTACTATCTTGTGACATTTGATATGAAGTTTTACGATCTGAAATTTATCATGCCAAACTGAATTTGTCAACTGCCCTTGAAGAGATTCTCAATTTTGTCTCACACAACATACTCAGAAGTTTTATGTCTTTTTATCATTTCCATGACTGATAAGAACTGGCTTGTAAAAATGATAACAGAACAGAAAGAATTAATTCATAGGAAAAATTTATATCGTATCTCGTGACGTTATAATGCTATAAAAAAATTATAAAATTTATATTTATTTTGAGCTTTAAACTTTCTGTTGGAGACTGCAGCTGACAGTGTTCTCAGCACTTTAACCTTTTTTGTATTCATTATGATGTATTTTATTTTCCCTCAACTCAGATTGCCTGAAAAATGTCAGTAAATGTAAATTTTTCCAGCTCTCAAAAGCATGCTGACGCTCAAAGTATTTCCTTCCGTATTTCTTCATCATAGTTTATACAAATGCACTGCAGATATCTTAAGAATGCATGTGAAATTTGAAACCTTTGAGGAGTTCACGTATGGTACACAGACATTCTACTGTTCATACTCGTGCTTTTATACAACCTGTTGTTATGTTGCCATCGATAGAAAATTTATATCTTGAAGGAGATGTTCTTTAAATGATGCTTTAAATGCTCATTTTACGACTCAAACACAAACAAAATAAGAAGAAAACTATTTGATAAGATAAAGAATAATTCAACCCCCATGAAAGTAAATTTTTAACGTGTTAAAAAAATACTCGAGTTTTGTTTATGTTTTGGATGAAGACTCTTAACGGATATATAATTGATGTGCTTGAGATTGAAATGAGCGCTTTTGTGAGTTTGAGAACTCATATTTTTTCACCTGAAGATACGGGGATGATTGAGAAAATATGATATATCGAGGTATCATCTTATAGAGAGGAAGGAGGTGGGGGAAAACGCTTCAGCAACCATCTAGTAACAGTGAAGAGAAAGAGCTCTAAGATATCATACTTTGATAATCGTCATTTATAAACGACTCCTTAAGGGCCTGTTATTCGGTCACCCTAGGCTATATCCTTGGGGTAACCATAGGAAATACCCCAGTGGTTATCCCAGGGTATACCAACCAACCAGCCCCAGATGTTTCACTAAATTTACAAATAATATCTCAGGAAATAAAGTTACATGAACATAAACTTAATGTCTTCAGTCTCTCCTTAAAGTCTTGCAATTTCTCACACTGAATATAATAAAATTATTAATTTGACACGACCCCAAAAGTTGCGCTTCAACCATCTAATAAAGAAAAAATTCTTATCTAGTTCACCTTACTTCCTCTATGAATTTTCCTTCTTCACCAAACTAACATAGCATAAAATACATTGTGTGTCTCATAAGAGATAACAATAGAACAGAAAATTGATTTACTTCATACGCTAGTGAGCATGTTATATTTTTCTGTATTTTCCACTTGATAAGGGATTGTCATGCCGTTCCACTTCTGTTATTTAACAATATGAATAACCACACATCTATTCTTTAAATCAAAAAATTTTCTACTTTATTTTGGGTTTTTTCTCATGTGAATTTACGTAATCTTATCGACTGGCCCACATATACGTCATTAAGACATTTATTTAGATATGTTTACTGAACTTTTATTCGTCTCGCTTCTGCATGTTGGATATAGCACGTTCGTTATACTATTGCTCTTTGATATAATAGCATTTATATAGCAACAAACTCTTGGTATTGTTGACGTAACAAGAAAGTATTATAATATTTAAATAACTATACATGTATGTTAGACATTTAGACATTGTGGTTTCTTTATTTATTTGAAAAGGTATTTGCTAGACATTGCAGAATGTTTTGAGGAAATTGTGTGCTCACTTTTTTGATAACTGAAGTCGATTTACTGAAGAATAAGTATCTATGTGTATCTAAGAGCTTAAAAAATGTTATCAATTTAAAGATTTGAGGGCTCGTTCAATTATGACATCTAAAATTAAGGAGGTGGGTTGCTTTCTATCCGAAAATTGATACATCCACTTGAACAGGACTTAAGAAAATAAAGCGGATTGAAATAAACACAATCATTAATGAACAGAATAAGTAATGAGTCATATCTTTTTTGATCTTTTCCATCATGAAGACTTCAAGAGTTTTTTAAAGTTCACTTAAGAATTCGATTTTTTTAAGCAGGAAAGACAAAGATTAATCGATATTTTCCTCAAATTTTGTATTCTTTTCATTTTCATCTTGAGATTGTGTTAGATCAGAGTCGAAATTCTATTGCTTGCATTAGGGGTCATTTACTTATGACGTCCATCAGGGGTATAGCCAAGGAGATTTAAGTGGTTTACTAAAGCTTTAAGAGAAAATACCGAAAATTATTCCCATAGAATATTATTCCCCTCTCAGGGGCGTATTTAGAAATTTTTCAAGAGGAGGGGTTGAAATTTTTTTGTATGACCGGGAAAATTTAGGGGGTTGTTTGGAAAAAAAATTAAAAAAATCCAAAAAGTGGGGTTTGACCCCTCTGAACTCCTCTGAATATGCCCTTGCCCCTCCCCAATCCTCGAAAAACTTCTGGCTACGCCACTAAAGTCCATAAAAACTTGGAATGTTGCTACTGTCACAAAATTTCTCAAACAATTAATTTTCTATTGTTCGAAGTGTCACACAGATCCCCTCCTCTCTAAATATTGGACATCCTAAGTGAACGATCCCTTTATTAAATCTTTCTGCAAATGTAAATTGTAAATTCAAATACAATGCATACTGATATTAAGGGATCAAATCCTAAAAATCAATGAGGAAAGGAAATGGAGATCCATAATAAGAAAAGGAACAAAGATAAGAATTAAATTGAAAGGAGCTTTGGAGATTTCAAATAAAAGAGAAAAATCCTTCTGGTGCTGACATAACTAGGAAAAAAATGTCAAATATTTATTCAGTCAATGTTTGTGATCTTTTGAATTGCTTGCTTTGATGGAATTTTCTTATGTGAAGATATGCATATCAGTGCCTGAACTTTATTGCATGACAATTGAAATTTCTCAAAATATTTTCATTAAAAGAATATGAAAATTTTCAATAATTTATGTAAGTACATGAATAGAATCCTCTTGACATTTATTAAATTTCACGAATTGTTGTTTCATTAGCATTTATCAGCTGCTATTAGTAACTCTCAACTCACGAATATCAGATTTGAGTGGATGGCAAAATAATTGAATGTTGTCAATAGTGACACAGTCTAATGAAAGATTTTAGCAAATGAAGGCAAAGACTTGATGTCTTTTGTATAGACGAAAAATAATTAAGTGTCAAAATTTGTCACGTGAATTTTCCTGCTGACTGACGATTCACGAATGAAAATTGTAATGAATTTGAATGAAAGAAAAGATGATGAAATACTTTCTTATGGGGACTAAGTGGGTGTGTATTTTGGAGGAGGGGATTGTTTGGACCCCCACCTTTGATTAAACAAGACCCAAAACTTTTAATATAAAGAAAAATTCAAAATATTCACTAAACAAATAAGTTTTTCCAATCATCCTCCTCTTCTTTGGAAATTCTGGCTACGTCACTGAGGCTAAGCAATTAAGTTGGAATCTTTTCAGTGAATGGAAGTAAGAAGATCATTTTTCTTATGAATAATTAAGAAAATTTATTAAATTTTTAAGCTGCCAATTAATATGAAACCTACACAGTGAATTCAATATGATGTAAGGGGTCGTTCGTAAATTACGTCATACTCTCGAGGGGAATGGGTCAAAGATTCTGAAACAGTTTAAACAAGATAATTTTTTCTTGAAAAATTTGAGATCAAGGAGGGAGGGGGTTGAGAAAGTCGATGTAACTTACGAACGACCCTCCAATTACAAAAATCAGTACATAATTTCTAGTGGTCGAAGAGTGAACGCTCAGATACATTCATGCTTTCCACATGTATACATTTAATCCCTGATGGAATATTCGTACGTGTACATTCTCAGAATGGTCTTAAGATTACAGCATACAGGTCATGATAAATTTACTGAATACATTAATTAATCAGAGCTTGTTAAAGCAAGCGTGTCTAGCTTTGGGATATATTTGTTACTTTGTAAAGCAACAAAGAATAATAATGATATAAATTATGACGTACACCATACATTTCTTCATATCTTTGCCTTTCCTATGTGAGCTTAGTTTTATCAAAAAATAATTAATCTACTCTTTAATTGAAATAAAATGATAAATGATTTTCAATTAATACACCTCAGATAAGTTTGGACGCAATTAATTGCCTCTAATCTATAGTGGCAGTAAAAGTGAGTTGCGAGTACTTTCATGTGCTAATTGAAACTCTAACGAAGTGCAAAATATTATTATGTTATCTAATTATCATAAATAAATGCGAATAGATACAGTCAGACACACTGACTACATATTAAAGAATTCCATTCGCAATAAATTTAAGATAAAAATTTTCGTCAGATTACACATACACGCTTGTTGATTTTTTTGTCATTGGAAGCGAGTGAAGGAGAGCTTAGAGGCAATTTTCGTGTCGTTTACCATCTCAAATGTGTGTGTACACAATTCGCATGCTTAAGAAAAGGAAATAAAGCGAGAATAAAAGAATTCTTTTCTCTGTTACATGAGATGTCAAACAAAAGAAGAGATTCATTCTGATGTGATAGCTTGATAATACAGCATACAGTGAGGGTGAATGTGTTGCGAAATATATTTAATCTGATTGTCCATTTTGATATTTTGTTTCCACATGTACACATTCCCTTTCACGCTCTTAATCTTTGTCACTATGTATTGTGACATTTCAGAATGACACATTGTTTTGCTGTGTATTTCTCACTATGCTGAACGTGTCATCTGATGACCTATGTATTGTTGTGTCTTGCTGTATCTTTTTATATGTGACTTTTTTATGAAACTTCCCAATATTACTATCAACTATCGAATGTAATTACAAGAGGCATTTTTATGACCACCGAATATTATTGCAATTATGTATTGCTGTCAATGATTAATTCTGTAATAAAAGAATACAAAGCCAAAAAGCATGATGTCACAAACCAAAGCATCTTGACTCGAGAATAGCCTCAAATATTATAATTTTCAAAGAACGCCATTCTTTCGTGATCAATCTCCGTGTATAAAATTAAAATAGGCGCCTAAAAAATATTTCCTGCTTTTCGACTTTACTTCCTCTAATACTTTTGTCTTCTACTTAGAACAAAACTTCTTACGTATCACGTGTGAAAATTATAGACTTCTTTATTTGTTTTGATTGTTACATTATTACAAACAATAGCTCTTGAGAATTGTTGACGAATGCTTGAATGGATTTCGCATGAAAGGAATATAAATGAGCTAATCAACGTCATTTTTGTAATAACTTCATTAAATTTTCAATAATTTTACGAGAAATTAATTTACATAATGAAATTACATCAAAATTATGATGAGGAATTAATCATGAAGATGTGGCATGCGAGTTTATTGATTTACTAATACAAATGAATAATTTTACCCAATTGCTGTAATAAGAAGCTTTTAGAAATTTTCAAAAATGAAACTTTTGATGCTGCATGCTTAAAGAAAGTAATATTTTTGTTGGATTTTCTTGTCAAAACCTCAATAAACTTGATATATTTTCTTCCCGTCTCTATTCTATTTTTATACATGCAAAGAAAACACGTTAAAAAAAGTAATCTCCTTGCATGATACAGTACACATTTTAATGGCACAAAAATACCTGCAAAAGACATGAAACAGTCTGCTGTGATATATTTAAGTCCCATTTCGTTACGTAAAATTTTCATTTTATTTTTCTATTTTTCCCCCTTTAACAGGTTGTCGGGAAGGAGCACAATACTTTAATTTTTGATGTCAAAGGCAGCAATTCCCATCAGTCCATAAAATCATCTAATGCGCTTTTCGTGTGTATTGCTGGTGATGGGTCACAAAGGGAGAAGTTTGAATTTTATGTTCAACATACATTTCGGTAATTATCTCTCAATATTTACTAAAGTCTTTTTTATTAACTTGCCTAATGCTACTTTTTTTAACTCCATTAATTCTTCTTTCTACCTTTTACAACGTAATTACCAACAACAACAAAAGTTATGTTCTTGGTCACCTGTTGACAGCATTTGAGCTTTATGAGGAGAAAAGGGTACGATTTCAATGTCAGAATTTACTTCAAGTGGCACGTCGTTTACTTAGTAAAATTGGTGATCTCGGACAACTTTTACGTGGAGTCATGGCTGAGGCACGAGAGCTAGCCAAAGCAGAAAGATGTTCATTATTTTTAATCGATAAAGATACAGGTGAATTAGTCTCAAAAGTATTTGATGGTACTGCAATAACACAGCAAACGAAGCAATCGAAAGAAGTTCGTATAAGTGGCACCCAAGGAATTGCCGGTCATGTTGCACAAACAGGAAAATTATTAAATATTCACAATGCATATCATCATCCTTTATTTTATAAAGGCATCGACGAACAAACTGGCTTTAAAACTCGCAATATCTTATGTTTTCCAATATGTGATGAAGAACGTGTCATTGGTGTTGCTCAACTATGCAATAAGATAGACGGATTTCATTTTGATAAGTGTGACGAAGAAACTGCAACAGCATTTTCAGTCTATTGTGGCATTAGCATAATGCATTCGTTGGTACACAAACGAGTTCAGAAAGCGGAAGCGAGATATAAGCTCTCCCAGGAATTGCTCCTTTATCACATGAAGGTACCAGAGTTAGATGTAGCAAATTGTCTCAATAGCTCAACATTAGCAAATGTCATCGAGAATTTTCCAAACTTTGAAAGCTTTGACTTCTGTCCACGTGATGTCGATGATCATAGTTCAATATATCTGTGCATCAAAATGTTTATGGATTTAAACTTTATTGTAGACTTTAAAATGCCTGAAGAGAAGCTCGCCAGGTTCGTCATGTTAGTTCAAAAAGGTTATCGTAACATGCCGTATCATAATTGGCAGCATGCATTTTCCGTTACACACTTCTCCTATGCATGTATGAAAAATTTAAAGTTAATTGAACGAGGTATCATAACAAAACTGCAAGGACTTTCGTTCCTCATATCGTGCTTATGTCATGATTTAGATCATCGTGGTTTTAATAACTCATACATGACGCAGAGTGGCAGTATGCTTGCACGACTATATTCGTCAGAAGGAAGCATTAATGAACGTCATCATTTATCCCAAGCGATTTGCATTCTGAACGATCCAGGAAGTAAAATTCTCGATTCATTGTCGACAGAGAATTTTATGGAATCAATTGATATTCTGAGAGAGTTGATACTCGCCACCGATTTAGCAAATCACTTTAGAATTTTTAAGGATTTAAAGAAAATTAATTCAGATAACATACAAAATCATCAACGAATGCTACTATCATTACTCATTACATGCTGTGACCTAAATGACCAAATAAAAACGTGGACAACTGTCTATCGCGTGGCAGAGTTAGTCTATACGGAATTCTTCACACAAGGCGATCTCGAAAAGCAAATGGGAATGTCGCCAAATTTAATGTTTGACAGGAAGAAGGCAAACGTCCCAGCGCTACAAATTGAATTTCTTGACGCGGTTGTAAAGCCAACATATGAGATATTTGTACAAATATTTCCCGAGACATCGCAATTCCTTGAAACGATAACGGAAAATCGACAGCATTGGGTTGAGATTAAAGAAAAAGAGGAGAGTTGTTGTAAAAATGGAAATTCTTGTTAGGAACATTTCTTTCTTTTCGGGGATTTTCTCTTTTAAGGGTTGAAAATTTGTATTTTTTTGCATTAATGCAGAGATTTATGTTTGTTTATCATGTCAAGTCATGAAAAGGTTGTGTTTTTATGAGGTTGATGCTGCATTTGAAGGGGTTTTTGGCAATAAACTGCTTGAGAATGCGGATGTTTAATTTGGAAATGATGTTACTGTCCACTTCGACTTAATGATTTTAATGACATTAAAGATTTTTGCTACGTGGACGGCTAGGAGGAATAAATAAATTTTTGTTTTGTCCAAAATTCTGTCTTTTTTTGTGGGTTTGAATAATCATTAAAATTTAAAAATAATTGGGGGTCCTCGATTTGAATAAAAAAAATTGTTCGAGAAAAATATTATTCAAATTTATTTACAGGGGGTCCTCGATTTTCTGGTCCCAAACAGTTATGTAAATCGAGAACCTCCTAAAATTAAAATAATCTTATAGAAAATTTCCTTAAAAAGATGTTTAAGTCAAAATAATTCAAATCGAGGACCCCCTCTCTCCAATATAGATAAATTTCACAAATTTGTGAACCCTCGAATGTAAATCTAAACGTTTTTCAGACTAAAAAAAATTAAAAACAAACCTTTTGACATTTTTCATTAAGACTTGAGTTGGAATTACAGATTCTCTGTTATTATTCAAATTCAAGGACCAAAAAGGTTGATAAAATTAAATATCATTACTGTCATACTATATTAAATGCGACCGAGAAATTTAATTCTCCTACGAATGACACAATAATTAATTAATTATATGTTACTAAAAACTGAAATTCGTAAAACGCAAATATATTCCAAAAAATAGACCAATGAACCTAATTTAGCATGTAATAAATACGCAAATATTTTTTAAATTGAAAAACTTTTCAAACGAGTAACTTATCAAGCGCATAAAAATACTAAATTTAGAGAAAAATAAATAAATAACTTTGTTTGCTGGTCAAACTTTTATAGCATTTACGTTGGATATCCCTCATATTTTTCATGAGTTTGTCTATAAGTATACATTTATATAATTTATTACGACATTGTATTCCTTTTCATCAACATCAGGTATCTTCGTTTCTTCATACTTTCATTTTGCCGTTTAAAATTCTGTTCCTTAATCCATTTATATTATAAATGGCCTGGCATTTAAATGTCATTTCAAATTTCAAATAAAAAAAGTTTTATTAAAATGAACTTTTTTCGAAGTGTTTTTATTTTATTTATTTCCTATGCTCTGTTCTTTTTATCTTCCCACTTTTCAGTTTCAAGCTTCTCTCTTATTTCTTATTTCTAGTGATGAATAATTTCTTTTGCTTGGAACGTGTCTTGTTTTTTATTCTGTATTTTTTGCATTTTGCTATAATACTGCTGCTGTTTTAATGCTTTAGCAATTCAGAGCTCTGCATGGAAAAGTCAACATAAAATCAGAGTCGACTTCGAGGTCTGAGGGTAAGTTTTACTTAAGCATAAGCATTTCTTTAAGTCATCGATGTATAGTGGAACTAGCTTGTTATATTCAAGCATTTAGTTTTTATTTTTAAATATTCGATGCATTACTAAATAATAAATAATACTAATTTTTAAAAATAACGATGTTTCAAGCTACCAGCTTGAATAACTGGTCGAAATAGCAATTATACTGTTTCGATTGCTACCTCAACTATAATGTTTCAATAGACTCCGGTTCAATAGGATTCGCAGTGCCCTCAGCTAAATTCATCGAGTCGCTGACACCCTTTTACATTATTATAATGTTTCAAGCTGCCAATGCTACCGTCACGGCACCTTCAGAAGTCTCTTTGAAATTTTTCCATTAACATGTGGTCGTTGCGGTGCCTGATGACTACACTGTGCTTCTCGATGTTGGCGTAGCCAGAATTTTTTGAGAGGTGGTGGAAAATATTTTTATTAGTTCAAGAGCCCTAGCAATTTTAAATAATTTTTTTGTTTGGACCAATTTTTCCCAAGAAGGGGGATGGAAATCCACCCATTCACCCTCCTGACCACCTACGCCACTGACTCGATGCATTAATTTATAAGCTTTAAAACTAAAATTAATTACTTTCTCAGTTATGTAGACAGGTACCCAGAGCGTTTTGATTAAAAATACGCAAAATGAGAAATGGTTGTTTTGAAGCAAAGACTTGAAGGTTGTTCACTTATGACATTCAAAAATATAGGACCCTTTCCAAAAATAACAATCGTTTTGGTCTCCTTTCTGGACGTCATAAACAAACAAAGAAACAGATTTCAGCATCACACAGGTTGTACGTACCAAAATTGTTAGGTCAGGTGCAAATTTAAACAAGGCTCTTATTGGAAACTCAATCAAGAGAAAATCAAGGAAGCGTGTTCTATTTTCAAAAGAATAATTTAAAAGGAAATTCAATGTCAACAATCCCTTGGTGTCCTTTACTTAAGATACAAAAAAATACCTCTTGCTTGTTTCAACAAAAGTAAAGACAGTAGGAACACCACCTTCTATTGACCATTATAGATACTTTCTTGATGCTCAATAATGAAAACTTTCTTTTTTTTAAATTTGAAGATGCAGGATGTCTGAAACGTGCCTTGAATATAAAATTCTGTACAAATTTAGTTTAATTGAATTTCACTTATTTATGATAGACACACTTTTCATCTTATCATTCAATTTGGATTCACACTAAAAGGTACCAAAAAAAGTTCAGACTAACAAATTTGTTGCACGTGCATTTGAAATTTTATAGGTATGATTGGAGTTCCGTGTGAATTTCAAATTATTAATTTACTGGACTTCCTGATAAAAAAGCACTGTCATGTTTGGAATATCATCGAATTTGACATTGCAAAGTTAAATTCTATCCATTCGGCCTCTTTCACACATAAATACACTAAGCATATCCAGAATCACCAGCAATCTTGTAAGTTGTCTTTCAAAATGAGGATTTTTTTTGGGGGTGTTAAGTTCAGTGGAACTGATAAAGTGATTTATATACCCTCGTTTTAAAAATACATTAGAAAATCGACAGCGGAAAGCTCAAAGCTTTTGGCAAAGGCACAACCATAAATTGGTCTGAAAATAAATTTAGGAAAATCCTTTCCGATGAAACAGCCTCGAATGTTTGGCTGATAAAAAGGAACATTGCACATTTAACGTAATTGATGGAGAAAAATCTGTTCAAAATTCAGATTGGGAAATGCTACAATGTCATAGCATAGTAGTCTCTCGGTTGTGTCAGTAAGTGAAAAAAATTAATGGCATTATGTAAGTGATGTAAACTTACACCATCGGATATCAAATTTTACATTAATTTCTCTGATGAATGACTTTTTAAGGAAATAATCCTTCAGAATATGTGTCATAAGGACACGTGCTTAACAGAACTTCAAAAAAATATTGATTGATCTAATTTTTCCTAGAGAATTTTACAAATATTTATGGTACACAGATTGATGGATCTTATTCATTTTTTATTGATTTATTCAGCTTTTCAGAAAAATAAAAAGGCAACAACATGCCTCGATTGTTTACTTTTATGCTCTTTACATTGCCATAACTTCCTAGAACCATTAAAGATCTTCTGAGAATAATTTTTATCGAATTTTCTCAAATATTGACAAAGCTTTGAAAGAACAACCAAATAAAATGAAAAATATCCTTAAGGCAAACACCAGTCTTAAACATACTCAAGATTTTAGGATTTTCTTGAGCATAAGCAATCCAAAAATAAAAATGTAACAGTTGTTACTCGCAAAGCATCACGTAAAAGGCAAATATTGATTTGGATCTTTACGTTGCCAATTGTATCCTCAGCACGGATTTTTTAACATCTTAATCCCATGTTTAAATAACTTTAATCGTTTTCTGTTCGAGTTATAATAATTGTGTAAGACCCAATTGGTAAGACCGGGAAATTTATCAGCTGTTCAGTGACAGTTGTCATGAAATATTATTTTGTTTTAGCAAATTGAGCTTCGATTTGTGGCTTGTTGAAAACATCAGCATTGATAAAAATTGCAGATTAAAATGCATTTATGCTGATCCCTGAGCCCAATTTCTCGTGTAGACCTCATACTCTAGGGATATACCTTATGGTACTAAGGATATATCCATGGGTATACCTAAAAAATATTTTTTTAAACTTTGAACTCTAAGTATGATACAACAATTTATGTATCCTAGGGTACCTAGGGTATACCACTGAAAAAATATCTGGCCTTGTATTAATCTATACTGATCAGAAGTATAATCGATGGGAAAAAACTGTAGAAGTTTGGTTTGGGGGTTAATTTCCTCTCTTAATTATCTCTTAATTAAGTAAGAGGTCTTTCATAAGTGACGTTATGTAAAAAAACAAGATTTTTAGACCCTCCTCCCTCCTCTCTCACAAATTTTCCATATAATTTTTTTTTCTTTTTTATGGATGTATCACACAGCGCCAGTTACCCCTCCTCCCTTAAAATTGGACATCATTTATGAACAACCTCTAAAAATGTAAAAAAAATTATTCAACAATATAAAACCAAAAGAGAAATGAGCAACTTTTTAAGACAATTCGCAAACTCTTTTAACCAGAATAAATAACGGAAATAATTTACATCAACTGCTGAGTCGATAGAATCCGAGCATTTCTTCGTACAGCTTTTAAGAGATTTTTTTGTTGATGAATACATAAATAAATAAAAGAACTTTGTGAATAAAAATGCGGAAAAAATTGTCTTCCAAAGAATTAAATCTTCTCATATGGAAATATTCGGTACTTGCTAAATCAATTTTTTCCCCTCATTATTACTTGAATCTTGTTCTTATGTTCTTCTTTCGCTCAAAATGGTTTCGAGTATTTTTATGTGTATCTAATTTTAAGTTCATTTACTTGCTCTTCATGCTTCATATGTAATTTTTGAAAGCAAAATAAGAGGATGTAGAGAAATTGAAGTAATAAATGAAAATATTCTATCTATGTTGCCTTTATTTCAAATTTTAAATTTTTTTAAGAGCAGGGGTGTATCCAGAAATTTTTTGAGGGGGGAATTGAATATTTTTGTGTGGACGGGAAATTTTTGGGGGTTTTGAGATATTTTCCTAAAAAACCCTAGCAAATAGACAAAAATTTCCCAAGAAAGAGGGTTTTGACCCCCAAACCCCTGAATACACCCCTGTTTAAGAGCATCATATTACATTCTCAATGATGTTATGGGTATCATAAGATGAGATGCTTAAAGTTTCACGCGATAATATTACAATCTTCTTTTTATGAATCCATAGATACAAGATGAGGAGAAAGGAAACGGAAGAATAGATAAATGAGAGTAGAATTATTTATTTCTCGTAGTTATTACAGCTGGTGACGCTTTTTGAAATTTTTATTTTATGTAGCAATTTTTAATGTTTGTTTCAGAGTTGAAATATGCAATAAACATTTTTTATACTAAGGGATAGTGAGTTACAATTGTAATGACATTTATATTTTTTGTATGGACGTTGATTCCTTAAAACCTCTCTAAATACACCCCTGTTCAGCTGGGTACTCAAAGCTTTCTGAAATTTTATAGAAAAGAACGATTTTTGCTTCTTTGCCAAAAATTATATCCGCAAATGTAATGAAAAGGAAAAGAAGCAGCTAAAAGGCGGATACTGCTAACGAATAAATAATATCGTAACGACTATCCTAAAAAATGGGACGAAAATCATCACAATATCCAACATCTGATTTTATTTCAATACCGAAAATTTTCCTTAATGAGTCACAAATTAATTCTTAATAATCTTAGATTTCTTGATTGGAAGCTGCTGTTGGTACATTAAAGAATCTTTAAAAATTCAACATTTTCCTCCCACATCTGCATTAACAGAAGATTTGTTAAGAAATTTGACGGAGGAATTCTTTCTTTAAGTCCTTAATGAAAAAATTCTTTGGCTTTCTTTTTAAATTTTGTTGAATAATGTAATAAGTAGATACTTGAAAAGTTATTATATGATCTGGATGTTTAAAGCGCATTTTAAATTGCGAACTCAATTTTTAAAGTTTTTGATTTAAACAAGGTCAAAGACTATGAAACTTTCAACTCTTCACTCTAAGTATGCAAAAAATCTTCAAGCAGAACCATTAAAAATAATAATCTCAATACAAAGGATCTTAATGGACTATTTGAAAGCTAAAGCGCGACCTTATTTAAAAATTTAAATTCCTTAATTATATTTTTTCCACAACATTACAAGTTTTCAGAAATTATTCATCATTTTTTGTGCTTCATGATGAAAAACATTCTTAATAGCAATAATTCATCTTTAGAAACTCTTAATTAATGTGTTTAAATATCCAACAAGAATTCCCCTCCATTATTTTATAAATAAATATTAAACGAATAAGTCCTTACAATGAATTAGCTTTCTTCCTCCTCTTGGCTAATTATTTATTTTTTTATTCAGCAAAATGTCATAGAAAGAAAATCAACAGAAAATGGCAAATATCCTCAAACTGTCTTATCTTCATTTTAAATTAATACATTGAATATCAGATAGATTAATGCTCGTAAAATGAGGAACATTTTGAGAAGGGATCTTTTAAAAGAAGGCTTTTATACGTTATCATGAATCATGATCAAATTTTTATGGATTAAGATTGCAGAATTTTTTCCATTACTCATCCAAAGGGTTGCATTAACCAGATGGCGGGTATGAAGGCATATTTTAAGTATCAAGTACTTTCTCTTTTGCAGCCTCACATTTAGTTATTATTTTTAAATTTTAATTAAAATGAGCTTTCATAAATAGCCTTATGTTGCCTTATTTGTTCGAGTTTATTTTGAGAATGGCTTACAATCCTCAACTTTTAATGATAACTTACACGACTTTAAGTATTTCAGATTTTTAAATTTATGGAATTATCGTCGAACAGACGCGTACCCAGAAAAAATTTTTTAGGGGGTGTCCAAATTTTTTTATCATTGTTTTATTTTTTTTTATTTTTCAGACAGTGTTAGGACCCCATCGGACCCCCTTGGGTACATCCATGCAGGGGCGTATCCAGAAATTTTACTAGGGAAGGAGGAGGGGTTTTGAAATATTTTTGTATGAAAGGGAAAATTTAGGGGGATTTTAGGATTTTTTTTAAAACCTTAGTAAATTGAAAAAAATTCCTAAAAAGGTAGGGGTTTTGACCCCAAAAACCCCTCCCTGAATAAGCCCTTACACCCATGTCGTCGATATCAACAACTTTTTCACATCGTATCCTCGTACGTTCATCACTCAATTCCTCAACTTTGATTTTCAATCAAGTAAAGGTTTTGACCCCCAAAACCGGAATTCTGCTTCTGGAATTTTTTTTCTGAGAAAAATGGAAGCAAAGCAAATACGTGAGATTTTTCATGAAGTTGAACGAAATCAAAGTACTTATTTCAAAATTTATCTCTACACATATCAATAGGTTGTCCCTGAAAACTCAGAAGCCAACGTCTAACTTCCTACTTGATACGGAAATTAAAAGAAAGATAAATTTTAAAACTACATATAACTAGACATAGTTGATAGTAACAGATACTTATATCGAATACAAAGTTCGAACAGAACAAAATACTTGAAACGAAGATAAACTGACAGGTGGTGTCAAATAAAAGCGTATACGATAAAACAGAAGAAAAGCTAAGAGAAAAAGATAAGAGAATATTCATTTCAACAGAGTACTTGTCAATTGTTTATAAAATAATAATGAAATAAAATAAAATGAAATATCAAATCGATATTTGATGGCAAACTGCCGAGGGTGTCATTAAATTAGAAATAAAACTGAATTGCGAATGTGTGTTTTTGAGAAAATAGGATAAATATTTTAAAAAAATAAATTTACAAATGAAATAACACGATGCTAGAACTTTTCAGATCCATTTTCTGTACTTGACATGCTTTGAAGTTTAATATTCTTCAGTGAAATTTTAGTTCGAATGATTTTTAAAACGTCAATAAAAACGTTTGATACATCAATTTTTACGCTTATTTCCATTAAACTAGAAAGAAATTTTATTTGAAATTCATATCATTCTAGAAATGCTGTTGACTGGATAATAGAGCTCTTCATCTAAAATAGTCTCCAATAAATCAGGTCAGGTTGAAATTGTATCAACAGTTTCAGGTGAAAACATGATTACATATCAAGGTTATACAATTTCTTGAAAATCAGTATTGAATTAAATTGTGTTCAGAAGGATTGCAATTTGAAGTATAGAACCACAGTAAACATTGGTCAGTATCTATTGTAAATTGAATTTCCAAGTCGGTATTTGTATTAATTTCTGTAGAGTTATTCAGAAATATTCTCACTATCCATAAAATGTGGTCAGTACAAGAGGTGCTGAGTCAATATGGGAATTGAAAGACATTTGGGTGATTAAGAGTTCTTCTTACTCTTCCTGTCGAATATTATAGACTATGCTGCTTACAGAACTAAATTAAGAACAATTAGATTTAAAAAAATAAATTCTTTAATTTAGAAAAATTCATCATTAAACTCACTGCAGCTTGATAAAAACAAAAGAATAGAAAATTATTTTTTTGGTTTATGGAAAAAATTAGACAATGTATGTTATCAATTTTTGAGTATAAGCTCGTCATGTTCTTTATACATAGTACTAATTTTAGCAACACAATAGAAAAATGTCCTATTGTGTTCTGTGTTGTACATTGACGCTTATAATGAAATCATAAAGATTTATTTGAACAATATGTAATACTGAATCCTCCACATGCCAAGAATATAAAATGATTTGAAATTTGTAACAACTAATTTTGCCTGCTAGGAACTTCATATGAAGTGGTTTATTACTAAATTATTGAAAAATTAGTTTTTTTCGAGAAAGTATACACAAATTCTTAATAACTTTTTAAGATCTGTAAATTTAAAGCAGTAATCTCCAGCAAAAGGATCGTGATTCATGAAAACTAAAATCATTGATTGCCTTTGGGGTTGTTCTAAATAAATAATGCACATTTTTAAGGAGGGAAGGGGTCTGACACTGTGTGACACTTCCATACAAAAAAAAAATTTTTGTATAAAAATTTTGTGGCAAAGGGGGTTTTTTGCGTCACGTCATTTATGAACGGATAAATTCCTTTGATAAATTCTAAGTGCAAAAATTAAACAAACACCTACAAATTTTAAAATATCCTCATAATTAAACATTTCTGTGTCCAAATTGATTTCATGAAGTATTCCAAAATTGCTGAAAGCCTCGGATTTAATTAAAAGTCAATCAAAAAACCAACAAAATTCAATGAATGCTACAGAATACAATTGAATGTTTCCACAAAATTTATAATACCTAAATCCTACATGAGAGCTATTATTAATTAAAAAATGCTTAAGTATTAACATTTATTTCATAGAAACATTTTATTTCAACAATTCATTTCAACTTTGACATATTGAAATGCTTGCAATCATTTAAATAATGGAATTAGGTACCAAAAAAATCACCAAAAAGTAATTAACGAACAATAAAAATTTGAATTTCAACGGTTAAAAATAATTTGAAAATTATTTCGTCAAATATTTTTTGATCGCAGTATGTTTTGACGAAGGTTTTCAAATCGTCATTGTTCGTTGAAATTTTCACTAAGCTCCAAAGTTTTTAATTATTTTACAAATTTTAAGTGGTTTAAATCAATTTTTTACATCGTGCAAGCTACCCAGCCAACTGTTTGTGCAATTACAGTCAAAAGTAAAAAAAAATAAGACGAGAAAATAACAAGTGAATTACAGGTTAATTATCGATGCAAAAGGTAAAAGTTCACCAATGTGTTTGTTGTCTAGTAGAAAATGAGCTGGTTTACTCATTGCTTTTGAAATTTAAATAACTTTTCACTGAAGTTAGTTATCGATCTGAACTAAAAACCATTTGGAGCACATTACATGTGGATGATTCAAGTTTATATTATAATAAATCATCAAAGTATGCAGACACAAGTGAATAGCAGGCTTTCAATAAAAAAAAAGTTTACAAAAAGTCTTAAAATATTCTTAGTTCAAACATAACCCCATTACCTTAAGTCAATAAGCCTTCAAATCTCGTGGAATTTAATGATGTGAATTATTTTAAATTTTTTACCTTTTTTCATCAAATATTTATGAGGATATGATAGAAGAATTTCACAAAATCCACAAGCAAGGAAGATGATTTTAATGACACACTTCAATTGCTTTTAAAATTCTCCACGTGTTATAATGCAGGCAAAATAATCCGGGGGTCGAAAAATTCAAATTTTCTGAAATTCTGAAAATAAATGTTGAAAAAAGAAGAAATTAAAATACTCAAAATGAGCTAAAGAAGATGCTTGAACCATAAAAAAATTGACTAAAATTCATGTCTTCAATAAAATATTGTTATTTTGAAAACTTTTTCGTATACAGCCAGCAGAGGATATGACAAGAGATAACTTTCTGCCAAACTTAAGTCATTTATTTCACATGAAAGTTTTATGATTTTTTAGAGAAGAAAAATAAGAAACACCCTCAGTTATTCTGTTTTCACGATCGCTTTTATTGAACTTTTTTGTTCTTCACACTTATTACTTCTGAATATAATTTATTGTGATATATAAACTTATTTCATATTCGTTTCAATTATTCTGTCAATGCAAGTCAAATTACTACAAATGATGAACGGCAGCGGCGTAGCCAGGAATTTTTCGAGGGGGGGGATTTTTGGTATTTTTTCTCAAAAGCCCTAGCAAAATGAAGAAATTTTTCAATTAAGAGGGGGATTTTTCCCCTAATCCCCTCCTGGCTACGCGCCTGATGAACGGAGAATATGAAATTTTTACTGCATTCATAGTCAAATTAAACAAAAAGTTGACAATATTTTTAACCAAAATTTGGTGTCTTTTATGCTTGTCCCAGATGAAGTACGTTTTTAAAAGTTTTTGGTACCTAAAGTAATAGATCTGCCAAAAAGCATATTTATTAAGTAAGTTACCTGAATCTTATTTAAATAATAATTCTCAAGGACTTTGGGGGCCGTTCGCTTATTACGTAACACTTTTAGGGGGGAGGGGGGTCTGGAAAGTCATTCTTTGCGTTACGAAATAAGTGAACGACCCCTTGAAAATTTTATAATTATCTCAAGCAATCTCAAGGATTTGAACTTAAATGCTTAACTTCTAAATGCTTAAGAATACTAATGTACTATTGAATATTTTAAACAATTAAATGTAAAAGAAATGCCAAAAAAAATTATTGACATTATTAATACGAGCAAAAAAATTTAAAATTACAACTCAGCTTCCTGAACATCTGTTACCTTATTGGCAGACCTTATTGTATTATATGATAAAAATGTTATACAGTTGACAGTAAATAAATAATAAATATATTCTGCTCCACAAATGAAGTGTAAGAAAAATATTGAATAATATTTAATCTGCACGTGCAATCAATTCATTTTCATTCGGCTGTAGAAACTCGTCCACTAAAGCGTCTACGATTTCCTTCAAGTTTGCTTGGACTTGCTCCCAATCACTGTGAATATTATAAGAGGAAAAGAAAAGAAATTTTAATTTATTAAGATTAATTTTGCTGAATAAAATAGTCGGTTAAAACAACACTTTCGAATCAATGATAAGGGTTAGGGGCCGTTCACTTATTACGTAACGCAAAAAACTAAAATTGTGGACCCTTTGTCACAAAATCTCCAAATAGAAAAATTTCTTTTCACAAAATTTCAGACCCTCCCTTCCCCCTAAAAGCGTTACGTAATAAGTGAACGGCCCCTTAGAGTTCACAGACAACTAGCCAAAGCATATCAGTTGCAGTGCTCTTGATCAGTTGCAAAAATGCTCCTTTTATTTCAAATAGTATAAAACCACTTGATTTGCTTACGTTTCATCAGGTTTTGCACAGTATTCTGAATAGTATTTAATTTTCGGTTCCGTGCCACTCGTACGTAATGTAACAACGGTATCATTTTCAAATGTAAAAGTAATCATTTGTGAACTCTTGCTCGATGGAAGCAATGACTTTCGATCAGGCTGCGATGTGTCAATGCCAGTTGTTAGATCTCTTATGCTTGCAATTTTATATTTGCCATCGAGTACGGCTTGAGGATATTCATCTTTCTTTCCATTCCAATTTCGAATTCGTTCAAATATTTTAACAATTTTTTCCGGCTCATAGCATAAGTAGTAGCTGTTTATTGAGTAATGATATCCATATGTTCCATATAATTGATCCAATTTTTCACACAAACTCAATCCCTCTTTGACTTTCAAGTATGACGCCATGGTTGCAAGGTGAGCTGATGCAGACACACCATCCTTATCGAGTACGGTGGGTGAGAACATAAATCCAATTGCTTCTTCGTAGGCAAATAATACGGTCTTGCCTTTTTCCATTAAATCAACACTTCTATTTCCCATCCATTTAAAACCAGTCAATGTTTCCTCAAAATTATATCCATCAATTTTTCCCATTGATCCGAGCATCTTGGAACTGACAGTACTTGCCAGCAAGTAGCAATCACTCAAACATTTTTCTGGATATTTCTCTTTGAAATATTGAATGGACCACCAACCAAGCAACGTGCCAATTTCATTTCCATTAAATACTTTCCACTGTTTTGTTCGTGGGTCGCGTTCTGCTATAGCCAGGCGGTCAGCATCTGGATCATTTGCTACGATCAAGTCACTTCCGACTTCATCAGCTAATTTCATTGACAATACCAAACAAGACTTTCCTTCCTCTGGATTTGGAAACTTAACAGTTGGAAATTCTGGATCTGGATCGCGTTGCTCAAGCACAGCATGAGTTGGATTTAATTTTGTGACTTCATAAGCGCGTTCAACAAACGGAAAGCCGACACCATGCATGGCAGTATAAACAATTTTAAGTTGTGCTTCTTCATTTATAGACAAAAATTTCGGTGGAATTACTTCAAGCATCTTGTCAAAATAAGTTGATAACATTTCATCATATGGATCAATTAAGAGGGGAGAGTTTAATGCTTCTACATTCCATGACGATTCAGATGGACTAAAAGAAAGTTGATTAAAGGTAATTATTAATGAAGTGTCAACGACTTATGATGTTGAGCATTTAGGAAGGGAATGGGTGGTCTAAACCTGCGTGATATTTTTTGGGGTACTCTCCATTGGCTGCAAACAGCACCATGAACCGTTATGTTTTTAAATTCAAAATATTTTCAAAATTTTTTGAAGATTTTTTGACTGATAAATTTTTTGAATTTGAAAATACCGTTAAATTCATTGATTTCTTTTGGTTACAGAAAACAACTTTGCAAGCTTCAATTAAAATAAGTAAAAAATTTTGTTTTGATTTACAACGGTCATTTTCAATTTAAAAAAAAAAACAAATTTTCGAAATTTTGTCTTCGAATAATAAGAACTGTTTGCAGCCAATGGGGTACTCTTTTTGACAAGAAGCCAGACAAGAAGGTGTTCATGCAAAAATAATTATTAAATATCTTACACCAAATTATCCAATATACTGTTTTGAATGTTTTTATCATGCGGTGGTATAATTTGTGCAGAATTTTCCCAATAAACTTTATATCCATTATCTTCCTTTGGGTTATGTGATGCTGTGACCATTATACCGCAAAGAGCTTTTTTCTCTAGCACACAAAACGGAACGTATGGAGTTGCGGTCACTTTTCTATATAAATATACAGGAATATTTTCATTTATGAAAATCGTTGCGGTCAGTTCAGCAAATCTAAAACGGAAGGAAGCAAAAGATGATGAATAATTCAATTTCTTAAGAAAAATTGACATATATTAACCTCCTGCTGTTGTATCGTCCATCATAACTTAAGACAATTCCGCGTTGTTGATCTTCATCATTAGGAAAGCATTCCTTTACATATTTTACTAATCCTTGTCCGGTTTGAACAATTACAAGGTCATTCATTGAATCAAATCCAGCACGCATTGGACCACGTAATCCTGCAGTTCCAAAAGCCATTCGGTTCAATAGTCGCTTGCTGAGGGTTTCATAATCCTTCGATACGATCAATGACTTAATCTCATTCAATGTTTTCTCATTCTATAGTAAATTAAGAAAGAAAGATAGAGAGATGAATGTAAACACAATCTGAATAGTAATTTGTATGATAGATGTGGTCACATAGCGGATGATAAATGCGTGAGTTATGCATAACGAATAGTTTATTCAGTAATTGGGTTATTTTGTTTGAGGAGGTTTATTCTTGGGTTTTAAGTTTCTCATACAGTTTAAGATATTTTTGTTTATTTAATTTGAACCTCTGTGTAAACATTGAGATTTGTGACGCAGCTGAATGTTGACAATGAATTCTTGAAGAAAAATAAAGTCTGGATCAAGAATTGTTATAAATATTAAAGCCAACTCGAATTCATAAAACTTAATTTCAAAAACAACGCACAAGAAGTAAATCTTTAGGTGTATGTCAGCTTTAATGTGGTATTAATGATCAAAATAATCACACTTTGATTTTGTTTTCGTCTGAAGTGTCTAGTGTCACATATTTTTTTTATGTTGCTATAGAACGTGATTTAATATGAAGTCTTCGTAAAATTTATTTACGCATCATCAGTACGTCACAATAAATCAACATCATAAATCTGAAGCACATTTAGATTAAAGGCTCGTCAAATGACTCTACTACTTCCTATGTCGTTTCCATGAATAACCTTTCTCAAAAATATAATCCATTACGAAGAGGATTAAATGAGTAAAAGAAGAAAAAGTTCTTACCTTGTCCCATTGAAGCCATTCTTCAATCTTTTTGTCAAGGACGGTATTTCCTGAGTTAATTTGCAATGTGTCAACAGCTGCTTCCATTTTACCACTTTAAGTTTATTTTTTAATAATATTTATTAAACGAATGTATTCTTGTTGCTTAAATCACACGACGAACTTGAGGATTTTTTTTTCAATAACAAATGAAGGAAATCTGAAATGAGATTAGAGTGAAATGGAAAGATGTTAATTCAACCACGTTAAATAGGCAACTAACTAAAAAAATATTATTGTCTCATAATCACACGAGGCAATCAGTCGCGCATAGAAAGTGAATACTTTTTTCCACAACGTGTAACAGGCTCACATCAATATTTGTTCATTTTTTTCCGTTATACACATTTTTTTTATTTATACATTCATTCATTCGTTATCAGTCACATTCGCCAAGTAGTTCGTGCCTGCACGGCTCTTGTTCAAGACGTTGATGTTTTTCTCCTCTCGATTCATGTGTGTATAAACATCTGTTTCTGTTTTTTTTCGTTAGATTATCAAATGTATACTAAAATTTACATTGCTTTTGTAGTTGTTGAATTTTTTTATCATTTCTTCAGTTTTCTTGCTGAATGCAAATCACTTTTTTCTATGACACAGATGATCTTCTTTTTATATTTAAATTTCTAGATTCTAGATTTGGAAAGATCGTTTGACATTTTTATATGATGAAGTTTGTAGCACCTGATGATTCAATCAATTTATTTAAGATATTTTTCGGAACAGCTGTTCCGTTTTTAAGATCAGAATTTTTATCTCATACATTTTTTTATATACACTTTAGGAGTCGTGAGCTTTTTCTTTTAATATCCCATTTGTAGGCATAATATACAGAAACTGAGAGGTGCGTAGCTTGAGTGGGGTGGTGATGATTTGATGAAAATTCACTCAAATAAAAATTTTATATCCTTTTAAAAACTTGCAGCTATGCTAAGCTAATTAGGGGTCGTTCGGATATTATTTAAAGCTAAAAATGGCCATTTTTGACTCCTTCTCGAAACAAATTTTATAATTTAATAAGAAGCATAATTTTTTTTTCATCATCTCCCTCCTCCCTAAACATTTCGTAATATCCGAAAGACCCCTTATTTTAATTCAAGGTTAAAAAATTTCAAAAAAATATTTCTTCCTTCTGAAATATCTTGCAGTAGCTAAATAAATATAGAATATTTCATTGGAATGTCTTTTTCAATAAAAGTCACTTCCTTATGGAATTCACATAAAGCACATCAAAGAGTTTTTGAAGAATTTTTCATATTTGATGTCAAGTTTCATATTTTTTAAAAAAAAATTTGCAAACAATAATCATTGGAGAGGAACGAAATTGGAGATGCCTTGAAGTACTGTTGTGTATGCCCTTTTGGGGGTTCATGAATTTGTTTTGACATTTGTATGTTCAAAAAATATTTTATTTTTATTCTTTCTTGAATTGATTCCTTAATTCAATTTTTACTGCCCCCATGGGCTATGCAATCTACAAACATTCAGATAATACAAAACGAAAAAATATTGTTGTTTGAAACAAAACAAAAACAACAAGTAGCAAGAGGCAAAAAACATTAGATTCTGCTTTCAACTTTTCTGATTTTATATAGAAAGTTCATGACAGAGAATGTATAATTCATGACTTTATTTTCCTGTCATTTTAAGTCTTTCTTGTTGAAAACGTTTTGTTCAACAAAACCTTGATGGAATAATTGGATATTTTAAACTTTAAGATGCCACTTGTAGCTGTTTCAGAAGTATGAATGTAAATCTTTTCATTTAAAGAACTTAAAAATCCCCACTCGAAATTTTTTTGGATTCAACCCTAGTCACCAAAGAAGGCATTAGAGTGAATAGACATTTTCACATTTAGTGTCACTTTTTATGGTAGCATTTTCATGAACCAGACCTTAATCCAATCTAATGTTGACAAACTAAATTTCAGAAAAAGGATTGTCTTCTAAAAAAACCAAGCAGTTAGCCAGGTCAACCTACTTACTACTCAAAAGTCTGCTTTTAAACTGAATTTCTGAAGAGTTTTAGAAATAAAATAATTTTTTTAATCGAATACACTTTTTGTGATAAGAAGTGAAGATTGTGAAAGACTATGCAATATTTGTGAAATTCCATATGAAAAACATTACGTGTCATTATCACTCGATGACTTCTCATTATGTATTCATACATAATACAACATGTGGTAAAAATAATCGATGGCATTAAATTAATTAATTCCAACTAAATAAGAAGAATGTCAATGCTATGACGAATGCCCATTGGTATTTATTTAAACAATATTATGAGAATATATTTACCTTATTAAGTACGAAAGCAATCGAAATTTGAGACAGTAAAATAAATAAATAAATTTAGTTCTATTTTTCTATGCTACGGATAGCTTTGAACTGGGGCTGGCTTCTGGAGCTACCCTACCATACCCCCTCCTACTAGGATGCTCTAGAGTGTCCTATCTACCCTACCTAGGGTACCATTGAGGTAGGATTGATGGGTTACCCGAGAATACTCTAGGTTAAAAGAAGGGGTAGGTGGAACCCCCAATAGCTCTTTTATCCGTCCCCTGAACAAAAACTCATGTTTGAATAAATAATTGATGAGTGCATGAAACGAATGTGAATGCTCTTATGTGGAATAATACACTTAAAATTCAGTACATAAGCTGAATTTGTTATCAATAATAGCATTTATGATGCATAAATTTCGCTACAGACTTCTTTTAATCTCATAAAAAAACAATGAATATTTAATTTCTCACTCAACTTACAAAATTTAATTTATTTTCACTTTAAATATTGACTCACTGATTACAGACACTTCCTTCCACTTCTCAGTAATAACTCTTAATAATTCTCATCAGTCTGGAAATCAGATACTTTAAATTTAGATAATATTTATTTTAAAAATTGTTTTGTTTGCCGTTTTTCGAAAAAGAATAGCTTTGTTTTGACAAGGTTTTTTCCTTTCTCTACTTTTCGAGACTTCCAGTTTGAGAGCGAAAGCATTTACTTTCTCAAAAACAAATTCCCTCGGAACATATGGTCTTCCAGTTGTGTTTGTTGGGGTGATTTTAAAAGTTAAAGGACTGGAATTTTTTATTAAAACAAAATTAAAAGTTGAAAAATGAAGAAGTTGATCATTTGTTTTTTTAACACTTTAGTGGATTTCAAATTTGGTCATAGCTAAAAAACTTGTAACAAGGTGATTAGTGGGCCAAAAATCATGTTTTTTCGTTACAGAGTAAGTAAGACCCCATAACAGGTCGTTTACAAATAATGTTTGGGGCAGGTTTCTCGAGTATAACACATACCTTAGGGGTGCACCATAGCATAACCCTAGCATCAGATACCTAAGCTTGCTGATGTCTAACCACTACATCACCTGCTTAGAATGAGATTTCCACAAATATCTATGATTCGAACTAACCAGGAAATTTGTGTTGAATAACCCAAAAAGTATTAAATCATCAAAATTTGCAAGTCACTTTTAGATTTTCCATATTCATTTAAATAAATTCAGCCAAGTTTATAAAGAAAATCCGTTTAGAAAAAAAATTCAAAAAAGAATTCGAATCAAGCATGAATTTCCATCAAAAGCTTTCTCTCTTAAAGCTTTTTATGGAAACTTTTCTCTTGGAATGCAGAAATATCGATTCTGCGCTATGTGGCTGCTTTCGCACATTTCCTTATAGCATAAAAGCCAAAACAAAATATTATACAGCACACAATTTTTCTCTTCCTCTTTTTTTCACTTGTTATGTTCTTCTTTAACCTAATTTCATTCCCATCTCACATACATTCCAGTCACAATGAAAACTCAACGTAAATGTGCTTGTTTAATTTCCATTCAATAATATTCAGACAGTCCATTGAACTAAACGCTTTTTTTCACTGTTCGATGGATTACAAGTTTCTGTACTGATTTTTCCTTATTTTTTATCATAATTTATTAGTTGGATATTAATTGATGAAAAAGAAGAAAACCAAATGGTTGCGTGAATTATTGATAAGGTATCTGAATAGGCAGAACATCCACATAAAAAAAGAAAATATCGTTTTTGGACAGGAAATTAATGTGCTACAGTGAAATTGTGAAAGAGAAAAATTTATGCAGTTTTTCATTCTCACGTGATGTGTAGAGGACGTTGTACATATAACTATTGATGGGCAAGAAGAAAGAATGAAAAGCTTTGAATGTCATGTGGGCTAAAAAAAATTTTTTCAATGAAAATTTGATTAAAATTTGAATTTTTTGAAAAAGTTTTGTTGTCAAATTTTTGTTAAATGTCTGTGAAGTGAATTAAAAATACCTTGAAAGCTTGAACTGTGCTTTTGATCAATCATAAAAAGTTTTGACAAATACAAGTCGGAAAAGTCAAGAAAAAGTTAAATTAAAAAAAAAATCTCGTCAGGATTACGTTGAATAAGCATAAAAATTCAAACCGAATACACAAACATCTGTCGTAAAGTAATCAGATTTGTAAACATATGTAAAACACATTTTTAAGTAAACAAGCTTGGAAAAGGAAGAATTTGTTTTTGTAAGTATCTCTTCCTACGCTCATTTGTTTGGCTTCATCTATGTGCGATTTTTACAGACCTTCTTCCTCAAATATATACGAAAAATTATAAATTTTCATCACATTCGTCTCTACGGATCACTTGTTTTCCTTAATTGTCATTTACTTCTTCCCAACTTTTTCGGTCGATCGTTGAAAAGGATTCGAAAAGGTGCTGATGTGAAATTGGTAGAATTTTGGCATGTTTCAAAATAAAATATGAAATATGATAATGGAAGTGCGAATGTGCTTAGAATTGTATGACTTGGAAAACCATAACTTGCGTTTTACTGTTTTTTAAAATGAGAATTATTGTCAAATTTGAAAATTTATGCTCTATTCAATAAACATTCAGTACTAAATCCCTAAAAATTTAAGAAAAAGTGCAGCTTGCTTTCATGACGTCCAACATGACTTGGATATTTGATTAATGATTTTAGTCTCTATTAAGCTTCCCTTCCCATCCCTGAACGTCAATTTAGTGAACTTTTATAAAATGTCAATTCCAAATTAATCTTAGGAGTTGTTCAATAAGGACGTCTATCGAAAATTTGATTTTTAAGTTCATTCCTCCATATTGGGGGTCTTTTAAGCATTTTTTTAGCATTTTTTTTCAAAAATCCTTTGCAAGTTAATAAAAAAACAAGGTAGGGATTTTGACCCCAAAAACTCTACCTTGACATTATCCTTTCTCCTATAAGGAGGCTAAACTTGTATGTCTGTATATTTGGTGTCACACAGCTTCAGACTCTCCTTCACCCTTAAAGTTAAACATCATTTATTAATGATCCATTTGAAATGCCACGCTAAATTAACATGTAAATGCTCTATCAATACAATTACTTCTCCACAGAATGATAACAAAAAATAATGATGATGATTCGAGGAAGGAAGCATTCTTTATCAAATAATCTTTTTAACAATGAATATAATTTTTGACAAAAATAGAGAAAAGGGACAAGAAATTCGTCATCCATTCATTCATGAAATGTTAGATTTATCTGCCATTCAACAAAAAACATATCATTCATAAAAATAACAGTCAGAAAACGGTCAGAATCTACAGGCTCTGCCTTCATAGCTGTAAGAATTTACATCTTTTTTCACAAGAAAATATTGAAAGAGGAAAGGGATTTAAGTAAGAAACTTGTGGATGTAGAGATGTAATAATAATAATATTGAGGAAAGTCAGATAGAGAAGAAGACAAAGAAAGTATTTTTGTCTGTAAAGATTTAAACAAATTTTATTTATCCTTTTTCTTCATGCTGAGGATTTACATCCTCTGAATATTCAAGCAAACACGTATAGTTTGCTTCAAATGTAAAAATATTAGCAACATACATAATGTGTAGGAAGTCTCAAAAGAGACATATTTATATAAAAATAAAACGAACGAATTTGCCATACAAATTAGTCATCGGAGTCGAGCTAGTTGTCGTAACTCACATCATCTTCTTTTTATTTCCTTCCTGTCAGCCTCAAGAGACCACCCCAAGTACGTTTTGACAAGATAATCATGGCGAGAATAGCCGAGGACAACGACTTTGATCAATTAAAGAGATTAGTCGATGAGAGTGATGGATGGACAATGGAACTTGATAAGTCTGATACAAAAGTTTGGACTCGGCCTGTTGATGGCTGTTCCTTTCAAATGGTAAAAATACAAACAGTCTTCCCAGACATTTCCTCGGAAACTTTATATGATGTTCTGCACGATCCTGACTACAGAAAAGTCTGGGACACCCACATGCTTGAATCTCTCGAGATTGGATTGCTGAACGTTAACAATGACGTAGGTTACTATGCAAGTAAGTGAATATTCTTAGCATTTATAAATATTTTTATATGATTTTGATATTGATGTAGGTCAGAGATGGAAACTGCCGTCGTGTAGGCAGCTCAAAATCTGGGGCTAATAAATTATTTTTAAAAAAGTTAAAATTAATTCGAAGCAGTTACGAAGCCAATGCTTTTACTGTGTCATTGATTTTGAAGGAAACTTATGTCCTAACCCTGATGTTCATTAATCGATAACATATCTGACCATATCAATACGAGATACTTCATCTTGTACATCAGTCTATTATTGTTGCTTATTATGAGAGATTGATTGAGTTTATCATTGAATAGATATATCTTATTGTCTGTAGACTAAATGCATGCATGCTTTTGATTTTCTTTTTACTGTTGTACATGGAATGAAAGATAAATTGGACAATGTTCTGTTTTTTGGAAGGAAGAAAGGAAAGTTATTTGTCTTATTGCCTGTAATTTGCTCATCGAATTACAAATAGTCTATTTTAGCCATAAAGTTTTATAGATTCGAGCGTTAAAGGCACCATAAACTGTTACTTAGCAACAATGTTTATTTTTGTATCAGTTGAATTGAATCTATTGGGGATTTTATTACATCCCTTGAATTCCAACTACTTTGTAATTTTCTGGGTATGTTGGTGCAGGATCTTTGTTACATTTCTATTCATTATAGAGCTTAAATGTTGATGTAGCATATCTATGATTCAATTTATCCCATGAGAAAATTCGCTAACCTTTATCGTCGTGACTGAGTCGAAAAAAGTTGTATGCTGTATATTCACTCTAGTGGGAGGAATACAAAATGGTTTGTGATGATACGAAAGCTTATTTTTGAGCAGACGCATGGTTATTAAAATTTCATGGTTGTCAAATCACTTGTCAAGTCATAGCAGATAGATAGGAATATGCAAAAACAGAATTTTTGTGTGTTTTTTTCAAGGCTACACGTTTGGTGATAGAAAATGAATGAACATTCAGTACATTGCACTCCTATATATTTATCGAAAAATGCCTCACATAGATACAGAGAATTTACTGCATTCGAAATTTGATCTAAAGCTCTTTTGGAATGTGAGTAGAGGGTGTTTATATTAGTGGCATAGCAATGACAAAGATGGTGATCTGGTGGGTCCTCAAGCGTTTTATATAAATAGCCTTGGGAGTCAAAATCCCTTGCTATGCTGGTTTATAGATAGCTCAAATATTTATTGATAAAAACTTGTATCGTTTCATTTAGAAGGAATGGCAATTTGAGATAATCTTCATCTACAGAATTATGTTACAAAGCATTAGCGTATCTAGGATGTGTTTTTTTGGGAGATCCCTTCCAATTATGGCCCTTTTTGGTTTTTCAAAAAAATGGGGAGGGGGTTAACTTTCAACAAAACCCATTGTAGATGCCCCTGTTACGTAGTCATGCACAAGTTGCAGAATATCTTGAAACTTTTCACTCAAACTTTAAAGTCAAATGAGAAAACTTTTCATAAAATTCATCGGTAGACTCAACATTATAAAATATTCAGTCATCAAGGATTGAAATGTGAAAGTTTTTGATTGCAAACTTTTACATAAAATGTTACAGCTTTGAAGCAGAGTTGTCAATTTAACAACTAATTTTCTTAATAATCCAACCGGAAATTTAATCAATCTCAATTCGTAACCTATTTCATCTGGTGATTACAACACAACGTGTTGCAAATATTCGTCATCGAATAGATGAATGAATGTTCGTGTATATTTTTGCTAAATTTTCTCTTTCATGTTAGATTTTATTACTGAACAAAATTCTATCTTATTATGTTTCCGTAATGAATTAATTTCACACAATGTATCGTATAAAATTAAGCTCGACATGCTCGTGAATTCTTAACTAAATAATGTAAATAAAATACACACATAAAAATGTTATTTTAACATTTCCACAAAAATGAGCTTCACTGTCGAGAAATTAACATTTAATATTTCAAACATTCTATATGGCATGAGATAAGAACAGAGAAATTTTTCTCATTGATTAACATGTTGATACAAAATAAAATATATATAAGCTTCCTACGCCTTTCATGTGAAAACAAATTAATTCTGATTGAATTTAGGATAAAATGCTTTAGTGAGTCAGTCAGTTGTCAGATGTGTAATTAACAAATTAGAGTTTTAGATTATCTTGTTATTCTGCCTTTATATAATAGATTTAACATGATAGATTCGAACATAGTAATTTAAATTACATCCCCTCTTGAGATGAGGGCCACCTCATGTCATGAAAGAATTTGATAATAGTTGTAACGGTACCACCATGGCATCCTTACGTCTTTATACCCCTTTGACGTTTACAAGGGGACTTAGTGGTGCCTTGACAACTAAGATTTTTAATACTGATACCAAAATGTATGAAGATCCGGTAGTCAGCACAGCACCGTTGTTAGTATTAATACTTAAATACCTATCAGGTCAACCAAGCAATAAATATTTAGAAAAAAGTTTTTTGTCATAGCCTTCAAAAATCCTGGCTGCACCACTGCTTTCCATGAAACTCTGACCATTATTTCACAACCCTGTGCTAAAATAACAGAACAGATTTTACAAAACACAATGTGATTCATCAGGGGCTAAATATAATATTTTCATTCTTCCTCCTCATCTGACGTACAGTTAGTCCAGTAACTTCTTGTTCCATAACAAAAGCTGAGCCAAAATTCATTTGCTTGAAAAAAATTTATGTGAAACTTTTTTTTCACGACTTTCCTTGAACATTGTGCTTTATTCTACTCAGAAATATTAAAGAACTTCATTTGAAATCAACATAAGTGTAACATTCAGCAACAAAGGCACCTCCCATTGTACACACAAATGAAAAATAATTTAATGACAGTAATAATAAAGTTTCATTTCTTTCCGTCCAACTTCTTTCATGTTTTGTCTGTGTAGTCTCGTTTTATTATTAAATTTTTCCATCTTCTTACTTCTCATAATGCTCATATTTCTTTATTTTTTTCTTCTTCTTAGTGCAATGTCCGCCACCACTTCGACCAAGAGATTTTGTATTACAACGTAGCTGGTTAGATACAGGACCGAATGGTGAACAAATGTTAATATCACGTTCAGTTCCGCATAAGGATTTTCCACCTAAAAAAGGATATGTAAGGTAAGAGTGAAGGAAGGGCGAGACATAAAATACAACAGAAATAACATAACATTGTTTCTCATGTAATACCCGAGGGTTATTAACCAAATATTATTTTCATCTTGCAGAGCATTCACACATATAACAGGATTTTTGTTACGCTCAAGGGCACCGACTGGCTGCGTCTTAAATTACGTTGCACAATGTGATCCATGCGGAAAGCTTCCGCCATGGCTAGTGAATAAAGTAACTCATACACTCGGTCCACGCATGATAAAAGATCTGAGAAAAGCAGCTCTTGGGTATGTGAATTGGAAACAGACACAAGTTCATTTTAGAAAACCATGGCGATATCCAGAAGATATTACAGTTCCAAGAATTCTTATTGAGGATTGTTGGGAAGCAGCAGACATGAATGATCCATCATCCACTCCATCAACGCCTGTAACGCCAGTCAAAAGTAAACCAAAAAAGATTCCACAGAGTAACGGTGATGATATAAATGTCAATCTCAATTCAAACTCAAAATCAGCCTCAAATAGTCCAATTACGGTACAGAAAAAGCCAACGAAGAAAAAGTTCAAATTCAAATTTGACAAATAAAGAGAAATTTCTTGTTTTTCAATGGAAAATAATTTTCCGACATCATTTTAGACGTTCCAAAAAGATCATGTATACATATTCAACATACATACCAGAAAACATATTAATGTAGTTAGAGTTGTCAATAACAAAACTTATAAACAGAAAAAAGAATTTCATCATATTGAAGAAATATAAATACTAACTCGTGATATTTTCAATCAGGCAAGAGCTTTTGTTCTGTGCTTTTTTGTTTACTGTTTGGAAAACATTTTTTAATTGCTTAAGGGTTTCTCTTCTTAGTTGTAGCTTTTATTTCATATTTTATGCAACGAGAAACTTTCTACAATAACGTAGAGTCTTTATTTATTTATTTTTTTTTTGAGAACTGATAAGGTAGAAAATTTCACCTAAAGGGTTACTCAAAATTTGATTGAGGTAAAGAGACCAGAAGGTATCCATTTTAATCGATAGAATTTACTCATTTTCTTGATGGAAAAAAAGTTCAAGGATTTCCACTGAAGGATATTTTCAATTAAAGTAATGATTGAATTTCTGTAGTAGACATCAGAAAAATAAATGTAGATTTTTCAGGTGTCACTTGCAATCAGACGCGTAGCTAAAGGGTGTGACTGACCAATCCAAGGGCGCATCAAGAGGGGGAGGGGGTTAAGGGTAAACCCCTCTATTTTTTTTTTGAAAAAACCAATATGAATTGAAAACAAAAAGGTCATTAATTGAAAAGAACCCTCCAAAAGCATCCTCGATATACCCCTGAAACTTCTCGATGTAAATTTTTCTTGAATTTGCTAATGGTCTTTTCAGAAAAATTCCAACAATCCCCCGTAAACTTTTTTTGTTCACACAAAAAATGTGAAAATTCCCTCCTTGAAAAATTACTGTCTACGCTTCTGACCAATAACATAGTCATTGGCTCCAATCATAATTATTTGAATTAATTTCTTTGCCTTTCGAAAAGAAAGTCCATGAAGAAGCACAGAACAAAATTTAACCCCATAAATTCTTTACATTGAAATGTGTGATTGACTTGTTGATAAAGAAGAAAGAAGACATAACTCTTGATTAATCAATTGCTATAATGAAAGGATTAGGATTGATGAAGTATTTCATTCAGGCACTTGGTGGTTCATTAAATTTGAATTAATTTCTTAATTTATATTCAAAGCTTGTCAAGAAGCCTTCTTCTCCCACATGATTTGAGACATGTCAAAACCACCAATAATGACCATCAACGTGTCTGAAAATTAATTATTCATCCCTAATGACAACGCGAAGGCAGACAGTGAATATTCTAGATCTGTTGTAGTATTGTAAATTATGTGATAGAATTCATATTCAGAGTATGAATGTAGCTTGTAGTTGATATAATGTTAGATTGAAGGAAATGGAAGAAAAAACGAACTCATTTAATGGACTGCTATAAAAGTATTTAGAGCAATTAATGACTTCAATTAATCGTTTGTATATTAAATTAATTATATCATACATTATCGTTAGTGGTTTATGTATCAATCATTATTAAAGCATAACAGAGGATTTTAATGATGTTGCAAAGAGGAAGTTTAAGAAACAAAAAAAGTTTCCATGCATCTCGTCTTCCCATATTAAACTTCTTCCTAATTAGGAAACTTGTAAGCTTTTAATTATGTAAGAAATTTTTAATTAAGATTTTCTTATTGGGCTGTTCATAAATGACGTTACACAAAAAGAAACGAGATTTTTAGACCCCCTCCTCTTCTGCCACAAATTTTTTCTTTTATATGGAGGTGTCACACAGCGACAGACCCATTCCCCTAAAAATTGGACGTCATTTTTTAACGATCCCCCATTTTGTAGCATGAAAAATTATTAAAATTTTCTCTTGATCTCTCAAGACTCGACTCTTCATCATATAATAAGAAAATTCTTCATAATCCTTCTTGGAAGACAATTTGAGAATCCTTTGAACGAGTTTATTGTCAAAGGTATTAGTACTTGTAGAATTGATCAATAAAATATCTGCTCCCTAACAGACATCAATATGCTCACCTTTCATGAGCACAATAGTGAGCATATACTCACTAAGGACTTATTTGCAAATGTTCAAACAAACATACTTACTACCGTGCTTTTTATATGCTTACGTAATTTTTGACATGAATTTTATTATGCTCGCTTAATTATATTAATTAACCATTAACTCTGAATGTGCTCTGAACGTAAGTATTTTCTAGATCTGATAAAAAATTATATACTCATTTAAGCATACTCATTGACCACAAGCTGAGAACATGCTCTGAGTATGATCAAAAATTCTACTTTAAAAAATTTCAAGAACTCAATTGAACATACTTAGTGAGTACAGTCTGAGAACATGTTCTAAGTATGATTAAAAATTTCATTAAAAAAATTTCATGAACTCAATAGAGCATACTCAGTGAGTACAGTCTGAAAACATGTTCTAAGTATGATTAAAAATTTCATTAAAAAAATTTCATGAACTCAATAGAGCATACTCAGTGAGTACAGTCTGAGAACATGTTCTAAGTATGATTAAAAATTTCATTAAAAAAATTTCATGAACTCAATAGAGCATACTCAGTGAGTACAGTCTGAGAACATGTTCTAAGTATGATTAAAAATATCATTAAAAAAAATTCATGAACTCAATAGAGCATACTCAGTGAGTACAGTCTAAGAACATGCTCTAAGTATGATCAACAATTTTATTTTAAAAAAATTTATGAACTCAATAGAACATATTCAGTAAGTACAGTCTGAGAACATGATCTAAGTATGATTAAAAATTTCATTAAAAAAATTTCATGAACTCAATTGAACATGCTCAGTTAGTAATGTCTGAGAACATACTCTAAGTACATTTTGTTTTTTTGCTGAACGTGCTCACGTGAAAAAATTATGATATGCTCAGCTGAGCACATTCTAGACCAAGATCTTGAGCACAATCTGAGCACAAACAATAAGATATCGCGCATTAAATTAGAACGTGCTCACCTGAGCACATTCCTGAGCATGCTCGTGAGCACATTCTGAGCATACTCAGATATTTAACACATTAAATTAGAACGTGCTCACCTGAGCACATAACTGAGCATGCTCTTGAGTACATTCTGAGCACACCATACTGAGCATGCTCAGATATTTTTAAGGAAAAAAAGTTAATTAAGTTAACTAATGAATTGTAAGTTGTGTCCTAAATGTTGTATAACCTGTGTAGAACCGTTATTCCTTGAAATTAGCATGTTTAAAAATATAATAATTTAAATATGTCTTTTGCCATATTTTTATTATTATATATTTACAGATGGTGACTTCAAGGAAAAATGCGAGATCTCGAAAGTTAAGCAACGCAAGGAGGAATTTCAAACAAAGATGGGTGACTGGAAAAATGTCTAAGTATCAAAATTTTCAATTAAATAAAAATTAATTCTACTAACAAAACTTTTAAAAAAACGTGGTAAAAATTCTCGTAAAGTTCTCTGGTCAACTAAAAAAATTGTGGTTAACTTAATTAATTTTTTAAATTTTGTATTATTTAAACATGCTCAGTGAGCACGTTCTTTGAGCATGCTCAGAGTGTGCTTATTTATATACGCATGCGTATTATCTGCACATTTTATAATGTGCTCATAATGTGCTCACTGAGCATACTTAGCAAAAATCTAAGCGTGCTCTTAACGTGCTCTATTGAGCATATTTTCTTTGACGTTCTTTGAGTGTGCTCTGAGCATGCTTAATTAATGTGTTTGTTGAGCACGTTCCTTTAAGTATACTCATATGAGTATTTTGCAATGTACTTTCTTGAACATGCGTTAAGGGTAAAGTACCGGGACCGCTGAGCACGTAAAATGAGTACGTGTTTTTAAAAAAAATGATTGTGTTCTCAACGTGCTCAATGTCTGTTAGGGTGCTGTAATCTGAATCTTGAACAAATTTAAAAAGAATTTCATAAAATTGTGTAGCCATTACTCAGTGTCGTTACATTAAATTTTATCTTCCATAAAAATGTCATTACAGGAAATTTTCTTACATATTTTATTCTTACCAATTTTTTTTACTAATCTCTAATTTTAAAGAACAGCAAAATCCTCTTATCAATTTATACAATAAGATAAAAAAAATTGCCAATTAATCACACTCCCACATCATGACATCACTATAAAAAAAAAATCTTTTCTATACAATTTACGACTTTAACTTGAAACTTCTTCCATTCTTGCCTTTAAAAAGAAAACCTACTATAAATTTTTTCTACTTCTAAAGTCCTTTTCTAACTGATAAACTCTATAGTATATCCACAAAAGCCTTTTCTACTCCCGTAAAAGAATCAATCATATGTATCACGTACCAAACGTCATCGTAAACGAGCTATAGGAGAAAAGAGTATAATTTTATTTTGGATCGATCAGCAAATAAAGTTGTGAATTATAGAAGTGGGAGTGTTTTAAAAATAAAACTTAGGGGTCGTTAACTTATGACGTCAAACATTTGGAAAAAAGGAAGTCTGAAGCTGTGAGACACGTAAGAATATTTTTAAAACAAAGGACTAGTGATAGATGGGCGGGAGATGGGTGTTCAGAAATTAAAATTTTTAGCTAGTCATCAGTAGCCAAGGATGGGTTTGGGAGTCGAAATTCCTGCAAATTTTTCTTCAATTTGCTCGAGTTATTTCAGAAGAATAATCCAAAAATAATTCAAAAAAAAATTGAAAGTTCCATCGCAAAAAATTTTTTAGACATCATTTGTGAACGATCCCTAAGTGTTGTTGACTCTTAAAGAAAATATTTCAAACTCATTGAAAAGTCTCAAGGAAAAACACATTATCATTAAAATTTAACAAAATTTCATCCCCATTGAAAATCCACATGAAGAAATCCCAAATTGTTGAAAACACATAAATTTCGTCTTAAAAAATAAATAATGATGCTTCCCATGAAGCATTTCATCCTACACATAAAACATCTCTCACGTTTATGCGGACTCAATTTTTAATAGAAGCTCTTTCGAGCGAAAACATTTCAATGATGAAAGAATTTTTTTCAATTATCTAATTAAGTGGAAACTACTTCAACTACTTTTTCCTTCAGCTATGATATTCAATCTTTTCATGACTTTTTACTGTTCTTTCATCACTTTTTCCTCCTGAATGCTCATTTGCTTTATTAGCTAATTAAATGAAATCTGGAGGGTGATTGTGTTTAATTGGTAGAAATTAACGCACTTTTCGAGTAGAAGGAAGGAGATTCATAGGATGTTTGATTGAAATATAAATAGAGCTGTAGCCAAAGGGAGGTTCTGGGGGTCAAAACCCTCCCAGGATAGAAAATTTTCTTTATTAAGTAATGATGCTTTAAATTTCACAAAATACAGATATTAAAGACCTTAAATTCATTATACTTAAAAAGCTCAATCACATCCCCCTATTAACTCAGAAAATTGCTTAAGTTGCAAAAAATTCACTTCAATTATCAATTTTTATCCTCTACTGATTATGACCTTTTAAATCTACCATGAAAAATTCAAGAGAATTTCTTATCTTATGTATGATACAGCAAGATACTTAATACTATACATAAAACTGAATCTAATGCCTTAATGTAATTCATTCATCAATGATTGAGATTAATACAAAATAAATGAGAATGAACTGCGAATGAGAGAATAAAAAAATGAAAATTGTATCATCAAAGACAGATAAAGGAACAACGAAGTTACATTTTGCACAAAGAGAATGAGATATAAAGTAAATTTGCACATTGGAAGGAAAAAACTTTTTATTCTACTCAAATTAGTGACTCACGAGCTCTCATTCTTTTTTATGAGCATCATTGCTGAGCAGTTTAAATTTAGCAGAAAAGCGGTGACAAGGAAACTTAATATCATTTTAACAATTAGTGGACAATTAATTAGAGTAGCGTAAAAGGAAATTAAATTTTAAAATGAAAATTAATCACATTAAAGAGGGAAATAAAAATTTAATTAATTTGTACAGATGCTTCATTATTTTTATCACAATAATATTTTTAGCATGCAATTAAAGCTGACATATCCATTATGCTTATAAATATTTTAATGGGAGAAAATTCCTTTAAAGAGAATGATTTTAATGAATGATGTATCAGAATTTAGGGCTGACTAGCCTAAAATATTAGCAACTGTTCTATAATTTTGATAATTTAACAAATTTAATTTTTAGTAAGAATACTCGATTTTTTGGTTTTGACAAATTTTAGGGGCTGAGACTCGAATGTTTTTTTCTCACAAATATTTGATTGAAACAGGAGGTAGCCAGGGTCAAGGACAGTAGTTCTGGATACACCCCTAAGTACGAGTAAAAAATTTTTGAGAAACATTAATCCAAAAATCTATTATTTGGGATTTTTGACTAAGTTTTTCTGAACATTTAATGAATTTTGTGCCCCTTAAAGCACGGCTACCAGAACAAATGTCAAGATCTTAAAATCACAAAACTAAATCTTTGAGCCTTGAAAAATACAGAAAATCATATTAACCTCAATTTACATCATTTCGAATTTATTTTATTTATTGGAATTACAAATAACAATTTCTGCTAAATATGTTTAATCTTTAAATCTACTTAAGTTATTAGAGGCTCAAAAATGAGCTTTAGTTTCAATAGCAAGCATACCGAATACATATCCATACTATTCAACCGTCGTCTATTAGTAAAGAGTAAGCTCATTACGGAATTTTGCTTTAAATTTTTTATAAGCTTTATAATTTTCACCTTTCTCCTTCCTCTGAGCTTACTAAAAACATTATTTGAGTATAAAGTTTCATCGCATAGCAAACTTCGTCTCTAAGAAATCTTAACATCGAACTTTTACCTTTAAAATCTTAAATATTTTATTACTTCCATAAAGTTTCCTTATCTTTTTGTCGAGTAAAAAATATTCCTTAAAAAAGGAACAAGGTTCTTTCCACTTTTAATCTAGGCCACACATCTCAACATTGAATTTTTAACTGAAACGAAGCACATCATTTTGACAATGCTTAAGCCTGTGAGCACAAAATGATGTATTTTCACATATTTGTTGTTACAATAAAATAAAATAAATTTACAATATGTGAAAAAAATGATAAGAATGATATGGCAGTGAAGTTAATCATTAAAGCAGTGTGTCACATAAAATTCATTGTATTTGTTTTTTAAAAAAATAATATAAAAGATTTTCTTCTTCTTTCATGGAAAAAAATAATATTATTGTTAATGGTAATGATGATAGAGACAATTTTGTAACTTTGTTTCTAAATAAAGAGATAATTATTATGGTTGAAATGTTAATTAATTAAGTCGAATTAAGAAATAAAGAATTTAATTTTAAAAGTAATTTATTTTTGTGTCAGTAAATTTCTGCAGGATATTAATTTATTTCAGTGAAAGGCTTTGTTTTTTTAAGTTAAATTCTCTTGAGTTAAGGGATGTAGCCAGGGGTATTTAGACCTTTTGATTCGAAAAACAATCCGAAATTTATTTTTCAATTACTTTTTTTGAGTTTGATCTGATTTGTATTTTTAGAATAAACTAAAAGTTCAGAATGAACATTATAAGAATGAAAAAGCAATTGAACATTCTAAAAAAATTCTGACAACGCTCCTACTTGAGTGCTTGTCAAAATAAGTGAAGTTAAACGAGATTCTCAAATGTAATAAAAATTTTCTAATCTAATTTATGTTTATTACATTTTCAAATATCAGCAGCCATAATGAAGCTACACTACTAAGCTATCCACGGTACCTTACCCTAGGGGTAGTCCAAAAAGCTGACCCCAGGCCGGCGTGAGGTCAAATTTTGCCAAATTCCGCTCGATATTTTATAAAGGTACCCAAGTTTTTGAATTGGTCTGGACGATAATATCCTTTGGTATACCACTGTTAATGGTCATTCACATAAGACAGCCAGCATTTTGAAGAAATAGGGATCATAAGTGGAAGACGAGTTTTCAAAATAAAATACAATTCCCTGAAAAACCTATTTATGAACGACCCCTTGGTGTACCTGGTATGCAGTTCATCATTGGTAAAAATATTTTATTGCGTAAAATGAACGATTTTATTTTTATCCTAATAGCTATTACTGCAGCTATTTTTTTCTATCTCAATAGATTGACGTCATGAAATTTCTATTATAGTACTAAGAGATGCCTATATAAATCAACATAACTCCATCATTCATCGTGTTTTCTAAACTTTCTGTCATTTGAGACGAAAGTTCTTTAAAGGTTTCCCATGTGCAGTTGCTTGTTTATCGACAGGCATTGAATCGCATGACTCATATTTACTATTTAATTTAGAAAAAATTTTCATGATAATGCGGCTAAATTTCTTTAAGTTTGAGCTTCCTGTTTTTATTCAATAGATTAATTGTTATAATTTATAGCCTGTGGAATAGCTCACAATGAATTGCACATGGAGATGTTTTTAATTCCATTCCAGTCACGAGTACTGTCAATGTGTCTAGAATAAATTTACTTAAATCATTTCCATATATAATTAAGAAAAAATTGTATACATTTTCATTTCTTATCAGTTTCATGACACAACAATTTATTTTAAAACATAAATGAAAATATTTACAGACGATTGAAAAGAATCGTCGATGAGATTGGAGAGAAAATGAGTACGAGAGTAAAGGGGAAATGAAATATGAGCATCAAGCTATAAATTCTGACTCTGTGCTAATGATTTTGATAAACATTTATGAAATTGATAAGTTCTAATCTCTTTTGACCTCTCATTTGGCGGGCTGTAACAATTTTTATTTCTTCTTTTTTTGCTTTATAATGACGACAGCTGATTAAAGTTTACAGACATTAATTTATTATTTTTCTGATATTCTCAAGGGAAAGAAGAAAACTGCAAAGTCATAGGTTGTAAAGGAAATAGATTTAATTTCGATTTCATTATTGTGTACTTCTCATGATGACGGCGCTTAAAAATTTTAATCTCTTTTGTTTACTTATAATTTAGAAATTTTTCATTAAGAAATATTTCTGAAGAAATTTGAAATTCTTTTTTTTATTAAGTTAAAATTGAGATGACTGCTGTACTTCATGTGATTCATAAAATATATTATTTTTCAATTTCGTCATATATTTGTTAAGTTCATACGAGAATTGAAGACTTTTTCCTTTATAAATGACGTCCATTTTTTAGAAGGTGGGGGTCTGTCGCTGTGTGACACTTCCATACAATAGAAAAAAAATTGTATGAAAATTTTGTGACAGAGGAAAGGAGGGGTTTAAAAATTAAGTTTTTTGACAGACGTCATAGGTGAATGACCTCTAATTTCAAAGTTCAGCCCCAGATTATTTTATTTGGTATTTTTTGACGATTCAATTTATCAATTTTTACACCGATAGCGATGTTCGATGCTAGTTTGTGACTCATTAATTTTCTTGGAGGATGCATAACAATACGTCAAGATTTATCAACAGCTACTAAACGTATTTAACTTAGCCCCACTTAGCCCTTTATAACGACTAATTCAAAATAATATTCGAATCTATCTAAGAAAAATAATTGATAATTCAGAAATTTCTAGCACATATTTTGAAAATCATAACTTCTCTGAAATAGTCTCAAAAATATCAAGATCAAAAATTTTGAAATATGATTTATACGGTCAACATAAATTTACTTGTGACGTTTAAGGTCTGAGCCTGATAATGCCTCGTTCTCATATTGCAAATTTTCTGATATTTTAAATTTTTAATGAGTACTCACAAAATAATAGAACTCAAAAATTGTATGAATGAAAAATTCTCTCATTTTATTAAAGTGTATTTTAAAGAGGAAGTTATGAGCAATCAGGAGCATTTTGTCTGTGGTCTGGGGCATGGATCATTGATATCATGGTCTCGTCTAATTTTCCAGAGAAAGTTGGAGATCAAAACGTATCGGATGATGTTGAGAATTTGCTATAGATACCTGACTTATTCTCAAGGTCATGATTTACAGCCTGCCTTCTCGAGTTTCGAACTCATGACTGTCGTGTAGGTGTTAATATACTCAAGACCGCCATGAACAAGAACTCCTTCATTGTTGAAAAATTTCAGCTTATAAATGCGCCTAAGGCAATCAACTCAATGCTAAATTTTCTTACCAGCATCTTTCCGATTTTACATTCATGCAATCATTGATAAGAACAGGTCAGTATGGATTGATAAGTCAAAGCAAATGCTTCAATATTGCGGGAGCAAGCGATGAAATATAAAATTTTATTATTACCGGTTTCTAGTGAAAAGTGTAAAGATTTTGAGAGCAACAAAGTAACTTATTGTTCATTATGGAATATACTTTTGAATATTTATCAAACATTTGTGGTTTATGGTTTCATTCCTTTTCTGATTGTCGCATTTTGGTATGTGAAATTCTTATTTTTAATATTTTGATTATGCAAATGCGGAAATACAGTGAAGCGTGCCTGGCTTGTGATTCAGACAAAAAGTTAAAAATCTGTGCTTTATAAAATTAATATAGTGAAATATTTTTTTTTATAATGAAAAAATGTCAAAATTTTAATTGAATTTTTTCTTCTTCAACCTCGAAAAAAACGGGCGAGGGACATGGGATCTGCTCGACCACTATCATCAGTTTTTTCCGCTGGCTCCGTCATTTGTTGTGTCTGCAATTCTGACATTAATTTTAGAGCTAATAAGGAGCACATTCAGTAAGTTCAATGTCACATCTTTATCTATAGTGTTTGGAGGCTCTAATGGAAAAGTAAACTGTGTACGTTATTATGATTTATTATTATGGAAGTGCGTCTTACGCAAAATATACTTGACGCATAAGCTAAATAAAAATTTTTTTTCTTAAAATATTTTTCTCAGACATTTACAAATATTGACGTAAAATCACGTGTCATTCAGGTCACATAGGTTAATGTAATATATTATAGGGGCCGTTCATAAATGATGTCCAACATTTAGAGGGGGCTCTGGAGTTTTATTTGTATGAAAATTTTTTAACAGAAGTGAGAAGGGGGTCCAAAAATTTAATTTTTTACATGACGTCATTTATGAACGACCTCATATAAAAAAACTGAAACTAAGAACTGATCTTAGTAGTGAAATTTGAGCAATTTTTCTATTAATAAACCTTATCAGTAATTGACTCTCACAAAAATTATTAAAATGTGTTACATTGAACCTCTAAACTCATACATAGTATTCACAATTTGGGGGTCGTTCACTTATTACGTTCGCTTTGAGAAAACAATTTTTAATGGAAAATTGGTAATAAGATGCATGGGGGGTCAAAAAAGCTTTTTTTGAGTTACTTAATAAGTGAATGACCCAACCCCTTGGCTGACCATATAGTTTTGGCAAAAAGGAAGATACTTCTATCACATTTGACTATTTTTAGGCAAAAGTGACAGAATTGTGTACATTTTCTGTCTTAAAAATAGAAAACATTTGCTAAAATCGTCCAAAAATTAGAGGACCAAGAAAAAATACCACAAAAATCTCCTGAAAATTCAATCAAATATCAAATGGTCAGCCTATCTATGACGTTACTTCCAATAATAATCATAATAATCACAATGATTTTCCTACAGTGAAAGAGACACGTACAGTGAGAATCAGTCATACTTTTCATCAAAAATTATGTTTGCATTGCAAGCTATCAAGACGTGCCTCTCATCATTCAATTTAATTCATTGTTTTAAATAAAATTTGTTCCCTTTTTTTCTCTCATTTTTTTCCTCGCAGTTTTAAAGCACTTAAAAATTCTTGATGACGATACGAGGCTGGTTAAATTGAAAAAGAACTTCTTCCTTAGCATCTATGATATTCTTTACAATATCTTTGTTATTCCTATGTGGAGATCATTATGGGGACATCCTGAAGGTAAATATAAACAGATTAAAATTTCTCTCTCATAAAACAAACCATAAGTGCATATGACACAATAAAATAAAAAACGTGACTGCATCCGCATCTTTCATACTTATGGGAAACAGTAATTGGGTTATCGACTTCATAATGTTGTAGTTTTGTGTTTATCAGCAGGTCATTTAGATGACCACTCTATGGATACATTTCAAGGAATAATTTTAATTGGTTTAAAATCTTTTAGAAATTAAGGTCAGCATTTGTATTTAACAAATTGATAATAAGAAATTTCACACTTAAGTAGGGTAACCAGATATTTTTTGAAAACATAGAGAACCAAAAATTTTCTATCCAAATTGCACTTTTTTCAAATTTCAAAAATAGAGGACAGTCCTTTGAAAAACCAAGCAGATGGTCAGCTTAATTTTAAGGGACATCAGGATGTCATTAAAAAATGTCCAACTTTTCAAGTTAATTAAAATTGAGAATATTCATAGGAACAACTAATTATGACTAATTTTGGATGGAAATTTTTTTATTCGCAGCAACAGTATTTAGTTTGAAAAAAGAGATAAGCCTGCAGATAAGTAATATAAATATCTGGTTATTCTCATAAAGTTCCCAATCAAATTTAAATTTTCTTTAGAAACTATCAAAAAAAATGCTTATAAATGACGTCAAATGATGAGCTCTTTGACTTTCAGGTTCTTTTGTCTCTTTTTGTCACAAAACTTGTTCTTTTTGAACGCCAAGATAGTTTTAATTAGGATCAAATCTAACTTTTTTAAGTCAGTTGAGTTTAAGCAATAGACTTGGAAATTGTGCATAGAAACGGGAAGCTTTTAATTTCATTTTTTTAAGGAATCTTCTTGAACTTAACTAAGATTTGCTTGTTTGCATTCTATTATCTTTGATAAGAAAGCATGTGCAATAATTTAAAATCTTGGTCATAAAAATATTTACATTAAGCAAAAAAGATAAAGTCAGGGTAAAAATAAATCACAAAATGATTTACGACTTCTACCTTATATAATTTTGCAAGCTTAGTAGCTGGAAAATGATTTTACCTGCTCAGTCGCTGGGAAATCGCCCGATGTAAAAGATTATCTCTGTAAAAAGTTGTTGAGTGATAAAAAAAATGGTGAAAAAAATTTATCAGGAATTGACGACGACGAAAGTGGAGGAAAAGGAGAAACGGAAGAAAAGATTTCTAAATTTTTTAGACTGCTGCATTTCTTTATTCATTGTCTCGCCATTAGTTGTTGGATTTTGGAAGGGTCTTTGGAATAATATTAATTATTATCATAAAATTTATCACATTTTTCCGATCTGGAAATGTCTCGTAATTTGCTATGGACTATCTTCATCTATTTACTATGCACGAGATCATCTTGAAAGTTTCATTATCAACGGAAATGACAAAAAAGTCAAATCGATTTACTTGAAAGGTCTAAGACGGGCAATCATATATCGCATTTATCACTATACTTTTGCATTTTCAAACATCATGATATGGAGATGTATATGGGAAATAATTCCAATGTTTGCGGGTAAGTCTATTCATCTTTTATCATCGTCAAGGTTAGGGAACATAAAACTATACAGCATCATAAAAATTATGTGGAGTGAGAACACACAGCGTTATCATGATTGCATTACGAAAAGATAAAAAAATATGAAATTTATTTACATATAAATAACTTTTAATCAATATCAGTGGTGGAGAAGGGGAGGGGAATCTAAGTTTTATCAGAAAGCAGTGGCGTAGCCAGAAATTTTTTCAAAAAAATTGATTTTAGAAAAATTTAGGGGGGGAGGGGTTTGAACAACCCTAGAAAGTTGAAAAAAAATTATCGAGAAGGAATTTGTCACCCAATCCTCATTGGCTATGCGCTTGTAACAAGAGTCTAAAAAATCTGGCACTATTGCGTCATGAAACTGGATTCAAATTGACCTCAAAATGGCACTATACCGAATTTTCAGCTATTTATGTCGCAATATGACCGTTCGATACAAAATCCTATATAAGGATGCATAAATTTCTGATTTAGCCTTGGACCCCAAAACCCCTTACTACGCCACTGATCAATATCATCATCAACAACGCCTAACGTTGTAATCTGGTCTTGTCATCACGGTTAATTTATTAATATTGATGTAAATTTGTCTGAATCATTAGACACTTTGAGCTAACAAAAAAACAAACACTACTGATGGATGGCATTTGCAGTGAGGTGAATAAAATTATAATGGATATGCAATTATAGAGAAATAACCTTCTTTTTTGAAGGAATTTTAATTCTGAAAATTTCAAGGTTCACTTTTTCATGTCACATGAATATTGCGCGTATATAATTTGCAACAAAATATAATCCATCCCTGCCAATTTCATCCCAGTAAATCAACTTTCTGTGATGCATAGCTCACATACACATTTTTTCATTAAAACCATATTCCCTTCACCATAACCACAAGCACGTTCATTTATGATATATAAATAGCAAAGTTATATTGTATTGAGTTAGGCAATGATGTTGATTGTGTTGGACATTATTGGTCAAATATCCTTATTGATTGACTTTCTGCTCTGTCCGTATTTTTACACTCAACAATATTAATCCTATTTAGTCGTTATTAAGTTGTCGAACGATGCAGATAGCAGGATTAAACGGAAGTTGGAAATTAAATTTTTAAATTTACTTACTTTATGAAAGTGAAAAATTCAGTTTCAGTTGTTAAAGTGAAGATTGGATTTAAAATTTATGGATTTTTAAGAATTTAAATTCACACCACGATTGCTAATTAATTTTCCTAAATTTCGTGATTTAAAAAGTGCTTTGTGAGAAATTTTCAGACGTGATTTTCATGTCAATGTGAATTTTATAAATTAGAATTTTTTTCAATCTTGAAAGAAGTCAAAAACTCAAGAAACGTCCCTTGTTACAAGAAAGGTGAAACTAATAACCATAAATATTATTTGTAATGTCACAAAATGTCAGCGACGGCATGCTCTGATGGACCATTTGATACCCACATTTTGTACAAGACTTTACACATTCACGCACCAGCAAATCATTCAAGATGGATGAAAAGATTTCTCAACATTAGTGATTCTTTAATCTCATTATTTATCGTTGCACCTTTGGTAATTGCATACTGGCGTGGAACGTGGGGCTGTATGGATAAATATCCGCACATTTATCCACCAACAAATTGTTTCATACTTGGAATGGCCATTCATTGTTGCTGTTGTATTTTGAGGGAATTGTTGCATCCAAAATGTGATTTCTTTAAAAACTTGACTAAAATTTCGTTTCTTGGATCTATTCATGTATTTTTTATGAAAAAAGCATATACATATTTGTTTAGTATTGGGTGTATTATGCATTGGTAAGGCTTAACAAATTTTATCCATTAAAAATAAATTCTTACCTAAAAGTTTGAAGCTTTGATTATTTCTTCATGATTTTCCAAAATTTTCAGATAAAATTCTGAATTGCTTAACAAAAAGAAGTAAAGTCAAACTTTTATTTTAGCTGCATAAATCTTTCCGTCAAGAATATTTTTTTATAGAAATCTTAAGAGAATTTAGGAAGAAATAAAAAAAGATATTACTTCACAATGTATCCAAATTCGGTACACACGAAAAAATTTATTTAAAAATATGCACCCCTTTCTGACGGAATTAGGATTTATTTTCATAAATAAAAGTGCCTTAGAGGATTATTTCTATAAAAATCACCCACGTGTTGCTCAAATTTGTATGATTTTTTCATGAATGTTTTATAATAAAATGAAGATTATATTTTATGTCTGATAAACATGCAAAAATATGAATAAGTCTGCAATGGCTCAGATTTCTGACATAGCCAGGGGGTTTGGGGGTCTAATATCCTCCTTAATGGAAATTTTTCTGAGTGTTTTTTGAGAAAATATCCCAACCTCCCTAAAATTTTCCATTTATCCAAAAAAATTGAAAATTCTCAAAACTTCTGGCTACGCTTCTGCTTCAATGAAAGCTAAGCTCTTTAAAAAATGAACGAAAATAGGAAAAATCTGGAAAATCCATATTTTTCACAAATATTACTCGCAGCATCATTTCATTTAATTTCACTGCATTAATCAGTAATAAAACTTTATGGATTTCTAGACTTTTACATCTCCTTACAATTTTCAAGGCTTCAATCCATATCATTTTTCTAATAATTTTAATTCATTATCATATTCTCCATAAATTATCTCTTGCATAAAAATTTATGCACAATTTGTAATTTTTCCATCGCATGCACATTTTAATAATGGAAAAAAGGAGAGGTGGATGGGCAGTTGCAACACATTTGTTAGGTAATTTATCACCATTTACTCATTTTTTAGAGCTATTACAGTGCCATAAATTTTGCACTGTTGAATGTAGAATGAGAAGGTGGTAACATAGTCATTTACATAAATTATTAGCATGTTAAGGTTGATTACTAGAAATTCATAAATTTTTGAATATTTCGTGTAAAATTTTAGATGTGTATGAGTTATTAAGAAGAAATTAAAGAACCTTGTAGACTAACTAAATTAAAATATATTAAGGTGTGCTCTTTTACGTCACCAAATTTGTTTTAAAATGCTGTAGCCAAAAACTGTTGAATTATTCGTGTAAGTTTTGAAATAGACGGACAATGGGGTCTCTTTAATTTGAATTTTTAGATCGACGTCATTTATGGAGGACCTTAAATATTCAAAATTTGAGGAAGTTCTCAAAAATGCAGAACTTGAAGTCGAATCGATTGAACGAACTTTTAGTCGATGAAAAATGAAGTTGACTAGAGTCGGCTCTGCTGAACAGTCGCCATAGACCTAACGAACTTCAGAATGGACAATAAAACATTAAGTTCTCATCTAATACCAGCACACAAACATTTAATTGAATGAAAATCGAGTTAATTGCTTAGAAAAACAGAAAAAGTTGTTACGACTACGATAGGAAAAAAAGTATAACAAGAAGATTAGAAAGAGCTATAAATGTGAGAGACAGACAAATTGTGATCGTAAAAAACCTCAAGATTAAATATAGAGACAAATGGGGAAAAGAAATTGTTGTTTTTCATCGTATTTTATTTACATTGTTGATCAACAAGTGGTCTTGTTGATTTAGATACGATACTTTAATTTTACGGGTTGACATAGCGTGAACTGTCTGTGTAAGAATTTGTAACATGATCATTCTAATCGGAATTCTGTTGGCATTTGAGTTCTTCATGTTTTTTGAGGCTAGTTACAATCTAGTCTATAATTTAGGGGAGGAGAGCGCTTAACCCATTAAGCATTTTATATAAAATAGATCCCTTCAAGAAATTTTCCTCTATCTTCGTAGAACTTTCATCACACAATTAAGACAAAAAGAGCAATCACCTTGAAGAACTTTATTTAACTTTTCTCCCACTCAAAACTGTCTATAATCAACAAAGTGTAAGAAAATGAAGAAGAATAGCTGTCTTTATAGTAGTGATAGGTTAATTCCGATTATAACACTTAATAAATATAGCTCGTTATTGTTTGTTCATCCATTTTTATGTTCAAATATTTATCGTCATTGTCAATGCCAAGAAATTTTATTATCATGCATTGTTTTCTTCCTTTTAGGTCCCGAAGCTGAACCAGCTGTTTTACTTTCTCTTGTTTGCTTTATTCCTCTTGTAATGATGCGATCTGTAAGAAACTTAGTCGCACCGCCAGTATTGATCATAACAGATTCAAAGGAATTCGCTTTCAATTTTCCTACGGTATGTAGACATAATATTGATTTTTTTCTGTATTGGCGCATTTTTCTGATAAGTATGAGCAGCAAGCATGCTGCTATGTCTGGTGAATTTTAGATTCCTTGATATGGTATTTCTTGGTAAACTCTAAGCTAAGGCACTAGATTTTTATTTTATATTCTCTTTCTAATTTATAAATGCTTGAATCAGAGGCGTAGCCAGGGGATGAATGAGTGTGTTTTCACCTCCTCTTTCAAAAACAAAAAAACTAAAAAATTATTACACCTCCCATACAAAAATACTGGCTAAGCCATTGACTGATACCTTTTAGATTTACAGTTTTTAGTGGAATTTGAAGCACTTGTATCTGTTTGTCTGTTTGGTCTGTTTATTGTAAAGATACGAATAGGTCATAAAGACCTCATACCTAGTCACAATTAGTGTGCGCAAAACGCCATAAGGAAGTCATTGAGAAGCTAGTATGTATTTAGATATCAACCAAACAAGACATATTCTGTGTCTCAAACTAAACCTGACTTGTGATAGAATCCATGACCGTTGGCGTAAGGCCAATGCTCTACTAGTTACTTAAACAATATTTTATCAAAAACTTCCAGGGGTGTATCTTGACTTATACTCAAAAAACAATCCTCTGTTTACATATTTGCAAAAAAACGTAGCAAAAATGATAAAGTAATGTGTCACGAAATTTATTTAGCAAATTTGCAAATGAAGAACGTGTGTTTTAAGATGTCAACATTCTTATCATTTTCTCAATTTTTATAAATAATTTCATCATAACCAGAAAAAAATCCAGAAATAGCTAATACAATTTTACGGCAAGAAAAATGCGCCATTTACAACCTCAAATATTATTTAACTTGCATTTCTTTATTTATTTACTCATTTTGTATTTTTTATTCATTTTTCTTTTTATTCCTCATCATTTAGCGATATCGTATTGACGTGAGTATATAAACATTTTTTATATTGAGACATTATTCAGCATGGAGCAAATATTATTGTTTGTTGAGGCAAAGAACTCAGTTCTGAGGATCTTCTTTTTATGGGAAATTGGAAACTTCCTTTTTTGCCTCAAAAACCAAAAAGCATGAATAAATTGAATTCTCAAGCGGTTTTACAATCAAAGTGTCGGAAGGAAAGCCACAATATTAATTTTTTATTATGGTTTTTTATAGAACGAGGCTGATGATAATCCTTTAAGAAGTTAATTACGCATTTAAATTAGATAAAATTTTATAATTGAATCGTTTTGTTATCTTGCCTCGATATTAATTTTAATGAGAATTGTAAATTTGAATTGCTAAAAATATTTTGAAATTGCTTGTTGTTTGAATGAAAATTCTTACCCTTTTTGTGGAAATTTTAGGTTTCTATTTTAAAAAAGATTTGTTCTTGAAAGTACTTTTTTTTGTTAAATGAATTATCGAATTATGATACCGTAAAAAGTTTGAACTTTTCTTGAAACATCCTACGCTGCGAAGTGAGAAATATTCAACGATTCTATCATTGTTTAAAAGTGTGGGTAGAGGTGTTGAGCTGTGTGTAGGTTTAGCAATGATTTGCTAATTTGATTGAAGTTCCTTCTCAATAATAGCCTATGGGAATTTCTAAATATTCAGATTATTTGATATTAAATAGATTAAATATCCTTAATAAGGAACTTACGATATGTATGTCGTGTGCATACCCAAGATCATTCTAGCTGAAATTACTGGTGTTGCTCTTTTACTGATTATATCCATCTACATGTAATTAGTATTACCATGAAATTGCCGTCAAGGCACACTACAGCATAGTGGCATAGCCAGAATTTTGGAGGGGGAGGGGGTGAAAAATTTTTTAAAAAGGGGTGTGGAAATTTACTTAGTCACCCCCTGGCTACGCCACTTTCACAGCATATTCTTATTATTTTCGACCTCAATGACATTTTGGGTCTCAAAACACCCCCTCGATGAAATTTTCTTCAATTTGCCAGAATTTTTCAAGTAAAAAATTCCAAGACACCCCCTAAATTTAATCCGGTACAAGAACGACCTGAAGCTGGTATCAAGAGCACATTGTATCATTCAGGGAAAATGAACAAAGGGAAATGAATTACATGATACAATTACAAAATGAATTACAAAAGACACCCACCCTAAAAGCCTGTTGAATGCGATAATAACAGTAAAATATAATTTATCTACAGCTGACGTGAATTTTAATGCCTATTATTATGCAGATCTCTAATTATCATCATCGTCATCCTCTCTTTCTCATTTTGCAAGACATTATTTTAATAAAACCTTTCCTTTTGTAAACATAAAGAAGAGAGCATAACGAAATGAAGCCCAAAATATCGATCGAACTTTTTTAAAGTTGCGCTTTTCCAAATAAAGGAAGTCTAAAAATACGAAAAAAGGAAGCCAGCACGTGCTTTGCCTCTTTTTAAAGCATTTTATGCATCATATAAAATAGGAATTTGATTAGCATGCAGTTGCATGCACCAGGAGAATTTGTAATCGATAAAGCAGCAAGTATAAAACAGAAGCGAAGGCAAGACCTTGCCTCTTGCCTCATTGATATGTAAATTTTGATAATGAAGCGCATATGGTTTGTTCAGTAGCAGCTCTCATTGTTTGAACATGAAAATTTATTTTGAATCGTAAAAAATTCCATCTGCTCTTTTCGTAAGTGAGCAAAGAGTTGTAAAAAACAGACACAGTGAGATCTTTCGAGAAAAGTTGAATAAATTTGATATTCAAAATACGGTAAAACAGCATGATGAAGTAAAGAGCGAATGTGGATAGCATATTTTGCTAAGACAACTTTTAAAAGTTCTTGCTGTTATTTTCTCGAGTTTTGAGCTAAGAGAGCAATTGAGACAGCTTAAAAGCTCGTTTCGTGAATCCTTTTGGTTCATTCAGAAGTGACGGTCATTGGGAATCAGGATATTCTCTTCTTACTCTGCTACAAAATGTTTATCTAAAAATTATTTACATAATATCGAACAGCAGGAATATATCTTCCCCCAAATATCCCACGTGTTTTTCAGAAAAATATTATTATTTTTGTATATTTTGAAATTTTCTTTTAAGGGTTTTTCAGTGGGTTTTCCGTTGTATCAGTAAACAACACCCCGTCTCCTCTTAAATACTAGTCTACTGAGAATGAAGGTCCTTGAAGGTCATCTGAATTTTTTTGCTGGTTAATTAAGTTTACAAAAATAATATTTTAAGGACGATAAGGCAGTTAATTTGAACAGAATGTTGCTTTATGCAAATTGTATAAAAATGTTGAAAAAAATTCTCAATGCTCCACAACCCGAAAATGATAACTTTTTGATAAGCTTGTATCCGAAATAAAAGCTTTCTCGTATATTTTCAAGAGGATTAATTTTCATAATGGAAATATTTTTATGCTGCAAATTTCAACTAGCTATAAAATGTTATAAATGGAATTGAAAAAGGAGCAAAATTTCCTTGTTATTTTTTTTAAAAAAAGAAGTCAAAGACATGTTACTTTCTACAAGACTTTCTGACTGCGAATAGAATTTGAAAAGTATTTCCACAATAATCTAAAATTATTTGAAATCTTTCTGAAGAAGAAAATTGTTAACAAAGCTACCAAAAATAGTGAATGCTGCTCTTGAGCGTTTTATGGCATTTCTTTATACTTTTACAAATTTCTTGACTCCCCTGTCAAAAGCATAAAAAGGAATGGGAATTGTTCATGTATTTTGTTCACATTTTAGGAGAGGGTCTATGACAATTCAAGAAATATTTTCTTATGAAAAATGTGCTTCAGGTACTTAGCCAGGGGGAATTTGAGGTACAAATGCCCCTAGATGGAATTTTTTTCAAATTTTTAAGGATTTTTAAAAGAAAAATGAAGAAAAATATAAAAAATCCTCGAAATATTACTGCATACACCCCTCATATGTGACATGTGGAAATTCATTTTTGACGTTACTTAATAATTATTGGCCCCTGTGTTCAAGCCTTAAAACTTCTTTCTCTTTGTTCTTTCCTTTCTTAAAAATAAAATTGCTTTTCTTTAGATTCAAAATCAACCAACACCACCAATCATGTCTTCCGTAAAAATTCTCTTTTATATTTTCACTGCAAGCCAACTCTTTCTTTGTTCCTTGCGTCATACAATCTCAATTGTTCGTTTTCCTTCTTCTCTTTTCATTGCAAAAACTAAAACGTTCACAATTTTATGCAAGCTCAATAAATGCTTTTTAGTTTGCTATTTGAGCTTTCAATACCCACACACCAGACGTGAATTCTCCAGACTGCTTACTAAAGCTTCAATGAGCTGAGCTTCTATCTATTTCGCTCAAAGTTTCTTTTTTTTTATGTTTTCAGTTCAAGTTCAGCTCAGAACTTTTGCTTGGTGTATTTTATCGTGTTTATTTGTTTGCAGTTTAAAGCTTTGACTGCAGTCGCTATGACACATGTCACGTGAAAGCATATCGCGCGCACATTCAATACAATAAAAGAATGAAAATGAAGTATCAAAGGGAACATAATGTCATAACTAAAATGTGCTTGTACTGTGTGTACATATAAAGTGCTCAATTATCCCAACTATGTTGTTCTACGTTCATATATGATAGATAATACACAAGCAATATTGAAACTGTGATTACTAGTTTTTTTAAAGTGAATAAAAGAATTTCTCTCGATTTTTTTAAAATATAAAAGTTTCAGTATTGGATCATCGCTCAGTGCATATAAACCTGAAATTGATAAGATTTTTAGTTCATATTACAATTTTATTGAACTGTTCTGAATTGATTGTGATGCGAATTTTTTTTATATCAATGAATTAATTGTATAGTTCATCATGTGAAACAAATAAGTCAAAATAAAAATTAAGAAAACAAATTGATGAAGTATTTCAAAAATTAGTATTGCTGATAAGATAAAATGTGATGTCATGTCGAAAAATTTTTAGATTAAATTCAGTGTCAGATTTAATTGTGCCATTTGAAGTGTAAAGAAAGCCATTAATTATTTAAAAATTAATTCTAGCCAGTAAATGCAACATATCAAAATTTACAAAATATATCGAAACATATCACTGTAGTGAATATTGTGATATTTTATTCACTTATGATAACCGTATCAAAAATTAGAGACTAGAAAAAGCAGTAAGGTTGTTCTAGTGTTTGTTTGTGGCGCATTTTGTTGTAATTGGTTCAAGGTTATTGGGAAATTCCGAGGCGTGGGAAAACTTATGAAAATTTATAATTGCCTTATTGATCTTTATGATTGTGGGTTAGTCAATGCGACAGATTCCTGAAGAATATTTGCAATTTAATAAAATATGAAGAATTCATTTTCAAATTAAGGATAGTAGTAAAATATGAAACAGAACATTAAATTAATAAAGCCTCTAATTCAACTTTACTATACACTATGCAAAAAGTTTTCAGCAAAATGCGCCAAAAATAAAAGCATAAAAATGGAGTCGTTCACAAATTAAGTCCACCAAAAAAAAGGATTTTTAATTTCCCTCAAAATCTTCATGAAAAAAATTATTTAGTTTGGAGTTCCTCACTTCTCCTGCCCCCCATTCACCCTAAAAGTTGGACGTAATTTGTGAACAACCCCAAAAATAATTTAAATTTGCGAAACACCGGATTAAGGCACACACATATAGATATAGAAACAAATGCATTTAGGCATACGAAACACAAGCATATCAATAGTATAAGAAGACTTGACCGTATCATACATTTCTCTCACTAGATTTTCTAGACAGCATACATTGAAAATTTTTTCATGCTCTCAACTTTTATGCTTAACTCTACAAATGTATTGTTATGAAATAATATGAGCATTTTGTGATGAGAGGATAGAACTTTTAGAGTCATATACAGGCATACAGATATTTGTTTTTCGAATAAAAGCTCTTCAATCAAAGCATTAAAGAAAAAGAATGCTTTTTTTGAAAATTGAGCATGATGAGGTGAATAGAGCGCAATTTCTAGTTTTAAGCTTTTTAAATTTCAACTTCAAATGTTATGGAATGCAGAAAAAGGATGTTTGTGATTAGATCCTAAACTGCAAATTTAGCAATTGATTTTTTTAAAAAAAACATGCCAATCTTCGTGAAATGGGTGACTGAATTAATGGATTGCTTGACATTATTTCAACTAAATTCTGATAATGTTTCAAAATGATTAGAGACATCATGTCAGCTAGGTTCAATCACATGTCTAAAAATCCCATTTTTTGATGGACGTCATAATTGAATGACCCGAAATAGGTTCATCCTGATATTAATAACGGCAAAAACGGGCAATTCCCACCTCCTATTCCTACTTTTAATAAAATTTAGACAAATAAAAAAAAGTAATTTTTCCAACTCTGCGGACAATGCCAATTTACGCACTAACATCACATCTGAATTTCGCTAAGAAAATGTACACAATTGAACATCACAATGTGAATCAGAATACAAAATTATTAATATGTGAATTACGTGAATATATGTGAAACTAAAAAGTACACACAAAATTTATGATATCATTAAAGTGATAACAGTCTATAACTGAATTTACTCGTGATCGGTACACAGAGAAAAGCATAAAGGAGATTAAGTGTAACGACTTATTGCCAAATATAATCATAATAATTGCCTGAATATTAATGTTAATAGTGCATTAGAAAGTGGTTAATTATAGGATTAGTGAATTTAGTGGATTAGATTATGGATATTTAGTTCCGATTAATTATTGGCTCATAAGTGATTTTCATGTTGTAAATTTGATCAGTTCTGTACGAATCTCTGGATGTTTAAGGAGTTTTTATAAAAAATATTTTGGACGGAAATCTGAATATCCAGCACATCAACCCTCATTTCGAAGAATCAATTTTCTTCAAAATTTATTTGAAAACTTTAAATTCGAAAAGATTTACGACAATTTAAAAATATAAATAAGTGTAAATCAACGAACAATGAATTTTATGAATAAGAATAAAATTTTATGATTTATAGTACAATCATCTCCGTAGCAAAGCTATAAAATAACAAACGTCGCTGTTTTAAGGATCACTTTAATGGTGCTAAAGTTTAATCTCTCAAAAAATATGGTGCTAAATTTGAAATTTGAATTTTTTTAAAATTTGAGAAAAAAATCGATATTTAAAATTATCTAGAAAATAAATTACAGTGAGAATAATAAAACCTAGCTTGTGAAAAAAATAAATTTTCAAGATACAAGCTTACGGCTATAAATCTCATCGTTTAAGGATTTTCACGAAAATAATGTAATAAATTTTATTTGAACAGAATTTAATGAAAATTTAGTGTTATTTTGGATTTTATAATAAAATAGTTAAAATTTTTTGAATTAAATTCATAAGTCTGAAGGATTTATGCTTAGTGACACAGCTCTTTAAGAAATCAATCACGTCTTTTTGTGTCGATAAAGAGAAATGTCCTTGTAATAAGAAAGAATCCTGTGATATTGAAAAAAGTGCATAAAAAAGCTTCAAAATGTCGCGGAGAAGTTACTAGCTTGGACATTGACGTATAAAAATATTATCTAAGCCGAAAGACTAATTTTAAATCCAACCATAATTAACGTGTGCTTTAATCTTGACATATCAATAATTAAAAATAATTAATCTAATCAAATAAAATTAAATTAACAATAATATCAAAAATGCGTGGAAGTACAGCAGGTTTAGCGGATGGAACAGATCCATATTATAACAAGATGACATATCACAGTGCATTTTTACAAGTCCTTGACACATTTTTTGCTTCATTCGTTGTTGGACCACTTGTTGTGACATACTGGAGAGGGACATGGAATTTATCCGATAAATTTTTACTTCCACATGATAAGTTGCACAGCTCATTTGCGAGCTTAGTGATAGGAATAATAGGGCATCTGATTTTTACAACATTTCAAGGATTCTTTAAGAATCTCTTCGATCCAAATGAGCATAGGCTGACATTTTACATAGGCTCAAGACTTTATACAAGTATTTTTGCTGTCATATGTGTCAACACATGGAGGGGTGGTTGGCAAGTAAAGCTACACAAAAACCTTAAATCCAATTTCAAAATGATTAAAAATTCTTAAAAATTTTCAATTTAGTTGATTGATAAGTATACGGCACGAGACATGTGGACGGTACTGACGATAACGGTTTTCGCAATTATTGCATTAATGGCAATTAAGGCATTAAAAAATGTAACTGCACCCCCGTTTGTTATTGTAACAGATCATTCAAAAGAGTATTTTGATATTCCTACAATGTACAAAAAGTCGGTAAGTGAACAATACAGACACTGACTTCCTGACATTGACATTGGATGAACTTCTAAAGTTATTTTTTTTAATTCATGATTGCTGTAATAAATCTTTCATGCACATCCTTTGCATAAAGTTTTAAAAACTTGAGATTTTATGTGAAAATGAGTTTTTAATTAATTCAAGAGCAAGTTTCTCGTAAACTTAAATGGAAGTACCTCACGCTATATATACGAGAAAATATTTATGCTCTATATATAGCCTCTTATGCTATTCTTATAATCAAACATGTGCTTAGCATGTACACACATCAAATTCTGTCATCTTAATACACTTTAATGTGTATATGAACAATAATGCTTTGCTTCCTCTGTTTGGCTATTACTGTGGGTGGTCAATTGGTTGAAAAGATCATGAGTCACGTGAATAAATGTTTTGCTGAAATTATGTTGACTTTAGATTTGAATTCTGATGGAAATGTGGTGCAAAAATCATGAACCATGGGGGTACCCAGAGAGATCTTCTTTTTTCAAGAAGATTATACCAACCTATACTGTTGGGTGTCGTTAGGGAATGATCCCTGAATTAGAAAATATTTATCAAATGGTGTCAAACAGAGCTCAACTCAGAATTTGTTGGAAAATTTGAATCAAATGAGCTTTGATTTATTCCTGCTTTTCAAAAAAAAAATCAAAAAATCATAGCAACTTTTCCACCCACAGTAATCCAGTCATTCATAAACAAATCTATACACAGAAATTATTATTAAATTAACGTAAACTAAACTTCCAGTCTGAACAATTTACATTTCAGCAAAAAATTTCCTATTTCGATACAAACAACAAGCAATTTAATTTAAATTAAATTTTAATGAAGTAAATTGAAATTGAATATAAATAAAATGAACGGCTGACAAAAAAGCAAAGAACGATTTATCAAAAAAATTCGCGATTACTTTACAATAGAAGAATATTTCATGAATAAGGTTAATTTAAAGTACATTTGCCTTTATCACGTTCTCTTTTTTTGTGACTTTTTACAGGGAACAAGAGAACCCGGCTTATACATTTTTGATTGCTTATTTTCTGTTCTTGTCATCGGATCACTTGTCGTGTTTGTATGGCGAGGTTAGAGAAATAATTTTTTTAGACGTGAATGATTTAACATTTATTGCAATCTTTCAAAATAATAGGATTATGGGTGCTCTTAGATTTAAAGCTTTTTCCTGAGGATCCTACAGTATCGGCGTGGGCATCACTTGTGAGTATAATTGAATAAAAGATTCTCTGAAAATTTCCGTCACTTTATTCGAGCTCGTCATGAATTTGAATGAGGCTAGTGAAAAGTTTTTTGATCTATTGCCACACGAATTCCTTTTTGTCGAGATTGTCTTCTTGAGAAAATTTGAAAAGAATGCCATTTAATATTCAAGAAGCCTAAAGATAGTACTCATTGTTTTCTTTAAAAATTCATCATCAAAAAAATTAAACGACAACATTTAAGAAAAAGTTCTCATTAATAATTTGTTTTGAAGGATGTTTTTCATGTCCATTGGCAATTTTGAAACAGTCACGAATTCACTGAATTTTACAGTTGAACATTTTATGAAGTACTCAATATCAAAAATATTTTCCAGCATTTGGCTCTTTTGAAGAACAATTTCTTGCACTTGATGTAATGAACTCAAAGGAAAAATAAGCATCATAGAGGAAAATTGCCGAGATATCCATTAGAAAAAACTCACGACATATGTGATCACAAGATTCTTTAGAATATTTTTCACATGAATTTTTTAAGAGGCACGTATGAAGGAACATTCATCAAAAGATTTTTTTTATCTAACCCTGAGAAATTTATGAATAATAAACCTTTTATATATTCATTATAAAAATTAAAAATTGGCCTGGAGGTCGTTCACAACTGAAGTTCATGAAATAAGATTTTTTTATCCCTTTTCTTTTTTGTTCAAAAATATTTTTTTTTGTATTAAGTGTCTCAGAGCTCTGTTGAACTTCATAAGCTGATATGAATTATTCAAAGTTCAGATTTTTTTGATTTTAGAGTTAACCCCCACCTTGATGGAAAATATTCTTCATATTGATAGGGTCAGGGACGTATTCAAGGGTGTTTGTGGGTCACAACCCTTTTTGAATTTTTTTCAATTTGCTAGGGTTTTTGACCAAAAAATTTACAAAACCCTCCCCCCTCTTAAATTTTCTCGTCCATACAAAAAAATTCAAACCACCATTCGAAATTTTTTTGAATACGCCCCTTACCCTGACTATACTTCTGTTAGACATTTAAGTATATCTTTATTCTTCATTATGTATTTTTTGTGAATTCTAAAATCAAAATCTCAAATTGATAGAGTAACTATAAAAATAAACCAATCTTAATGTCTAAAAAGGTCTGAGAGAATCTACTGTTTCAGCGAATTCTCATTGTCAATATAAAAGCATTCTTCTTAATTACCTCATACTTCTCATCAAAGCAAGTACCCTTTCAATCAACCTGAGTACTTTGACGGAAGAATCAAAAGAAGATATTTCTCAATATACATTATTGTAAAGTGTGTAGAAACATCAACTTATTTAGTACTTACAGCATATATGTTGAAAAACATATGCCATTAATCTAATTTTTTATTAATTCAAATTTGAAAACGCTTACGTGTGAATCGGAAAGCATTGATAACAAGGAGATGGAGAGACGTATGAACATATATATATAAAAAGAATTACATGACGAGCTGTATTCAAATGATGGATGATGATTTTTTTTCGAGATTCTTGCGCTTTTCGTGTTTATTTACTGATCGTAAAATTGTTTATTTTTTTTATCTAAACGTCACTACAGATTATTGGATATGCCATCGTTGGAATAACTTTTTCATTGCAGCCGATAATGAAATGGGCTTGCGAGAAACTCGAAGGGTTCTGGAGAATTATTATCGCCGATATTTTCCTTTTCGTTAGTTTCATCGGTACAGTAAATGTTTGGAGAGGAATTTGGGCATTATTGGATATTTATTTCCTTCCTGGTAGGTTTAATGCCTTTTTATAAAATATTCTCTTTTCAGCATGCTATTTTATGAAAGCATTTTTTTAAGATGCTCAATTTTTGTGTTTGATTTAGCTATTCTAACACTAGACAGGGGTGTAGCTAAATATTTCATTATTTGAATTTCTTTAGATGTTAATGATGCTTTATAATTCGATTCATAGCATATCCAGCTTTTATTCTTCAAAAAAAACCATAAAAAATTAAATACTTCTTTTTATCTTTTTATTCCTTACAGATAACAAGCTACTGAGTGACTGGCTAACACATGGCGTATCGTTATTACTTCTGATTCTCCTCAACTGTTCAAATTCAGTTCTTGTACGTGGAGTGTACATTGATGCTGAAGAGCCTGCCGGACAGTGTGTTATATTTCCAGTTTATTACATTCGTTTATTCTTCCAAAAGGAGAGGACGAAAAAGCAAATGCGCCTTAATGAGACATCTGACAAAATTGATCACAACAATACAGTGCTCTTAATAGAAAAGCCTCAAATGAACCATTCCTTATATGACGGTGATACGAAAGTGAAGACAACAAAAGTTGTCAACATTCCAGATGATGTGAAGTTAACAAATAACGAATTTAGTAGTGAAAGTGATACGTTAAATGAAAGAAGTAATGATGAGCATAGAATCTTGTGCGATGATGAATGATCAATTAAAAAAGTTTTTATTCAAATGTCTGAATGAATTTTTTGTTTATTTTTCAATGAACGGATGGAAGGGAAAAAAATACTTTTTAGAATAATTTAATGATTGTACGAATTACCGTAAGTCTCTACTCAAATAAAATTATCTTCTTAATTCTTAATTGCTTCCTCTGAATACTTAGGGAAATCTTATTTTCATATTCTACGTTTTATGCGATATGCCTTTTATATAATCGTAACTTTATTATTTAATTGTATCAAAAAATTACTTTTAAGAGCTATTGAGTTTGAAATTGCGGGAAGAATTATACGTAGTTTCAGATTGAAGCGTATGAGAATGAAATTTGTAGTTTGTAAGGTTATTAATAATTTACTAGATGATCTTAAAGAGTGCTCGAGTAAAGAAAATAGAACAAGTTTGAAGCCTTGAATACAAAATTTTACTTTAAGAATTTCGACAGCATCCTCAAGGCTAAACGCTTGCCTTCTTTAAATATTCATCAATTTTTTTGTCTTTAACATCCATACTCAAATTAAATGTTCGTTAAAGCTTGCATGTAATGAATATTTAAGAGTCTATGGAAGAAATGAAGTTCTTGTCTCAATGACATTATTTTTGATCTGAATGGAATTTAAAAACTTTAAGGTACATGAGCATCATGCTTAGAGCATGTGCTGGTTAAAATTCGAAAATTGTGTACAATGTGACAAAGTTCAATATCCTCTGCACCTGCTAATAATATTTTTTCTGAATGCTAAAATATGCATTCTTTATAGCTTTATGTATTAAGCATACTTAAATTTTTTCATATTCAAGAATTTTTATAAGGATCGATGAATGACCTTAGTCACTCCCTATCCAAAAGGGTTGATATTTTTCCATAGGTCAAACTAAATTAAAATTTCTCATTTCAACTTTAAGTACGCATAAATTCATCCAACAAATCCAAACTTTATTGGCTACTGCTTAGAGATTTTGAACAAAATAAAATGCCTGATAACTGTTCAACGCAACCATTTAATAGGTAATAAATATTATAGAGTGTTTGAAAAAATTAAGAAGAATATGTTTTCATACAAAAATAAAAAACTTGTAGCTTTCCATTTCCTACATCCATTTATGTTGCTATTAAAAGCACAATTCTTTATACTCTGTTCATAATAGAATTTTATTATAATTGTAAATTTGATTTTATTATCATCAAACATGCCACTTTTGTAAATAATTATGATTAATATAAAGATAATAATAAAAATGAGATATTTTTAAGATAAGATGAGAATTGTTTATTATTTTATTATTGTTTTGAGATACATCTAAAGGAAGGACCCTCGGACCTCATGGCTACCTTCATTAGAAAATTGCAAAAATTCTACAATTTTTTACAATTCTACAATTTCGTAAATTTAAACATGACTGTCTAAACCTTGACCTGGCTACACCCCCATATCTGCATCCAGTGTCCAAACCTTCACAATAATAAAAAAACTTTATAGTTACTTCAGAAAAAACGTTTATGCGAAATGAAAATTTTTATGTCAAGTTAATGTAGTTTTTCATGAGTAACCCGCTGAGAGGCAATCTACAGGAGGGCACTCGATAAATAATTAGCCTTAACCGTTCCATTTGTAAATTGTCATATCCGATCATGATGACGACGACGTCGATGAGGTTTAATAATTTTAATGATGAGATTATAGACAGAGACAGACAATTTAAATTAATAAAATAAAGCTGGAAAAAATCAAACTGAAGCAATTATTCAATTAAATTATACTTTTTTCTCTTTTTTTATTCTGAATATTTTGCAATTTCATCATCATGAAGCTCAATAACTTCAACGATTTTTCAGAATTAAGTTTTTGAGAGAATAGCTCTTCGAAGTTCCGTAACTGAATCATTCTTTGAATCTTCATCACTGTTAGACTCAAATTCTTCCTCATCATCAGCAACAAAATCACCAAGTGCTGCCGGAATAATTAAACGACAAATATTTCTATACACTGGCCAAAGACGACCATTTGGATCTTTTCCATGACCGACTAGTTGTAGCGCACAAAGTTTTCCATGTTGTAGAATGACCGGTTGACTAGCTGTTGAAGCTATCAGCATGGAGACAGCAAATAACAAGAAAATAAATTTTAACGATGTCATTTCTCCTGAAGAATATTTTAATTTAAAATAACAGCACACGACTTTCCACCTCTTAAAAAATTTTCACTCATTTTATACTTTTTTCAGTACCTTAAAAATTAATTAAAAAGTTGTTTACTTAATTTGCATCGAACGAGCTTAACAAATTATATGTAATTAGGTACATAGCAAGAAAAGAGGAAAATGAGTTTTTAAAGCAAATGTTAACTGAAATGAGGAAGCATTTTGACTGTATATGTTGTGAAAATTTATAATTCTGACCTTTTTGGGGGTCATTTACTTAGAAAATCCTATATTTGATGGTAGTCGTTCTCAAAATTTTCGGAACTCGATTTCTAAAAAGATAGGCTCATGTGAATTTTCAGAATTTATTGTTCAATAGACATCAACCACAAATAGATACATAAACAATATTACCCACCATAATGTTCATGTCATTTATAAAAATTTAAGCGCCTTAATCCATTAATCTCAAAATATCGCATAACCATAAATTTTCTCATGAACGAGGAAAAAATTTTGTAGTCATCAGAAAAAATGTGAGCAAACAAATCAAATATTTAAGAGGTGTCAGTAAAATGTCTCGAGCACGAGAAGAAGATATTTTTGTCATCTTGCTGATTGTAAATTAGAAGAAAAATTGTAAACAGACGTTTTTCATGCAAGAGAGAATTTGGCTTAAGAGAAGGATTCATGGAAGGTTGGTTTAAGTGAAATTTTCATTATTAAACTACTTTGTGTACTCGAGCAACTCTAGGCTCTATTTAGAATTAATTTGGATTTCATTAAGGTCAGTGATGTATCATGGAGGGGGGTGACTGGTGCTTTGGGTCCAATGGAAGTTTTGGAAAATTATAAAGTAGAATTTTAAAAATATCTAATTTACATCAAACTTTTTATGTGCTGTATAAATTCATTTTTCAAGTTTTTTCATATCTGTGGTTCGGTTGCCCTAATTTCCATGAAAATTTCAGTCAACAAAAATAACACAAGCGCCTTTTAAAATTATAAACACGCAGATTTCAGCATATGGAATTTTGAAAATATTTTTGGCACGTCTAAGAGAATTCTTTTTCCCTCTTAATACACATTCTATTTATTCTTATCTTTTAACTCGTCGCTGTTTACAAATTAAGAGATGAAAAATTTTCTGTACAATCTAGAGGCACTTTAATGCGTATGATACACATAAATATATTGAATCACCATTCCTTTCTAGCAGAGGATGAAGCCAACTAAGATTTTGTATGTAGCCGATTAAAATCAACTTGACTACAAACAAAATCTTAGTCAGCTTAGCCCTCTGCCTTCTAGCAAATCTATCGTGCAAAATCCAACGTACTATACAAATGTATCTGTTTTCTTTCTCTAAAGAGAGAGCAATTAAACTAAAATTATCCATCCTTCTCTTGACAGTCGTTAAAGATATAAATATAAATAAACATCTGAGTTCGAATTCGGACCTTAAAGAATTTTTAGACAGCGACTTTTTTTGTACTTTTGATAATTTATTGAGCTTTTTATTTTTGGAAACTTGTTTGGAAAGGTACCTTGAGTCATGCAGTCGTGCTGCTTTTAAGTCATTAAAATTGAAACTATATAGAACGTCAGAGGGTAAAAGAGAGGCGTGATATCACATTCTGCTAATCAGGTGGTCTGAAAATTCAAATATTTAACGGACGTCATTTGTGAATAACCCCAAAAACCAGTGGTTCTCAAACATTTTTCTGACACACTAAACTAGGCAACCAAATTTCGTAATAAACTAATACACACCCTTTGCTCAAATTCTACGTTCAGAACTTGAACCTTTTGATCTATTATTAACAGTATCGCGTACCATAGTTTGAGAACCACTGCCAAAATTAATTATATTAAATAGAATTCAGTTTAATCACATAGAAAGTGAAAATATCGAACTTCCTTCTTTTAAAAATAGTTCAAGCCTGAAGGTCATTTACATCACTTAACACACCAAAAATGAGTAATGATAGACACGAATCTACACCCAAAATGTCAACATTATTAATTTTCTTATGCAAAAAAATCTTGTCAAATATTTTTCTTTTGTTGATCTTAAGCTAATTTTCATCTTGACGTAGTTCCCTTTTTCAACAACAACGCGAAAAGAATAATAACAAAAATAAAGGAAGAGAGCAGAAAAAAAATACATTTTGTTGTTGCTCCGTTATATTCGTTTGTCGTAAGAATGAAACGTGTTGTTGCTTATTTACTTAATTGACTTATACTTTCATTAAAGTGGACGTCAGTGGTCTGTTATATTGAGAGACATTCTATCGATGAGCATCAGTTTGATCGGAAAATTCGTTCGTGAAATATCGAAAAGCTGAAAGAAAAAAATAATTCGTACGAGTAAAAGAAAAAGAATAATTTTTTTTCGCATTTTTCGTGAAGTGAAGTGAAAGTCGAATACCAAGGAAGCAGGAAAAGGTGAATTCTTCGTTACTGATTCTAGAAGGCACTTCTCGATCGGGGAGAAAAGAGAAATAAATTTATAAATTCGATTTCATTCATTCATTTCAGTTGCAATTTTATTGTTCGTATAAGCGGTGACATAACTGCACTTACAGAGAGTGAAATTTAAAAAAAAATATTTTTCTGTATAAAAGATTATATTAAAAGTAAGAGAAAATATGGGTATGGATGACACAAATCTCCTTGTACAATGTGATTTTGAAGTTTTCGGTCATGTTCAAGGTAAAGTGGATACAAAATTATTGAGAATATCCAAGGAAGGCATGGACACTCTTTTATTTGGATTATGGAATAATTTAAAGTGATCACATCCAGATTACACCGAAATTTAATTATTTTTTGGAGGAAATGTTGACCTGGATGAAGGAATTTCCATGCCTGTTAATTGAACATTTAATTTAAAATTTAATTCACATTAATTAGGAGTCGGTTTCACAAAGCATTGTCGTGATAATTGCTTAAATGCGGGCATCCGAGGATGGGTCAAGAACAGCAAAAAAGGAACAATTGTGGGAAAAATGCAAGGTCTTAAGCCGGAAGTTGACAAAATGTAAGTATGATGTGACCTTCCTCATCCGTGCTTAAATGTATCGAGAATATTCAGATTCGAGTAAGATAGTTTGTAGTCATTCGAAAATAGAACGTCTCTGCTAAAAACAAGCCGAAATGAGATTTTGTGAGAGATTTTTTGGTGCTCTAGTTTATAAAAATAGATGCTTAAGAAATAAGTGAATAATGACTTTGTTTTCATTTGTTGCTTTATTAATTTAACATTTTTCCTTTCTCACGATCATTTCAGGGTCGAGTGGCTCAGACACATCGGATGTCCTGGATCAAAAATTGAGAAATGCGAATTTGATAATTGGAATACAATCAATAGAGTCGATTATAAGGATTTTCAGATCAGATTTTAAGAGAAATTTATATTTTGATAAGTCATTTAATGTATTGTACTAATATTAGGGATTATTTTCAAATTACATGTATTAATTATCAATATTTTTATAAGTGTACCAATTTAATTTTTTCTGTCGGCTTTTTTGTGTGTAAATAAATTTTTAAAAACTTATTTTACTCACGTTTTACGAATTTAATTCTTATATCTGCAACTTATTTGATAATAATACTTGGTATTGATGAACTTGCACTTTCACTGATACTTTAAATACCTATATTTATTTCACAATTTACAATTTTTCACAACAGCTGATAAAATTTACGTATTTATATTTGTAAATATCAGGGATAAGTGAAGACTTTCTGGTTTAATTTTTTACTTACGTGTTAATGACATTTGGAATTTGTAGCATAGAAGATTTCAAATAGTAAAACAATTCCCATTTCATTAATAAAGTTAGCTTGACAATTCTTATAATAATTTATTTTACGCTATTTAAGGAGTCTGCTTGTTTGAGTGGAAGTTTAAACCCCTGTATTAATTTTACTGAACGCATCGTAGCATAAATTTGAATTTATTTTGACCGTTATGGATAATTGGTGCTTTGCAATTAAGATGTAAGAAGAATATTCAGAAAATGCTTTGATTCTACTCTTTTCAGTGGGAGAGGGGTGGATGGGTAAAAATTCACCCTCTTTTTCTGGTAAAAAAGGGTCAAACCTTCTGCTCGTCCCCCTTGTGGTCAATCGGACAGCATTCATAGGATCAAACTGCCAGCGCTTGATGAAACAAACTCAAAAAACATCCAAATTTGCCAGGTGGCTGCCACTATGTTTTAAGTATACTGTCTGCTGTGTTGACAACATTAGAATTCTGTCTCTCAGGGTAACTGAAGCTTCTAGGAACAGCGGAAGGACATCTCTTGGACCAAAAATTCCTAAATTCAGAAAAAATTTAAAAATATCTCTTGACAAAAAACTGAAAGCCTGACTGACGCGTTATTAAGTACTAAGATATGAAGCAATTAGTGCAAATTGATTTATTGAGCATTAATTTGACTAATTAGTGAGTAATTAATTTCAACAGCATACTAATTACGAGATTATGAGAATCAAACTTTCTATTTATTTTCGAGAAAAAGGTGCTCGCAAAAGGACGTTTATTTTATTAAAAAGAATTTAAAGTCCTTCTCTAAAGTCATTAAAAGTTGATAAAAATGAATCAAAGGAAATTAGTACAAAGTTTTTACAATATGTTTGAAGAAATTTTCACAATTTTTGGGTTTCGTGCTGTTAAACAGTCGAAAGTCTTTAATTTCTTCATTACATTCCTAAATTTAGCATTTCAACTTATAATGCTAGCACAATTTTTAATCGATGGTAATCTGTTCATTTCCACGGATCCACTCAGCAAATTTACGGATATAATTGAACTTTTTGGACCCATCATTACTTTTACAATAAATACAATAATTTTCTTTAATAATCGACACATTTGTATAGAGCTTGAAGCTATAAAGTTCAAAATGAATGAAGAGTTTGAGAAGCTGGATGAAAATTTATACTGGAACATTCGAACAAAAAGAATTATTTTATTCCTCGTAAAATTTATGTTTCTTGAAGCAGTTGGACTTGGAATTGAGGCTTTCCAAGTAATATCGTAAGAAAATTTAAATTTAATTCATTTGGGCAAATTTCATTTTTTAAATAATTTTTAGGCTAGTTCATTCAGATCCTGCGTGGCATTTAGCAATTAAAACACGACTTTTCTCTTTAAACATAAACAGACTTGTGTATATTTATTTTATATTTAATTGTGACTACATAAGTGGACGGTTGGAAATCTTAAATCATTTAAGAATGAAAATTCTGATGGAAAATGAAGACGATGAAATGGAATTACAAAGAAATTTGAAGAAAGTAAAAGCATTTGACTTGGAATTAGCAAAAATCATTCAATTAAGTCGAGAATATTTCAAATGGATGCTTCTTCTAAACCTCACAGGAGATGTCACATATATTATTGTGGATTTCTACTGGATTTACGGTGGATTCATTTTTGGAAACAATCCAAATTTTGCACGTGTGTCATAAAACGTCAAAATAAATTTAACTTAGTTCAATTTTCTTTTTAATTTTAGAATCGTGCTCGTGCCCAGTGAGCAAAATAGTCAGCATCATTGTCATGTTTTATTCCTGCAATGAAATACAAATCCAACGAGACAATTCTCTAGCAGAAATATTTGAATGGAAATCTGACTTTGAAAGTGTCACGCACTCAAAGCGAAGATTTTTCCTGCAGCACATTCACTGCTCAAAATTTCTGTTTGATGCTAATGGATTTTTTTATATCAATTATGGCGTTCTGATTGGGGTAATTGAATATTTTTGATCTAAGAATTCAGAAATTATTTTTTTGTCATTTTTTAGATGGCGGAAGCAATTACTATTTATATGGTGAGGAGTTAACCTTGTTTAAGTCTTGATTAAGGATCATTCACTTGTGATATCCAAGTTTTTGGGATAGGGGTGGTATGGAGCTCTGTGAATTTTTTATCTTTACACCCCTGCTGAGTTCGAATTCTTAGTTTGATCTATGTAGATTCTATGTGCCTGTATAAGCATTTTTTGTGTCATTTGGGTAGGAACGTATCCACAAGGGTGGTTTTGGAGGTCAACCCCCTTATTTTTTGAATACCAATACGGTCATGATTTGAAAGGATATCCAAAAACATGTTTATGACGAAAAGAGATCCAAAAATTGGACCCTCTGTGCTCGAAAATGCTCCAACTTAAATTATTGTACAAAATTTTATTTCCAGGTTTACTTTTTCCAATTTATGAGTGAAACAAATATTTTCATGCAAACTGTTGGAAAAATCATGGAGGCAGAGAAATTACTGGCAGCAAAGATTAAAAATCAAACCATAATCCCAGTTGAACTTTATTAAATTAGTCCATAATTGATGTCAATACGTGGAATAATTGATTGCACACAATAGTCGATGTGGTTTTATATGAAAAAGTGTCGCTTGAATGTGTGAAAGAATTAATGAACTCATTATTATAATTTATGATGATCAATTTTACCAAATGCAACGAATTACAATAAACTAGCACATGTAGTTTTTTGTTAGACAGTTTTAATTTTTTTTTGAAAATTTCTTGTTAGATTGACTCGAAAAAAGTGAAAAATTATTTTTTTTAACTCTTTTCCCTTCAAGACTTTTAATCACATACAACTTTAGTCAGAAGTATAGGTTCAGCCAGAAATTTAAAAATTCAACAGACTAACCTTAAAAATTATACTTAAAAATCAAATTATTCACGAAAATATTCAATAAATTTCAAAATAACACGTGAAAAATGCTCATTTACTTTTCAGTCACTCACAATTCATTTCCTATATTCATTCCTTAATGAACACGTTCAGAGCAACAAATTTAAGCGAAAAAGTAAAAATCAAACCACATCCTGATGATTATAAGCCATCAACAGTAATTGACTTCTTCAATGAAACAGTCGAAAATTTTCCATCTCATTCGGCATTGGCAAGTCGTGATAGAAATGGAAAATGGAATTTTCTCACATATCGTGAATACAAAAATCGTGTGGAAAAAGCAGCAAAAATTTTCATCAAGTTAGGATTGAGCGAGCGTGGTGTTGTTGCAATTCTTGCATGGAATTGTCCTGAATGGGTTATTGCTGCATTGGGTGCCATTCATGCTGGGTAAATAAATTAAAATTGGTTTTCGTTTGTGACTTGAATAACTAATAAGCGAATTTAATGTAGCTGACATTTTTTTAAAAGAAAAATATGTATTGTGTGCATGTCGTTGTCGTCGTGACTTTTAAATATTCTATATGCTACAATGTGGTGAACTCTTTCGAACAAGAAAGCATTAAAAGCTAATAAACTGCCAAGATTTTATGTGAAAATTATAGAATGATATTAATGAAAATTCATACTAGCTCAGTGGCATATCAAGGGGTGACTAGGTCGCGGCTACGAGCACCCTATGTATCAAGGTACAAAATTCTTTACAAAATGCCACAAATCCAATTTAAAGGATCTCAAAAACCCACCAATTTTTTTCATTATCCCCTATAGCTACGGCACTGCACTAGCTTCAAATGATACCTAAAATAGCATTAAAATGCTCTTTTTAATAATAAATTTCTCATAATTTCTCTAGTGGTGTAATAACAGCAATCTACACAACCAGCAGCGCATCATCATGTCAATATATTCTCGATTCATCAAAAGCTGAAATTTTAATAATTGACAATCTGGAACAGCTACAAAAAATGAATGAAATTAAGGATGATTTTCCGCATCTAAAGCACATAATTCAATTATCTGAATTGAATTTGAATTTTATCGAGAATGTCATTTTAAATTGGAATGAGTTGATGAATCTTGACACAAATGATGTTGAGATGGAATATCAAAGAAGATTAAAGCAAATAGTCCCAAATGAATGCTGCACTATAATGTATACATCAGGTACAACGGGATTTCCAAAGGGTGTCATGTTATCACATGATAGTTTAATATGGAATGTTAAGAAGTCTTGTCAGTCAATGAATCGTGTTGATGTAGGAAATGAAACATTTATTTCATATCTTCCCTTGTCACATCTTACTGCATTTTCAGTAGACATATTCATAGCTATCTGCACAGGAGGAACAGTTTATTTTGCTGACATAAATTCACTAAAAAATTCATTACTCCAAAACTTAAAAGACATTCAACCGACATTTTTTGTTGGTGTGCCAAGAATTTACGAAAAGATTGAAGAGAAATTGAGCGAGAAAATCAATGAATTTAATTTAATTAAGAGGAAGCTTTTATCATGGTCACAAAATGTAATCTCAGAAAATTATTTCACACCAAATTCATCGTCCTTAAGATGTGATTTTGCAAATCGCTTTGTCATTAGCAAAATTAAAGAAGCTTTAGGTCTTCAAAAATGTAAATTTCTCTTCACGGGTAGTGCACCGATGAGCATTGAGACGAAAAGGTTTTTCATTTCTTTAAGCATGCCCATATACGAGGCATATGGCATGACTGAATCGTCAACTGTCCATTGCTTAACATCGCATCAAACACAAATTTATTCACTCGAAAGTGTTGGTGTCTGTCTTCATGGAACCGAAACAAAAATTATAAATAAAGATGAAAATGGTGATGGGGAAATTTGCATACGTGGACGACATGTTTTTATGGGTTATTTAAATAATATTCAGCAGACAATAGAAACAATTGACGATGAGGGATGGCTTCATACAGGCGACATAGGACGAATTGATGAAAATGATTTAATTTATTTGACTGGACGGAAGAAGGAGATGATTATTACAAGTGGTGGTGAAAATATCCCGAAAACTAGGATTGAAAATCTCGTGAAGTATGAATGTTCAGCAATATCCAATGCATTTTTGGTTGGTGATAAAAAGAAATTTTTGACAATTTTGTTGACTTTAAAGACTGAAGTTAATGAAAATTTTAATCCAAAAGATGAACTTGCACCTGAAGCTAGGAAGTGGTTGGATCAAAATTCCTTAAATTTTACAAAATTGAGTGACATTTTAAGTTCAAAAGATGAGCAAATATTAAAAGCATTTCAAAATGTCATTGACCGAGTCAACACTCAGGCACTCTCAAATCCACAAAGAATACAAAAATTTGCAATCCTTCCGAATGACTTCACAGTTGCGACCGGAGAATTGACGGCAACATTAAAAGTTAAAAGACATTTTGTTCTCGAAAAATATCGAAACATTATTGATGAATTTTATTTATAAACTTTATTCCTTTTTTTCTTCTTCCTTCTTTTCTTCCTTCGTCTCTTCCTTCTTCTTCTTTTTCATGACACACTCATTGAGATTTTTTGACATTTCTTTCATTTTTTCAATAAATTTATATTTCTCTTCCAACATTTGACTTGGATTCAAATTACTTTGCCGAAGAGCAACTGCAACAGCCATATGATCAAAATATTTTCCATTAATAAATTTCCTTTTGACACATTTCTTTTGATCCTCAGACAAATGTTCATCACTTGCCATTGTTTCAGCTGCATCGCTTCTGGCCTTTTTTATAACATCTTTACAGTCCACATCAAACATGTTAATTTTCTTAGAGTTTTCCACAATTTCATGTGTCGTTAAGTGACCTTGTATCACATACTGTCGAATACATACATACTGTCCATCATGATCTTTTGTCTCAGGAGTTTCATCATCTTGTAAGTTAGTAAATAAATCGCCATATTCTTTATCACTTTGTACGCTGATTGGTACAAATGCCAATAAACTGATGGCTATAGTTGTATAATGAAATGCTCTGAAAAATACAATAAAATAATTAAAAAATCTTGTTTATAGAGTTTTGCAAGGCGTATACAAGGGGCAGGTTCACAAGTAAAATAGAAAATTCCTAAGCATTCATTTTGACGTTAAAGTAAAGCCTTCAGGGCACCCCAATGTCTTTTTGACGTATTCCCGTAAATACATTGACGTAATATTGCTCTAGAGACCAGAGTTGGGAGCGTCCTAGTTTAGCGTCCGACGCTGGTAGAAAATTTCGAAAAAAATTTAACGTTAGTAAAAATGATGAAAATTGTTGGAAATTGATGAAAAAAGTTAAAAAATGATGAAAAGTGATGGAAATTGTTCGAAAATTTCTACCAGCGTTGGACGCTCAGCGTCCTAGCGTCGGACGCTATCTCAAAAAAAATTAGCGTCCGACGTTTTCGGGTTTTCAGCGTCGAGACGCTCAGCGTCTTGCCAACTCTGCTAGAGACTACGTTGTACCGCTCGGGTGAGTTTTGTAATGGAAAACACTAACTAGACATTTACACTTAATCATGGCACTTGGTTTTATTCTATCCACTGTGCATGCTTACTTCCAAATAGAATTTCATTAAAACTTAAGTTTGCGGAAGTTAGCTTTTATGTATTTTTAAATATTTTCAGAAACTTAGGTAAAATTAAGAGCTTTCGATATTTAAAATCGATAACGAGATATGCTGGAATGTCGTCTCGATACCTCGAAATCTGAAGAGATCAAGACATCATGAATCCATAGACAAAATACGATTAAACTCTATTTTTAAATGATCTCTTACTTCATATTTTATTTGAAAATTTGAAACAAGCAATCAAACTGCACACAAACTCTCTCGAATCAGAACTAAGTAAAGATTAAAAATAATTTCCTTTAAAATAAAAAGTTTTTGAGAATTTTGAGAGCATTCTGAGTATAAATGTGCTCCAAATTGGTAAACAAATAAAATGAGAGCTTAGAAATAGTTCAAAGTGCGAATTGAAACACATTGTGCAGCTATCAAAATAATGTCTGACGAATTTGTTTACGTAAAAATTCCATTGGGCAGTAGCTAATTTTTCTGGAAGTTCCTAGAGGTTTATTTGGCGCTTTAATTTAAAATACACTAAATTTGAAGTACTGGGCAGTGCTTGATTTGAAAAGTTGATGTAATTCTTAAAATTGAATTTATTAAAATCAAGGACTGCCGAGTAATACAGGCATTGTTAATTGATATTTTTTTATTAAGATGAAAAATTTTCACTGGACTAGTTCCTTTAACACTGATTTTAGTCAAGACACACTCCTGATTAATTCTTATTTTCAAAAAATCCTAAACTTTTCAACATGGTATCTCAAAAATACAAACGGATTCTTAAATAATATAATGAATAGCTTCAGGATTTCCGAGATATCAAGTCTTAAAAATATTATTCACTTAATTCTTTATTTAGCAGAATTTTAGCTAGAAATTTTACTTTCGATCCATGACAAATAATTATTTAATGAAATAAATTCATATTTTTCCATGAAAATTCTCTTGAAAAGTCCTTTGATGATGTATTGACATTGACTTTCAGGATGATAAATGTGAAGTGGACTTCCAGGTAAGAGAGTCTAAAATTAAAAATTCATTATTATTTTTTTATAGTTTAGGGAAGTGGTTCTCAAACTTTTTACTGCACGACATACTTTAGTATCTGATTTGGTGAGTTTGAGTCCATTGATTGAGCTTTAAATCATACGAAACTCAGAAATACCGAACAAAGGTACTTGCATTTCTGGGTACATTTTGGGTACCAATGCATTCTAATTCGAGATGATTGGTGGTTTAAAGTTTCGTGTGATTTAAAGCTTAATCTTTAAATATTTTAAGAAGTTTAAAAAATAAAGAAAAATTTGCATTACCTCATGATAATTGATGATGTTAGAGGAGTCAACACAGATCATTGTTTTCCCACATTTCTTAACTTCCTCTTCTCGAATGTACCATTTCTTTAAAAGCGGATTGCATTCAAATCTATATCCTGTCCAGCCACTCAATATGTATTTATTATTAGAAGCGGACGATAAGCAAGCTGGCATCATGCTTTCATTTATATCCATCCTATTAGATAACCTAAGTAAAGTTATTTCCAAGAATGTCAGTAAGTTATTTTTTGGAACGTCAACTGTTGAATGTGCTTCAAATTCCGATGTCAAATTCAGAATACCAAAATGAACGATTGCAGAGGAATGTCGATTTTTACTCACACATAAAGCAGTTGTGAGCACGAAACTCTCCGTAATTAACGAACCAGAACATTTTGTTTCAACAACTTGTTGCACTGGTTTGACAACATTTCCATTCCTATCCTTTAGTATTTTCCTTCCAATAATGTATGCAACATGTGGAAATTCCTTTTCTACAGCAACGCCAATGTCTCTTTGATTTGTATTGCAGAAATCAATTAATTGAAGCTCTTCTGGCTCGTCTATTATGAATGATGAAATTGTCACGTTCTTTATCATCTTTTTACGGGAATTTGTGCATGCTGAAAAAAATTAAGAGGTAGAATTATTGGATATAATGGAATGCTTGTATCTGGTCAAAAACGTTGATTTTTTCCAGGAATAATCACACTCATATATCAGATATGGAAAGTCCCACATTTCTACAAACCTTCATTCAGACGTAAAAACTGTTGATTATTTGTTATGCTCTGAGTTTCAGGGAGTCCCCGAAAGCTTAAAGAATTTTGATTTGATAACGTTTGAGCAGGGCAGCAGATTGTTCTTAATTTTTTATCACAAACAACTGGTGTAGCAGTTCGATTTTTTCTAAAATCCTCTTGAACTTCTGGACATTGATTTAAAAGGACACAGTTTCCTGAGAGCCCAGACGAAGGAATTGTGCATGACTCTAAAAAAATATCTAAGATAAAGTGATCAATAGATGGAGAATTAAAATAGCAACTTACCACAATTTATGTAAAATATTCTCAAAGAAAATACGAATAAATATAAAATTTGATTAATCATGTCAGCAACACTTTATAGACTGAAAAATAATAAGTAAATCTTAATGCTTACTTAAAATTTCTCAGAGAGAAAAAAATCTCAAAAAAATCAAATAACCGTCATAAAAAATTTAAATTTTAAGCTTTCACAAAAAGCTTTCAAAAGCTCACATCCGAGCAGTTTCCTTTCTCCTTTCCAGTAAGTGATGAGAGAAAAACCGAGAGGAAAATTGACAGTGACGTCATTGTTGAACCTTCATGCTCTGTAACATAAACAAGATTCCCACGGAGTAACACACATCTTCTCATCATTCGTCTACTGTCCACGGTTGAGAAAAGTTCTGCAGAGAAATTTTTCCTTCTGTTCACAGTTCGTTTTATCACACAAGAAAAAAGGAGAACTGAAAAATAAAAAAAAAGAAGTTATAGCTGAAAAATTCCAGCTCACTTTTTTATTTGTGACGGGGGTGCAAAAATAAAAAAAAGCACAACATATATTTATTATCGCGAGAAGTGAGAATATTTATGAACACATTTCGCACATCATAAAGTGTGTGATAAGAATCATCACAACGAATCAATTTTTTTTGAGTGTATATTTTGTTGGGGGAAATAAAAATAATAATTTTGTTTTATAAAGTGAGAGAAAAAAATAATAAAAAAAGGCTTGAAAAAAGTGAGCAAATATAAATTTTTTTGTGGCTGAAAATAGGAAGAAGAAAAAATAAATTTTCCTCAAAATTGTGATTTGCGGTTTTTATTAGTGCAACAGAAGGCGTTCAAGTGGAATATAAAAGACTCGAATATTGGAGGAAATTGAGTGAGAAATGAGTGATCATTTACAGACGACAGCTGCAATGGGACTCATCAAAAGTCTCTTGATGGCCAGTAATATTGCATTCTGGGTAAATTCTGCTGTTTAATTTTTAATTTCTTGCTCTTTAATGTTCCACGCAGAAATTTGGAACTCGTGTCGAAAACTTTTTCTTCATCAGAAAGTAAACTTGTTTTTGTTCTTCTTACCAACGAGAAAGGATCCTTTTTTTCCTTTTTTCTAAGAAATTCCGTCCCTCTCGTAACTTTTATAAGGTCGAAACTCTTTTGGTTTTGTAGAGAAATTAGACCACACTTAGTGCTTACAGGCAAACCACTTTCTACCCCAGCAATGTTAATGGATTTCAATTATCCAGAAACTCCTCTCCCGTGTTCTTACTCCCTTGTGAGTGGAAAAAATGGAGAAAAAATATCAAGCACTAACACATTTATCATTTTAGCCTCGACTGACTCCGACCTTTCGACTGTAACAATAAACTGTTGATTGCGTGAGTTGTAAATTCAACAACATACTCGAAAAAAATTTTTAACACAAAAACACATTCGGAAAAGTAAATATATACAAAGCACATCTCTCACGTCTCTTGCAATGACTAAATCTCGTATTTTTTTGCCTTTTTTCTATGTTAAATATCCCTTTGAGTTCAAGAATAAAAAAATGGTATTTTTTTGAGTACCTCAGTGCTGATAAATATCAGCGCATTTTTAACACAATATACAAAGCATGGAAGTCATGAAGCCATTTTTAAAATACTCAACATTTTTCCTTATATTTTGAATCATGACGTCAATGACGTGAAATTTTTTGAACGACAGTTGATGATAAAATTATTCAGAACAATTTTCGATGATGTTTTGTAGCATATGACAGCTATAAAAATGTTTTAACATTTTGATATTTTGAAGCTAGTTCATAAAATCTTCACATAAATCATGAAATTCGTTTTTTAAAAAAGTTTTTTTTAAAGTTGACTGTTAAGGAGCAACCTATGGAAGGATGGAGATGCCTAGAAGCAATTTATGAAGTTAGGATGTTGAACAAGTTTACAACCCATTGGACTGTAAAATTTGTAGTGAATTTAAATATTTAAATGAATCGATGATATAGCACTAATTTGAAACTCGACATTATCCCTTAGGAGTCATACGTATATTAAGTACGTAACACTAAGGAGGATGGTTTTGTTACGTTTCATATTAAAATTTTTCCGATTTTCTAAAGAAGTTTGTTACTGGGAAGGGAAGGTGTCAACAATAATCATTTTTCACGTTACTTAATATCCAAACAACTCCATTGGGGTCGTTCAATTATTAAGTAATGCTTGTAGATGTGAGATTTTGTAACAATTCGAATGAAGGAAATTTTTCTTCGTAGAAAATTAATGACAAAAGGGGGTAGGGGTTCTAATACGTAACAAGTGAGTCATGAAGGCATAAAATTGAGAAAAATGACTCTACATGATCATTACATTATTTGTGATGCCAATCACCCCCAAAAAAATTGCTCATCAATTCCAATTCATGCATCCTCAAAAATTATTTAACATCTCAACTGTCTTATTTGACTACAAATTTACACAGACAGCCAATTCAGACATGCTACCCTATCTAAAAATAAACGTAATACATAATAAACTATGCGAAAATTTCTTCCCTTTAAAAAAGGGAAACACTCGCTCTGTATCTTTTTTTACTGTGCAGAATTTCCGATTAGAAATCATAAACAAGTTGGAAGAGATTTGCATAATTTAAAGCCATCCGACCATAAAAAAAGCTTTAGGCTTCAAGGGAAACTTTTTCAAGCTTTCCTTGGTAAATAAAGATACAGCAGAAAAACAAAAGAAGAAAACATGAAGTAAGAAGGAACAACAGAAAAAAATTGAGAAAAGAAACTCCATTGTTGGAGAGGAAAATCGATAAACGTGTACTTCTCATTTCCATTCTGCTTTGTTGCGTTTATTTTTTTTTCTGTTCAGCATATAGGGTTGAATGATGATGTGTACATGGTTCAACTTATTCCGCAATGTTTTGTCATCATTCTCAGCCTTCTTAATGTCACATATGAATAAATATTAATGAACTACTCCGCCTGCTATTTGTGACTCATTGAAGTCTTCCAAGGTTTATCGTTGACTTTCTCATTAGTGTTTCATTGTTTTTTCTCTTACTCATTTCGTAGTTTTACGTCTCTCTACCTCTTCACTTGGAAAGTTGATATTAGCATTAAGTGAACTTATGTGCGGAGGTTGAGAGAACAACAACATTAGAATATTATAAGTACTTTATTGTCTTCATTTATTCCGTTTGTTCGTTGAGAATTTTAAAATATCGTAAGTTCGTGCTCAAGAAGAAGTAATCTATGAATGGAGACAAAATTTTAAAATCAGGGCAATCAATGAGAAAATGCTGTGAATGAGAATTAATATTATAATTATAATTCAGTGATTTAAAAGCTTTTTAGTCAACAATCTCATTATTATTACGTGGCTGATAAAAACTAAAATATTTCATTCTTAAAAACATTTCATTTGAGTCCTTTCTATGACATAATTGATGGGTCGTTCTGATATTACGTAAATTTAATTATTTGGCATTAAATTATCACCAATCGACTAAAAAGAAAAAGAACAGAAAAAGAACTCCCTGCAACAGATGAAAATTAGTTGAAAAGAATAAATGATGTTGGAAATATTTTCACATCATTTCACATAATTTTCAGACACATTGTGAATTTGTTGTCACATTACACTGTTCATGCTACAGCTATTCTACATTATTTATTACATTCACGAATATACGCAAAGCGGCACATTAAAATTAAACACCTCAATTTCTTCCCAGCTCAGGCTTCATTTTTGGGAACTGACTTGTGAAAAAATTATGTGTGTATAATTTATTTTGCAATTTGCAGGTTTACAGTTCATCATGAGACAGAAGATGAAGGTTTAGGGAATAAGACCAAATTTTCAAAAAGTTGAACCCTTCTTCTTAAGAAAATATCTGGCTATTATGTTTAACTTTTAGGGTAGGATAGAGGCTAGTTTCTAAGGCTACCCGGCATACCCCACCTATTCTTACCCTTTCTTCCACTTAGGACACACCAAGTAGCCCAAAAGAACCGACTCCAGATCTTGAGCTGTGAAACACTTTCAAACCAAACCAAAAGGAACAGGATCTGAAAATCTTTTTTTTTGTTAAAAGTCATTTGTAAAGGGGTCATTAACTTATTATGTTCGCTTTTTAGGGGGGAGGGGGGTCTGAAATTTTGTAACAGGTCAAACAAAGAAAAAAATTTTTCTTGGAAAATTTGTAGCAAGGGGGGAGGGGGGTCTAAAATTTTGTTTTTTTTGCGTAACGTAATAATTGAACGACTCCAAAGAAGACAATAACTTAAATTTCATTAAAAAGCCCCATTCCAGTATCCAACAAAAAACAACTCTGAATTCAACAAGTCAAAACACATTAACTTTAAATTTCCATAATTTCACATAAAGGAAATTTTCTAACTGAATGACAACATGAGAAAAGAATTGAATAAAAAAATAAGCATAAAAATTCTTAAAACCCATGTATTACAAGCTATGCCTTACGAATATCTGTTGATAGCATCTCGTTATAAAGTTAAAAAGGAAGAAAAAAAAGAGAAAAAAAAGTTTTGAATTTCATTTCTTCGTCTTCGCAGTATGAAGACAGACAGTATTGCTTCTCGGTTGCCCTTCTTCTGTCAATTAAAATAAAGAAAGCTTTCATTCTTTAACTAAATTCATATCCTTCAGGCCATGTATGCCTGGGAAAAAAGGAAGAATGTTTTTTAAAGGTAAAAAGGCATAAAAATTCTGTACTTAAACTGTGAGTTTCTTTAAACTTTCTTATGAGTGCCAAATATTAATATACTGTGATTCGGTGCTTTACTTTACGGAGGGGACATATTCAGGGAGAAGGGTTTGGGATTAAAACCCCCCTTGATGGAAAATCTTTTTCAATTAGACACGATTTTTTAGAGAAAAATTCCCAAACCCCCTTAAAATAGACTACAACCCTGCTTTACGGAATGCGACATGAGAAGTCGAGTCATAAGAATGTTTCGCAGTGCTTCATACACTTCTCGGTTGAGTAAGAAATGATAACTAATTCCATACTTAAGAATACTTATGACAAGAAAATTTAATTTACAGTGAAAAATGTTTCTTTCAAAATTTCCTTAATTCCTCTGCTTCAAGTCACTTAATTGACATAAAAGCTTTCAAGCAATTAGATTTTCTTAGGAACTTCTGTTCAGACGATAAGCACAACTCGATTACATGACTAGCAGAAATTCTATTTGAAGTATTTTCTTCTTATAATCATGCTTAATGCTAATGTCCACCCTTCTCCTTAAAACTCCTTCATCCATTAAAAGAATTTTTTATGCCTTTTAATGATGGAAAAAAATCTCCTAAAAATTAACGAGTGCTTCTAGTTTGTTTGGAAATCATTGAAATTTACGACTTTGGATGGATTGTTTATTTTAAGAATTTATGCTCGTCACTCTAATCCTTGGAAATAAAATATCGTTCTTAATTGCTCTTTATGGACGAGGATTTTTACAGCACCATAAAAATTTGCTAATTCATCTCTAGCCATTATCATTCTCCAACGAGAGAAAGGAATAAACATTAATGAATTTGTTAAGTTGAGCTTAAAATATTTTTCTGGCAGTTCGTAATGTTAGGAAGATGAATGAAATTTGTGGGTTTGTAGTTGAATTGTTATTGAAGAGCAGGGGTGTATCAACCCAAAGGGCCCTCATATTTTTTTGAAAACCAATACACTCAAAATTGAAAAAATCTGAATACCCTCCCAAAAAAAATCCTGGATATGCCCCTGTTAAGGACTATAAAATTTAAAAAAAAGCCCCCATTGCTGACCTCTGAATATATCTTTTAATCTCAGCACTATTGGATAATTTTTTAAAATTTACATCTTTTTCAAAATGTATCATCAAAGCGCATGTTCAATTTATTTTAAATTCTAGGAATTCCAAGGATTTTTTTGAAAACTTATTCAATCTTATTCAATTATTTATATCATGCGGAAATTCTTCTCAAAATTTCAAAATTCCTTCAAGATTTCAATGAAACAAGATTCTCAACATGCGTTGTTCTACCCACGTTTGATCATCAATCATATATTTAAATTTTCGGTGATACACATCAATAAGTGAACTTTAATAACTTTAAAAACCCGCCAGCATGAGCGTAAGAGAAGTGAACTCATATAAAAGTAAATTTCATTCAAAAACGTTCCTCATTGTCTTATATACGCATGTATCTTCCATCCAGCAGATAATGCATTATGTTTTATTTTGTGGCACTGCTGTATAAAATATTAAATTTAATTTAAGGAAGCTCTTTATACAAACTCTCAATGGAATTTCTACTGCATCTATCTATCATCTTTCTATACAGTGAACTTTCCTCGTATAATGAAATGTCTGCAGGGTAGCATCAAAATTGATGTACTCTACCTTGCTACTTTTTTTTTCATTCAAAGCTGTAGGAGGTCAGAAAAATTTCATTTTAAATGAGAGAGTGAAAGAGAAAGAGAGAGCAAAAAATTTTCTAGTTCATTTAACTGTTGCTGCTTACTTTACTGCCATACATAAACCACCCTCACATTTGGTTTATTTTTTTGGTAGAAATTAAACTTTTTTCCTCATCATCTCGCTCGTTCCTCTCTCTCTCTCTCTCTCTCTCTCTCTCTCTCTCTCTCTCTCTTGAATTTCCATCAAAGCATAAAGAAATGAGGCTTTATATTTCATCACTGAATGAACAAGTTGCCCAGAGTGTTTTTACAAAAAAAAAATCTTCAGCTCTGACCTTTTGTGCTTTTATTTTTAAGGGGTGTATTTTGCATAAATATGAAAGTTTTTTTGTTCATATTAGTTTGTTTATGATGAGGAAAAATGAGATTTTACTGTAAATATCCCCTTTATTCTGCTGACAAAACTAATAGTGTTGAACAATGCATTCAAAGGGATTTAGTGACATGAAAGCTTTGAATAACTTATAGGCGGTTCATAGCACATTAAGACAGGGTTGGTGAACAGGTGGCTGTGTATCTGTGGCAAATATGCAACTTCTGGTAAAATCTGACTCAGAATCTGTAGTATCTGTGGAAATTCGACTACTTGTGACAAATATGATTCAGAATATGCAGTAACCTAAGGATCTGTGGTCAATCTGTGAAGAATCTGCCAACCTATGCACAAAAAAAATAAAGTTCCTTTTCCTAAATTTTTTTTGAGTCATTTTCTGCCTGATTGTGGTAATCATATATCAATCCTGTTTTAGGATGAAATAGAATTATCTGAAATGACTATACCCTTCATTAATTTTTCTTATGAGTATTATGGAAATATATATTCAAAATCTTACTTTATACAATTTCCAAAAACTACTAGTACAAGTAATAATTGATTTTCAGATTTACACGTGGCGTTATTCCCTTAAGCAACACAAATTAGTATATGATATTGTAAAACCAAAAACAGACTCGACATTCTCAAAAATAGGCATAATATTAAACAAATCTAAACACAACCCGAACAGCACACTTCTTATTGTTGCATCCAATGGCTCCATATCGTCAGAATATTTAGAGTCCAATGGCGATCTCTTAGGGGCGTTACACAAAAAAATGAAATTTTAGAACTTGTTACAAATTTTTCAAGAAAAGAAATTTTTCTTTGTTTGACCTGTTACAAAATCTCAGACCCCCCACCTCCCCCTAAAAAGCGAACGTAATAAGTGAACGACCCCTTAGCAATTCTGAATATTTTTATCAAGGAGCCTCAACTTGATTCTAAATTAACTATAAGTTTGTAGACCGGGCAGTTAGTTGGAAAACAAACTTTTATACCACTCCAAGTTTCATACCGGAAATTATTTACATTATCCTACCATATTTTACTATCTTTACATAACTTTATGCTTACATCACATCTTCGTCTTATTTCCAACTCACTTCCATAAAATCCATAATTCATTTTGGTTGATAACTTTCACAACCAATATCATTTGATATGATGAAAGATGGTTGAGAGGAAGTTATGAATTCAAGTTGACATTAAAATGATGAACATTTGCGTCAAAAAAATAAAAAGTTTTTGTTCAACAGACAAAAAAAAATAAATTTAATTATAATTTTGATTATGAAATGTTTCCTTCCATGTGGCGTGGAAAGAAAACAAGAAAATTATTCATGATGCATATGAAAATCATGCGGAAAACAAGCGTGGGCCGAAGGATGAATAATCTCGTATATATTACGATGTTAATGCTCGTCCATTAATAAAGCAAGAATGAATCTTCGAATATTATAATTTCCATCCTTCTATTTTTTCTTCTTTCTCACATCAATCCATCCATTTAATTCTTTATATGTTCTTTGAAACTTATCGAAAATGAATATTTCATCATGAAATTAGTTAAGTGTAATCCATCATTATGTGATGACATATATGCTTATGTTCTCGTACTCAATATAAATGTATTGAGAATTATGTGCTGAATGTCGATGAAACGATGGAGCTTCTGAAGTCACGTAATTTATTGAGTGTTGAATAAAATGCCATAAAAGTTGAAAAAACTGAACTATTTTTATTTTTATTTGTGAAAATTGGAGTTGACGTGTTGTTTTATGTTCGTTTCTTCTTTGCATGAAATTTAAGTTGTTGTACATTTGGAAGCAAGGCAGAGGCGTAGCTTAATAAAATTGAAAAATATTCTTAATTTTGAGGGGTATTCGACCCCAAACACGCCCCAGCTTCTAAGCTAGGAGCCTAAAGAGTAAGTAATACACATAAAATATGAAAAATGATATTTTCATCATCGATCGATAAACAAGCACAAACTTACTCATATCATCACTTCAGGGCTAAAAAACCAAAGCATCTCATCTGAAAATGGCAATACTAGAATGAATAAGAAAAACAAAAAAAATATATATATTTTTTAATTAAAAACATACGGGCTCATGAATATATGTCTGTCTTGTACTTATTAAACATTAAGAAGGCAAAATGCTTTTGAGAAAATTAATGTTTTAGATGTTCGGAAGGAAACTGTGGGTACAAAAGACTAGCAAGTAAAAACGCCATTGAAAAGTTATGCTTTTTGCCTCGAAAGCTATTTTTGTTTTTATTGAAGTTTTGGGTGTGTTAAGCCACCTACAAGTAGGTAGTGAATACTTAAAACCTTTTGTCTGCCATAAAATACTGAAGTTTTCATGCAGGGTTGCTGAATCAGACTCTAACAAAATCATCATCAGGACAGATGTAGATCAAGATAAAACAGCTTATTCTCAAAGTAAAACTTTTCGACAAACTGCTCATAAATCGAGACAAAATGATTCCAGACGCTCATCTTCTTCTGAAAAACTTTGAGATAGAAAAGGGGACGAATATTAATTTTATGTTCATGTTTTTGTATGTGGTGTTTTTATGTCTTTTCCTCAAAATTTCACATAAAGCTGGTGTGAGGTAAAGTATGTTTAATGAAGGAGCGTAGTCAGGGGTGGTCCTTATGAACCTCCTTAAGATTAAAATTCAATGCAAATTTTAAATTTTTTATTTTTAAAATCAAAAGATTATTTTTATTATAATCAATCTATTAATCAATCTTAATGACTAAATAAGTAATAAAAAAAATTTATACAGAGGTTATATTACAGTAATTTTTTTCGAAAATTAAAAATCCCGGCTACGCCTCTAGTTCCATACATCTACAGAATTCAAGCATTAAGAAGAATTTTTTTTGCATAGCTTTTGATCTTAAAGAGAATTTTTAACTTACTTTTTTTCGGATGCTCAGGCGAGAATGTTCATAAATCTCGATGAAAATGCGAGTAAAATGAATATTTAATCCACAGAGAAAATTAATTTACTTGAACATAAAGTACACTTACCTTTTGCCTCACACAAAATTATCACGTAAATTCAACCCTTAATATACAAATCTACTGAAGCCACAATCGATGAAATTTTAACCACATTTACGGTCCCTTAAATTAAATTATTTCCTTCACAACGATATGAGCATGTAGAATAGCACTTAACATTATCTGAAAATGGCTTCATTCTGTTAAAAGATACGTATTTTCATATTAAAATGGAAAATCCTCATTTTGTGTATTTTCGAAGGATAATCTTTCCTATTCGATACATTTTGTATGTCCGATCGATTTTGAATAAAAAATTTTATATGTTGAGATCGGAAGTGTGAGATATGCAGTTATAAAAAAATCACATCTCGTTTCATTGTTTTTTATTCAGGATGTGGGATTTTTAATACCTAAAAATAAAAACAAAAACTTTATCTATTCAGTAAAATAATATTTATTGATAGCTTCCTTAAAATCAACAAAAAAAAAGTCGCTTAATCCTAAAATAATTTCCTTACTTGCATTTATTATCCTGAATTCTAGACACATAGCAATGTAACGGCAGTAAGTTTTAATCGAATGACCCCCCACTTAATAACCAGAAACGACAACACACGCTCACATTGCTTTGGCACATTATCTAAATTAATAGAAATAAAACATTGTTTTTATGAAGCACTTCCATTTTCATCCTTGGAACTTTTTGTGCTCGATGAAAACATCATGCCAACATGTCTGAAGAGAGTTTTAAGCGGTCCAATTAATGTAAATAGTAAGATACATGATAAAAATCCAATCATTGCATATCTCATATTGCCAGGATCGATATCACGTGCAAAACTTCGCGTGTTGTATGAAATTATCATAGCAATTATACCGAAAATGAATGAGAAAATTGCAAATACATTGTGGAAGAATTTTGAAAAAATGGGCCGCAAGAAGCTTTTTAATTTGCCTGAAAACAGCGCTGAGCATCCGGAGAGTATAGATAGACACAGAAATATTGCCGAGACCAAGCCTATAATTGTTACATAATGGAGAGAATGAGACATGAGGAAAAAGAAGGAAAAGAGATTTATGGACATTAGCTAAATTACATTTATGGTCGATGTAAATTAACTGTGTCCATGCGATGGGTTCTTGAGAGAATTTTGTCAGATTTTATGTGAGGCTATAAATCACTCAATGTAGCATAGACTCAATATTTTTACAATAAAATCTTAACGAAATTCCCACAAGGATTATAACAGTCATTACATACCAAAACGAGCGTGCCAAATATGAAATAATTTTTTGCCAGCTTGTGCTCGTTGCACGACTTCAAGGAAGAATCCATACAATCCCAAACTACCACCAGTTGCTTGTAAAATCCAATGAATGTTTGTTTTCGCTGATCGGCTCGTGAACAATGTAAAAGTATTTCCATTATACATCGACATGATGCCTTCTGCCAATAATAAATGATATCCCAGTGATGTCAGCAGTACATGAAGTGTGTGACGCTTGTCAAAACCATAATTAATGCAGTACCATGTTGAGTAAAATGTTGTAATTGCGATGAGTGCATGATTTAATGTATTTATGCAAATTTCGAGCTTCTCTAGCGCTGTTCGTGATTCGGTTGATTTCATTTTTTTCTTCTAAGTTTTTTAAAATTAAACTAAAAAATATTGCCGGATTTTAGTTGATCCAGCGAACGTTCTTCTCGTCTTAAGCTTAATCAACAGACTGAATGGAAAGCAATTGAACATAATACAGTATTATATAGTTCCATTATCAACCCTCATTTATCACTTCTACTTTTAAGATGTCACGTTTCGTCTTATCTCAAAATTACTTGACTTACACCATGCGATATGCCGAAACCCAAATTGATTTGCTCATTCTTTCCCATATCGAACCTTTTTTGAAACAGGGGAAAGACAAATTGAGGAAAATATTTGCAAAATTTACTACCACATATCCTGTACTGCTGAAAAAATTAGAGACAAAAATTATAAAAATTTAAAAATATTTTGTTTTTTAAAAATGCACTTATAAGTTATCATCCCCATAACACTCATCAGCATTATCGCATGACGAGTATATACGAAGTAGTACACAAACTTGATACCATTTCAATTCTTGAGCAAAAAGCGAAGAGGATGAAAAGACACACGAAAAGAGATGAAAAACTTTTGTTCTATCAATCTTTCACTCAAATTCCTTCTTCATCCTCACTTTTCCTTCTTTGTAGCATCAAATGTGATTTGGATATTTATCAATCACAAAAAAGAAATCCCTCAACAAGACAGCATGAAGTGTAAGATGAAGCTGATTGGAATGGAGAAAAATGACTAAGATGCTGTAATTTTGTGTTCCGTTGTTTCAGGAAGAGATGTTCATTATTGAAATTTTAAGTTGATGTTAATGCAAATTAATTTTCTCATTCAATGTGAGGAGGCAGAAATTTGCAAATCATTACGTGTGCAAATTAAATTATTTTAATGATTTTAGTTCAGTGAAATTAATTTCTAAAGAATTCTTGAAGTGTTCTGCAAACTTGAATTTTAATTAATGAGTTTTCGAAAAAGATAAATTACTATGAGAATCAAGTGAAGATTGCCATTGAAAAAAAAATAGAAAAAAATTAATCTAATGGAAAAATAAACCATCATAATCAATCGATGTATTGGCTGAAGTCTTTTCTCTCAGAGAATAAAATTCAATCACAATGAAAAAAGCTTCAACAATGATAATAATCGATATGATAATTTATCATCATGTAAATTATATAAATTTTGGATAAGTCATTAATGCTGATGGGCGACAACAGTTCTTATTCTTCGAAATTGGTTCTTATTCTTTGAAATCGAAACTTCGAAGATGTAATTTTTTTTCAAAAAAAATGACCGTTACAAATTTTCATAAGTAAATTTAACGGTTTTTGAAAATTTAAAAATTTTATCACTTCGAAATATTTTCGAAACAGTTTTGAATTTCTAAAAAATAACGGTTAATAGTACTGTTGCCATCCATAAGTATTAATGTTTTTCTTAAGTTTTCATCAGTAAAAGTGCTTAGTTTTTTGTCGATGATTCTGCGTCCGTTACAGAAAAAATTTAAAAATTCAAAATATTTGGTCATTCAAATCAAGAATTTTTCAGTGAAAGGAGGGGACAAATCCCCCAATCCTCCCATAGCTTTACGTCATATGTGCTAAAATGTGTATTTAAAAAACCTGCAAAAGTTTTCTCTCTATACTATTACCAGATGTTGAATTTAATCAATGCACTATGACGCCTACTTTATGACTCATTTATTTACTCATCAAAAGTACTTCCTTCCTTAAACTGTTGTATTATTTTTCTTAAACAACGTACTCTCGTTAATCAAGCGTTTTTAATTAAATAAGAGCTTTAGGAAATAGTTTGTTTAACTATGAGTTTTCATGATTGTTAATACAATGGCGTACAAATTTAGGAGATTTCAAAAAGTACAAAACAAAGAGCATTGGAATGAAAAAATAAACATAATTTTAACCCTCCTAATTTTCTGTATTTTAAGAATTTATTAATATTAAACTATATTCTTAGTTTTTTTAAAGTTTTTTTTTTAAATTATAGAAAATCCAACTTTAAATGGCTCTCTTAAAAAATATTATTGCAAATCTCGATGCCTCGTAACGTGATCTTAATTAGTCTAATCAGCAACGATGTTTGTTTAAAGCGTGCAATATCTATCGATTGTAAATTGATCAATTAATTAGTTAATTATATTTTGTATCGAATAAAATGGTTGTAAAAGTTATATTGTGGGAATTTCTGAGACTATCAAATTTCTTAAGCGTGGAAATTTTTTAATTAATTAAAACAGCAATTATTTAAAGCTAACAAGCTTCAATATAGAGGTGTAGCTAGGATGGGCTCTAGGAGCAATTTCAGAAATTAAGATGTGGGGTGCATTAATTAAATATTTTTATGTATGCATTATTTTTAAAAAAAATGCTCAGGGCAGTGGCATAGCCAGGGGGAGGGTGAATGTGTGAAAATCGATCCCATTCTTTAAAAAAATATGGTCCAAACCGAAAAATTATTGAAAATTACTATGGTTTTTACTGGTTCAGAGATTTTAGGGATTTTTTTGAGATGAGTCAAGAGTTTCCCCACCACAAACTCTACCAAAATCGATTTTGAGTCAACCCCCGAAATAATCTAACTACGATCCTGCTCTTCTCTGTTATCAAAAGTACTTTAATGTCTAAGATTTACTTTAATTATCGATAATGATGATTAGCCACAAAATTCACAGTAGACACGATTTTATGGTTTTTTAAGTGGGTTTTCTACAAACATTGATAACATTATTATTTGCACTACTATCTTATTGCTTAATCACACATGAGATAAGACATGAGCATGAGTAATTTTCCTAATAGCACTCTAATTTCTGATATTAACAGGTTCCCATGGTGTTTTCTCAAAAAAATCTACAGAAAATTTTCCTAATCAATGGAAAAAAGGAAGTAAGATTCATAAAGTTATTGATTTTTTGTTCAATTTTCTTCATTTATTACAGCAATTCAATTTTCTCATCAGATTTTCTTGCCATAACTTTTCACATTCTTATGATTTCAATTTCCAGATCTCATCTTCCATGTTGCTCAAAAAAATTCAATAATCTCATGAAATGATAATAAAAATCGTTCGATCACGAAAGAAGCATTAAAATCCTTGTATGAATAATCATTTTCCGAGATGTTAAAAATTTATAACTTAACAAAATTTTCACTTAACTCACATCATAAATTCTCATCCTATGCTATACTTATAAGCTAAACTTTAAAGTCACTTGGTAATAAATATATTTGAAATAATCTCTAGATTATTATCTATGTAGTAGAAATCAAGCTGTGCAAGTCACGTAATGATAATAAATTTTTCACTGATTTTCACTATCTTTGTAATTTTCCTTATCAGATTTCCTTAAAAACAGTTTTGAAACTCCAATTAATTGATGCATCAATGATTTCAGAGCTCCAAAAATTGCAAAAAAGGTAATAAAACCTATTGTCCATGCACTCATGTATCTTAAATTGCCTGGATCGTATCTCAATGCCCATCTTGTACCGGTCCAAGCATATATAAGGGAAATCATTCCAGTCACAAATGCCGCAAGTGATAGAATATTGTGTGAGAACTTTGATATGACTGGTTTAAGGAATCTTCGTGCTTCGAATGAAAATAGAGCACTTAACCCAGAGACTATTGATATACACAGAAATATCATGGATACAAGACCTGTTGTGGGGAAAAATGAGAAATAATAGAAAGAGATAAATATGAATGACACTTTTTTCCTTTCCCTTAAAAGGGATGGATGTTCACGTAATCAAGTGAGGTCCTCCAAAATTGACTTACCAAAAATTGCATGTAATGATGCGAAATGTACCTGACCGGCTTGATCTTTACTAATTATTTCAATTGTACAGCCATATAATGCCATGGTGCCACCAGTTACTTGTAATATCCAATGAATATGATTCTTTTCCCTTTTTGACGAGAGAGATGTTAATGAATTTGCTTTATAAAATGTCATGATGCCTTCAGCCATAAGCACTTGATATCCTATTGTAGTCACCCATGCGTGTTGGGTTAACGTACTAGTCATTTCATAATTCTGTAGGCAATACCAAACAAGATAGAAAGTCGTAATTGCAATCAGGCAATGATTTGCTGTATTTATGAAAATTTCACATTTTTCCCACACAGATGCTTTTTTTGATTCAATTTTTTCCATCATCAGCACAGTCACTTATTAATGTTTGCTCACTCTTTTTTCCAATATATATTTTTTTGGCTATGATTGAATTGAATGAAAAAAGTTTTGTTTACCGAATATTGAATGAAGAGAAATACAACCAATATTAAATGATTCCATTTTATTGGAAACACACGCTTTTTATACATTTGTGCTTCAAAAAGTGCTTTTTTTCGCAAAATGATAAATAATATGATTTATAACTAGGGTGACTATATTTTTCAGAAGGAGGTAGTGAAATAAAAAATTCTATCAAAATGTACTCTTTTTGGGTATTCTAGTGACAAACGTCGAGTTTACAGAAATAAAGGAAATTTTAAAAATATGGAACAATTTATAAAAATAAAGAACAAATTCAAGCTTTCAGAGGATAGAGGATAAATTTTAAAAATAGAAGACAGCCCTCCAAAAATTCAAGCAGATGGTCAGCCCATTTATATCAAGTTTTTTCCTCTTATCATTTTATTTGACATAAGTCACGTTTGCTGCTTTTTGTTTTCGTCTTGTTACCTCCAATTACTTTTCTTTCTTCTCTGTTTATTTTGTTCATTAACCGTTGCTTATATGTAGGGTCAGTAGCTTAGTCAGAATGGGGTTTTGAACAGCTAGAAAAAATTATTCTCTTTGCAAATTCTATTGCTTTAAGATAAAAATTTCTATTGATTAATTAATGTTCATCGAATAATTAATGTTCATTGATTAATGTTCATCTTGAATTATATTCTCTGGTTGATAACCACCAGGGTCGTATCCAAGAATTTTTTGAGAGAGGGGTTTTGAAATCTCAAAAGTGGAAAATGTATACTAAATTGCTCCAAATTGACTTTTCAGGATCTTTTTTTTGGTCTTTTGTAAGAGTTACCTGTTCCAAGGGGGGAGGGGGAGGGGTTCGCACATTTTCAGGAAAATAAATCCGTATTATGACTATTGAATTACGTTAGTGACGAATTTTTATTTGAAGAAAAAAATATAAAATTATTGATTTTCATCAATATTTTTTCATTTATTACAGCTATTCAGTTTTCTCATCAGATTTTTTACAAATTTTAATTTACACATTTCAAAGGAATGAAAATTTTATTTCTATGTCTGCACAAATCGATGTAATCAAACGTTGCGGAATATTAGAACCTTATATAACTAATTATTTTTCTCCTGTTTTTCGTAACAGCCAACTCACATGATAAATTCTCATTCTATGGTCATTAGTAACTGACCATCAAAGTCACTTAGTAATAAATGAATTTATAATAATTTCTAAATTGTAATTTGTGAAGTTAAAATCATTTTACTGCTTCTCACTATCATTGTTATCTACATCCTCGTCAGATTTGTGTGAGAGTAATTTCATAACTCCAATTGTTTGGTGCCACAACGATTTAAGAGCTCCGATGGATGAGAATAAAATTATAAAGCCTACAGTCCATGCACTCATATACCTCAGGTTGCCTGGATCGTATCTTGATGCCCATCTTAGATCGACCCAAGCATATATAAGTGAAACCATTCCAGTCATAAATGCCGCAAGTGAGAGAATATTGTGTAAGAACTTTGATATGACTGGTTTAAGGAATCTTCGTGCTTCGAATGAAAATAAAGCAGTTAACCCAGAGACTATTGAAATGCACAGAAATATCATTGATACTAAACCTGTTGCGGGAAAGAAATGAAAGATTATAAAAATTACGTAAAATAATTTTTGTTGGTCTTATGTGTGAATGCGACTTGTATTTTATGGCTTTTTGTTGCTCAAATATAGAGATAGCTTAAATTTGATTATTTAACTATTATTTAGTATAACTAGACACCCCAAAATATAAAACAAACCAATCGGAAGTCTACACTAAAAACAACCCAAAAAAATATTCCCAGAGAAAGAAATGCACAAAAATGGTACGTATGCGGACGTCAACTTAAATAATAAACATAAGTGAGGTCTAACAAAAAAAATGTTACTACTCTTACCATAAATTGCATGCAATGATGTGAAATGTCTTCGACCGGCACGTTCTCTATCGATTATTTCAATTATACAGCCATATAATGCCATGGTTCCACCAACCACTTGTAATATCCAATGAATATGATTCTTTTCCCTTTTTGACGAGAGAGATGTTAATGAATTTGCTTTGTAAAATGTCATGATGCCTTCAGCCATAAGTACTTGATATCCTATTGCAGTCACCCATGCATGTTGGGTTAAAGTACTAGTCATTTCATAATTCTGTAGGCAATACCAAACGAGATAGAAAGTCGTAATTGCAATCAGGCAATGATTTGCTGTATTTATGAAAATTTCACATTTTTCCCACACAGATGCTTTTTTTGATTCAATTTTTTCCATCATCAGCACAGTCACTTATTAATGTTTGCTCAATCTTTTTTGCAATATATATTTTTTTGGCTATGATTGAATTGAATGAAAAAAGTTTTGTTTGCCGAATATTGAATGAAGAGAATCAATGAGAACAATTTTCACTACTAATATTAAATGATTCAATATTGCTTGAAACGCACACTTTTTATACGTTTTTTGTGCTTTTTTGCAAAATGATAATAATATGAATCATATCAAGCTTTTTTTCGTTTTATCATTTTATTTGGCACAAGTCACGTTTGCTGTTTTTGTTTCATCTTGTTACCTCCACTTTCTCTTTTCTTTGTTTATTCAATTCATAAAGAGTTTTAGGTTTTTTAAGGAAGATGAATGAGAAAAGTAGGAAGTTTAAAAAAATTGTTTCTAATTTATGGATGTTTCTTCTTTATTGTTTGTTAATGATTATAACTTTTTTTTTGTTTAATTCGCATATAAAATTAACAGCATAATATTACAGTGAAATGCTTTGATACTACGAGAGCATATCCATGAACATTAATTAATAAAACAATAATCTAGCACAAAAGTTAGTTTTTAAAGTTCAGGAGTGTCCGGGCTGCTACAAGGAGGTCCAAACACCGAGGTACCTTTCCAAAAAATCAAAAAGTTTCTGACTTCGCCCATGCCTGTAATTCACGATCAACCTCTGAAGTTATGATTTTGAAAATACTTTGGCAAAGAAGTTGGTTGCTAGATAGCAAATGTCTGTTTGATATCTCTTAACCAAATCTAATCTGAACGCGACAACTTAAAACTTGAAAAAATAAATCAAGGGTTTTCCATCCACTCAAAAATGGACAGATTATGAAAGTTTGATGTCACGTAGAATATTCTAAGATTTTTTAATAAGATTAAGATGCTGATTAATAAAAATCAGACTCAATTTTATATAATTTCAATCATTTAAACTAATGACTTTGGCATTACACTTAGTAAGTTTCAAATCTCTTCTTTTTTGGATGAAAACAATACCAAGTTTTTATAGTGATCCTATAAAACACATGAGATTAATGCTCAAGACTAAACCGTTGTTATGTAAATTTGTTGAAATGATTTATCGATTCTGAAAAGTTTCTCATTGTTTTCCCTTTTCTATTCCTGACGCGAATCCACTGGTAATTGATTGGAGGTAGATGAGATTGATAATTTACGGTACAAAAAATTCAGAACGTGATGAAAAACTTTGCATATAAATTCTTAAATCGACTGAAAGTCTATAGATTAATGTTTTATGACGAAGAAAGAGAAAAATCTCAATTTTCTGTTCACAAACGAAGAAGTTTTATTGCTACATCGATTTACTTCCTTCTTATTATTTAGCTCCATTTCCACGATCTTGGTTGGTCTCTAAAAATAAACTTTATGAAACGAAGCATCCAGCAGAACGTGGAAATGAGTTGTAATGAGGCGTAAAGAGTAATAAGCAGAATTAAATTATTTATTTATTTTTAAAATATTGAGAATTAAGGCTATTTTTGAAAAGAGGGTAATTTCGATATCAAAAGCCGTCAAGTCAGACAAAAACTACCCTCACAAAACCATCAGGGCACCTACATGTCTTTTTGATGTCTTGCTGTTATAACGTGGACGTTACAGTGCCCTAACGACTACGCTGTGCTGCTCAGATATAACTACATGTAGCACTTTGAGCAAGATTTTTGACAGAAATCGTAAATTTGCATAAAATGTAGTCCAAAAATGCTTCACATTCATTTCTACGCGAGCTTTTGATTCACACTCATAAAGGTGGTTTTACGTTCCTACCTAAAGTCCTCTTAATACTTGCTCTTCAAAATGACAAGCAAGAAAACAAAAGCAGTAAAGAAAACTTTTTCCAAACGTAGGCGAGGTTCAGGCAAATTTTCATCTCAATTTTCATCATCAATTTAAAAATGAGACTGTAGAAATGTAAATCAGCAAGAAAATTTAATTTTCCCTCATTCATTTTATTGTTTTTTTGTTTAAATTACATTGTCATTGAGAGAGAGAAAGAGAAAGTTTCCACCTAAAAAAATTAAGCGTAAAGTATCCCACAATAACAGCAAATAAATTAAATTGAGCACCATGAAGAAGTAGAAGACAGAATGAAAACAATTATGAGAATGAGAAATTATTCAAATTTAAGATATATATTTCCATTTAATACCATTCATTATCATGCTTATCACCGTACTTAATTTAAATTGTTGGAAAACAGTTTAGAGCGAGTTGTTGCATGAACATTGTCACTTTTTGACCCACTGAGTCAATTTTATTACGTGCCTGGATATTTTTCAAGAATTTTACTTAAAATTTGTATCTTAGTCATTATTGGGGGCTCTTACAGTGCTTCTAAACCTTTTTCGAGTGTAACAAAACTGTAGTGCTTCTCAAACTATGCTCTGCGACACAACAGCTTGCGATTCGATCTTAGGTGTATCGTGAATTGTGCCTGTTAAAAAGTTTGCGAACCATTACACTGGTATATCATGGAGCACAGTTTGAGTAGGACTGACATAGAGTAAACCATACTCTGTTAAAAAAATTGGACATTTCTTTATTTTTCTAAGTTTAATAAAATTTTAATAAATTTACAAAAAAGCGCTTTGTGCAATTAATTCCAAATATTGATTTTCCTACTTGTTCCTGTTTCCTACATTGTTAATAAATCTCGTCTAAAATGATATATACGAGATGCCATAATGAAAATTAAATTAGGATAATTTCCTTCATTCCTATTTTAATTTTCATCTACTCACAATTGTTTTTAGATGGTTCCATAAAGTTTTGATGGGTCCAATTAAAGTAAATATAATTATGAATGCCAACAGCCACATCATTAAGACTCTCATATTTCCAGGATCATGTTTCTTCGCCCATGTCTTTGTATAGTATGCAACAATAATTGAAATCATTCCAGTAACAAATGCTATTAATGCTAGAAAATTGTGAATAAATCGACTGTATATTGGCTTCAAATATTTTTTCAATTCGATTGAGTATAGTGCTGAACATCCTGAGATTATCGACAAGATAAGAAATATGAAGGAAATCAGGCCTAGTGTGGGAAGATGTGAGAAGAGAAAATAAATTTCCAAGTCAATAAGAAAGGAAAACGTGCTGACTAGAGGTTCTCAACTATAATTTGCTCTAGATAGATTGCAGTAACCTAATAATTCTCAATACACATGAGTAATCACTGAATAATTTTGATTGATTGTAATTTTAGTTCAGAATTTCTATAAGATGCTGCTTTTAGATGCTGGTTTCTCGTTATGCACTTACCTATACACCTACCCCTACCCATGCTATACACCACTGATATACTCTAGGGTGCACTATAGGTGTATGGCAAGAAACCAGCTGTTCCCCTTACAAACTAAACGAACGACTCCTTCTTATTATACCGCAATGTGATAAATTAACCGAATAATTCAATATTAGCATACAATTTACCACAAGTTCCAATGAAAATATTATTCAACGAAACGTGCTGCTATTCATAAATAATATTAATTGCTCTCCACTCAGAAACATCTGTTTTTATAAATACCGTAACAAATTAATTTTCCGGTTTTAAATAGATTAAATGCAGTGTCAAGTCACAACATCCATGATAACCTCAAACCCTTTTCTATCTACTCATATCACAATCTTTGAACACTTGATACCATGTTTGTATGGAACCTCTAGTCATAAAAATATGTATGATATAAACACAAAAACAATTTCAATACCAATAATTGAATGAATCAGACTAAAGTGAGGCTTTCCGAGTCGAAAACGTGAAATGATTTGTACAATGATGCCAGCTATAGCGAGAAATCCACCACTCGTTTGCAATATCCAATGTATTATCGTTTTCTGTCTTTTACTATCAGCAAGTAGTGTAAGGGTATTCTGCTTGTACATTGCCAAAATGCCTTCTGCCATTAGTAATTGATAGCCGATTGTCGTTAGCCACACGTGAAATGTTATGAGTTCTGTGAAGCCAACATGAAAGCAGTACCACGTCAGATAAAATGTCGTGATAGCGATAAATGAATGATTTAGCGTATTGACAAAAGTTTCAACCTTTTCCGCTTTACTGCTCATTTTCATTGCGAAATCTTTCTTTTTTTGCCTATTTTATGTGTTATCACAGCTGTGTTATACGAGTGTCTGGTCTACACGAGTGTCGATTATGACTGAGAAAAAAAATATTTAATATTTTTCTAGACATGAATGAATGAGTCTCTCCGCGCTCATACGCGATATTTTCATTTGATTGTACACGCTCACTTCTTTATCATTTTGGTACGGCTCTCAATACTCTCGTCCTAATCTTATCAATTGCTTTTTTCTCAAATGTCACGTTTCTGTTATCAATTCACAAAACGGGATTTTATTACATTAAGCATAAGCGAATGAATTGGAAATTTTTTCTATTGAAATTTCTTTTCATTCTCTCTCCACAATGTCGTGTATTGTGCACGATATTAAAAAAGCGAAAAGGACCTTCAAAATTGCTTTTTCAAAGAAAAGTGATTTTCTTCTTTTGACTAGAAGTGGAAGAATTTTCTGTTGTCGTTGAAAAAGGATTTGCTTTTTTATTGAATTGAATGTGACTGTGAGAAAGGATTAACATTTTTTACATGTATTAGTTTAATGATATTTCGAACCGAGCCAAATGCTGTTGATTCGTTTATGGGTTTATAGGCATTCTACATAGACTTTCTAACAGAATGTTGTAGCCGTTTGTTTAAGTATATTTAAGGGGTCCATGATTTGTATAATTGATTTAGTAAAATCTCCCATTTTGGGGGATCATTCAAGGGGTCTAAGATTTTGTGACACCTTCATACAAAAATAATTTTTTTGCATGAAAATTTTATGACAAAGGGGATCTAAAAATCCCATTTTTTGATGGACGTCATAAGTGAATGACTCCATTTTAAAATTTCTCAAAATTTCCATTGACAAAATTGAATCATGCAAATCGAGGACCCCCCAGCATTTCATTAAGCTTATTACAAGAAATTCTTTTTGAAATTTCATCCCTCCAATAATGTTCATCGCTAATTTGCATGAAGGGATTTCTAACTGTATACAATAATTTCCAACCATTTCCCAATTCCATAAAATTACACTTTTATCTGTGTGCCTTTTTTGATTAAGGAAAATTTAATTTTATAGCTAAAGAAAGGATTTTTTAATGTTTTAGGCTGAACTTTAAATTTTTTTAGCTTTTATGTGATTAAGAAGCTATTTGAAGAATGTAAATAGATCACTTTATCTGTGATAATTTATCGTGCAAAATTCTTTATTCGAGTTGATTGATTGAATTACAATCTACTTTTCATAAAGTCTGTTGAATGTGAACTCGTGCAAATATCGTATACTTTTTTAATATATTTCCACTTCAATTCGTTTGCTCGAAAAAAAAATTTGATTTTTTATTAAATTGATGAATTTGAAAAGTTTTGTAATTGCTTTAAATTTTTTAATCAACAAAATTTTCAATAAAATTGATTAAACCATAAAAAAGTATTTTAATTTCAAATTCCAACAAAAAATTTATATGCACAATTTTTAATTGAATTTCATAATGCAAGACTTGGCATATCAACCCTTAAAACTAAATTATTTTCCACATTTTTACCAACTATTTTCATTTGTCGCTTGTAGTGTGAAATTTATAAGGACATTTGCCAATTTATGTGAAATATTTAATATCGACAACATGAAGGACTCATGTTAAAATAATATGTCTACATGTACACATATAATTTTTATATTGTAGTTAAGTGGTCGTTCGAATATTACGTAACGCTTAGAGAGGAGGGAGGTTGAAGAACTTGTTAGAGTAGATGGTGATGTAGCCTGAATTTTAGCTCAAATCACCACCCCTCTCCCCATTTGAGCCTCTACTGTTACTGCTCTAATCCCCAGCAAAACAAATCACGGAGATTTATAGCTTAAAATTCTATTTACTCAACCATATGAATGGGATTCAACTTGATAAATATTCTCAGCTTATCAAAAAATATACAGAAAAGTTTATTGATCTGCATGATTTGTAAAATACCATGAGATGTTAAATTTATCAGATGCGCTGAAAAATACCTCAGAATCCAACATCGGTGAATTTGAGCCACAACTCTTCTCAAAAGCAATAAAGTAATCAAATACCGGATGCCTCGCAATTTTAAATATGCATTAAGTTTGCTTGAAATCCTTCAACCATGAAGAAAAATCTTCGGATACGAGCTTTTGAAATTTATTTTAAAAAAACTACAATGTTGATAAAATCTCATAAGCTCTTCCCTATCATGCTTGACAAAATACATTTCTAGTTCATTTCCATGAAAATTTTAATCAAAATCGATTTTAAAATAAAATTCATGAATAAAATAATAAAGTGAAAGTTGCGCATGCACATGAATATGCTTTACGGTTATTAAATTAATTATTTCATATATATATGGGGGAAAAATAATATCAAAGAGAAGCGAGCAACTGAAGCATTACAGTATTCACAAGACACTCGTAATAACATTTTATTCTATATTACTAGATGGAAGAAAAATATATCACAGTATAAGCTGAAGCTGTAATAGTTAATTTATAAAATACATTCATGAATAAATATTAAGCTTCAAATTTCATTTTCTAATTATTATAAATGACAACAACCCACTCACAAGTTCACAATACTTTTTATGTTGACATTTGAGATATCATTATTAGCTTTGTTCCTTGTGTATGTGTAGGAGTCCTCTATCAAATGAAAAAGATATTAAAGTCAAAAGGAAAGCTTCAACAAATTCACATTTTATATGAGCTCCTTTTTTTGGTATAATTGTTTTCATTTTATGATGGTTAGGAGATGATGACAGTAACTATATCTCGTGTTTAATGTGGGTGTAAAGTTCAAAAGTTTTTCTGAAAAAAAAATCATGTTATAAAATAAATGTTTAAGGGATATAAACTTCTCTAGGGGTAGCTAGGGTGGTAGGTATAAAAAACCTAGCACACCCTACCTGGCCTATCCTAGGAGGTGTAGGCATACCCTACCTAGCCGGAGTAGAGTAGGGTAAGGCACCCTCTGCCGTGTGCCTTTCATGCTACATATAAGGGACCAAAACAGAGGCGTAGCCAGAATTTTTTAAAGAGTGGTACCCATTTATATATTTTCAAAACGCTCCTTAAAATTTTCCTTTTAAATTTAATTTTTATTATTTTTGGAAAATAACAAATGATTTTGCGTAGGGTTTTAAGGTGGTTGGAATCCCTAATAAAAATTAAAATTTATGAAGAAAAAAAATTATTTGACCTCCTCGAGAAATCGGACCTCTTCTTCGAAAAATTTCTGGCTTAACCCCAGACACTCTCTTCCACTGTCCACCAAAAACACTTTTCATATCACTAAATGTCAGATGTCAAGATACAATTGTCTTTAATTTATAATAAACCATTAAATTTGAATCAGGGGGAAAACCACTTGGTGGAAAAAAGTCATTTTCCACCAAAAATTTTTTTTCCACCAACCACATTTTGTACAATAATTTTGAGTCCTTAAATATTGGTTGGTAGAAACGGTGTCAGAAAATCTTATATTATGGTTCTGCTCAAGATAGGACCAAAAGTTTGAGCCTAAATGTTTTCTAAAAAAAATTCCACCAGGCCCGGTGGAATTTTTTTCCACCAAGTGGTTTTCCCCCTGATTTGAATTCATCGACAACAATAATAAGTACAAAACAAAATTTACATTTCATAAACTTTGAAGGTTTATCACCCACAACCCACAGTGGAAACAAATACCAGATTTACAAGAAATATCAGAATCATTGCGGTTTCTTCTTTGACCATTGATGAAAAGTTTTTATGCTGAAAAAGTTTTCAGGTCAAAAAGTGACAAAGTTTCTACAGTAATTTTTGATAAAGTCCTTTCCGACCAGAAATGTGAATTATTCTTCATCCAAGTTTCTATTTAAATTATTCAAGAAGACATTCAGCATAACAATAAAGTTTTCCTATTCTTTTTATTTCTTCTTCCGAAATAGAATAATAATAATTTAATTCACAACAATCATTGACATACAGCATGTAGAATTTCTCATGATAAATTCCATTCCATAGCTTATTCAAATTTTATGTAATCTTAAAGTAATTAAGATGTCTTAATTGTCCTGAAAATTAGAATAGAAATTTATTAATAGCTAAATTTCATTCGTAGGAAATAGAGCTTAAGCATTCAGTCAATGAATTAAGAATAAAGGCAAGTAAACTTTGTTTTTCTTACCCATAGAAGCATCATTCAAAATCTCTTCATACACAAGAAGGGAATCAAGTAGGAAAATTGTGTTGAGTGTTTTAAAGGTTAAATGCTGGTTCAATGAGAAGCTAACAATATGTCGTGCTGTGTAGCTTGAAAGCACGTAAACGTGACATTGTATGCCAATGGTTTAATGCACTTAAAAAGGATTAAGTTGAATTCTCCTTCTATGTTGTCAATCTAGATTAGCTTTTCAAGAGTTATGGGAATGATGTGACTGAATTTTGTTCTATTTTATAGCTTCTTCTTTTTCTTTCAGAAAATTTCTGAGTTGCTTTTTTTAAATTTTTAATCTATTTATCAAGAAATATTTTAATGCAGAATGAGTCTTAGGCAGACAAAAAGCTTGAAGCCAAACAATTTCAAGGGATTAAAAAGTAAAAAGTTATCATATTCACACCAATTTTAATTGTGTTTTTGTTATTTCAGTAAAACTACTTTTTTGGACTTGCTGCTTCACCCCAGTAACAAAAACCGTTAAAAAGTTAGTTAATAACCAGCTGCGACTAACTTTCAGATAGTTTTTAACTAACTTTTAACGGTTTTGGTAACTGGGGTCAGGTTCACGGAATCGACCCATAGTGTTATGTATGGAAAGTCTGTACCTAAAATTACCGATTTAATAGTGAAGACCGCATCTCGATTGGTGCTTTCAGTGCCCAGAACCAAATCTTCCGGAATTCAGTGCAGCAATATTCAGATCCACCATGCATCATCGTTCATGCACAGTGGGGCTATAACGGCTATTCTTGACCGTTATTTTAACTGACTGGCGGGTAAATGTATAGATCTGTGTTCATTTTGATGAAAATCGGTGACCACTCTGCTGAAAGTGACGATTGTAGTTGTTTTTATTATAGATCTGTATTAACTCTAATGAAAAATCGGTGACCACCCTGCGTGAAAGTGACGGTGGTAGTTGTTTTTAGTAGATCTGTGTTCATTTTGATGAAAAATCGTTGTAAAGTTGTTTTTATTTATATCATATTATATTAAAATCCAGAATTCAGACCCACCATGCATCATCGTTCATGCACAGTGGGGCTATAAAGTCATGCACAATGCATATTGATGCATAGTGGTCACTGAAAAAACAACTTTTAAGGAGGATTTGATGCATTGTGGATGATTTTTTGGTGCATAGTGGTCAATTCAGAGCAGCAAAAAAGTGATGCACTAACTACGAAATTATGCACTTCTGAACGTCGAAAATTAAATTCAGTGCAACAAAAAAGTCATGCACTGAATTCAATTGTTGCACTGAATTTAATTTTCGACGTTCAGAAGTGCATGATTTCGTAGTTAGTGCATCACTTTTTTGCTGCTCTGAATTGACCACTATGCACCAAAAAATCATCCACAATGCATCAAATCCTCCTTAAAAGTTGTTTTTTCAGTGACCACTATGCACCAATATTTAATAATTAAATTGTTGCACTGAATTTAATTTTCGACGTTGAGAAGTGCATGATTTCGTAGTTAGTGCATGACTTTTTTGCTGCAATGAATTGACCACTATGCACCAAAAAGTCATGCACAATGCATCAAATCCTCCTTAAAAGTTGTTTTCATACTAAGTCTGATTTAGACCACCCATGCATCAACCCAGTGACCACTGTGCATCAAAAAAGTCTTACAAAGAGGCACCAAGTCTGATTTAGACCCACCATGCATCAAAAAAGTGCCTCTTATATGTAAGGAAATTTTAATTTCTGTTTATTTCTAGCTTCCATTTTGACCTAATTAGCTGAAGTTTTCTATGTAGGTTCCTTTCTTGTCCCTTGATAAATACCATGAGTTCCGACCTTTTTTAAAATTTTAAGAAATGCTCAATTCAAACTCAATCCAGCAATAATTTTGATATCCGCTAAATAGGTTCTTTAAATGTGGTTGGGTCAACGTAATTCGTGTTATTAAGATGATACTGAGCTATTAACGAAAAAATTTTAAGAGGTGTGAATATGCCCATGAAGCGTGATCGCTTCATTACTAGTTTAAATTGTCTATTACATTAGACTTTTAAGGCTCTCTATTATTCAGTCCTTCAGTTTTAAGGCTTCTTATGATAATTTTCATTGATTTAATATGTACATTTTTATTAATCATCATATACCAGCAACATGGTAATTGGTATTCTCTTAGTAGAGAGATTAGTAGAGAGAAAATCCATCAGGCAAAATATTAAAAAATTAGAAAAAATAAATAAAATCAACCAAGATTTCAATAAAATGTACACCTAGTAAACAGGACCGAAGCCAGAAAAATCTTTTAAGGGGTCCAAATATATTTTTAGTTTTTGTACTCATACTTTTTACTTTTGATCAGTTCTAACGGTACGTGAATGATTAAACTCTAAATTAGAGTTTAGGAAAAAATTAGAGCAGTGTTGTCCAACCTGTGTGCCGTAGAAAATTTTTGAAAATTACACGAACCGCACGCTGTGTGCGGTTTTGGTCATGGTTTACCATCTAGGTGTGCCGTGGCTCAAAAAAAGGTGGACAACACTGAATTAGAGAGTGGGGGTCCTTACTCTCTTGGACCCCTCCCTAGGTCCCTGCTGTCCCGAGTCCAAATGTTTTTCTAATACAAATTTCAAGCTTGAAAAGATCTGTTCATCCTTCAACCTCTCTGTTTATGCCAATCCTACTAAAAAATATGTTTTCTTCAATTATACTCCTTCCATACTTTTAATCACCAAGCAAAACAAAAGACAATTAGCGTTTAACATAACAACACAAAAATTTTGCCTCTAGCTGATAAGTTGGTTCCACCTTTCTCATTGTTTTTAAAACAAGTTTTATTTCAAAAGTTTATTAATAATATTCTGTATGTGATTGTTAAAAGCTTTTGTACTATTACAAAGTTTATCATCTGAAATGTGATAACCTAAATTTTTCCATTTTTAATTTTTTTTACCTTTTTAGCGCATTTTCCAAACTCTGTTTGAAAGGCGCTATTGTCCGCGCTTTGTCCGTTATTCTGTTATTCCGTTATTCCGTCTGTTCCAGCAACTAGTCTCGCAGGGAAGGTCCAATCAACTTGAAATTTGGCACACTGGTAGCTTCTATATCTAGGACCTGTACGACGGAAGGATTTTGGAATTGGTCACTTCCTTCCTGACTTATAGCCATTAGAAGTGACTGCTGTCCATACTTTTCATACATTTTTCATACAAATTTGACTTTTTTACTAAAACTTTTGCATACCTTAACCGAATGAGCTGAAATTTGGCATGTAGGTTCCTTGGCTGTGCCTGATTATGGAACCGACGCCATTTTGGATTTCGAGGGGCATGCAACTACGACAAACTCATTTTAGCTCTAACTTTGATGTAACTTGACCGAATGAGCTGAAATTTGGCGTGTAGGTTCCTTGGCTGTGCCTGACTATGGAACCGACGCCATTTTGGATTTCGAGGGGCATGCAACTACGACAAACTCATTTTAGCTCTAACTTTGATGTACTTTAACCAAATGAGCTGAAATTTGGCATGCAGGTTCCTTGGCTGTGCCTGAATATGGAACCGACGCCATTTTGAATTTAAGGGGCATGCAACTACGCCAAACTCATTTTAGCTCTAACTTTGATGTACTTTAACCAAATGAGCTGAAATTTGGTATGTAGGTTCCCTGGCTATGCCTGAATATGGAACCGACGCCATTTTGAATTTCAAGGGGCATGCAACTACGCCAAACTTATTTTAGCTCTAACTTTGATGTACTTTAACCAAATGAGCTGAAATTTGGTATGTAGGTTCCTTGGCTATGCCTGAATATGGAACCGACGCCATTTTGAATTTCAAGGGGCATGCAACTACGCCAAACTTATTTTAGCTCTAACATTGATGTACTTTAACCAAATGAGCTGAAATTTGGTATGTAGGTTCCCTGGCTGTGTCTGAATATGGAACTGATGCCATTTTGGATTTCAAGGGGTATGCAACTACGCCAAACTTATTTTAGCTATAACTTTGATGTACTTTAACCAAATGAGCTGAAATTTGGCATGTAGGTTCCTTGGCTGTGCCTGAATATGGAACCGACGCCATTTTGGATTTCGAGGGGCATGCAACTACGCAAAACTTAATTATAGTATAATTTTGATGTGTTTTGACCAAATGAGCTGAAATTTGATATGTAGGTTCATTGATTGTTCCTGAATATGGAACCGACACCATTTTGGATTTCGAGGGGCAAGAAGCTACGCTATATTCATTTTAGCTCTAACTTTTGCCTACCTTAACCAAATGAGCTGAAATTTGGTATGTAGATTCCTTAGCTGTGCCTGAATATGGAATTGACACCATTTTGAATTTCGAGGGGCATACAACTACGCAAAACTTAATTATAGTATAATTTTGATGTGTTTTGACCAAATGAGCTGAAATTTGGTATGTAGGTTCATTGGTTGTTCCTGAATAAGGAACCGACACTGTTTTGGATTTCAAGGGGCGAGAAGCTACGCTATATACATTTTTGCTCTAACTTTTGCCTAACTTGAATTAGTTACGGCAATCTGTAACCGGAAAATGCGCTTTCGTACCGCATTAATTCGGACGTATTACTAGTTTCATTTTACTTTACGTAGCGTATAAAAAACTATTAGTTCTTTTTTTGCTGTCGCATGAATATAAAAGCACAATGAGATGCAAAAGTGAGAAAGAGTTGTAAGTAAACAACGAATCCCCGGAATGGAAATTTACAAACGATAGGGAAACAAATAAAAAAAATAAAATGAGGGACTTTACATGGAAATAAATGCTCTAAAAAGGAAATTTGCATGCGCAAATTGTAAAATGTATTTGAAAGTTTAGTTTCACTGGGAATGAAGCCACAGACTGAAGGTGGAATGTATGGTATTTCAGTTTTGAATGGCACAGAACTGTAGACTCAATTGTGTACCCAAAACGAGGGCCAATTGGATCCGAACAGCGGGGGTCAGGGTCACCACCCCCTCTATTTTTTGAAAAAGCCATACTAAGTTTATACAAAAAAGTCATAATTTTGAAAAGATTTCCACAAAAAGGTCATGGTTTGCAAAAACCCTCCCATAAAACATCCTGGATACGCAGACAAAATGTCAAAATTTCAAACCTCCCCATCGAGGTAATAATGTTGAATACAGAATGAATCACTTTGAAAGAAAATAATATGAGAGAAAAAAAATCATAAAGTTCACATACCATATGAAAACATAAAAATGTAGTATACGATAGAGAGAAAAAGATAAACATACTGAGACTTAGTAAGATGACAAAAAAGGAACTGAAAAACGACAACAGAATCTAATTTATTTCAAACATGTTTTTTGAATGGAGACGAGTAAGCGAGATGGAAAGAAAAAGTAATCGTAAATAGCTAACAACTCTACGAGCCAACTCTGACATGAGGGATGAAATAAATATGTTTGAGAAAATTAAATGAAAAAAAAAATGTTTTTTATATGAATACAAAAAATATTATTATATGACATTGTATGTACATGATACATGCTATTAAGATGTTGGAAATTTCATGAGCAATATTTTTTACCTGATTAAATCGATTTTTTAGATTGGATAGCTTAAAATATTGAATTATTGGGCTTTTTGACAAATTATTGTGTTCAGCATGTCAAACTGTCACATTAAGGCTTATATTCGCCCACGAAAAAGATTTATATCCTTGTATCTTTTAAGTTCCACTTGGGATTTACTTTTTATCTCTTCCTAGAAATTTTTCGTCCTCAACTTTTCATAGCTTTAAAGATGCTGTTCATCTTTAATCTACTGTTGGAGATTGTTTAAGGAATTTTTTCGGTATTTTTATTAAGTTTGTTACTTTGAAAGTTTTTCAATGTTGGTTCATTTATTAGATTGCCATCTCTAAGGACACAAACTTCTTAAAAGTTGTAATTTTGGCCATAATATTAACTTTTAAAGATTATATTCTTCTTTTCTTATTAAGCAAATAGTAACCATCAACCGTAAAGAAGCTTGAAATGATTTCATGGAATACCAAATTATTTATATTAATTAAATTAAATTAAGAAGTAAAGTTTTTGTTTAGAAAATTAACAAACAATTACTTGAAAGGCAACAAATTAAATTTAGATTATTCACTTAAAATTAGTAAATTCTGATCTATCTTTGGATTGGATTGGAATTTTTTAGGGGTTCTGAAATTTTGTTTTTAATTAAAAAAATCTTAGCAAATTAACCGCTAATTTAAGCAAGATTGTAAGAGATTTACGGTATCTAGGGCTACCAGGGGTATCCTCTAGGGTATCCTAGGGTAGGGTGTCTTAGGTAAGGGTTGGGTACCCCGTGTAACCCTAAAAACAATCTCTTAAAAGAAGGGGTTTCTTTATTCAAAACAATTTTTTCGTCGATTTTGAACAAATCAGAAATATTTCGAATGGAAAGGTTCAATTTTGTTGCGTAAACGAGAAAATTTAGGATTAGATCTTTTGGAACTTTTCTAAAATCCCTTATAAATTGATTTTTATCATCAATTAAATCCTTTCTCTCTGGTTACCAGTCCGGTAAAAATTTTAATTATTCTTTCCTTTCTATTATTAATTCACTAATTAAAATAAAAATTCACATTTGACCATGATTCATAACAAATTCCATTAAAATGCCAAATTTATAGAACTCCATAAAAAATCAAATTGTGAATCTAGCAATAAATTCTTCACAAACAGTTATTCTAGCAAAAATTGTGAAATCAGACTTTTTCCAAAACATTTCAACCCTAAATACATCATTCACATGCTATGCTTGTTTCAAAACTATTTTCAAAAAAATTCATATCTTGATAAACTCAAAACCACATCCGCTGCTGCTCCATGTTCACTGCAGATTTTTTTTCATTTAGTTTTTTATTATGATTGCTTTTTAGACATTTGCATGTCACAAAATATGAGCTGAGATATGGTATGTGATGTCACATACAAATGTGTACTTAATATATCTTTCATTTCATTAATTTTTAACACATTAAGTTAGATTAAATTATAACATTTGGGTCAATATGTACAAACTTTAAGGGGATGAATCCTTCTGGATGTTTCAAAATTCAATTTAATGGAAAGTTGACAGAAAGTTCTATCTGATCCAAATCAGTAATGGACATTTGATGGTCTGTCTTGCACAGCAGGAATCGATTTGCAATATTTTGAAAAATTCAGATAATCTAAAAGTCATTAGATATTTGTGGTCCTAAATCTCCCTGATGAAGCATGTTGACCCATTTCAACTAAAAATTTATTCACTTTGTAATCGATTATGTAAAAAGTTTTGTGAAGAGATAAAAGCATCCACAAGCTCCCAAGTGATTGTAAATTTTTAAGGTTACAGCATGACAGTCTAGCCTTAACTGAATGTATATTTCATGACATCTTAAATTCAATTGATTATGGTCCATAAAATTTAATCCTTGCTTCGTGATGTTAAGCGACGGTTTTGCTGTCATTCAAGTTTCAAGAGGCTTTTGATGAATGATGGTTTATGGATTTTTAATGCTGTGGAATATAAAAGTTTTGGAAGGACTAAATCCAGTCAAATATTCTATAGCATCTTAGACAATACTTACAGATTTAACCCAAGGTCATCACATTTAGATCCTTCTTTGAATATTTAACGAGCATAGCGTTAAGTATATCACATAAAAGCACACTGGCCAAATCTCTCCATTAAATTTGGATTTAAATTTATTTCCCACTGCGTATCTTAAATAATTCAATGGCTGTATCCCCAAAACTCGAATTTGATGAAAAGCTTTTACGCAGTTGTAAAATTTTTACGGTTCCATTTTATAATTGATCAAAAAAGGTGAATGGAATCCATACGACATAAAATATCCGAAACTGATGGTGATAAAAAAGCAATAAGTATGTCAAAAGTCATAAAATAAATAGAAAAGTATAGAAATATGTGAAATTATCGTATCAGAAAATATTTTTGTATGTCATAACTAGAAAATTGGTATGCAAAATGAGTTATCAAAAATTTCATTTCCATTTTATCAGCATACACAATCTACAGTAAAATGACAAACTTAGGACTAATATATTTGTGAATTATGAATCAAACGAGATGCATAATCAATTTTTGGGAATCACATTAAGGCTTTTTCATGCTTGTATTGATAAATGCTACTGAAAATTTTAGAGCTGTTTGGTTCGATCGACACAAATTTTTCTTGGTGAACGGAATGGGTGACATCATTCTACCTTCCTCTTGATTATTGCACATATCATATCATAGAGGATCCTAGAGTACTCTAGCAGTAAGATAAAAGTAGGGTATGTGCCATCTACTAGATGGGGTACCTCTGGACCCCCAAGAAGCTGACTCCAGATAGTTGTCATGAAGAAAATATGCGGATCGATTTTTTCATCACAAAAAATAATATTTCTATTTTTCAGAATTTAACATAAGGTAGAACAAGTTAATTTATTGACTGCTAGTAAAAAGGTGTGCTTCAAAAAAAATTCTAGTTATTCATACCTGTCCCATTTTATTTCAAAAACTGAAAAACCAAGCATGACATGTCAAATAAATTTACAGTCATTTAGTCATCAAGCTATCTAACAAATTCATTATTTAATTGAATTTTCAGTCAACGAAAAAAATTGTGCTTGCAAAACATTTTTTCATCATCATGACAATCATTTATGTTATTCGCTAGAAATTGAATTAATCCCGATACTGTAACAGATTTCACATAAAGAGACCTTAAATTTTGTGTGAGTCGTAAAACGTACTGATGAAAAATAATCGATATCTTTTCAAATGCCATCTCTCGATATCATGCGAGATGTCAATTTATTACAAGAGAAGGAGAAAACGAGAGGAAAATCCTGATGAAGAAAAAAAATACGGCAACAACAATACAATTTTCAAACACTTTATGATGAAAATTTAATGACATTTTTTTCTCTTGCTCTTTTTTATATGTATGTACCTCTGGTTGTCGGATGATGCTGTGCATTTTCCTTTTTCTTTTCTTCATCATCTCTTTTTTGTTGGTTTGGGCTCTAAAAATAACAATATAATACAACACAAAAAATGATAACGGTTAAGGTTTCTGGCTTAGCAATGTTGGCATCAGGCATCTGGGTTCAAATTGCCCTTCATCGTTACATGGAATTATCAACATACTATACAAATACATTTCAAATCATCCTTGTCGGCACGGGTTTGCTTATACTATTTGTTGGCACAATCGCCTGCTGCTGTACAGTTAAAGCACAATCATCGCTTCTTTACTTGGTGAGTAAGACTTTATATATTTTTAGAATCTAGTAAATATTAGAAGACTTGCATATTTTTGGGAGCAACAAAAGCTTGAACAGATTCTAATTATCTATATAACAGTAGTAAATTTCTAGACAGCAATAACATGGAGTAAATCCAGTAAAACAAATATTTTCTATAAAGAAGGCAAACTTTTCTTTTAAGAAAATTAGAATCAAGCAGCCACTTAGCAATAATGATCCCGTAACTTTTATATTATCTGATTAAGATCCGAAACCCCCAAAAAATCGAAATCATCGTCCAAATGCCATCAAAATAAACAAAAAAAAGTCATGAGAAAATCACGACAATCTCATCCTTAAAATAGAAATGGTTAATCCCCACATGTGTATATGCGTATCCATAAAGCAAACAACAGAAAAACAATGAAAATATGTAATGGTATCTTATATTCATTGTTATTCATTCGAGAGAGATATACATAATGTTTTTGTTATTTTACTGCTTCCCTCTCTGACTGTTCATGTTGTTGTTACTCTTGGTGATGTTAGAGAAACACAAAACTAAATTAATTATGCAATACTAATTTCGTTTTTATGTTTCTTTTGCTTGTTCTCTGTCTCTTACATCTCTCTGCTGTATAAACTATCACAACCCAGTATTCTGGTTTTCTGGCAGTTATTTTGATTGTAGAATTAACTTTAGCCGTAAGCTTATACACGTACAAAGATCACTTAACGGGTGGTTTACGAAAGGGATTGAATCAGAGTCTTCACAATTACGGGCCAGCTGCCGTTATGCAATCTGCAGATTTTGATGCCATGCAAGAGAATGTAAGTAGTCGTAAATTAATTTACATCTCCATATCATATAACATTAAATATTCATGGTAATTTAAATAAACACGAACTTCATCATCTTTTATGCCATTCTCTTTCTCTTGGAACTTATGCATATATAGCTCGGATGTTGTGGCAACACAGACTATCGTGATTGGTATACATTATCTCCGCCACGACCAGTACCTCGCTCATGCTGCCGTACACCGGGACCAGTACGATGTGATACACAAGATGAGACACAAATTTACAATCAAGGATGCTTTTTGAAAGTGACACAATATCTCGACAAAAATATTGGACGAATATCATTTTCAACACTCGGATTCGCTATGTTTTCACTTGTTGGATCAATTCTATCAATTGCATTAGCAAAGACAATCAATAAAGCAAAATATGAACAGATGGCATAAACTTCGCTCTTTATCATGTCCCTCATTCAGGATCCCAATTTTATTTGATTTTTATTACGCACCGTAGAGCTTTAATTCGCACATACTCGTTCAGTTTTTAAAGAGAAAAAAATGTTTAGAAAAATTTGTTTTCATTGTATTCTTCTAAATATTAAATGGGACTGTTGATGCTGCAAGGAATAAAAAATGAGAATGTATACTTTGGGATGTCTTAGCTTTGCTATGATAATGCATCACCCTTAATGGGATTTGAGATTTCTCCATTCTCGTTCTTTTTTCGTTGTGCAGTATTTCAGAGTTGTAGCTTGAGAGTTTTGAAAGGGATTTCTTTTAAAGGAATGCAGCCTGAATAGTCATTGAATTAAATACAAGATTTCTATGTGGATGTCTTATTAAAGAATTGGAAGAATTAGGCTACAAAACTGACATCCAAGTCAAGGAACACAAAATATTCTCAACAAAGCTCTCAAGCAAACAACAACTCTGAAATAAAACAAAAGAAGATCCGATGTAGAAAAGTCACAAGCAACAGTCACGTAGATGTTAATCTATATGTGATTTCGATTTTTGAGCACATAGTTGATTAATGCACTCAGTAAAAGTATTATTCGAGAACGTGAAAAACACTTCTTAATGTTCAACGTATAAACACACATGTGGACACACAAAATGATACACTCGCACAAATACAACAGAGAGAAAGATATTTGCAGGAGCATATGTATGTAATATTCAGAGCCTATTATTATGCATTCTGTGGAGATGCTGTGAACGGAAGAATGTTGAGATAAGTTCGTGCAAGAGTTTAAGCATTCATGAGAGAATTTCAATTTTCATACACATGTCGACGAGGTTTCAGCATATTTCTTTGGGGGAATATGATGATGCGGTTTTTTTCTTCTGATCAGCAACATCCTTGAGAGGATAAGAATTTTAAAATTTTTAATAACTTTAAAGTAAGTACCTTTAAAGTACCTTGTCAAGATACGGTAGGTTTCAGTTGAAGTGGGTTTGGTTTGATCCTCTGACTAAGTCTCTGAGATTAAAAAATCAGTCTCTAGTGGGAATCGAACCCACGTCTTCACAAAGGTGAGGGTTCCAAATTTCCAGCCTGTTACCTAACTACTAGGCTACAGAGGTCTTACTCTTACATAGGTAAATTTACTTACATATGACATCGATGTCCCAGATTCCACTTTAATCTAACAAAGCTTCAGAAATAGTAAAAATCTTACCAGCTTTATAGAATGCATAATAATACCAGGAAATCAATCGCAAGAGTTCACAAAATAAAGCCAAAAAAAATAGTCTTCTCAATATTCAGCACCTTTAAAACCAAGAATAAAGTATACAATATTTATGTGACATGCTTTCAGGCAATATCCATTTACGCAAAGAGAATAACAGTACAGTACATAAGAACACATACACGAACACATACAGATACACGCAAATATTCACTCACCGCATAATATAGAGAGGATTTATTTCCATAAAGACTGAAAATGTGTTTTTCCTAAGAAAAAAAAATAAATAAGAAATTACTTTTACGTTCCTCGATGGCACTTGTGGAATTGCACGAATATAAAATAAATTTAACATAAAAAATATATTGAGCTTGTGAATTCAAAAAGAGAAAAAAATATGTGTTTCACGCATCATTCACAAATTGATCCTAATTTATTGTGCATTATCCTTTATTTATATCCTTTCTTCGTTTAGTTTATTTCTTATTACAATAGCCCAGTTGCGCGCGTAGGGGACATGATAAAGAGATGAAGAAAAAAAAGAGTCAAAAATGAGAGAAAACGAAATGACCAAATAATAAATTTAATAAAAAAAATTACTATTATATTGAAGTATAAATGAAAATATTATGACGAAATCTTTAGGAAGATTTATGCCATTTTATTATGCTTTTAAGAGTAAAAAAAAGTAAGGGAAAATATTTCCCATTTTATGAGGAATATATTAATTCACAGAATAAGTATAATAAAACATTTAATTAATGTTCGAGTGGTATTTTTGTATGCGCTCATATGGTTTTCTTTAGAGCATATTTTAATTACTATTATAATATGTTCATGAAATTTTACATACTTAATTAAGAAGTATGCTACATAATAAAGGGGTTTGTATGAAAAAAGTTACCTTGGTAATATTCATATGTTACCTTTAATTCTGGTGAATTAGACGACATGTTATTGGTAATTTTTTAATTACAAATATGAAATTTTTTCAATAATTTGTTTGGGTGGTTCAAGTGGGAGTGTAATATATTATGAAAAATATTTTTAATTAATTAATTAAAATTCTTTTTCATGATACATCCATACTTTTTGTTGACATTTAAATTATGAAGAGTTTGTATTTTAAAAAAACATTCTAGTAAATTAATAGAAATTTCATTTCATGAGGGATTTCACCCCTAAACTAGCACTAAACTTCCTTCCTTATGGTCAGTTACCCTATATAACCCTAGTGCAGTAGTGTTCAAACTATGCTCCATGACAGACAAGTGTTCCGTTTTAAACTACCATTAATGTGTCTGTTTTTAGCAAAAAATTAAAAAAATTCACCAGAAATGAAGCCATAGTTTGTCGACCACTGCCTTAGTGTATACATTTCCCCAGGAGTATAGTATAGGGCAGGGGGATCCAGGGGTCAGATTTGGGTGTTTAATGGGTGATTTTGCGGTCCATATAAAAAAATTTAAAACACCACACACAAAAAATTCCTGGGTACACCCTTGGTATAGGGGGTTCACTAGAGTTATCCTGGGTGTAAACTTTAAGTTTACCTATTAGGGGTACGCTCTAAGGAGGGGTATAGTCATGAGTTACTTCAAAGAAATAACTAAGGACAACCATAGAGCAACTGACTCCTGGATTCTGGATTCATATACTTCTATAAAAGCATATTAAATGAACTAGAAGAAAATTACTCTACCAGAATTTTCAGAAAAAATCCAAAAGCAATCTTTAATGCAACAACCATATGACAACATACAAAAATGCCACCAAACAATCGTATAAAAATTTGTAAAAAATTCAAAAAGTGAAAACAAAATCGTTGTAAGAGCGATGAATACGCTTTATTTTCATGTGAAAATTGATATGCATTTTCATATATTATGAGTAGATAATGAATTAATTAATGAGTAAAAAAAGTATATTTAAAGTAATAAATTCAATGTAATTATGTAAAATGAATAAAAAAAATTATGAGGAAATTATAATGAGATCTCACCAAAAAACAGGAAATCTACCACCCCTGCCATTGTATTACGATGAAAGCAATTTATTATTTTTTTTCTGGTTGATAGATTCGATTCATTATAGCGATTGTTATTCAATATATTCAATCAAATGGTTTCAATGTATTAGGATTAATGAATTTTCCTTGCAGGCAACCAATTGATATGAATCTTGTAGATCGTGTTACGATAAAAAGTTTCATGTGACATTTGGGTACGGTAAGAAGAGGCTTGTCTTGATTAGATGATTTCTAGTAGAAAATCTTTCCAATTCATAAAATTAATAAGGCACTGACAGAATAAGTTGATTAATTTTTTTTCTGCCGGAAAATGTTTTCGTTATCTTCTAGTCTTTCGAAAAATCAACCTTTTTGGTGTCATAAAATATGCAATTTTTCAATTATTTAGACTGGTCAAATATGACCTTTTAACAGCATTTTCCATAATTTATTCATCCTTTTATTTGTTGTTGATATTAATTCAGTCATAATGGTCAAACAATTTGCGGATAAATTACATAAGTAATTACATAAGTAATTTATACGTGTGAGCTGTTTACAAAGTCATTATTTATTATGAATTATTGTTTGTTATGGTAAGACAATAAACCGAGGTTTATATAATGGGATGATTGCAAAAAATGATATCAATGGTATAGCTAGAGGGGTTGGGGTGTGTAAATATGCACAAAATTTTTCATGAGTGCTAAAAACCCTTGCCACTAATGTCCATAGAAATAGGATTATTAGACCCCTATCCTCATACATCTCAACACCCCCAAATTGGAAGCAAAGCTACTTTTGGCATTACGGAATATCCACATGAACCCTGACTTTAATTGCCCATACAACATTGATGAAGGTTCTGAAATTTTAGCTTCAATATTTTATCTTTCTCAAAAACATGCATGATAAATCCATCAAAACCACATAAATTCACACTAAAATAAAACAGACACTATAATAACAAAACAAGGAAGCAGGTACATGAAATAGTAAATAAATACAAATATGGCAAAGTTAATTAAAAGTTTAATGACTAAACCTGCAATTTACATATTTGATTATGAAAGTTCATCGTATATTAACCTGGAAGCAACAGGATTTCATGCATTTTTAATTAATTTCGAGGTTTCTCTAACTTAATTATGAAAAAAATCAGAGTTGATTTTATTTTATGTGATGAGAAAGGATGAAAGGAAGGCATGTGATGAGATACAGAATTTTAAGAGCTATCATGAACCTTTTCTGTTAATTTTGCACCAGAAAAAAGAACATAAAAACTTTTTTTTATCAGATTTTAATTGTAATCAACACTGCGACAAGAAAAAATGTTGTCCATGAAACTGCAAACGACTATGCTAAAATCATTTTGATTCCAATGAGGACGAAAGCATTGAAAATTCAAATT